>CAMZMU010000047.1:2976412-3604854 GCA_947311845.1 Poa pratensis
GGCATCAAGCCAGCAGTCGATCACTCGTAGCCAAAGCCTTTCGCGCAGGCTTCTACTGGCCCACAGCACTCAAAGACGCGGAGGACATAGTCAAAAGGTGCATCGGCTGCCAAAAATTCGCCACAAAGCCGCATGCACCCGCATCGGCGCTGAAGACAATACCTGGCCTGGCCCTTCGCCCAGTGGGGGCTCGATATGGTTGGGCCACTCAAAAAATCCTCCCATGGAGGGCATACTCACCTTCTGGTGGCGGTCGACAAGTTCACCAAGTGGATTGAAGCAGTACCCATCACAAGTTCGACTGCCACTACAGCAGTCAATTTCATAAAATCCATCATATACCGCTTTGGTGTGCCAAATAGCATCATCACTGACAACGGTACAAACTTCACGGCTGAGGAATTCAAATCCTTCTGCAAAGAGCAAGATATCACGCTCAATTATGCATCTGTGGCGCACCCGCAATCAAACGGCCAAGTCGAAAAGGCCAATGGGCTTGTGACGAGTGGAATCAAGAAGCGCCTCCTGGTGCCACTCAAAAGGGCTGCGGGTGCTTGGGTAGAAGAGCTCCCGTCTGTGCTATGGAGCCTACGCACAACACCCAACGCCTCAACGCAATTCACTCCATTCTTCATGGTCTACGGCGCAGAGGCAATCCTGCCATCAGACGTAAGG
Organism: Poa pratensis; assembly: GCA_947311845.1. NCBI lineage: Eukaryota > Viridiplantae > Streptophyta > Magnoliopsida > Poales > Poaceae > Poa > Poa pratensis. The sequence goes on from CAMZMU010000047.1 coordinate 2,977,088, forward strand.
TTCAACGCACCAAGGGTCGAAGCATACAATGAAGAAGATGCAGATGAAGCACTCGAAGATGCAGTCGACTTGCTTGAAGAAGCACGCAACACGGCGCTAGCACGCACAGCTGTCTACCAGCAAGATCTACGCAACTACCACACCGTCGACTGCGTACCAGGTCCTTCGAGGTGGGTGACTTGGTACTTCGACTGAAGCAAAAGAAGGTGCATAAACTTGCTTCTCCATGGGAAGGACCCTTCATCATCACTGAGGTCATGGTGGTGGAGCATACAGACTGAAGCATGCGAAGACCGGCGAACTCTCCCACAATCCTTGGAACGTTGCGCAGCTGCGCCGTTTCTATGCTTAGATTGCTCAGTCGCATAATGTAATAGGCTCATATGTCGGATGGCTGCAGGTTTCAGACGCGCTCTTTTCCTTACCAGGGTACCTAAGGGGACTGGAAGGTTTTTAATGAGGCGGCCTGCAGCCTAACATTCATAAATGGAATATAGTCAATAAATTCCTCATACTTTTCCTGCTTACTACTCGCATAACTTATCAGCACAAACTTAGCCTCACCCGTATGCTCGGGGGCTGAGCTACCTCATAACATACGAGCTTTCGCTCCTTCAAACATAATACTCCAGCCACACTCGAATACTCGGGGGCTGGATCATAAACAAATAAACACAAAGGAAAAAGTTGCTCAACCCCAATCAATCACTCGGGGGCTGAGCCAGCAGGCATAAGTTGAAGCTTCAACTCTCATAAAATTCATAGCCCACTCGAGCACTCGGGGGCTGTGCAATTCATGTTCATATTAAGTAATTTCTCATAAACCCCACTCAATACACTCGGGGGCTGCATACATACACATAAACAAATAAGCACTACGTACAAGTGGCAAATTTACACTCGGGGGCTGTTCCCTATACATAAATACCCTAATCTTCCGGTTCATCCTTTGCTGGAAGAACAGGGCCCATAAGTTGCGCTTGATAGCAATCAACCAATGTCCTCGCATGATCGAATGTATCGTCAAGATTCGACTGGGACAAGGACGATCCAGGCGCGGGTGGACGTAGCTGCAAATTTGGACGTTGACTTCGGAGATATGCCATGGTTGCGTTGGCGCCATCCACAAGCTTCTGGGTGATAAAGCCTCGAATGGACCTGTTGACCGGAAGAGCTCGAGTAACGCATGGATTCCTTGAGGTTGCGGCCCAGCTGGAAAAAGCATCTGGTTGATTCGACTGAAGGCCGACCTGCATAACTCAAGCAGCATAGTGCTCCGCCACACCCGATCCTGCAGAGTCGCGAGTATGCGTGCTCGGTGCTTGTCCAATCGAAAGTGCTGGCGGCCAGTCGTGGGTTCGTCAGTTGCCATGCTCAACTGCTCATCCACGCGAGCCTGCTCCGCCTGGAAATCTTGAACAAAACCTGCAACAACACAAGTTGGGTGACAAAAAAGAACAGGCCGTGAACTCATAAGATCAAGGCAGTCATGCTTACACTCGAGCTGTCTGTTCACGATCTCCATCTCGCCAAGCACATACTCCTCCCGTTGGGTGGGTAAAGCAGGCCTTGCCCTCATCCTTTCCAGCTCACTTCGGGCACTCGCCAGCTCTTGCTCCTGTTTCGCGAGTCGAGCCTTCATATAACGTATTACTGCGGCATCATTTGCCGCCTGAGCTCGAGATCGAGTAGGGGCATGATGCCGCGACGAACTGGATGAAGTGGCGACTGGCCGTTTCTGTTCCAAGCATCATAAAAGTTTCATAAGAAACTCATCACAAAGCTTAGGCGAGTAACAACACGCAGCTTTACAAGCAGAATCATAACAAGGAACATAAATTCATACAAAGGTAGCAAAAGCACATGCATACTCGCATGGTCATAAGTTTAATTACAAGACATCAAAGGCGCGGCTGCCCTACTTCTCAGACATTGACTCTGACCTAGCCCTACTCGCACGAGCGGCGACCTCTGCTGCCCGGCGCTCCATGGTGGCCATAAAAATTTCAGCCAACTTTGCGGCTGGCTCGTTCAAATGCTTTAGGGACACCAGTTTCCCGCCAGGCTTACGAGGGAAAGCAGACAGAGCGGCTTCGAAGTCACCCTCTATCCCATGACCTAAAAGGAGTTTGAGGGTGGTCTCTGAGCCGCGTACCGTCAAAGTGCGAGCAAAGTTCGCCATAGTCGAAGTTCCCGGGCCCAGGACGTCTGCGAAGCCATCCACAGTCGAAGGAGGTTGGCTGGATGGGAACACATCCTTGAACACGGCGCCGAGCGTGCTCGTAGATTTGGCGAGTGCGTCCTTGGCTTGGGTAGAGACGACATCCAGGTCGCCGATTGCGCGGTCAAGGGACAAATCGACACTCGTTGGTCTACAGGTGCCGATGCGCCAACAGCTCCTTCAAAAAAGCAGAAGTAACAGAAAATGTTACATACTATTCAGTGGCAAAAAGAAGTAGGCAAAAAGTGAAAGGTTCAACTCACCGCCTACGTCTCGGGTGAGGCTCGCCAGGCGCTCAGCATAATTCTTCTCGCGCAAAGCGGCGGAGTCCTTGGCATCATCCAAGGCCTTCTTCGACTCGCGCGCTCCTTGGCGAGTGCCTCTTCTAGCTCTTTAACCCGAGACAGCGGTTGCCTTGTCACCTGAGATAGATGGACAGATGTCATTCACAATCGACAAGGCAAAGACATACAGAAACCCAAGACACTTACGGGTGAGCTGCTCCATAACAGCGCGCAGATTATCCCTCTCCTGTTCAACCTGGACAAATGCTTTACCTGATTCCACCAGGTTGAGGTAGAAGGGCTGCACGCACACGAAACCAACATAAGCTATACACAAATAGGTCCAGAAGGAAGACTCGACAAAAGACACTTACGTGTTCAACCCAAGGCGCAGGCTTGGCAGCAGAGGTTCCAATTTGCGGAGTCGATGTACTCGCAATATTGGCAGCCTCAATGGAAGTGGTCGTGGCTATTGTTTTCACAACCTCAGCCGCAACAGGAGAGGCTTCAGGCTGATCTGGAGTCGAGGCTCTCACGGTTGGAGGAGTTGGAGGTCGCACAGTCTCGGCACTACAAGTGACCGAAAGGCATACAACATAAGCAAAAGTACTTAACTCACAAAAAAAAATTAGTACAAAAGGCAAACCTGTGCTCTTCTTCATCCTCAGTGTCGAGCTCGTCAAAGTTTGGGCCTCCAAAAGGTAGCTGCCCACCCGACTGAGGAGGAGGAGGAGCCGAGCTCAAAGGACTCACGTCCAAGGGAGCAGCTGTGGTCGTAGGAGACGGACCTGAGTTTCCATCATCCCTCACATCCGATTCCCTCGCGGGTGAGCTCGTGGAAGAAGACATAACTTGGGCTGCCCGACGGCGCTTGCGAGCAGGAACCTCGCTAACATCCTCAGTCGCGGCAGGCTCCTTGCCCTGTGCTTCCTCTACCTCTTCTTCACCTCTTCTGTAGGTGAAGTGGTAGCCGAAGGTAGAGGCGATTCATCTCCTCCCTTCGCTTCTACTGTCACTCTGTTTCAGGAGTTGGGCCATCTTCAGGAAGAGGAGGAAGGGTTGAGGTAGTCGAGTGGCCCTGCATACAAAATACAACAGTCGAATGTCACAAAGATGCATAGCAGAATAACAAGCAAGAGATCATAAAATCGATAGATTCACTAACCTCTGGCAAAGGATTTTCAGCCCCATAAGGATCGACTGGGCAGTCGACGTTGCAGGGCTCACTTTGTTTTGTACTGGTGATGGACCGCACATGTGCCACCAGTTCACTCCTAGACAGCTCCTCCTTGCTCATTCGAGTGGAGTCGAGGACCTTCGTACTCCCACATTGGGTGGGCCGAGCGCGAGCGGCCATACCCGCATCTTCACAAAGGTGGCAATCAGATGCACACCCGTGACGCTGTTAAGGAGCCCTCCAATTGTCTCCAGCAGGGCGCTGCTTCTGCCACTTCTTCAGTCGACAGATCATGGTCCCAGGCCTTTGTCCTGCTGCTATACCAGCAGTCGAAAATGCTGGGGCCCCATCCTGGTCGACTCGCACATAGAACCACCTCTTCCTCCACCCCTGCGCCGAGTCGACTGGCTTCAGGGCGAAGTATCGGGTGTCGCTGCGCACTTGGATCTGCAGACCTCCGACTGGATAGGTTCGGCCGCCTCGGTTGTTTGGCCGGACCATGAAGATGGACTTCCATAATGCCCAACTCGGAGCAACACCCAAAAAACACTCGCACAGCGTGATGAAACACGCAATGTGCAGAATACCGTTCGGGGTGAGATCATGGATCTGCACCCCGTAGGCAAAAAGCAAACCTCACACAAAATCATGGAGGGGGAGCGAGAAACCCCTAGGCAAAAACTCCGCGAAACAGACGCGCTCGTTAGCGCGAGGCTCGGGAAGTACCTCCTTGGGCGAAGGTGCGCGGACGAAGAGCTGGTCGGAAGGTGGCAGCAATCCTTCCTCGCACAGCTTGTCCAGCTGCGCCTCCTTCAGGGTGGATTTCATCCAATCCCCATTGGTCTTCTTGAGGTCGACGGCGGCCGCAGATGTGCTAGCCGCAGTCTTCTTCCCCTTCATCGCCGCCGCATCGGGCGCGGCGGCAGCAGTCGAGGCGGAGCGCTTGTTGCCCGCCACTTTCTTCATTGTCAACGAACAGGTGGGAAGCGCGCAAAGCTTTAGCGCAGGAGCAATGGAGGCAGAGCGAGGAAGACGATGGAACAGGGGCGGCGCGCAGAGCAAATGGCAGGTAAAAAACAAATGCCAGCGCCGTTCCCCTATTTACCACAAGTCAAAAGCAATCACAGCCATTCAGATCCAAATCGTGCGTTACGCACGCAATCTGACCGTACACGTGGCAAACGCGGAGGGCAACCGTCGCCGGCCACTCCGCCCACTACGCACGTAAAAAGAGGAGCCATCATCACGCTTGCGGAAAAAGTGGGCCCGTATAGTCAAATCAAGTCCAAACGGCACCGTCTTCGGTCAGCTCTCACAAATGGGCCCACCTATGTGTCACGTCCCATCAATCGCAGCATAACGCACGCCACGCGTGTCAGAATCGCAGTCGAAATAAACGTCATCCCTGACGTCATTGAAGCATCTGTTCAGAAAATATGTTCGAGTATGCCCAACATATTGGTCACTCGATTGCCTTGATTAGTTCGGGTGTGACAAAATCTTTTTAAGGCAAAATTGGTTACTCGACCGTTCCTTCGACTAAGTCATATTACTCCCATCGGGAGCGTATTCAAAAAATTCTTCGACTGGAGATGCTCAAGACAATGATTGAGATTATCCTCCATTTACAAGTAATACATCATAATCTCGGGGGCTACTCCCATCGGAGCACTGTCGTGCACCCGATAGAATTACGGCACAAATTTCTTCGATTAGCATATGCAGAGTAAGGGGATTTTTGAGATTATCCTCCATTGCAAAGCAATAAAGCACAATCTCGGGGGCTACTCCCATCGGGAGCGCTGTCGCGCACCCGATAGCATAACAACAAATGTTAGTCGACAAAGGACACGACTCGTCCAACAAAGTTCAAAAAACATACTCGAAACATTCCGAGTTGCGTCCGTCGCAAATACCTCGGATGCTGCACGCATAGTGCAAAGGTAAGACCCGCCGAACTTTCGAGCTGGGCTAAGGACCGTTCCAGCAACGTCAATCCTTACACTTTCCGTGTCAGCAGACATGATGAAAAATCCCGACGGACGTGTTGGGTAAAATTCAAAGTTATACTGCAGATCGACTCAGTAAGACCTCAGCGGCCTAGTCGAATCTGACCAGTTTGTTCCAGATTCGAGTCCGGGGACTCGAGTTTGATTGAAAGCTAGTAAGGTTTTACCCGAATGTGTAGTTAACCAGTCCCGATCCGTCGAGTGTACTGGGCCTGCTAAGCTATTATCCCTTGATCATCATAAAACACAGTCGATAAATACTCGACATAGCCAACATGTGCTATCATACAGGATTCCAATTATTATATACAGAATACAAGGCATATGACGTGCACTTACGAAAGAGTCCATGCCCGATTCTTCGAGTCAGCCAAGTAGTCGGGGCTACTGACATGGGTATACATCTCGGGTACCCTATTATGAGGGTACCTGGTGCACGTAACGACTAAGGCCCAATATCGAAGAGCCTATTCGAAGCCCAAGACAAGAGGCTCAAGAAGATGGTGTACCCTCCAAGATTAGACATAGGAATAGTCGGTTTCCTTACGTGTAAACTAGGTCGGTTACAAACTCCCGAGACCCAGCCTATTTAAAGGCTGGAAGGGGTACCGATCTGAGATCAAGCCATACTCGAACCACCAAAGCTCTTGCGAGATAGTCATCTCGCCGGAGCCACCTTGTAACCCCATAATCTCCAGCGATCAATAACAGACAAGCAGGAAGTAGGGTCTTTACCTCCACCTGAGGGGCCTGAACCTGGGTAAATCTTTGCCTCTGCTTGTCAGCCGACGAAACTACCAGTACTACCACGTTCTCCCCTAATCTCAACCCTAGGTCCTTAACCATGGGATTTGATGAGGGTATACCTCGTCAGGCATATTGCCAACCTGCCTTACAGAATGTGAGAGTTATGCATCTTCCCACGGAGAGGGTTACAAAATAACTCTCCTCGTTAAACCACTAGCTTGTTCTTCCCAGGTCCTAATTCACGGGATCTCCGATCACATAGGTTGGGTTACCACTATGGTGTAACACTCACGGGTCTCAACCCCATCTCCCTCGATGCACTATCTATCACATTACGTGATAGTCCCTTCGTAAAGGGATCTGCCAGGTTTTTGTCTGTTTGAATATAACTAACAGTTATTACTCCGGAGTTTCTCATTTTCCTGACAGACTTCAAGCGTCTCTTGACGTGTCTTGATGACTTCGCATTATCCTTAGCACTGTTCACTTTCGTAATAACCGTTTGGTTGTCACAGTTCATAAGGATGGCCGGTAATGGTTTCTCAACCACCGGCAAGTCCATCAAGAGCTCACGCAGCCATTCTGCCTCAACAGAAGTTGTATCTAAAGCAGCAAGTTCTGCTTCCATGGTTGACCTCGTCAAAATGGTCTGTTTGCAAGACCTCCATGACACTGCGCCACCTCCAAGAATAAATGCATATCCACTTGTGGCGTAGAGCTCATCAACATCTGAGATCCAGTTCGCATCACAGTATCCCTCAAGCACCGCAGGGTGCCCTGAATAGTGAATCCCATAACTCATTGTACCGTTCAGATAGCGCATGACCCTTTCAAGTGCATGCCAATGATCAATACCCGGGTTAGACATGAACCTGCTCAACTTGCTCACAGCAAAAGAGATATCAGGTCTCGTCGCGCTCGCAAGGTACATGAGTGAACCGATCACTTGAGAATATCTTAATTGATCTCTCGTTTCCTTTTTGTTCTTTCTGAGTGTCACACTGGGATCATAGGGTGTTGGAGAAGGCTTGCTGTCTATATAACCAAAGCGGCTCAAGACCTTCTCAACATAGTGTGATTGCGTTAACGTAATCCCACTCTCATCCCTAATCAGCTTAATGTTCAGGATCACATCAGCTTGTCCCAGATCTTTCATATCAAAGCTCTTTGACAGAAAGACTTGACCTCATTTATCACTATCATGCTTGTACCGAAAATAAGTATGTCATCAACATACAAGCATAATATAACACTATCGCCCCCACCATGGCGATAATATACACACCTATCAGCCTCATTAATGGCAAAGCCTGCAGAAGTTAAAGTTCTGTCAAACTTCTCATGCCATTGCTTAGGTGCTTGCTTCAGCCCATACAAAGATTTTAACAATTTGCACACCTTTCTCTCTTCACCTTTTACTACAAACCCATCAGGCTGATCCATATAGATTTCCTCTTCCAACTCTCCGTTAAGGAAAGCTGTCTTTACGTCCATTTGATGAACGATAAGACCATAGGAGGCAGCCAGGGAAAGTAGTACTCGAATGGTGGTGAGTCTAGCAACAGGTGAATAGGTGTCAAAGTAATCTTCGCCTTCGCGCTGGGTGTAGCCCTTGGCTACAAGCCGTGCCTTGTACTTCTCAATAGTACCATCAGGCCTTACCTTCTTGAACACCCACTTACAACCCACAGGTTTGCAGCCGTAGGGTCGTTCAGATAATTCCCAAGTTCCATTAGAAAGAATCGAGTCCATCTCATTATGGACAGCTTCTTTCCAGTCATCAGCATCAGGAGATGCAAATGCCTCTGCAATGGACGTGGGAGTATTGTCCACAAGGTACACAATGAAATCATCACCAAAGGATTTTTCAGTCCTCTGTCTCTTGCTCCTCTTGGGAGCTGATTCATTGTCATCCTTCTCAAGGACTTCCTCAACAAGTGGTTGTTCAGAATGATCAACAGATGTACTAGGTTCAGCAAATATCTCAGAAGAAATTCTAGCAATGCTATGCATATCCTTCATAGGAAACGTGTTCTCAAAAAATGTTGCATCACGAGATTCCAAAATAGTATCAACATGCATATCAGGTATCTCAGATTTAACCACTAAAAATCTATAGCAAATGCTCCGCTGAGCATAACCTAGAAAGACACAATCCACTGTCTTCGGTCCAAGTTTTCGTTTCTTAGGAATTGGAACATTGACTTTCGCCAAACATCCCCAAGTACGAAAATAAGAAAGTGATGGTTTTCTCCCAGACCACTCCTCGTAAGGTGTCTTCTCTTTATCCTTGTTAGGAACTCTATTCAGGACATGACACGAAGTCAACAAAGCCTCCCCCCACCATGCCTTAGATAAACCAGCAGTGTCCAACATGGCGTTCACCAAGTCGGTCAGCGTGCGGTTTTTCCTCTCGGCAACCCCGTTTGATTGGGGCGAATAGGGAGGCGTCCTCTCATGAATAATACCATGTTCCTCACAGAATTCATCAAATACATTGGAGAAATACTCGCCACCACGATCTGACCTAAGACGTTTGATCTTTCTCTCTAATTGATTTTCTACTTCAGCTTTATAGATTTTAAAGTAGTCTAAAGCTTCATCTTTAGTGTGCAACAAATATACATAACAGAACCTAGTAGCATCATCGATTAAAGTCATGAAATATCTCTTATCACCTTTTGTCAACACGCCATTCATCTCACATAGATCCGAATGTATGAGTTCTAGAGGTGCCAAGTTTCTCTCCTCGGCTGCCTTGTGAGGCTTTCGAGGTTGCTTAGATTGCACACAACTATGGCACTTAGAACCTTTGGCAATGGTGAAAGTAGGAATTAAACTCAAACTGGAAAGTCTACTCATTAAACCAAAATTAACATGACATAAACGAGAGTGCCAAACATTAGCATCCGAATCCACATTGGCACAAATATGGTTTACTGACTTATTACAAAAATCCGATAATGAAAAGCGGAACAAGCCTCCGCACTCATACCCTTTACCAATAAATTGTCCAAACTTTGACACAACTACTTTATTGGACTCCAAGACTAATTTAAACCCATATCTGCATAGAAGGGAGCCGCTAACAAGATTCTTGTTCATAGTAGGGACATGCTGCACGTTCCTCAGCTGCACGATCTTCCCCAAAGTAAACTTCAGATCTACCGTGCCAACAACACGAACAGAAGCATGTGATCCATTCCCCATTAAGACGCTTGAATCTGCGACCTGATAAGAAGTGAACATGGAGATGTCAGCACATACATGAACATTAGCACCCGTATCAATCCACCAACATGGAGATTGAAATACTGAAAGCACAGTCGGTAAATTACCATACCCATCAGCATTGCTAGCGGTCACGACGTTGACATGCTTTGGCGCCTTCCCTTTCTTGTCTGCACGATCTAGGCAGTCCACAGAGAAGTGTCCGGGCTCTCCACAAGTGTAGCACTTTAGCTCAGATTTGTTCAGCATCTTCTTCTTCTTCTTGAAAGAAGTAGTCTTGGTAGGCATGTTGAAGGAAGGCTTGCTCTTTGCCTTGCTCTTGCCGTGGTAAAAGTTCTTCTGCACCATGTTGGCGCTAGACTGACCTTCACCACCTCTCTCAGCAGTGTCCTTAGCCCGAGCCTTCTCCTCAACATCAAGAGACGCTATCAGGTTTTCAACCGATATCTCCTGTCTCTTGTGTTTGAGAGTTGTGGCGAAGTTCCTCCATGAAGAGGGCAACTTTGCAATAATGCATCCAGCCACAAACTTGTCAGTAAGGCACACTTAGCGTGCTCAAGCTCCTTAGCAATGCACTGTATCTCATGAGCCTGTTCGACTACAGAACGGTTGTTAGCCATCCTGAAGTCATGGAAGCTCTCCATGATGTACAGTTCACTGCCAGCATCTGCTACACCGAACTTAGCGTTCAGTGCCTCCCAGAGCTCTTTGGCATCTGTAATATGCATGTACACATCAAACAGCTTGTTGCTAAGAGCACTCAGAACGAGTCCCACAAAGGCAGTATTGGTTTCCTTGAACTTGTTCTGATCCTCATCAGATATAGTTCTTTCAGGTAAACCCTCACTAGCCTCGAACACTTTCAGAGATCGCAACCACAGTGTGGTCTTATACTGCCATCTCTTGAAGTCCACACCGGTAAACTTGTCCGGCCTCAGCGCATCAGATAGATGTCCCATGTTTAAGTCAGGAAATAGCCTATAACAAACATAAGGTTTTTGGATTGTTGGATTATTAGGCATAATTTCCATGATTAATTCTAGAATAGTAAACATGATCACAACAGCTACTAACATGTTAAACTCAAAAATACTAGACGTATTAATTAACATGAACAACAGCCAGACATCTACAAACATAGCCATCGGAACGTGACGAACGTACCAAACGATTGTAGATGAAGTAGTCGTTGGAGCAGCAACGGCAACAGCTTGAGCGGCACAGTAGCAGCTCGAAGAAGACGACGTTGGAGACGAGTCGCCCGCGGACCCGGAGATCGTCCAGGAAGTTGAGCCGTGATGAAGAACTTGAAAGCAGTCGCGCGGAGCGCTTCCCAAAAACCTTATTCGCCCTCTCCCGTACAGGATCACAAGGTCGAGTGGTTCCGGAGACCTGCTGTCCCATTCGCCGGTGCACGCCGGCGCACGGGATGGAGTAGACTACGGTGGCGGCGCAAGGCACGAGATTGGCAAAACCTAGATTGGTTCGGTGTGTGACGGCGCACGCAGTGCACGGCAATATATAGTGCGGTTCGGGAAACCCTAACGGGTACAACGTGGGCCGGCCACGTCGCACACGTTCGAGTCGGTTACAGCAGCCCACGATCCGGTAGCGATCCGAATTGGCTAAGCTGTACACGTACGCTGACACGACTCGATTTTCCTGAACAGCAAAAATATAGGCATCGGCTCGGCTCATTCCCGCAACCCGCGGCGTGTCGTGACGAGACGGACGGACGGCGACGGAGGAGGAGAAGGAGGAGTGCGCATGAGAGAGCCTTCTGTTCTCAACTAGCACACAAAGTGGTACAATACTCCACCTTATAAGGTGTTGTTTGTCTCCTCCAACTAGCAATGTGGGACTAAACTTTAGCACCACTTTGCACCTCCAAAATTCTGCCATGCACATGGGTCAATTTGAGATTTTCAGGAATTTTTATTGGGCTGCCCAAATGGGACAAAATCTAACACTTTCCTGTGGTGCTGCAGAAATGGTCGGTCTACTCAAGGGAAAGTAGCGTAATGTGATGCATAAACCACTATCAATCACGTCCAGTTCGCAGCCGACAAAGCAGTGCTCCCGTTTTTTAATATAAGAATGTTTTAGTATTTATCCACATTCATCTATATACAAATATATATAGACATATTTTAGTGTGTATGTTCTATCAATTTATTATGTATCTAGACAACATGTGCAACATCTAAAATATCTTATATTTAAAAACGGAGTGCGTATTTTCTTATTTTGGCTCAACTGAGTTCATAGTAATAAGAAAATATAGAAAACGAAAATACCATGCAAAATTAAAAAATGTGTGGCATATCTGAAAAGAAGTAATCTTAACAAAAGACAACTTTGTAAAACAAAATTGGGATGAAAATACAAAGTGTGTGTTCCGTCATCATGATGAGTCGATATGCTTATTTTTCAAATACAAGTTTGTCCGCTCTAACTTGTACCCGTCACGTACTGCTGCAAATATTTTTGACAACTTGCTACAGGAAATTGATCATAAATTTGGAATTCTTATTAGGGTAATAGTGTTTGTCGTAACATTTTCACTTTGACTATATACAAATGACAAGGTTTCAATGATAAAAACAATTCTCTCATCAGATCGTACACCGGTGTAGCGGTTTACTCCATTCATGGTCCGGATTACAACGTGTGTTCGAAACTTTTTATGTAGGTGTCTAAATAGTTGTAAAATAGGGCGAGAGATATTTTTTATCCAATATAGATGTCCTCGTGATTTCTGGATTGGCCCTCTGATTTATAGTAGATTTTACATATCAACTTGCTTCGTGTTTATTGCATATTACTTTTTGTGAACTTATTTCGGACTTTGTGGCAGCGGCGGATCCACGTTGAAGCTGTGGGGTCAGCCGACCCCACAGCTTTTAGCATATCCTTCATATTTATGTGTGTTGTCATATTGAAAAAAAAAATCTGAAACTAGTTAAAATATGTGAAAATTTTGGGCTTGACCCCACAGGTTCAGCGTCCTGGCTCGCCGCTGCTTTGTGGTTGTGTGCATTCTCGTTATCATAGGCTGGTTTAACACGCCCTTTATTGAAAAAAAAGACAAATTAAGTATCCATTTGTAGAGGTTTTATCTGGAAAAAGTCAGGCAGCGGAACAAATTGCCCTAACAAGCAGAATTTACAGGCAACAATGCTGCTGTGGCGTGCCAATTTTGATTACTACACAAGTAGGAGTATGAAATAGATAAGAAAATGGCAAGTGAAAAGGACAATTTTACTCCTGGAGTTGGAGACTTGGAGGAGAGGTAAGTAAATGTAGCAGGTTGGTAACAACATCACCACAGAAATTTGTCCAGCACCTTTTAAATTGTGTTTGCTTTGGGGGTGCTGGACACTTGCCCGGCCATTCCCAAGTTGACGCTCACACTGGCACCCCTAAAACGGCCAGCCCTATCTATTTTTCTCTATTATGAAAGAATTTCTATCTAACACATAGGGAAATGAATGCATAGTCTAATAATAGTTTAAAAATAGGAAAAATATAGTTACTACAACGATTAAAATTAAAATTAAAATTCGATAAACTTCAAGGAGCAACTGGCCTATTCTCTTCGTCATCATCAACGTTACATCATCATCGCTATCCATAGCGTATTAAACAACAGTCAATGAACAATATAGCTACGCAATAAATTAACAACAAAGAAAATGATTTTGCCAAATGGTCGAACACCTTGTAGGTAGAGCTGGGGCGGCGCTGAAAACCGACTCGCGACGGCGACGAGCAAAGCGGAGTTGGAGGGGCGGGGAGTGCCGGCGACGGGGAGGTGGTAGGGCAATGATGGCGGCAAGGGGCGACGACACTGTCGTGAATCGTCGGTCAGGAAAACTGGAGACAGGTGGGGGTGCAAATGACTTCCGGCCTATGTCTTTCTGTGTCTATGACATGTGGGCTCCGCCTGTCGGAGGGTTTGTCCGGCCACTGTCCGGCAGGCCCATGAGTTTGGAGGCCCTCTCGATGGAGCCGAACATAAATTGGGTCGGGCCGGACACTTGAGGATGACGGTGTGACCGTTTTTTGTGTGCGGCACCCCAAGAGGCATTTGGGTTGATTTTGTGGGTGCCCGTGGAGATGCTCTGAACCTGTCCGCCCATACCTGTAGAAAAGGATGCAGTGAGACCATGATGAGCATCATCATGCATGGCATGGCATCACAGCCCAACAAGCATTGGCTGCGTCACCGCGACGGAGATGATCACAACTCAACAGTCAGTCCCATCACGCACACGATGGATTTTAGCTAGGAGCTGGCTCCGTTCCGGCCAACGCCATGCTCAGCTTTTCAGCAAAGATGGCAACCTTTTTCCTATGGACATTTGATGAAATTTTCAGCCAAGTCGTTGAATCAAACAACTGTACACAGATGATTAAGGCCCAAAGAGCATCTCCACATGTACGGTACCGAAGATTTGTTTGAGCTTGTTATGGAGTAACTTTGGTGGTTCTGTTTCGTTGTGGCTGGTGTGCGGCCAGGGCTGTGGCCTCTGTGTGGGCCCCACCGGCGCACTGACGAGCGACGGCGCCAATGAGATAGCAGGCTCCGTATCGCCGTTCTGGCTGTCCGGCGCGCCAAGTTTTGGCGGGAAAGCTTTGAGTTTCGCTCTTTTTGGCGGGGGTTCTCTTCTTCCTGCCGGGAAGGAGGCTGGAATATCGGAAATCCCTTTTGGCGCGAGCTTTACTGCGCGTGAATATATAAACCTGGTACTACGCATCAAGTTAGGCTCTCATCTGGGCTGCTGAACCTTTCCATTTTTTTTTCTTTCGTACTGCGACTTTTTTTTATCGCTTGCCACGTGCGCGTGGTGACTCGGAGGCGTGGCAGGCATTGGATACCCCTGACGACGGCGCGCGCACGTGCTGAATGAACGGGCTCACCTACAGCTCCAGGTAGATGTAGTAGTGTGACGTTTGTCTCGGGAAGCGTGCATGGTAATTTCTCGGCGACTTTAGCTAGTAGGTAGCCCGATTTGCTGGGCCCATAGCATTTTTCCCATCAAGCTGTGGTGTACTACGCATCCAAGGAATCTACAACATTAACTAAAAGAAAACAAGAAATTCACAACAATTTTGGTTTCTTGCGATATGTAATTAAGTGTGCATGAAATCTGTTCTGCGTGCATATGCAAACGCGAGCTGCAGGTCATACGTGCGCCATATTAAGCCCTTTCCGTACTCGTAAAGTGTAAAACTAAGCGGGCACTTGTATTGTTTGACCCGCTGATTCGCATCTCATCAACTACCACGGGTACCTATGCCTAGCCGTACTCGTCGCTCGTCCATAAGATTCCACGGCGCACGCGTTACGTTGCATACACAAACGAGCCTAGTAAGAGCGACCACTAGCACATCGCGTAAAAGTAGTAAAAATTGGAGAGAAAAAAATTCCACGGTCCTGGATAAAACTTCTAGCTGGCTACATCGTATTTTACGGTGTATTTTCAAAGAAGGACGAGGGAGAGTTGTATTGTCGGGAGGAGGCAAAGGCTATCCGCGCGTCCAAGTGGCAGCACAAGGAGGAGGTGAGCTCGTCTGTCGCCACTATATCTAGACCATTGCGGTGGAAGAGAGATGAACCGCCTCTACGACAACGAGGAGTACCGACGCTCCGCCGCTTCTGCGGCATGTTGCCATCTTAGTTCAGTTGTTTGGTTTTAGTTTAACTTTGTGTTTTATATTTGTAATGTTGAAATCTATATGTTCTTTCAGTTATGTGTGATCATCGATGTTTTAATTGCGCATATATAGTTCTGATAAAAAAAAAGAGCAAAGCACATCTCATACCGAAAAACTATTTTACGTCATACCCTAAAACGCCTTTTCAATATGGGGTTTTACGGGGGCATGCTAAAGTTGCTCTTAGAGTGTTTGCCATGGGGGTGGTACCATCGTCGAAAGCCCTGCAGGTATGAGCAACTATTCCCACCGAAGTTACGGTAAAAAAAAAAACTATTCCTGCTTCAACGGACTAATGTACTACGCTCTCCGCCTCTCCCTAACTTCACTGTACAGTAGCACTCCTAGTAAATACTCACATGGTTAAAATACTCACATGGCCGGTAACTGCAAATGGAGATCGAGCTCCATGTAACTCGAATTTTAAGAAAAATAAATAAAAACGACAGGTTGCCAACTTGCCATTACCTAGAGAGAGAGAGAGCGCATTTCCCAGAGAGAGATGCGTGGAGTAAACAAAGGTAGCAAGAAAGCACTTACTGATTTTGCAAAGGGTAGTTAGGTCCAGTGCCGTATCTTCTCCATCCAAAATCCCGACTAATTAATTACTCCTGTCTAACTTAGGTACAGCCACGCCGTACGCTGACATGCACGGTCGAGACCGGAGCATGGACTGCCTGCGCCAAAACAAAAAACATTAATTTTCTGGGACAAGGGTTTGTGTCCTTTGGAAATAATGACCGTGGCGTTGTCTAGGTACTACTCCACTGCGTGCAAATTAAAGAGACGTGGCATGCATTTGAATGGGACTTTACAGGTTCAGTAGTACGAGTTTCAGACAGAATTTGCCGGCAGGAACGCCCGCGGGGACATGTCTTAAACTCTGGCCAGTTTTGTTTGAAAAATCAGTGACTTGTGCCACCATAAAACCCCACATCCTTCAAAAGTGTACCCGTGCTCGAATAGAAATGGTGTGAAATTTATGTGGATGATCTAAGTTTCAACAAAGAAAGAAAACTCATGAAATCCTCGAACCCCGCTTTATCTAACCCTAGGCGACTGCCAAATGCGATGCCCTTGCTCGCCCCACCTCACCTTCTTCTCGATGGTAACGACATCGCGAATTATCTCATATGACAACTTTGTGTGGTGTCTTGGGCGAGGTGGTGGCATGACGGAGTGAGGCTTTAGGCGCTCGCTCGGCAAGGGTGTAAGTTGATGGATGCGAATATGCGATCCATTCTCAATATTGATCGTAATGTTGTCTGGTGGCTCTATATCCTCCCTCTTCATAATCTGTGACCAGGAGCAGCGCAAAGACTTTTTCTGTGTGGTAATTGTGATTTTGCGTCGTGTGCATACATGCGCGAGCAAATTAAACAGGGGTGGTTATGAGTGTGGTTGTGCCCCTAACCCAACAGAGTTCAAACCCTACGTTTGACAATACCGTTTCTCATTTAGAAGGAATATTATTCACTGGGAGGCGACGTTCCCGTCGACAGCAAGTCGCTTGTGGTGACTTTATCAATCTCAAAACCCGACCCGCCGACTCAGTCTATCAGAAGTGGTCAAGAATAGGGTGTGCGTGCGTTTAAAGGGGTGAGTCTGCACACGTGTATGTAAGGGTCTGCGTTTGTACCGTGTTTAAAAAAAACGGTTGAATCCCGGCCGGCCCTGTCCGTGTAGGTGGAAATCGGAGTCGCGCCCGGCCTGCAAGCTGCATGCGGCTCTCTGGTGGCCCTGCCTGCCCTGCCATTGAAACGAGCGTACTACGTGTGTACATGCGTGTGTGTTTGTGTACCGGTGGCCGGACGCCATGACTGCGCCACAGAGCACAGTGCTCTTTCTAGGCGCCGGCCACCGCAGCTGAGCTAGGCCTGCAGCCCAGGCGTCGTATCGTATCGCCGAATTGAAGAAACCGGGGCCGGCCGCGGGTTCGTACTCATCACGCTGATGCGAAAGGTTCAGTTATGTTTTCGTTCAGACCACTGTTTGTGTTGATTTGTTTGTTCATTGCTTCGAGCCTGCTTTGCACTGTGCTGCTCCAGTTAAGGTGCTCTCCACGTACACGTTCATCATACCTCCATGATTGAACTCGCCCGTACTGCATCGAGTCCATGAGTCGCCGGTCATATTGGCGGGTTCTTTCTCCTAGTTTCACTGGATAGAGAGGCATGCATTTTAAAAGGCCATATGCCGGAGTTCGGCAGCTATCCGATCCACTCAACTGATAAATACAACTCGTGTTGCAAAAATAACAAACTTATGCATGATTTTTATACTTCATCATTTTTTACGTGATTGTAAAAGTTGTGAAGTAACTATTGCACCCTTCCGATCACTCCCATGCACGAGGCAAAATAAACCCCTATTCAAGAATGGATCTCAACATATCAAGGGAAAGAACACAAATGTTCCTCCTCATTTGGTTGGAGTCATTTTTCCGTCACTGTTCATTTGTAAAAGACTAGGTTACAAAATCCGTGCTACCAAACAAAACACCTCCGAACCACCCCTCCGTTTCACAATATAAGATGTTTTAGCTTTTTTTTCCCATTCACATATACACACATGTATATATATCTAGACACGTTTAAATGTATGTGTCCATTCTTTTTAGTATGAATCTAGACATGCATGTGTAACACCTAAAATATCTTACATTGTGTAACGGAGGGAGTACTTCTGTGTCTCCCGTGGTTGTCACGTTTGAGCATCTCCTAGGGATGACCCAAGACCGCCTCCAACATAAAAAATATATGGGTATTCTCCGCCCAATAGTAGAACCAACAGCACACAAGCGTCCATGGGCATGCCATTTTCTTTGTGTAGGTAGCCATTCTCTTCGCCTAAATAAGCAAATATAGCAATCCACACCCGATGAACTAAAACAAAAAAGCGCACGATGGGTTCTCCCCACCTCCTGCCGTCGCAGCAGCAGCAACAGCAGCACAAGCACGCGGGGGGAGGGGAACCATCTACCTCACCGTCGAGATACCAGGATCTGAGCTGACAGACATGAGAGGTTTGGAAGGACGGTGGATGACGAAACTTTCTTATTCTTGACGCGGGGCGGGACGTACCGTAGTTTTCTCCATGAAAATTCCAAGGACCAAATCTTAAGGCCTTTATCAAATTATCGTATTTGTAGTACGTGCATATGCACATTTTTAATTACTGGTAGTAGGCTACAAAATCCGCCTTTTACCGTGCAAAGCACCTTTGAAATACTTGTACCGTTTGTTGCCACGTTCTAAGCCACGAGTCCTCCAAAAACCCACCCACCCTCGAAACCCCCTCTGGGCTGGGCTGGGCTGGGCCGCTCCAAGAAAGAAGAATCCCCGCCCCGCCTTCTCTCTCTTACCTCAGCCGCGCGTCCTCCTCCCCTGATCCTCTCTCTCTCCAAATAGAAATAGAGGAGGAGAGCGGCATCGCCCGCCCGAGCCCGCCAAATCCCTCCCCCCCCCCCGCTACGCGCCGAGTCCCACAGCTCCCTCCCCATTATTCCCGGGATTTCCCTTTGCACGCGCGCACGAACGCTCGCTATCTACACGCCGCCGCCGCCGTGAGTGAGCGACCACCCAGCGAAACTGGGAGGAGGCTATGGGGAAGTACATGCGCAAGAGCAAGGCCTCGGGCGAGTGGCCGTCATGGAGGTTGGCGGCGCGCTGCTCGGCGTCCGCACGCGCTCCCGCACTCTCCTCGCGATGCAGCAGCGGGCCCCCTCCTCTCCGCGCAAGGGGGGCGTGGGCGAGGACCCCGGGGCCGGGGACTTCCTCGAGCTCAGGAGCAGGAGGCTCGAGAAGCAGCCGCAGCCGCCGGGGCACAGGAGAAGGACGCCGCCGCCCCAGCTGGGCGGAAGGAGCAGGCGGAGGCGGCCGACGACCTGGAGGCCTCCTTCGGGGACAACGTCCTGGACTGGGACGCCATCGAGAGGTAAGAACAGAGCCGTTTATTTTTGCCCTCCGGTTCAGTACCAATCCCTTCTCGCGCCCAGCCGGATTGGATTGGACCTTGGGGTTTAGGGTTTATCTTGCACTCGCGCCGCCGCTTCGTTTCGCTCCATTACCGCCGCCGCGTACTCTCAAACGAGCGACTGGAGGCACAAGAATCCCCTACCTCAGTCGCCCCTCTCGCTAATTTCTGAAGCTCGCAGCAGCAAACCCCCGAAGCTCGCAAGAATCGCCTTTTGCGTCTTAGACCTATCTGGTCGCCCAAATTTTCACAAGGTTTAGCCGTTGGCCGTGCAAGAATCCAAGAATCAATCGCCTGTTGACCCGGCAGAAATTAAAGCCCTGAAATTTCCCCCACGCCCTCTAAAAAAGGCACATTTTTTGTTCAAAGAAAAGGTGCGTCAAGGCGCACTTGCAAATGCGTCCACGGTTGCATTAATTCGATCCAAGTCGCACAAAATCAATCAAAGTGCTCACTTGATGATTATGATGAACCTACAATAAATTAGTGGAGCCTCCTCCTCCGATGGCCGTCCTTTTCCCCGTAGTGGCGGGTAAAGCCGTCCCCTTTCCCCCCACAGCCACCCTCTGTTTTCTGTATTCTCCCCTTGTTCTTCTCGTCGCTGCTGGTGGTGGTGGTGGGCTGGCAGGGACCTCACCCCCTCCCATATCTTTCCTACTGCAATCTTTCGCGGGGAATTCCAATCGCGTACCAAAAGCGGAACTCCTGTCGCGGTCACGAATCAAGATCCCATTTCTTGCGCCCAGTCGCTTGCCACCGCCCTGGGTAAAAATGGCGAGCTGCTCATCATTAGCCTTTGTAGTACCAGAGTGTCACACCATTGAATGCCTACTGGCTTGTTATCGCTGGGCCGGCCTTGAATGGACACAGCCGGATCACAGTTCTTCAAATTTGGAGTCAAAGCTCTGATTTTCCTCCATTTCTGTAACTTGGTGCATCATCAGCTACTGGAGAAAAGATTATGCCTAGTTCAGACCTTGTGCTTGCCTTACAGAGTGGGCCAAATAACAGGGTTTAATTAGTGTTCTTGTTTTTCTCTAGGATCTTTTTTCAGAGAACTGTCTCAGTATATCATGTGAGTATCTCAAAGTATTTGATGTGGACTACTTTATTGGTATCATCTGGTAGATGTGGCCCCCTCTCTCCGTGATTGCACGCTGAACGCTCTCCGCTTGTCTCTGTTAGGCCAACTTGTTGTTTGTCAGTATGCATCCATTCATTCTACTGCACCAATTATCAGGCACCTCGTTGTAGGGTCATTTGTTAGCTTAAGACCATTCTCAAACTGAGTAATGCTCAACCGCCTGTAATTTGTTGTTACACCAGTTCACAAACGCGGCTCGTAACTGCAATTTGCTAGTTGTCTTGTGCATTCTAGCTCTGAAGTTTCTTCTTTGTCATCTGCTTTTCATGTATATTCTGCTGTTGCTCGCAGGAGTACCAGGGAGACGACGCCTTGCAGCCTGATCAGGAGCTCGGAGACGATGAGCACCCCTGGCTCCGCAACAAGAACCACCAACCGCAGGACGCAGCCGCCGCCGGTTTGCCGTTACATCCCGAGCTCGCTAGAGATGGAAGAGTTCTTTGACGCCGCCGAGCGACAGCAAATTCAGGCTTTCAGGGAGAAGTAAGAACCTGTTTCACTGCCTCTCCTGTGTCATCATAATCACTTAAATATGCCTGCAGTTATTATTTCCTTTTGCACATTGCCTGGAGAAAGATTCTAACACTTGATTGTCCTGTTCTAATCAGGTATAACTTCTGTCCCGCGAGCGACTGCCCGCTCCCTGGACGGTATGAGTGGGCGAGGATAGACTGCTAGCTTCCTCCTCCACAGGAGCTCTCCGCTGATCGATCTCTGTACACCAGATGACTAGCAGCGTATCATGCAACTAGCGTTAGGGTCTCTTGATTTCATATGATGTAAAAAATTAGAAGTTAGCCCGTAGTAGTAGCTCAGTGATCTCGTGCAACGGCGGCCGGCTGGCTGAGTTGCTCCCTAGCCTCACTGTAGTAGTAACCGTTAACACCTCAGTCTGTAACAGAACCGTCTGCTCTAGGCCTCTAGCTTAGCACCTTCATCATCTGTACGCAGTTCTTGATTGAATGATTAGAGCTGAATTTTCTCTGCATGTGCGTTGCCGTGGCTGGTTCATCCATGGAGAAAAGTTGTTTTTTCTTGGGGGAAAGCAGTATGGCCACCACCACCACCACCACCATGCTCTGCTTTCCAATCGATGCAAGTTGATGCGAGCTCCGATGGATTCCACTTGGAGCTAGCGGAGTGAGCTCTATCTTGTGTCTGTGATGGGACTGGTGAGGTTACTGTTGTGCACCTGTGTGATCATCTCCATTGCGGTGAGTGACTGGATGTCGATGCTGATGCTGCCAACGCTTGTTGGACTGTGGTGATGGCCATGAATGATGGTGCTCATCATGGTGTCACTGAATCCTTTTCTTGGCATACTGCAGGTAGCTGCTGCCACTTGTTACCCTTTTCTTTTACTCTCCAGGTAAACTGGTAAAGTTGGTTCCTCTTTTTAGCATACTCTGCCTGTGGGGAGAGGTTTACCAACCTGCTACTTTTACCTGTTTTCCTAATGGTGTGTCATCTCTTTACCTCTCGTCCAACTCTTCAACTCCAGGAGTAAATTGTCCTTTTTTTTTGAAACCAGGCAAAAGCTTTGCCTTTATATTGATAAAGAAGAAGTGAACCGAGTTTGACGGTTTATAAGGGAAACCGTCCAAAAACCATACAACACCACACACCACGCCGGCCCCGAGGCCACGCTACCAAAAACTAGTCGACGACCATGTTGGCCTAGCAACCATGACCGACACCAACACGGCAGAGACAACCTCAACGCAAGGAGAAAAGCCCGGAGCCGCCGCTCCGACATCCACACCGGCCCCAAGGCCACGCCCCTAAACGAGTCGACGACCATGTTGCCCTAGCAAACCATAACCGACACTAACACGGCGGAGGTGACCTCAACGCAACCTCGACGCTTCACAGCGGAGGCGAAACACCCGGAGCCGCCGCTCCGGCAACCACGCCAGCCCCAAGGCTGCGCCCCACACGAGCCGACGACCAAGACGCCCGAACGACCAAAGTTGATGCTCCACCACCTCAACGCAGCACGACGGAGGTGAGCCCGGAGCCGCCGCTCCGGCATCCACACCGGCCCCAAGGCCGCGCACCCCCGAGCCGAAGACGAAAAGACGCCGCCGCCAACCACCAGCTCTCCACGGGTCCCACTGGCCGGTGGAACATCCAAGGCGAGGCCCCAAGAAGCAAGCGACGTCGGAGCGCCGCCCTCGCCCGACCCCTCGAGTGGTCTGGGGTTTCCCCCGGAGAACCCGGCTCGGAGAAGCGACAACATCACCACGACGACGCCTTCAAGAAGGACACGGCGCCGAGGGCGTCACCGTCGTCGGCCCCGGCAGCAACCGAAGCAGGGCTTTCACCCGGCGATGTGTCGCGAACCCCGCGAACCGCCCGTCGAGACCGGCCAGACCACCAACACTGCTTGCCGCAACACCCGCGACACCTCATGCCACGGGAGGCGCCAAGCCGACCACAGCCCAGCTGCAGTCGCGTCCCGGGGCCGCCGCCCCGGCTTCCTCCTTCTGCATCCTCCTCGCTGTCGCGCCAGCCCGCACGGCCTCCTCCTCCTCCCCGCGCCTTCCTTGGACTTCAAAGCCGAAGCTCGGAGGCCCACACGCCCATGCCGCGCCCAGCCCGCACGCGGCGACCTCTCCTGGCCGCCGACCCGCCCCAAGTCCGACGAGCCCGCCAGGGCCCAGATCCAGCCCGCCTAGGCCCATCGCGCCAACGCCGAGCGCTCGCGCCGCCGTCCTGCCACCCACGAGGCCAAGACGCCGTGCTCCACCAATCCCGGAGCCACCGCTCCGGCGTGCCTGCGCCGGCGGCCGCCATCGCCGTCCCCAGCCGGGCCCGGTGTCCGCCCGCGACGAAGGAGAGAGAGGACCACCCCTAGCGCTAGTTGTGTGGCAGCAGGGAGCGCCACCGCCGCCGCTGCTCGGAGGCCGGCGGCAGCAGCGGCGAGGGTGGCGCGGAGGGGAGCTGCTGGTGGCGGCGAGGGTGGCGCCCCGGTGCCGCCTGGGTGCGGCACGGGAGCGAGCGGGCAAAAAAAAGTTGCGATTGGGTATATAATTAAATTGTCCTTTTCACTTGCCATTTTCTCCGGGAGGAGCAGCAAACATTGGTGCGTGGAATTGCTGCGGGTAATCTGCCCAACCTTACTTTCTCAAACAAACCTGATGCTACGCTTAACTTTGTCCTGCTCCCAGTCCTTTTCCGCAACAATGCCTATTTTTTCTTCTTCTTTCCAAACAAAAAAGATGCACACGTTACAAAGCACGTTCTTCTTTCCAAACTAAACTATGACATTGGTAGACCTTGGCAAAGCGGGCGTGCACCCGTTGTTTATTCTCACATATCCGTATATACTTGTGCAAGTACTTCTTTTTTGGCCGAGAAGAAAGCAAGTGTGAATAACCTGGTCCGTCCAGCAAACCATGTAATCCTCACGCAGAGCACCAAACGCTCGGCGACATGTAATCCTGACGGCGCCCCCGAAGAGTGCCGCTGTGGATAATTTTTGTGTCCGGACTTACATTAGGTCTTTGGGTATTGTGAAATTTTCATTTTAATATAATACAAAAATCTTGGATATGAAAACTTGAAATGATTTGGCTTCCTATCTAGGGATGGCAACAAGTCTGAATTGCCTTCCCGTTCTCATTTAACAATTAATTGGGATACTTCTTTCCCATCCTCGCCACCATCGGGTCCCCGCAAAGAAACTGAACTCAAATCAAATGATATTGTCACAATTTTGTTCTACATTCGACACATCATAATACGTACGGGCGAGATGAATGATGAACGAATGATAACGTGTACGGGAGGAGCACTTTTAATATTACAAAAAAACAGGCTCTCGAAACCATAGAAACAAATCAATGCAAACATTGTTGTGAACGGACCACAACTGAACCTAACCCTTGGCATTATCAATTCGGTGATACGATACGACGCCTGGGCAGGCAGAGCTGAGCCATAGCTACTGGGACGCCTAGAAAGAGCACTGTGCCCGGAGTCATGGCGTCGAGCCGGTACAGCACACGAGCAATTGAAACCGAGAGAGGAGAAGAAGCCCTGCATGCAATTCAAACCAGCTCGCGTACGCCTCCGTGTCTTGCCGGCAAATTCTTAGTACCGAGCCTGTGAACTCCCATTCAAATCGTTGTATCTTATCCTTGCTTATGTTACTATTAAGGCTAGCCAGCACCAGATTGGCTTAGTTTGTATTTATGGTGACCCATACCACCGTCAGACTAGCCTCATATGGGATCAGATAGCCTCTTTTGTGTTAAACAATGCAAACCTTCCTATCCTCTGTATGGGTGATATGAATGACCTCTTGTATGATATGGACAAAAACTCCCCGGTTATTAATCGTGCTCGCATGAATGCTTTTCAATCTTTGGTTAAATCTTGTGGTTTATTTGATCTTGGATACAGCGGTCCGGCTTACACTTGGACTAATAAGCGCTTCTCTTCTAAACCTATTTTTGAAAGACTAGACCGCTGTCTTGTTAATGCAAATTGGTGTGCTCAGTTCCCTATTTCCAATGTCTATAATCTACCTCTAATGCACTCAATAAGTGACCATGCTCCTATTTTGCTCTCCACGGATGGCACTGTGCTAAGAACTAAGCGCACCTTTAAGTTTGAGAATTGGTGGATAAAAGAAAAGGATTTTAATGCTTATGCAAAAGAAAACTGGTTAAAAACATCCAACAAGTCCTTTAATCAGAGAACTAACCATTTGGCAAAAGCCCTCAGATGTTGGTGCAGGAAGAAGAAACCTTTGCAGCAGGAAATCAAGGAATTAGAAGACCAAATATTGCAAATCCAGCAAAAACCAGTCCCTGAACAAGACCACAAGCTCGAGTCTTTTCTAGTCACAAGGTACGAACAGAACTTAACAAAGCTAACTGAATCTTATATGCAGAGAGCGAAGAAAAACTGGGTCAAGGATGGCGACAGGAACACGACCTATTTTCACAGGGCCATTCTCAAAAGGAGAAGGAGGAATATGATAGTATCCATTAAAGATGAGAATGATATAATCCAGCATATGCCAAAACAAATAAGCAATACCTTTGTGAATTACTTCAGGCACATTTTTGCTTCAACTAATGAGAATGTTGGCAGGCCATTCATCCATACACATATGCCAGAAGCTATATCAGACTACACTTACACCATCCCTGACAAAAAAGAACTATGGGACACTCTACAGGACATGAAGAGGAATGCTTCGCCAGGACCGGATGGTTTCAATGTGGAATTCTACATTGCTACTTGGAGCTGGATTGGAGATGATGTGGCAAATCTGGTGCACTCTTTCTTTGTCACAGGTATAATGCCTAAACACATTAATGATACCCATATTGTACTGATACCAAAAAAATTAGTTCCTCTTATTCCAGCAGACTACAGACCTATTAGCCTTTGCAATGTAGTTTACAAACTCATAGCTAAGTCCCTGGCTAACAGACTAAAACCTCACCTTCCTGACTATATTGATCCAGCGCAACAAGCTTTCATAGAAGGTAGGCGTATTAGCAATAATATCATCATAGCCCAAGAAATTACTCACTCATTTGCTCTTACATCCTGGAACCAACGAGCTTTTATGCTTAAAATTGATCTTGCTAAAGCTTTTGACCGTATGGAATGGAACTTCATTGTCGCGGCCCTCGCACGTAAAGGGCTGCATGGTCATTTCATTAATTTAATCCACACATGCATTTCCTCGCCCACCTTCTCGGTTGTTATTAATGGCCAGCCGTTTGCGAGTTTCAGAAGTCACAGAGGTATAAGACAAGGTTGTCCTCTTTCTCCGTACCTTTTTGTCTTCGCAATTAATGAATTGTCGCTAGCCCTCCAAGAGGCCATGACCAGCAATTTTCTCGAAGGAGTAACTCTTGGCCCAAATTCCCCTCATATCCACTCGCTTCTTTTTGCTGACGACCTTCTTATTTGTGGCAAAGCCTCTTCTCAAGAAGCCCTTGCAATGAAACATATTCTTGACTCCTTCTGTTCTATTTCTGGTCAAACCCCAAACTGGTCAAAATCAGGGATTATCTTTAGTAAGCATGTCCATCCTACAGATATAAATCTAATCAAAGCTATCTTCCCTGTACAAGACATGGATGCCTCCTTTATTCATCTTGGCCACCCTCTTATTCTACCAGCAAAAAATAGAACCAGTGCTTACAACTTTATCTTTGATAAATTCAAATCTAAACTTAGCACCTACAAAGCGGATAAGCTTTCGCATGCTGCGCGTTTGGAGCTAATTAAATCTGTCTTCTCCTCTATTCCGGTTTATTACATGTCGAATATTCTCTTCCCCAGAAAATTTATTGCTAAACTCACTGCAATCATCAGAACCTTTTGGTGGACTGGAATTAGAGAAGACCCTTCTTCGAAAAGCCTCTGCTTAAGAGCTTGGAAAGATCTTTGTGCCCCAAAAAAAGAAGGAGGCCTAGGTATTAGGAATTTACAAGCTGTGAATCAGGGCCTGATCCTTACTGCTGCCTGGCGCATAGCTCACAATCCGGATGACCATCTCCATCTGGTTCTTAAGGCTAAATATTTTCATAACTCCTCGATCTGGCGACCGAATGCTAATGTCCCGAAATCTGCTTTCTGGTCATCCATCCTGAAGGTTTTACCTATCCTAAAATTCCATACTTCGTACCAACTAACAAAAGGAGAAATTTCTATTTGGAATACACCGTGGTACCCCTCCTGGCAAACTATTTATGATGAATTGACCATTCAGAATTCAGGTTTTATTTATCCAGCAATGGTGAAAGACCTCTGGCTCCCCGGTCAAAAGAAATGGAATGAAGAGCTTATCGATATTCTGTTCTCTCCTACAACAGCGCTTGCTATTAAAAGAACTCCTATTATCAACTCTGACCATCAAGACCTCCTTTGCTGGAACCTAACCCAAAATGGTAAATGCAATGCAAAATCGGCATATTATGCTTGCTTGCAGGTTTTATTTGAAGAGAAGCAGGAAGAGCGCCCAAGACCACCTGCTTTACAAACAGTGCAACTATTGAAGCAGGTGTGGAAATCTAAAGACATAATTCCAAGGATTCAAACCTTTGCGTGGCGTTTTCTGAGAAAGGCGCTTCCAACGGGAGCAAGAGCAGGTCGCTTCTCTAAACACATCGATAAATTCTGTTGCAGGTGTGGAATGCAGGAGGATGAAATTCATTTATTCTTCACGTGCCCCTTTGTGAAATCAGCTTGGTTCATTGCCCCCTGGTATATTCGCATAGAAATCATTGTAGCTAGCTGCTCTAATCTTACTGATATCATTTTAGCCTTGGTCTCCTCTAATCACCCCTACGCCACCTTGCCAAATATTCTCACATTTATGTGGTGCATTTGGAAATCTAGAAATGATATACTTTTTCAAAGAAAAAAAGGAGAACCTCACCAAATCTTTATTAATGCTCAGGCTCTCTTGCATAATCTTGAAATTGCTCTCTCTCCTACTAAGCAGGACAACAATCTGGAGCTACAGCATGACCAAACCTCTTCCCACGTGTTGCCTTCTCAGGGCTATACTCTACACAGTGAATTCTTTTTGCAGGGTGTGGTGTTTTTTGTAGATGCTTCATGGAAAAACGCCAACACACAGGATGCTGAACCATCACAGGGAGGAACTACAAAGGTGGGAGTTTTCATCCAGGATTTTTCTCCAAACGGGAAGGCCAATTACAGGATCCAAGCTACTGTGCAGCATCAACCTTCAGTTTTCCTTGCAGAAACTAAAGCATTGCTCCTAGCAGCGACTCTTGCCAATTTGTTGCAGGTGGAAAACCCCATATTTGTGACTGACAATCAGGTTCTTGCAAAAACGGCAGCAGCAAGAAGCATCGACCATCCGCTTCTCCATTGGAACGCGAGAATGGACCTGGCGAAGTTCTTCAATGCAACTCAAAGCAATCAGAGTCAGGTCTTTCATATCTCTAGGAATCATAACAAGGAGGCTCATTGTTGTGCAACACAGGTGTCTAGGCCTAACCTAGAACCTACTCTCAGATGTAACAACCCCTCTCATTCTCTAGGTCAATGTCCTCTGCTATCAATTTTACATCATGTACAGGACTTTGTTATCCTTGCTGCCTCGTGCAGTTGACCTGGGAATGAAAAATTGGCGCCCCCCGCGCCTATGTTTGTTCAAAAAAAAAAAAAATCGTTGTGCTCCGCATCTTTTCCCGTACTTGGAAGATACTACCACGCTCATTATTTCCCAAGGACACAGACACTTGTCCCAGAAAAATAATGCTTTTAAGTTTTGGCGCAGGCAGGCAAGGCAAATCCATACGGTCAGCGTACGGGGTACCCCAAGTTAACTAGTGGATGGACAAGAGATACGGCACGCACTGGAGTTAACTTCCCTTTGCAAAACCAGTCTAGTCCATATCACTACCTTTGTAAAAAAGGATCCGAGGGAGTACCAAAATCGGTCTAGTCCATATTACTCTCTAGCTAATGGCAACCACTAGCTCTTGGCTAAACCATGCAAACAGAGAGTGAGAGAGAGAGAGAGAGTATCAGAGCATCACAGCGCGGCGCTAGTGGAGCCGGCGCCGGGATTCTTTCATGGCCGATATGAAGTTAGGTTTTTAATTCCTGACGTTCCTGTGTCATCGACGTAACAATAGGAATAGAGCGCTTAATCTTTTTCTCCTGTACGAGCTGAATTGCAGAGAGCTGTGGGGCCACCAGCCGAACAATTTTACACCCATCCTTAGCGTCTAGCGTTGGGACGGTAGGCGCTTGAATGATTTTAAGTTGATGTTCTTTATTTTTTTCTTCTCTCTGTTAAACGTACAAGGAAAGTTTGGCCTGCCGGGTAGTACATATATACCGCTGCTGAAGCAGGAATAGTTGCTCAGGCAGGATGCAGACGAGAATCAAGGTTTTGCTTCCCGAATTGTTTTTTTTTTTCCGAGGGGGCTTAGGATTCCCGGTTACCACCAGAATTAAAAAATCAAAATTTAAACTCAATTTTTCTCAATACGGGATATTTAAGGGTTTAAACTATAACTAGACACAATCTTGCTTGTAGGGTAGTTGTACGCCTCTGTTTGGTCATGTACGCACTATAGAATCTCGTTGTCCACCTTTTCTCCATAATTATGCATATTTCACCTCGCACATTAACAATAACACGCAAAGAATGGGAACATGTGGGAACTCAAACCCCTAGACCTCTGGTAGAGAAGACACATCACTACCACGGCGCTAAATCTTTGAACTTAGACCTATAAGGAGATCAAGTTCTGTTTAGCTAAGCTTGAATGTTCAACTTCAAACTTTGTAAATATATCTCGGTTTTTTTTGCACCAAAAAATTATGGTAAATTTCTCCTGTGCGTAGTATACCACTGCTAGAGTGGCCGAGCAAGACAGTATTTACCGTGCGCATGCTTCCCGAGACGACGTCAGGGGTTGAATGTACCGGTCCGTTCCGTCTGCCTCGATTGTCGTCGTCGTCGTCAGGGTATCCGATGGATGCTGCCTACCATACCACCGGTGGGCGTCTCTCACATAGTGAGTCAGGACTCAGGAGCCACCTCCCTTGTCACCACCTGCTGGGTCGTTTCCATTTTCAGCACCACTGACCAACTATCTGAACCCGAAAGGCTTCCTCCATCCTCCGTGGTGATCACGATGGCCGGCTATGCGAGGCACACGGGCAGCCGACGGTGCATGATCAGGGCACGCCTGAATGCTGTTGACATTGCCGCCTACAGCGGCCCTACTGTATCTGAACATACGCTCGAGTTTCTGTTTCTGCTTGTTCATGCTTTGGTACTAGCGTTAGACTCATAGCCTGATCTCATGTGTGCACGAGTCGCGTTCCACAGTGGTTGTTCTCCCTCTGGAAAAAAAAAACGAGTAAGGTTCTACAAGCTCTGTAAGTGGAATCCTATGCAGCAGATCAGCAGGTCAACCACATTCCACATACACCATGCAAAAAAATGATCGATGCATAGGAGATAAAGTATAATTCTACGGTAGTCTGAAATTTACAGAGCCCCCCGCCAAAAATTTACAGAGCCCCCGCCAAAAATTTCCACAGTGAGAGAATCTTTCGGCTGTAGCATATTCGGCGGCCCAGCTCGATCGAACCCCCCGCCAAAAATCATGAACCCAAACCTTTCCCGCCAAAACTTGGCGCCAAGGCGCCGCCAACACGCCGCGCGGCGATACGGAATCGGTAAAACGCCTTGTTCATTGGCCCGTTGCTCACCAAAACGCAAATCATGGTTGCTTCCTCAGTGCGCCAATGGAGCCCACGCAGAAACGCAACAAAACAAACCACCAAAATTGCTCTAGAATTTCAAACAAGTTACTGTAGCGTGTGGGTGCTTAAATTCGAGGGTAGTGATTAGCTACAGGCATGGGGCCATTTCCCTCTCCCATACAACATCGATCTTGTATGTAGCCTTACACTCACGTTGTGCACATCATTTCATTTGGTTGTCAGAGGCTTGATACTAGATGATGGGATGACAGCAACGTGGGCAAGAGGAGGGGCCTTGTATGTTTTACCCTAAATTAATGGCCCTTCTACAAACTTCTGCCACAAATAACCAAGCTGCCCGAGTTCTGCCCTTGTGTTCGTCGATTCATGTTGAGTGGACTTCGGCCGCAACAGTCTCCGTGCTTTCGTTTCTTCGTTGTCGTCACATGACACCGTAGATCATGATGATGGTTGTGGCGTGGTATCCGTCGCGCGACAACTTGACCAACCCATCTTGTAGCTCGATCTCCTCGAACACCTCACCAAGGAGAAGGACGAGGCGCATGCCGAACAAGCTGGACTATGGCGTTGAAGAGAGAGAGGAGGCGGAGGAGTACGAGGAGTTCAATAGATCCAATCGCCTCTCGATACGGATTGTCGCTATCTGGAGTAGGAGCGACCCAAACCAAGCATGGTGAAATGCCGTTGATCGCCGATATAGATGAGGGAATGCCTCATTTCCGCGAGGAGGAGCGGGATGCCGCCGCCTAATGAGCCGATATTTCGTCGCACCAAGAGGACTCCGATTCCATGTCTAGTTGCGTGTCTTTCTAGGAAGGAGACCAAGACACAGCGTGCAAACTACAACAAGAAGTACTTTGCACCGTGTAGTTAAATATATGTCGTTTTAGAAGTATATACTTTATAATTGTGTTGTGTACAAGTATGTAGGTTTCCTATGTCATTTAGACCTTTCTCCATGTTGCATTTAGTTCAATTGCGAGTAGTCTCGTATGTGGCTTTTTGGTTGTTGGGTTCTGGCTATGTCCCCTTAAACATACCCCTCCTAGCCTTGTTTAGGCTTTCTTTCCTTCTTATGTGAAATAAGCAGAGCTCCTGCCGGGTTATCCCAAAGTAACAAAATGTTGCATTTGGTTGACCCCTGTTTGATGTTGAATTTAGAATTTGGATTAATTGTTCTCAACAAGAAGATATCAAAACATATGGGTATCTACTTTTGGACGTGCGGTAAAAAGTCGTTCAAATTTTGAGCCATGTATACATATTTTGTTTTGGTAGCCAAATTATGGGTAAGCTCTTATCGGATTATCTCTGCAGCTTAATCATCTCCTTCCTGTTCCTTATTTAGTGAATTTGGGCTGAATTTTCTCTGCATGTCTATGGGAAAAAGGTTGCCATCTTTGGCCGAAAAGCTGACACGGCCACCACCATGCTCTGATTTTCCAATCAGCAAGCGAGCTGAATGGAGCTAGCTGCTACAGTAGCTAAGGTCGATCGTGTGAGTGATGGGACTTGTGAGGTTACTGTTGTGCACTCGTGTGAATGTGTGATCATCTGGATGATGAGGCGCGAATGTTTGTTGGACCGTGTGGTGATGGCCATGATTGTGCTCATCATGGTCTCGCTGAATTCATTTCTTGGCATACTGCAGGCGCAACTAGGTGGCTGCAGCCAATTGTTACCCTTCTCTTTTACTCCCCAGGTAAACTGGTAAAGTTACTCTTTTTGGCCTATTAAACCTGTGGCGCAGAGGTCTGCCAAGCTACTACTTTTGCTCCAGTGTTACTTGATGGATGCTTAACTTTGTCCTGCTTTATATCCTTACTCAGTGATTAATTTTCTCCATATTGAAACCCCAATTTTGAAAGAGAAAGTATTTGAGTGAAAGGATCGCCGCTCCAGTCTGCACAGTCGTGCACCTGTGTTTCTTCTATTCTCCAACATACACATTCAGTCACATTCCGGTTATCTGCACAGTGCCCATGTACGCAGCAGCTGCAGCAGCCAGCAGAGCACGCAGCGCTTGGCGACATCCGAGACCGAGATTGAAAGATGCAGACGCCGCTCGATTCTTGTCCGGCACTACAGTCCTTTTCCCGGAAAGATCACAGCGCCAATCCATTTGTGCTGCAGCAGAAATACTAGAGTACAGCTGCTCGATTTATCAAAGGAAAACCCGGCGATAACCATCTGCATGAACGATCACACACACAGCAGTGTGATATGGATTGAGCCAATGTCGTGGTGGTATCACGGCAGATGCCATAGGATGACTAAGAGTGGGACCGATGGACGCTGGTGGATCCGGGAGAGGGATAGCACGCTAAGAAGCACACACGAAGAACACACAAGCACACCAAGATCTACCCAGGTTCAGGACCCTCGGGAGGAGGTAAACCCCTACTCCTGCCTGTCACTCTCTCTATACCGAGGTATCACACGTACAAAGTTGCTCCTCGAGCTGTATGATCCCAGCAATGGGGATAAACACAAGGAAGAAGATGAAACTACGGGTGAAAAGTTGTCTCAGGGCATCGTCTCTCACGCAGGAGGGGATGAGGGCATATATATAGGCTAAACCGAGTTACCAGCATACCCCTCCACTTGCAACGGTCACTTCTCCGTACCGGCACTGCAGACGCGCACGCCTGCACGTCATGATTGTCTCTACACAGTGGACAGGACGTGGCTTGCCCATGTCCTGTCCCATACCTCTGCACCTAGGTACGCCCGAGGTCAGCGGTGTCCTTCTCCTGCTCCTTGGTTAGCAGAGGTAAGCCCAGTCACCGCACGCCGCGCTCCCGTGCCAGACGGGATGGGACAGGAGCATTGACTTTCGTCCGACATAAGGCTAACCCGGCATGGATATGCCGGATTCTCCTTCCTCAAATAACCTTCCCTGCACATAAGAAAATAAACAAGTTACCGACATACATATGTCGGTTATGCTGTCTCGGATCCTTATCTCGGGTCCCTTATCTCGGTCGACATATCCCTTCTGGCCCGGGTTATCTCGGTATGCCTATGTCGGTTTGTACCTACACCACACTCTGAAGCCTAGGTATGCCGGTTTTACTGTAACTTGGCCCACACCTGAGCATAGCTTTTACCACACCATGACCCTACCCGGGGGTAGCCCCCCGACATTAGTCCCCGAAGCTGGTGCGGGCCCGCAGCCTTGGATGAAGGGCCACAGCAGGTTTAATCAACCGAAACAACCATAACAAGCATCCGACATTACCATGTCGGTTCAACCGTAAAGCCACTAATAAACTCTCCAACTGATTCCGACATTTGCCCCTGTGTCGGTTTCTCCGACACAAGAATTCCGCTGACAGAGCAAGTCAAGCTTTCACGACCAACTCAACTTAACCCATCCATCCGACATTCACATGCCGGTACACCTCCAGTATCCAGATAAAATCTCCAACTGTTTCGCCATATACCCTTATGCCGGTTGCTCCGACACAAGGCAACTATTTTATGCTGATCAAACCTCCGACATTCACATGCCGGTTTACTGCAAGCTTCAAGGACCAAACTTTCCATAACCTTCGAGATTTGCCCTTATGCCGGTCTCTCCGACACAAGAAGATTCCCACAATCTCTCAAAGATCTCTCCACAGCACGTGGCAGAGAGATGCTGCGCGCTACCTCGGTTCCTGCGCACGGACAGACGTGTCTCTGCACACACGCCGCCTACGTCACGAGCTGTCACGTCTCAAAAACACTCGAGTACGTTTGACCGTGGCGTGCCTCCTTGATTCCCGCGCCATTAACCGCACGCGATCACGCCGCGGGCCGTTACCACCTTGTGGCCCACGATGCGGCGGATCGTGCGGCCGCAAACATCGCAACCGCGCAGATCGTGCGCGGTTAATCCGCGCGCCCGTTACGGTAACCGCACGCGGTAAAAATGGAAACCGCACGCGCACCGTGCCCATAAATAGGGGAGCGGGAACCTCTCCTCGTCTTCTTCGCATCCATCTTCTTCTTTTTCTCTTTCCTGCGACACCGCCGCCGCCGCGCTGTGAGCTCCGTCACCGCACGACGCTGGAACTCACGAGCCACCGCCCACCGGAGCACATCGTGCCGCCACCGGACACGCGCAACTCCGGCACGCCCCGCGCTTCTTCGCCTCGCATCGCCGTCGCAATCTCCGGTGAGTTCCTCGCCCTTGACTTTGCTGATGAACGCGTTCATCCTCTCCGATGAACACGTTCTTCTTCTCCGACGAACTTTGTTCATCTTCCCCGATGGACTTGCTCCTCTTCTCCGGAGATGCTATTGCCCTTAGTTACTTAGATCCCTTTTAGATCTTCTTCACCGTGCCTCTTAAAAACTTTGCAATAGTTTCTCCGCGGATCTTCCTAAGTTTCAACTCACATGTTCTTGCGTTTATCTTCTATTTATTTTTCTCCGTAGATCTTTCCGCCAAACACTTAGCCACAGAATTGTGTTTCCCGCCACTTATGCACTTTCCTCTGTTGCCCAAATATTCCGAGATACTTATCTCGGTTCTTCTGTTGCCCAAATATTCCGAGATACTTATCTCAGTTCCTCTGTGCCTCTTTTGCAGATCCCTTCCGAGATGTCATCCAGCCATACCCCGGAGCCTGCCGAGGATGTCGTTGAAGAGGGAGAGCGCGCCGGGTGGGAAGGTTCCGACGTAACCTAGGCCGAGATAGACTGGCTAGTCCGGACCAAACACATTCCGGCACAAGTGATATGCCGGGTTCCCGGCAAAGAGGCCGAGCCGAAGCTGAAAACCGGCGAGCGCGTGGTCTTCGTCGCGCACTTCGAGCGCGGCTTTGGACTCCCGGCGAGCGAGTTCTTCCGGTCCTTCTTGGATCGATTCCGGCTTCAACCTCACCACCTTCCAGCCAATGCCATTACCACGCTTTCTGCGTGTGTTTCTTTCTCTAAGGGATACCTCGGACTCTGGCCCACTGTTGAGCTCTGGGCCAAGTACTTCCAACTCCGAACCCGGACAGCCCAGACAACGCCGACTTTCTGAACCTGCCGCTATTCGACATCGCCACCCCTACTGAACAGTTCAACTGGTCCCTCAACCCGAGGGACCTGAACCTCGAGATCAACCAGATTCACAAGGTCGTCGAGGATCTTGTGGGAGCAGGCTTAACTAGCGATGATCTCCTAAGGACCTTCGTCAGCCGCCGAGTTTCCCCCCTTCAAGACCGAGTTCACAAGATCTGCCACATGAGTGGCCAGTATGATCCAACTCGGATCAGCACCCACGAGCTGAACAAATCCGAGATCAGAAGACGTGTCAAGGCAATTGCCCGCACGCTGATGACCGAGGAATGGGAATGGGGTCTGGAACCTCATAACAGAACTCGGCTTCCGGAGCAAGTAAGTAACCTTGCAACTCGCACCGACATACTTTTTTCTACCGAGATAACTCTTATGCCGGCCCCATAATCCGCTCATAAAGTAACTCGGTTTTACTGCTTCTGGCTTGCAGAGGTTTACCCGGCAAAAGACTGAAGATGGAGAGGATCCCTCCACCAAATGGGGCCAAGACATCCCTGCCCCGGACGTCACCGAGGTAGAAGACCCGGATGATGAGGATCAGCTGCCAATACCGAGAGCTGGCGCCCCTACCTCGGGTAAGCCTCGAGCCCGAGCCTCAATCCGAGATTGGTCGGATGATGATGATTGCGAAATGCTAGAGGTAATTGACGCTCGTCCCATCGCATATGCTCACCCAGCCTCGGCATCAACTAACCCGGGCGGCTCTGCCCCGAGTGCACGCCCTGCTACCTCGGGCAAACAAGTGGCATCTCGCAAGCGTGCAGAGACCGGTACCTCGAAAACCGGGACCTCTACATCCTCGGATCCAGCAGCACCGCCGGCGAAGCGACAGAAGAAAGGAGCGGTTAAGTCGAAGAAGGGCAAGAAGACACCGCCAGTTACTCAAGGGTAAGATATTCTTTGCCGACACAAGCTTACTTCCTTTTTTCTTCTGCCGGGATAATCTTTCCCCGACATAACACTTTTTCTTGTTTGATGCAGTGCGCCCCTTGAAGTCGACCAGAGTGCCTCTTCTATGCGCTCGCCCCTTTCGAGTACAGCCGAACCTCGGCCACGTGACTCCGGGGCACCCGCCACCTCATCTGTCATTCCCGAGGTTGTGGTCCTCGACCAAGATGATGGCTCTGCCGCCCCCACCGCGGAAACCGACATTCCGCGGGCCGACACTTCGGTGACCTCGGGCGCACAGCCACCATCGCCACAACAACAGCCGCAACAACAGCAACCACAACAACAACAACAACAGCAGCAGCAGCAGCAGCAACAGGAACATCAGCAACAGCAACAGCAACAAGGACAGCAACAACCTCAACAATAGCAGCAGCAACCAAAGCAGCCGCCCCGGCCGAAGTCCACCACCAAGTCCACCGAGTTAGTAACTCGGAAAGCTACTTCGTTAGCCAAGCCGGCACAGAGCCAAGTGGGCACCGGGAAACAACTCGTCAATCCGGAGAAACAAGTAGCGTTGACTCCAGCCACTACCCCGGAACACCAAGCTCTTACCACCTCCGTCTCCCGAGTTACCAGTAGCAGCTGGGTTTTACCCCAGCTCCAAACTCAAAGTGGACACAGCTTAGGCTCGGAGAAGCAGTACCACATGGACTGGAATGCCGCCGACACTAGCGAGGTCTCCTCCGTGAACCCAGTCACCCCACATCCAGCTGGCCCCAGTGCGCTTGCTCAGGCCATGCATAACTTGCAACTCTCGACCCTTCGAGCCAGCAAGCTTGCCGAGGTATTTTTTCCTCAGCCAAATTTTTATTTCCTTTGCCATAGATGATAAACATACACAATCCCCAGTCCCAAAGATTCGGGTTGAGTGACCTGCGCTTGCCCGAGTAAAGATCACTCGGCGCGAATCTTCACAAAATTTTCATCATTAGACTCAAAAAATCCGACTCTCAGGATCTTCAAAAAACACGACATTTAGGATCTTCAGAAAATCCGACACTTAGGATCTTCAGAAAATCCGACACTTAGGATCTTCATAAAATCCGACACTTAGGATCTTCACAAAATCCGACATCCAGTCCCCGAGATTCTTGTCGAGTTTTACTCGGCCTGAATCTTCAAAAAATCCGACACTTAGCTTTACTCGGCATGAATCTTCAACTAATCATACTAACTCTTTGCTCTTTTCAGGATTGCACCAACGCTCGGACCACAGTGTTTCGGAAGTTGCTTCTGGACCACAACAAGCTCAAGAGGTCCCACAAGCAACTTCAGGAGACGCTGAAGAACAAGGAAATCGCGCACGCTACTGCCCTCCAGAAGGAACGACAGGAAGTGTCTCGGCTCCAGGAGGAACTTGCCCGGGTCCAGGGCGAGAAAACCGACATTGAGCAGGCCCTGATGCAAAAGGAGGAAGCTGCTCAAAAGCACAAGGAAACGCTCGAGGCGACCGAGGTTCGCGCTACCTCGGCTCAAGGAGAACTGGATGCCCTCAAGGCAAAATCCGACATCTGGCTCCGCGAGCTCACCCGGCTGAACAAGGAGATGGACAGTAAGTTTCTTTATCCTTTCTTTTTGTTTTCATTGCTTGTACCGACATTAAGATATGCTGGTATATAACTCAATTCGGTGATAGCTTTTCTATCTTCAGATCACTTCGCCCACTCCAAGGCTGCTGCACTCAACACTGTTCGCAAGGCACGAGCAAAGAGAGCCGAGGCTGGCCCAATCCCGGAGGAATGGGACATTGAAGATTACCTGACTGCTTTGAATGCTCGAATCTCTCCTCTGAAGGCCATTGGCCTAGATCTTCTTGATGCTGGCATCAAAGTTTACCGAGCCTTATGGCCAGGATCCCAGACTCCGGCTACAATCGAAGAATTGTCCAAATGTCTGTCGGGGGCCGAGGCCAGGGTCCGAGAGTGGAGATCCTCAGCAGCTCGTGCCGGAGCTGATCAAGCACTGACTTTGTGCTCTCCTGGTATGAGGCCATCAACCTCAACACCGTGCGCTCCCTGCGCCAAGGCTCCAAATGGACCTCCGATCCGACACTGATAGAGAGCCGCAAAGATGCAGCCAAATTCATGGCCAGCTATGCTCCCACCCGACACTTCATTCCGGGTCCCGCCTACTCGGATGACGAAGAAGATGACCAGGATGATGAAGATGGTGAAGACGAGGAAGATGACATCGAGGTCGAAGCTCCCGCACTGCCACTGCCGGAGCGACCGAGACTTCTGCTGCCGGAGCAGCCGACACTTCTGCTGCTGGCGCAACCGATACTGCCAAGCCGGCTGCGACCGAGACTTCTAAGAAGCCGGCGACCGAGACTTCTGAGAAGCCGGTATCCGACACTGCTGGTGCCTCGGCAGCCACTCCAACACCCGAGGTTGCTCCAACAACCGAAGCTTCTTCTGCCGCCGAGACTGCTCCCGAGCCTCGCACCGCTCCAACTGCTCCGAGCTCCTCCGAGGCAGCTGCCTAAGCTTATCAAACATTGAACCATTAAATCCCCGGAATGCCGGGTGCAGATGTAAATATACTTTTAAGTATCTCGCAGTGCTACTTTTATCCGTGCTACTTGTATCATATTAGTTTCAACAAGACAAGCTTAATGCCGGATCACTTTGCACCAAGTCCCCGAGTTTACTTTCTTGTTTACTATACTTGGTAATCTTTGCTCTTGTCTACCATTTAGGCGTTCGACAGTCGAGTCACAAGATCAATCATTATAGCACACAGTACTTGTAAATTTTGAGGTAAGGTTTAGAGTCATCCGACACAAGGAAAAGGAAAGAAAAAACCGGGTTAGTAAACGACATATGTCGGATCATTTTAGGACCGAGTCCCCGAGTCCATTTTCATGTTTACCATATACCATAACCTCTGCTCTTGACTACCATTTCGGCGTTCATCAGTCGAGTCACAAGATCACAACAACATAGCATACATTACTTGAACTTTGAAACGAGGTCTCAAAATCATCCGACATATGAACAACATAGAAAAAACCGAGATAAAACACAAGCAAATAGACAAAGGCAGTCCCCGAGTTTCTTTTCGGAGTGCCGGCATTTTATTCAAAGAAAAACCGAGATACATACACTGCGCCCTTATGAGTAAAAGGGACGGAGTAGAGCTACATTCCAGGGTCTTTTGGTCTCCTCTCCGGATTTGTCCATCACATTTTTCCTCGGAGCCTGCGCATCTATAAGATAGTATGAATCATTGTGTAGAGCCTTGCTCACAATGAATGGTCCCTCCCATGGAGGTGACAACTTGTGTCGGCCTGCCTTGTGTTGCACTAGCCTCAACACCAAATCTCCCTCTCGGAAAACCCGAGGGTTGATCTTCCGGCTATGATAGCGTCGGAGATTTTGCTGATATATAGCTGACCGAGATAAGGTCAGTTCTCGTGCTTCCTCGAGCAAATCAACATCATTTTCCCGAGCTTCTTTTGCCTCGGTTTCAGTGTATAGCGCCACTCTCGGCGAGTCATATTCCATGTCGGTTGGCAGGACCGCTTCTGCTCCATAGACCAGAAAAAATGGCGTATAGCCAGTTGAACGATTTGGTGTGGTCCTTATACCCCACAACACTGCTGGTATCTCCTCTATCCAACATCCCGGAGTTCGCAACAGTGGTTCAATCAACCGGGCTTTGATACCGGCTAACACCAATGCATTTGCTCTTTCCACTTGCCCATTTGCCTCAGGTGTGCCACCAAGGCTATGTCCAACCGAATTCTCTTATCCGCACAGAACCGAGCAAACTCTCCCACAGCAAAGTTTGTGCCATTATCCGAGATAATGCTATGGGGGTAACCATATCTCAAAATGATGTCCTTCAAAAAGGTCACCGCTGTGTGACCATCACACTTCCGGATTGGCTTTACCTCGATCCACTTGGTGAACTTGTCCACCATCACCAGCATATGAGTCATGTTACATCGGGCTGGCCTGAGCTCTCCCACCATATCCAGGCACCAAACTGCAAAGGGCCAAGTGATTGGAATTGTCTTGAGTGCCGAGGCTGGCAGGTGGATCTTTTTAGCAAACCTCTGACATCCCTCACACTTTCTGACGATATCTTCTGCCTGGTTCAAAGCACTGGGACAATAAAACCCATGCCGGAATACCTTAGCCACCAAGGCTCTTGATGAAGCATGATGACCACACTCTACTTGATGAATTTCCAGGAGCATGCATCTCTTGCCCCTCCTGCGGCTCGACACAGCGCTGCAGTACCTCGGTCACACTTCTCTTGTATAACTCGTGGTTGATGATGGTGTATGCCTAGGATCTTCTTTGCACTTGCCTAGCTTCAACTTCATTACTTGGCAAACTTCCGTCCATCATAAATGCCATTATTGGTTGTGCCCACTCCGGCACAGGACGCGCAGGAAAGATCAGATCATCCACCTCCATGAGATCAACCGACATTACTTCTTCCGAGATAGAGTAACCAGTCCCCGGGTTCTGCCAATCAGTCCCCGGGTTCTCCCAAATGCATCCGACATCGACGTCCATGGGAACAGCACCAGATTCCGTTTTCGCCAGGATAAAAATTGACTCGGACTCCGGCGATGGTTTGATTGATGGCTTCCTCA
Organism: Poa pratensis; assembly: GCA_947311845.1. Lineage (NCBI taxonomy): Eukaryota > Viridiplantae > Streptophyta > Magnoliopsida > Poales > Poaceae > Poa > Poa pratensis. Next base: position 3,018,466 of record CAMZMU010000047.1, read on the forward strand.
GACGCTCCAAAGCTATGCCTGGTGGAATTGGATCCCGGGATGAACCTAGCTTGGACAGTACATCGGCGGCGTCATTTTCAGCCCGAGGTATATGCGTGAGCTCGCAACCTTCAAAGAACCCCGAGATCGTCTGGACATGAAACCGATACAACGCCATGTTGGCGTTTAAAGCATCCCAATTTCCCGAGACTTGCTGCACCACCAAATCCGAGTCTCCGAAACATTCTATCCGGCGAATACCAATTTCTTTGGCCACATTTAGCCATGAACAAGTGCATGATGGCTACGTGTTGGTGAACCCCAAGAGGAAGGTTATGATGTAGACAGCAGAAGTTTTCCCTTGAGAAATCTACCCAAGGTTATCAATCCAGTAGGACTTGACGATCTATCGGAAGGTTGTTGATGTTGACTCCCCCTGGCGCTAGGGAGCTTGCACCAACGTGGAATCTGCACAGACACAAACCAGAACTTTGCCCAACACGAAACAGAGAGGTTGTCAATCTCTCCGGTCTTGCAGAAACAAAGAGTTAAACGTATGGTGTGGAAAACAGCAGGAAAACAGCAAGTAACAGGAAACAGATGATTGCAGCAGGTTGTGTAAACAGTATGAGGAAATTGGACCAGGGTCCACAGTTCACTAGTGGTGTCTCTCTCAGAACAGATAACTAGCATGTTGGGTAAACAAATTACAGCTGGGCAATTGACAAATAGAGAGGGCATAACAATGCAATACATGCCAAGATGTCTACTATGAAATCTAGTTGGGCATTACAACAAAGTACATAGACCGTTATTCCAACAGCATCTATGCCTAAATAATCCACCTTCAAGGCAGCATCCGCATCCTTTCAGTATTAAGTTGCTAACAACAGATTATTGCATGAAGTAAAGTGTGTAATGTAATCAATACAAGTGCCCTTGGACACTGCACCAATGTTTTATCCCTAGTAGCAACAGCACATCTACCATCTTAGACCTTTCTGTCACTGATCCAGATATCTAGAGACTGAACCCACTATCGAGCATAAATACCCCCTCTTGGAGTCACAAGCATCTACTTGGCCAAAGCATCTACTAGCAACGGAGAGCATGCAAGATCAAGAGCACATAGATAAACAACTTGAATAAACATGGTATCAATATTCATCGGATCCCAGCAAACACAACATCTAGCATTACAATAAGATGATCTTGATCATGTTAGGCAGCTCACAAGATCTAAACATGGAGGCACAAGGTAGAGAGACAACCATCTAGCTACTGCTATGGACCCGTAGTCCAGGGGTGGACTACTCACGCATCACTCCGGAGGCAGGCATGGTGATGTAGAGCCCTCCGGTGATGATCTCCCCTCCGGCAGGGTGCCGGGAAGAGCTTCAGAACTCCTCCGATCTGAGATTGACGATGACGGCCGCGACGGAACTTTTCGTGGAATATGATCGACCGTAATAGGGTTTTCGCGTCGCGGAGAATATATAGGCGAAGAGGCGGCGTCGGTGGCCGAGGGGGGCCACCACGCCATAGGGGGGCGCGGGCCCACCCTGGGCCGCGCCCTAGTGTGGCGTGGCCCCCTGGTGGGTCTGCTCCGACTCCCCTTTGGACTCCGTGATCTCCTCGTGATATTATTGACGATGTCTTTTGTTTCGTCCAATTCCGAGAATATTTCCTTAATAGATTTTCTGAAACCAAAAACAGCAGAAAACAGGGAACTGGCACTGTGGCATCTTGTTAATAGGTTAGTCCCAGAAAATGCATAAAAATGATATAAAGTGTAACCAAAACATGTAGCAATTGATATAATAACAGCATGGAACATCAAAAATTATAGATACGTTTGAGACGTATCAAGCATCCCCAAGCTTAGTTCCTGCTCGTCCTCGAGTAGGTAAACGATAAAAACAGATAATTTTTGAAGTGACATGCTACCAACACAATCTTTGATCAAATAACAATGTAATGCACATGATCTGAATGAAGTGATCCAAGCCAATGGTCTATAGTTTGCAAGCAAGTAAATAAAGAGTAAACATAAGTGATCACACAAGTGCAAACTTTCATGAATAACACTATAAAACATTTAGAGATATAATAGTCTAACATAATAGTTAGTTCACAGCAGCAATAATTCTCAACATGAAAGTGTTTGTATCAACACAAAGGAAGATAATAGCTTCAGCTTTTGCTTCAACTTTCAACATGTATATCATATAGATAATGTCAATGCAAAGAATATGATCAACCAAACACAAAGTTATGTAAAAACTGTTATACTGGAGTTGACAATGATGTTTGCTTAAGTAGACAGAAAGAAGTGGGAAAACTGACTCAACATAAAAGTAAAAGAATGGCCCTTCGCAGAGGGAAGCAGGGATTAACATCATGTGCTAGAGCTGTAGTTCCCGAAGGCATATAGAGAGCATAAAATATTGTTTTGTAAGGTAATGGTGTATACAGGTGTCAACAAATCAAATAGCAGGTACTTGTCATCTTCCATGGCTAACTAACTTTTAGAGCGGTTCCGAGAGTTTTTAGGACTGCACTTGTAACAAGCACTTATTGGTGACACTCCTCCCAACCATTTACTTTCCACAAACCATGGCTAACCGAATCCTCGGGTGCCCACCAACATTCACCATGGAGGAGTGTCTATTTATTTATTTATAGGGTGGACTAACCAGCTCTTTAATGCAAAATAAAAGGTGGAGAAGCAGATGAAGCTGCCAATCCTTGTAAATTAATTAGCATGGAAGATGACAAATCTCACTACTACGTCCTTATGAGCTTTTCAAGTAGTGACACAAAAAGGAAATGTAACAGTTTTGAGTAGTTAGTAGATAGCACATGAAGAAATTTACTTGGAATGGTGAAAACACCACATAATAGGTAGGTATGGTGGACACAGGTGGCATGGATTTGGCTCAAGGTTTTGGATGTACAAGAAGCATTCCCTCTTAGTACAGAGTTTAGGCTAGCAAGGTTATTATAAGCAAACATCATTATCAACTGGAATAGCAAGAGTGTACATAAAACACAAGGTTTGACGAACCATAGACTCCCACTGTCTTCCTTGTTAACACATAGCCTTCATCCAAAAATTATCTAGACTACTATGGACTTCCAATCATGCAACAGATTATTATAGCAGAAAATCCTTATAGTAGTTCTTCATTAATAGCCATTACTTACATGATGCACAAGCTTAAACATTAATTACTTGACAGCTCAAAACAATTGGCAAGCATCAAATTACTCAAGACAACGATCTAAAAAGATTCATGTAAGCATTTTATACCACTACCACATGCATAGCATTTTTCTGGTCCAACCAAACACCAATCAACTTATTTGACAACTCTCCAAACAGATATAAGTGAAGCAAGAGAGTACTTTCTTCAAAAGAAACTGAAAGCTCTAACAAGAGATGTATGAAAAACTGAGAGCTAACAGCAATAACAGCAACTAGACAGGAATACTCAACAAGTATAAGTGAAGCACAAGAGTATTCTAATGAAAAAGTGGAGCGTGTCTCTCTCCCAAACATGAATGCTAGGATCCAACAAGTATAGCACAGCAAACAAAACAAAACAAACTGAAAACAAAAACACACTGACGCTCCAAGGAAGAGTACACTAGCATGAAGCAATAAAAATATAGCACCATTAGAGATGACCTGATAATTTGTAGATGAAGAAGGGGATGCCTTGGGCATCCCCAAGCTTAGATGCTTGAGTCTTCTTGAAATATGCTGGGGAGGTAAGCCTCCCCAAGCTTAAGCTCTTCACTCTTCTTGATCATGTAATATCATTCTCCTCTATCAACACTTGAAAACTTCCTTCACACCAAAACTTAACAGCTTTTCTCATTAGCAGGTTAGTGCACTAAAAGATAATACTTCAAAGTTCTAGCAAAGACAAAACTCACAAGCCAACTATTTTAAACATTAGCCACTGTTACTAGGCTCAAGTGGGCACTTTTACACGAAAAGAAACCACTTAAAAACTTGTAAAAGAGAGAATGCAAAATAAAAGACAGAATCTGTCAAACCAGAACAGTCTGTAATGACGAATTTTTTCGAGGCACTTACGATGCTCAGATGAAAACTTTTGAAATAATGAAAGTTGCGTAACATCATCAGGAACATGCACAAAAAGTTTCAGCATTTTTCGATTTTTTCTGATTTTCTACTGAATTAAACGGTGACGAACAGCAATCTGTCCCAATGCAGTCCCGAAAATAAAAACCAACTTTGCATTAGTAACTCTCCTTGGCACAACAAAACAGCAAATAAAGATACAAAGGAGTTGCTACAGAGGTAAACAAGCATCCTTGACTCAAGAAAACAAAAATAAAACAGCAAATAAAAACATGGGTTATCTCCCAGAAGTGCTTTTCTTTAATGCCTTTGAGCTAGGCATGAAGAGATGCATCAAGTATTGTCAAGACCAGAAAATCCAAAACCATAATTTGTCTTGACACTAGTATCATGTGAGTATTTCATCTTCTTCCTAGGGAAGTGTTCCATACCTTTCTTGAGTGGGAATTGAAATTTTATATTCCCCTCTCTCATATCAATAACAGCACCAACAGTTCTCAGAAAAGGTCTTCCCAAAACAATAGGACAAGAAGGATTGCATTCAATATCCAAAACCACAAAATCAACAGGGACAAGATTGTTATTAACCATTATCAAAACATCATCAACTTTTCCTAAAGGTTTCTTCATAGAAGAATCAGCAAAGTGAACATCCAAATGACATTTTTCCAAAGGTGCAAGCTTGAGAATATCATATAAATTTTTAGGCATAACCGAAATACAAGAACCAAGGTCACACAAAGCATTGCATTCAAACTCACTCAGTTTCATTTTAATAACAGGTTCCCAATTATCATCTAACTTCCTAGGGATAGAAGCTTCAAGTTTTAATTTTTCTTCCCTAGCATGCATGAGAGCTTTGATAATATGTTCAGTAAAAGCCATATTTATTTTACTAGCATTAGGACTCTTAGCTAGCTTTTGCAAGAACATGATGACTTCAGTTATGTTACAATTTTCGAAATTGAAGTTGTTGTCATAAAAAACAATGGAGCAATTATCACCAACACCTCTAAAAATTTCAGCACTTTTACTAGGAACAAAAGTAGTGCTATCAGGCAATTTAAACTTTTTGTAGAGGTAGTAGAGACATTTCCAACACTTATTATCTTTTCACTAACAGTAGGGGGCGCATTAGCATGTGAGGCATCATTTGTTTCATTAGTAAAAATAGTGCAAACTCTAACAACACTATTTTGTTCAGCAATTTCAGCTTCTCTTTCTTCTCTCTCCCATCTTTCATGAAGTTCAGCAAGCATCCTAATGTTATTATCAATTTTAATTTGGATAGCATTGAGTGTTTTACTCTCTCTAATATCACTAGGAATAGCTTTTATTTTCAGCATTTCAACATCATGAGCAAGACTATCAACTTTAGCAGCAAGAGTATCAATTTTTCCTAGCTTTTCCTCAACAGTTTTATTAAAAGTAGTTTGTGTGCTAATAAAATCCTTAAGCATGACTTCAAGATCAGAGGGCACACTTCTATTGTTACTGTAGGAATTGCCATAAGAATTACCATAAGAGTTGCTACCATTAGCAGGATATGGCCTATAATTGTTGCTACCAAAATTATTCCTATAAGCATTGTTGTTGAAGTTGTTATTTTTAATGAAGTTTACATCAACATTTTTCTCATCATGAGCAACCAAAGAAGCAAGAGGAATATTATTTGGATCCACAACACCATGTCCATTCGAAAGCATAGTCATAATAGCATCAACTTTATCACTCAAGGAGGAAATTTCCTCAACAGAATTTACCTTCTTACCAGTTGGAGCCCTTTCAGTGTGCCATTCAGAATAATTTACCATCATATCATCAAGAAGCTTTGTAGCAGCACCCAAGTGATGGACATAAAGGTCCCTCCAGCAGCCGAGTCCAATAAATTCCTTGAAGAAAAATTTAGTCCTGCATAAAAGGTTTGGATGATCATCCAAGTAGTCAGTCCATGAGTGGGGCAATTTTTAACCAAAGACTTCATTCTTTCCCAAGCTTGGGCAACATGCTCATTATCAAGTTGCCTAAAGTTCATAATACCACTTCTCAAGAGATAATTTTAGCAGGAGGATAATATTTTCCAATGAAAGCATCTTTGCATTTAGTCCAGGAATCAATACTATTTCTAGGCAAAGATAGCAACCAATCTTTAGCTCTTCCTCTTAAGAGAAAGGAAACAATTTCAGCTTAATAATATCACTCTCTACCTCCTTATACTTTTGCATATCACAAAGTTCAACAAAGTTGTTTAAGTGGGCAGCAGCATCATCAGTACTAACACCAGAAAATTGCTCTTTCATAACCAGATTTAACAGTGCAGGCTTAATCTCATAAAATTCTGCTTTAGAAGCAGGTGGAGCAATGGGTGTACAGATAAAATCATTGTTGTTTGTGCTAGTAAAGTCACACAACTTAGTATTTTCAGGATTACTCATTTTAGCAAGACTAAAACAAGCAGCAGGGCAACTCGAAATTAAAAACTAGATGCAGGAATTTTTTTTTTGGGTTTTTGATTTTTAACAGCAAGCAAAACAAAACTAAAACAAGACAAAAAACAAAGTAAAGAGATTGGAACTGAGAGACTCCCCTTTCCAATAGCCTCCAAGTCCCCGGCAACGGCGCCAGAAAACAGCTGGTGCCTGGTTGACGGGAGAGTATTTGAGGATGATGATGATGGTGATGATGAGTACTTCCCCGGCAACGGCGCCAGAAAACAGCTTGATGGCTACGTGTTGGTGAACCCCAAGAGGAAGGTTATGATGTAGACAGCAGAAGTTTTCCCTTGAGAAATCTACCCAAGGTTATCAATCCAGTAGGACTTGACGATCTATCGGAAGGTTGTTGATGTTGACTCCCCCTGGCGCTAGGGAGCTTGCACCAACGTGGAATCTGCACAGACACAAACCAGAACTTTGCCCAACACGAAACAGAGAGGTTGTCAATCTCTCCGGTCTTGCAGAAACAAAGAGTTAAACGTATGGTGTGGAAAACAGCAGGAAAACAGCAAGTAACAGGAAACAGATGATTGCAGCAGGTTGTGTAAACAGTATGAGGAAATTGGACCAGGGTCCACAGTTCACTAGTGGTGTCTCTCTCAGAACAGATAACTAGCATGTTGGGTAAACAAATTACAGCTGGGCAATTGACAAATAGAGAGGGCATAACAATGCAATACATGCCAAGATGTCTACTATGAAATCTAGTTGGGCATTACAACAAAGTACATAGACCGTTATTCCAACAGCATCTATGCCTAAATAATCCACCTTCAAGGCAGCATCCGCATCCTGTTCAGTATTAAGTTGCTAACAACAGATTATTGCATGAAGTAAAGTGTGTAATGTAATCAATACAAGTGCCCTTGGACACTGCACCAATGTTTTATCCCTAGTAGCAACAGCACATCTACCATCTTAGACCTTTCTGTCACTGATCCAGATATCTAGAGACTGAACCCACTATCGAGCATAAATACCCCCTCTTGGAGTCACAAGCATCTACTTGGCCAAAGCATCTACTAGCAACGGAGAGCATGCAAGATCAAGAGCACATAGATAAACAACTTGAATAAACATGGTATCAATATTCATCGGATCCCAGCAAACACAACATCTAGCATTACAATAAGATGATCTTGATCATGTTAGGCAGCTCACAAGATCTAAACATGGAGGCACAAGGTAGAGAGACAACCATCTAGCTACTGCTATGGACCCGTAGTCCAGGGGTGGACTACTCACGCATCACTCCGGAGGCAGGCATGGTGATGTAGAGCCCTCCGGTGATGATCTCCCCTCCGGCAGGGTGCCGGGAAGAGCTTCAGAACTCCTCCGATCTGAGATTGACGATGACGGCCGCGACGGAACTTTTCGTGGAATATGATCGACCGTAATAGGGTTTTCGCGTCGCGGAGAATATATAGGCGAAGAGGCGGCGTCGGTGGCCGAGGGGGGCCACCACGCCATAGGGGGGCGCGGGCCCACCCTGGGCCGCGCCCTAGTGTGGCGTGGCCCCCTGGTGGGTCTGCTCCGACTCCCCTTTGGACTCCGTGATCTCCTCGTGATATTATTGACGATGTCTTTTGTTTCGTCCAATTCCGAGAATATTTCCTTAATAGATTTTCTGAAACCAAAAACAGCAGAAAACAGGGAACTGGCACTGTGGCATCTTGTTAATAGGTTAGTCCCAGAAAATGCATAAAAATGATATAAAGTGTAACCAAAACATGTAGCAATTGATATAATAACAGCATGGAACATCAAAAATTATAGATACGTTTGAGACGTACCAAGCATCCCCAAGCTTAGTTCCTGCTCGTCCTCGAGTAGGTAAACGATCAAAACAGATAATTTTTGAAGTGACATGCTACCAACACAATCTTTGATCAAATAACAATGTAATGCACATGATCTGAATGAAGTGATCCAAGCCAATGGTCTATAGTTTGCAAGCAAGTAAATAAAGAGTAAACATAAGTGATCACACAAGTGCAAACTTTCATGAATAACACTATAAAACATTTAGAGATATAATAGTCTAACATAATAGTAATTGTTAGATGCCGCAAAATGAATCTGCAACACATATCTCAGTTGATCTCGCTTAGGCGAGGTAAGGACTACCCCGGCACCTAAACCAATTTTTGTCCTTGAACCATCAAAGTGCATTCTCCAATAATTGGGGTCAGGCAATGGTGGCTCATATTGTATTTCAGCCCAATCCACCAGGAAATCCGGCAGTGCCTGAGATTTAATGGCATCTCTTCTTTCATAGTGAGGAGTGTTAGGGGACACCTCGATAGACCACTTGGCTACTCGGCCAGTTGCCTCTTTACACCCAATGATCTCCGAGATAGGAGCCTCACAAACCACAGTGATTGAATGCTCTTGGAAATAATGTTTCAACTTCTTTGCAGCCAGATAGACACCATATGTCATCTTCTGGTAGTGAGGGTAGTTCTGCTTGGACAGCGAGATCACCTCACTCAGGTAATATACTGGCCTTTGCATAGTTTTGCCATCTTCTTCTCGCTCCACCACCAATACAGCACTCACAACTCGGTTTGTGGCTGCAATGTAGAGCAACATCGGCTCTTTGGATAATGGTGAGGCCAGTATCGGCGCAGTTGCCAACATCTTTTTTAACTCGGTGAACGCCGCATCTGCTTGCGGGGTCCACACGAAGTGGGTGGTTTTCTTCATTAGTTGATACAAAGGCAATGCCTTTTCTCCCAACCTGCTAACAAACCGACTTAAGGACGCCAAACATCCGGTGAATTTCTGCACGTCTTTGAGACATGTCGGTAATCTCATGCTTTCAATAGCACGGATTTTTGTCGGGTTTACCTCGATACCTCGGCTAGACACGAGGAAACCGAGTAATTTGCCTGCCGGCACACCAAAGGTACATTTGTCCGCGTTAAGTTTTATCCGGAATTTCCTTAGATTCTCAAATGTTTCTCGGAGATCATCAATCAGAGTAGCTTTCTCCTTAGACTTGATGACAATGTCATCGACATACACCTGCACATTTTTGCCTATTTGATCATGCAAGCATTTTTGCATACATCTCTGGTAAGTGGAGCATTTCTCAAACCAAAGGTCATGACACGATAGCAATAAGCCCCATACGGGGTGATAAAAGCAGTTTTCATTTGATCAGCAGGGTTCAGTGGTATCTGGTGAAAACCAGAATAAGCATCTACAAAGGATAACAGCTCACACCCGGCTGTGGAATCGATCACTTGATCAATCCGAGGCAGCGGGAATGGATCCTTAGGACATGCCTTGTTCAGGTTTGTGTAATCAATAGACATACGCCACACAATGGCCACGTTCGGGTCATCTTTTTTCTTTTCTACCAGGACCGGGTTAGACAACCAGTCCGGGTGTAGCACTTCCATGATGAAACCAGATGCAAGTAATCTGGCCAGTTCATCACCTATCACCTTTCTCCTCTCATCCGAGAGACGCCGCATAGGTTGCTTCACCGGTTTCATATCTGGTCTGACGAACAAAGAGTGCTCAGCCAACTCCCTCGGAACACCTGGCAGGTCCTGATTTGACCATGCAAAGATATCCCGGTTCTCACGGAGGAAGTGACTGAGCTCGCCTTCCTATTTCTCAGTTAACCCGGTACCAATAATGACGTTGTGGTTCGGACATGCCGGGTCAACATTGATCTTCTTGGTCTCTTTGGGCACCTCGAAAGTTGCATTCTGCTCCGGTTAGTCATACCCGGCATGCCGAGTTGTGCGGACTGAGCCAATGCCACCACTTCATGGATCTTCTTCTCTCTGCAGCGATAATCAGTGACTCGGCTAAGCACGATCCAGCCGAGGCACACTCCAGTGCACGCTTGTAATCATCCGAGATAGTGATGATGCCATTAGGACCTGGCATTTTCATCTTGAGGTAACCCACATGGGTGGATATCATGAACTTGGACAATGCAGGCCTACCGAGTAAGGCATGGTATGGACTTTCGAGGTCCACTACCTCAAACTGGATACTCTCAGTTCGGCAGTTGTCCTTGGTGCCGAATAACACATCAACCCAAATTTTGCCCATAGGTGCACATGAAACCCCCGGCACTATGCCATGGAAGGTCGTGCTACTCGGTTGCAGCATGTTTGCCGAGATACCCATCTTCACCATGGTGTCTCGGTACATGATATTGATAGCACTCCCATTATCAATGAGAACTCGGGTGAACCGAATATTGAGTGTGGGTCTGAAGAATGTCATCCACTACCAATGCATAACCTCCCGGAGTTGGCATAACTCGGGGATGATCCCTTCTGCTCCAAGTGATTTCTTGTTCGGACCAGTGCAAATACTTCGGCACAGCCGGCATAACTGCGTTCACCTCCAGTGCACGCCGATGCAAGCTCTTCTTGTCAGTTGGCTCGGTCACAAATATCACATAGCTCTGATGAGCTTCTCTGTAATCTCCCTGGGGATACTCTCCCTGCCTGCTGGGACCAGTGTTGTTATTTTTCCCTCCGACATTCACCTGATTCACAGGTTTCGGATCCGCTTGCCTCGGAACTGGCGGAATCACCGGGATAGCATTTGCTCCGGTAAGTGGCAAGTTTTGCCTCGATGGAATTCGCTGAGGTGCCCCCACCTGATTTCCTCCGGCTCTGGCCTTCCCCCTTGTGCGCTGATACCAGCTGCACTGCCGAGTTGTATGGTTTGCTGGCCTGCGGATGTCTTGGGTGTGGAAACTGCAAGGCCCATCCAACAAAGCCTCATAAGTTAATGACGGCTTCTGGTCACCCCACGGCCTCTTCCCTTCTTGATTCTGGCCCCATGCTGGGCCGTTAAACTTCAGACGCTGGCTATTGCCGGCATCTGGCCGATCTTGGTTTACCGCTGCAACCTGGTTTGAGCCATACCGGTAATCCGGCTCTCTCCTCTTGTTTCCGAAGTCCTGGCGATCGTTCTGCCTGACTGGCCCGGGTCTGTTATTCACCGGGTATCTTCTACTCGGCTCCCCCGAGTTCAGCAAGGGTTGCATCGGATCACCCAGTGCATAGCTATCCGCAATCCGGATTGTCTCGGCCAGGGTGGCCGGCATTTCCCTCTGCAACTTCTGCCAGAGCATGGAGCCGTGTCGGCATCCCTGGGCAAACCAAGATATAGCCTGTGCCTCTACAACTCCTTCACAGGAATTGCGAATAGTACTCCACCGGGTTAAGTAATCCCGGTCAGTTTCATTATCCCTCTGCTTGCACATCGCAAGCTGCTGAGGACGATTCGGTCTCTTGTATGTGCTGGAGAAGTTGCTAACAAATGCTTCTTCGAAGTCCAGCCAGCAATCAACGCTGCCCTCTCGCAGGTTGTTCAGCCAAATCCGGGCTGGCCCCTCCAACATCTGCGGGATATACCTCACCGCCCATCGGCGGTTTCCTCCCACAATATGTACTGCCGACACATAATCTGTCAGCCAGTCCTCCGGCTTAGTACTGCCGTCATATGTTTTTGCGCCTCGGTTCAGCTGAAAGTGCCTCACCGGTGGTTCCCTCATGATCCGAGGTCCAAAACATGCAGGTCCATGTGGACCTTGCTCTTGCAGCATCTCGGACATATAAATCCTGTCCAACTTGTAGCGTGCATCATTTGGTGACAACTGGCGAGTTCCCAACCGGGATCCCAGTGCACCTTCATATCTCGGATACCCGGCTTTCTCCATAGCCGAGTAACCATCATCATAACGGTTAGCCACCTGTTCAACAACTTGTGGCTGCTGGACATGCCCGACATTTTGCTGCTGCTGCTGGGCGAGATTTTGTGTCGGATACCGAGGTGGATAACCTCGGCCAGCCGAGTTAACTACCCCGGCACCTGGACCGCCCGGACCGGGATTACTTCTACCCTGGCCGGCACTACCTCGCCCAACTACCTGTTTTCCGGCACACGCCGGATCATACACCTGTATCTGTTTGCTGTTACCGGAGTTTACACTCCGGTCACGATCTCCACCGACATGTGGTGATGAAGCTTGCCCCTTAGATCCACTGGCTCCCCTAGCCGAGTGAACAACATCGGACCCCCTGCAACTGTGTTGGACTTGCGACAGGCCTCATTCTGCCGGGTAGCCACAGCTACCAACTCATTAACTCGGTCATGCTGCCTACGGAGAGATTCTCCGGATAAGCCAGACAACTCGGCTCTTGCTGCCTCGGCAGCTCAAAGAGTCTTAGCAGGGGAACTATACTTCGGTTTTTTGACCGATAAGGTACTAGGAGTTTTGCTGGAGCTAGATCTACCATCTCTAGCAATCTCGGCATTGAGGTTTTTACCCCTCTTGCGCACATCCTCTACTCGACTAGGGCGAGCAGCTACCGGGGTAAAACCATGTGCCTGGTTATACTCACGAACAGTTATCCCGAATTCTCTTCTCACCTCGGCCATCTCCAGAGCCTCCTGAAGCAAGCTCTGACGCCGTGCCTCCAACTCTGCCTCTGATTGGGCAACATCTGTACCGGCAGCTACCGGCACAGCCAGCTTCTCGATTATCTCCTCGAGGTGAGCCGGCTTAACCGACACATGGGATGTACCGGCCTGACCGGGGAGGTTCTCCCTCCTCTCCAGCGGCACTTTCTCCGATCTGGTAACCTTGGGGGCAGGATTACCGGCATCTGCTTTGCCGGGTCCTCCTTTACCGGCATCAGCCGCAGTGCCGGTCACCATGACCTCTGCGCAGCTCCCGGGGCGAGCGCTACGCCGGCCGCGAGCCATACAGATAGCAGAAGGATCCTCAGCCACAAGCACCTGCTCGGGGTACTTGCAGACAACCTCGTGGCGACGTAGGTCACGAAGGTGCCAAAGCTGATGAGGCAGCCGTTCGTCGGGAACGGCCTGCTGCCGAAGCATCCAGCGTTGTCGCTGATGAAGTTCAGCGCGTCGAGCTGGCAGACGAGCCCGCAAACGACGCGCTCGCCGGAGTCGATGATGGAGCCCGTCCGGAATGTCACACCAGCCAGCGCCGCTGCCAGCCCCACGGTGGGCGCCAACTGTCGTGATGGTATCACGGCAGATGCCATAGGATGGCTAAGAGTGGGGCCGATGGACGCTGGTGGATCCGGGAGAGGGCTAGCACGCTAAGAAGCACACACGAAGAACACACAAGCACACCAAGATATACCCAGGTTCAGGGCCCTCGTGAGGAGGTAAAGCCCCTACTCCTGCCTGTCACTCTCTCTATACCGAGGTATCACACGTACAAAGTTGCTCCTCGAGCTGTATGATTCCAGCAATGGGGATAAACACAAGGAAGAAGATGAATCTACGGGTGGAAATTGTCCCAGGGCATCGTCTCTCACGCAGGAGGGGATGAGGGCATATATATAGGCTAAACCGAGTTACCGGCATACCCCTCCACTTGCAACGGTCACTTCTCCGTACCGGCACTGCAGACGCGCACGCCTGCACGTCATGATTGTCTCTGCACAGTGGACAGGACATGGCTTGCCTATGTCCTATCCCATACCTCTGCACCTAGGTGTTTGATTATTAGGCATAATTTCCAGGATTAATTCCAGAATAGTAAACATGATCGCAGCAGCTACTAACATGTTAAACTCGAAAATACTAGACGTATTAATTAACATGAACAGCAGCAGACATCTACAAACACAGCCATCGGAACGTGACGAACGTACCGAACGATTGTAGATGAAGTAGTCGTTGGAGCAGCGACGGCAGCAGCTTGAGCGGCGACAGTAGCAGCTCGAAGAAGACGACGTTGGAGACGAGTCGCCCGCGGACCCGGAGATCGTCCAGGAAGTCGAGCCGTGATGAAGAACTTGAAAGCAGTCGCGCGGAGCGCTTCCCAAAAACCTTATTCGCCCTCTCCCGTACAGGATCACAAGGACGAGCGGTTCCGGAGACCTGCTGTCCCTTCGCCGGTGCACGCCGGCGCACGGGATGGAGTAGACTACGGTGGCGGCGCAAGGCACGAGATTGGCAAAACCTAGATTGGTTCGGTGTTTGCAGCGCACGCAGTGCACGACTTTATATAGTGCGGCTCGGGAAAACCCTAACGGGTACAACGTGGGCCAAGTCCACGTCGCGCACGTTTTAGGTCGGTTACAGTAGCCCACGATCCGGGAGCGACCCGAACCGACTAACTGTGACGCGTCCGTCCAAACCGTTTTCCCGGACTGCAAAAATAAAGCTCGGCTCGGCGAGATTCCCGCAACCCGCGGCGCGTCGTGACGAGACGGGCGGGCGGTGCGGTGCGTGCGTGCGAGCGGCGGCGGAGGAGGAGGAGTGCGCACGAGAGAGCCTCTTGTTCTCACAAGCTTACCAAGTGTCACAACACTCCACCTTATAAGGTGGTGTTTGTCTCCTCCAACTAGCAATGTGGGACTAAACTTTAGCTCCCACTCCACTCCCATGTGTGCTGCCATAAATGGGCTTTGAGATTTTCTAAATTGCTTATTGGGCTGCCCAAATGGGCCCAAATTTAACAATCCCCCACCAGATCTCAAATTCCCATTTAGAGATTTTGCCAAACCTCGTTTCTTGTTTATATACCAGTGTTTCAGCAGAGACTGTTAAGTTGAACTTCCGCCTAGAGCTTCAAGCTACATCTACCAGCAACTTGAACAATGGACGAACCTTGAATTGCAAGTTTGGTGCCAATAGACTTCACTCAAAGTCATAACCAGTACGTGGCTGCCAGTAGCCTACCCCGCGGGTGGAGCATATGCGTCATACTCCCTGGTCTCTTCATGAGCTTACTAGAGATCACCCAAATCTCATAGACTGCGACGTTTAACAGTCGGACTCATATAGGTGTGTTCTTTCAAGGTCGCTCTGTAGGATAGCACCTTTGCTACGAATAGCCAACAGAAACACATTAAGGCATATTGCCAACCTGCCTTACAGAATGTGAGAGTTATGCATCTTCCCACGGAGAGGGTTACAAAATAACTCTCCTCAGTTAAACCACTAGCTTGTTCTTCCCAGGTCCTAATTCACGGGATCTCCGATCACATAGGTTGGGTTACCACTATGGTGTAACGCTCACGGGTCTCAACCCCATCTCCCTCGATGCACTATCTATCACATTACGTGATAGTCCCTTCGTAAAGGGATCTGCCAGGTTTTTGTCTGTTTGAATATAACTAACAGTTATTACTCCGGAGTTTCTCATTTTCCTGACAGACTTCAAGCGTCTCTTGACGTGTCTTGATGACTTCGCATTATCCTTAGCACTGTTCACTTTCGTAATAACCGTTTGGTTGTCACAGTTCATAAGGATGGCCGGTAATGGTTTCTCAACCACCGGCAAGTCCATCAAGAGCTCACGCAGCCATTCTGCCTCAACAGAAGCTGTATCTAAAGCAGCAAGTTCTGCTTCCATGGTTGACCTCGTCAAAATGGTCTGTTTGCAAGACCTCCATGACACTGCGCCACCTCCAAGAATAAATGCATATCCACTTGTGGCGTAGAGCTCATCAACATCTGAGATCCAGTTCGCATCACAGTATCCCTCAAGCACCGCAGGGTGCCCTGAATAGTGAATCCCATAACTCATTGTACCGTTCAGATAGCGCATGACCCTTTCAAGTGCATGCCAATGATCAATACCCGGGTTAGACATGAACCTGCTCAACTTGCTCACAGCAAAAGAGATATCAGGTCTCGTCGCGCTCGCAAGGTACATGAGTGAACCGATCACTTGAGAATATCTTAATTGATCTCTCGTTTCCTTTTTGTTCTTTCTGAGTGTCACACTGGGATCATAGGGTGTTGGAGAAGGCTTGCTGTCTATATAACCAAAGCGGCTCAAGACCTTCTCAACATAGTGTGATTGCGTTAACGTAATCCCACTCTCATCCCTAATCAGCTTAATGTTCAGGATCACATCAGCTTGTCCCAGATCTTTCATATCAAAGCTCTTTGACAGAAAGACTTGACCTCATTTATCACTATCATGCTTGTACCGAAAATCAGTATGTCATCAACATACAAGCATAATATAACACTATCGCCCCCACCATGGCGATAATATACACACCTATCAGCCTCATTAATGGCAAAGCCTGCAGAAGTTAAAGTTCTGTCAAACTTCTCATGCCATTGCTTAGGTGCTTGCTTCAGCCCATACAAAGATTTTAACAATTTGCACACCTTTCTCTCTTCACCTTTTACTACAAACCCATCAGGCTGATCCATATAGATTTCCTCTTCCAACTCTCCGTTAAGGAAAGCTGTCTTTACGTCCATTTGATGAACGATAAGACCATAGGAGGCAGCCAGGGAAAGTAGTACTCGAATGGTGGTGAGTCTAGCAACAGGTGAATAGGTGTCAAAGTAATCTTCGCCTTCGCGCTGGGTGTAGCCCTTGGCTACAAGCCGTGCCTTGTACTTCTCAATAGTACCATCAGGCCTTAGCTTCTTCTTGAACACCCACTTACAACCCACAGGTTTGCAGCCGTAGGGTCGTTCAGATAATTCCCAAGTTCCATTAGAAAGAATCGAGTCCATCTCATTATGGACAGCTTCTTTCCAGTCATCAGCATCAGGAGATGCAAATGCCTCTGCAATGGACGTGGGAGTATTGTCCACAAGGTACACAATGAAATCATCACCAAAGGATTTTTCAGTCCTCTGTCTCTTGCTCCTCTTGGGAGCTGATTCATTGTCATCCTTCTCAAGGACTTCCTCAACATGTGGTTGTTCAGAATGATCAACAGATGTACTAGGTTCAGCAAATATCTCAGAAGAAATTCTAGCAATGCTATGCATATCCTTCATAGGAAACATGTTCTCAAAAAATGTTGCATCACGAGATTCCAAAATAGTATCAACATGCATATCAGGTATCTCAGATTTAACCACTAAAAATCTATAGCAAATGCTCCGCTGAGCATAACCTAGAAAGACACAATCCACTGTCTTCGGTCCAAGTTTTCGTTTCTTAGGAATTGGAACATTGACTTTCGCCAAACATCCCCAAGTACGAAAATAAGAAAGTGATGGTTTTCTCCCAGACCACTCCTCGTAAGGTGTCTTCTCTTTATCCTTGTTAGGAACTCTATTCAGGACATGACACGAAGTCAACAAAGCCTCCCCCACCATGCCTTAGATAAACCAGCAGTGTCCAACATGGCGTTCACCAAGTCGGTCAGCGTGCGGTTTTTCCTCTCGGCAACCCCGTTTGATTGGGGCGAATAGGGAGGCGTCCTCTCATGAATAATACCATGTTCCTCACAGAATTCATCAAATACATTGGAGAAATACTCGCCACCACGATCTGACCTAAGACGTTTGATCTTTCTCTCTAATTGATTTTCTACTTCAGCTTTATAAATTTTAAAGTAGTCTAAAGCTTCATCTTTAGTGTGCAACAAATATACATAACAGAACCTAGTAGCATCATCGATTAAAGTCATGAAATATCTCTTATCACCTTTTGTCAACACGCCATTCATCTCACATAGATCCGAATGTACGAGTTCTAGAGGTGCCAAGTTTCTCTCCTCGGCTGCCTTGTGAGGCTTTCGAGGTTGCTTAGATTGCACACAGCTATGGCACTTAGAACCTTTGGCAATGGTGAAAGTAGGAATTAAACTCAAACTGGAAAGTCTACTCATTAAACCAAAATTAACATGACATAAACGAGAGTGCCAAACATTAGCATCCGAATCCACACTGCCACAAATATGGTTTACTGACTTATTACAAAAATCCGATAATGAAAAGCGGAACAAGCCTCCGCACTCATACCCTTTACCAATAAATTGTCCAAACTTTGACACAACTACTTTATTGGACTCCAAGACTAATTTAAACCCATCTCTGCATAGAAGGGAGCCGCTAACAAGATTCTTGTTCATAGTAGGGACATGCTGCACGTTCCTCAGCTGCACGATCTTCCCCGAAGTAAACTTCAGATCTACCGTGCCAACACCACGAACAGAAGCATGTGATCCATTCCCCATTAAGACGCTTGAATCTGCGACCTGATAAGAAGTGAACATAGAGATGTCAGCACATACATGAACATTAGCACCCGTATCAATCCACCAACATGGAGATTGAAATACTGAAAGCACAATCGGTAAATTACCGTACCCATCAGCATTGCTAGCGGTCACGACGTTGACATGCTTCTTCCCTTTCTTGTCTGCACGATCTGGGCAGTCCACAGAGAAGTGTCCGGGCTCTCCACAAGTGTAGCACTTTAGCTCAGATTTGTTCAGCATCTTCTTCTTCTTCTTGAAAGAAGTAGTCTTGGTAGGCATGTTGAAGGAAGACTTGCTCTTTGCCTTGCTCTTGCCATGGTGAAAGTTCTTCTGCACCATGTTGGCGCTAGACTGACCTTCACCACCTCTCTCAGCAGTGTCCTTAGCCCGAGCCTTCTCCTCAACATCAAGAGACGCTATCAGGTTTTCAACCGAATCTCCTGTCTCTTGTGTTTGAGAGTTGTGGCGAAGTTCCTCCATGAAGAGGGCAACTTTGCAATAATGCATCCAGCCACAAACTTGTCAGGTAAGGCACACTTAGCGTGCTCAAGCTCCTTAGCAATGCACTGTATCTCATGAGCCTGTTCGACTACAGAACGGTTGTTAGCCATCCTGAAGTCATGGAAGCTCTCCATGATGTACAGTTCACTGCCAGCATCTGCTACACCGAACTTAGCGTTCAGTGCCTCCCAGAGCTCTTTGGCATCTGTAATGTGCATGTACACATCAAACAGCTTGTTGCTAAGAGCACTCAGAACGAGTCCCACAAAGGCAGTATTGGTTTCCTTGAACTTGTTCTGATCCTCGTCAGATATAGTTCCTTCAGGTAAACCCTCACTAGCCTCGAACACTTTCAGAGATCGCAACCACAGTGTGGTCTTGTACTGCCATCTCTTAAAGTCCACACCGGTAAACTTGTCCGGCCTCAGCGCATCAGATAGATGTCCCATGTTTAACTCAGGAAATTGCCTATAACAAATATAAGGTTTTTGGATTGTTGGATTATTAGGCATAATTTCCATGATTAATTCCAGAATATAAACATGATGCACAGCTACTAACATGTTAAACTCGAAAATACTAGACGTATTAATTAACATGAACAGCAGCAGACATCTACAAACACAGCCATCGGAACGTGACGAACGTACCGAACGATTGTAGATGAAGTAGTCGTTGGAGCAGCGACGGCAGCAGCTTGAGCGGCGACAGTAGCAGCTCGAAGAAGACGACGTTGGAGACGAGTCGCCCGCGGACCCGGAGATCGTCCAGGAAGTCGAGCCGTGATGAAGAACTTGAAAGCAGTCGCGCGGAGCGCTTCCCAAAAACCTTATTCGCCCTCTCCCGTACAGGATCACAAGGACGAGCGGTTCCGGAGACCTGCTGTCCCTCGCCGGTGCACGCCGGCGCACGGGATGGAGTAGACTACGGTGGCGGCGCAAGGCACGAGATTGGCAAAACCTAGATTGGTTCGGTGTCATTGCAGCGCACGCAGTGCACGACTTTATATAGTGCGGCTCGGGAAAACCCTAACGGGTACAACGTGGGCCAAGTCCACGTCGCGCACGTTTTAGGTCGGTTACAGTAGCCCACGATCCGGGAGCGACCCGAACCGACTAACTGTGACGCGTCCGTCCAAACCGTTTTCCCGGACTGCAAAAATAAAGCTCGGCTCGGCGAGATTCCCGCAACCCGCGGCGCGGCGCGTCGTGATGAGGCGGGCGGTGCGGTGCGTGCGAGCGGCGGCGGAGGAGGAGGAGTGCGCACGAGAGAGCCTCTTGTTCTCACAAGCTTACCAAGTGTCACAACACTCCACCTTATAAGGTGGTGTTTGTCTCCTCCAACTAGCAATGTGGGACTAAACTTTAGCTCCCACTCCACTCCCATGTGTGCTGCCATAAAAATGGGCTTTGAGATTTTTCTGAAATTGCTTATTGGGCTGCCCCAAATGGGCCCAAATTTTAACACTAGGTACGCCCGAGGTCAGCGGTGTCCTTCTCCTGCTCCTTGGTCAGCAGAGGTAAGCCCAGTCACCTCAGGCATGCACCGTACCGCACGCCGCGCTCCCGTGCCAGACGGGATGGGACATGAGCATTGACTTCCGTCCGACATAAGGCTAACCCGGCATGGATATGCCGGATTCTCCTTCTTCAAATAACCTTCCCTGCACATAAGAAAATATACAAGTTACCGACATACATATGTCGGTTATGCTGTCTCGGATCCTTATCTCGGGTCCCTTATCTCGGTCGACATATGCCGGCTGGCACCAGCATGGTACCCCGGTCCCTTCTGGCCCGGGTTATCTCGGTACGCCTATGTCGGTTTGTATCTACACCACACTCTGAAGCCCAGGTATGCCGGTTTTACTGTAACTTGACCCACATCTGAGCATAGATTTTACCACACCATGACCCTACCCGGGGTAGCCCCCGACAGCCAATATCATCGCGGTGCTTTTCAGAACTAGGCAAGAGCCGGGCATTGGGGAATCCTACCGTGCGTGATCCCAAACAGTGCGATGCGATGCGAGCTCTGCTGTTTAATTATGCGATCTCCGTCAGATGACAAGACGGCTCGCAGCTGGAGCTGCTCCCTCTAGCTTTTGGACGCTACTACACATGGGCTAATCGATCGTCAGTAATTAGTGTCAGGTCACGGGATTTGTTCAGTGGACAGGACAGAGTGTTACTAGTACCTGATCACCGCGTCTTTCTATCGATGTCCTCTAACGCTTAATCAATTCAAGTGGCTGAGGTGTGAGAGATTTAGGCAGAAACAAATATCGCATTTTTTTCTTTCTTTTTTCTGACTAAGAGACCGTGTTCATCAGCTGAGATTGGGAACTTGCATCCAAAGACCCCATCCGCGACAACGTCAAAAGTTGACTCTTTTTTATCGATGTTACTGTTATTTATTTATATGGACAGCCTTCAGATTTTACTAACTGTATCTACTTCCTCCGTTTTTGTATACAAGGCCACAAACTCATATTCCAGATACCAAGGTAAAAAATTAAACTAATTAATTCTTGTTAAACCGTTGGCAAAGCAAACTTATGTACTTCCGGAGTAGCCTCATTTGCTGGGTTAATAAATGGAAACGTTCAACTCCTCTTCTCTATTGGCTCCCTCACTGAGCACAAGCGCAGGACACAGCTCCATCCATGCATGCATGGAGCGGTGATTGGTTTCGGTAATTAAGTCATCCATTTCTACTCTCCACCAGGGAATCGTACGAGGAAAACCTCATTAATTTTGCCTCGTTTACCGTTTGTGGCCTTGTATACAAGAGAAAATGTATATTTTGTAGTGGCTTTATATTTAAAAACGGAGGGAGTACTAGGAGTTCAGAAACCTAAGGAAAATAGGGCACTGATTTGTCTCGTGGAAATTCTAAAAACCTTAAACCTTTGTCGATGCATTCATACAGTTTACATCATGAAGGGAGACTTACGGGTGGTTGGCTATAGAAATTCTATCCACGAGACCATTGCACTTTTACAACGACGGCGACGACAACAGCAACAAAGGCTCAGTTTTACGAAATGGGATGGATACTATGCTGACAGGAAGGGGTACAGGGCTCGCAATTAACATCTGATCCTGAAACTCTTTCAGATGAGCAGTGGCTGGATGGATAACACATCCTTTCTTGGGTGTTTTCTTCTTGGGAGACAAGGCTCCAGTGCCAATTGTAGGTACCAGGGACAGCGCATTAACTAACATCAAGGATTTGCCTGAGGCTGTGGTGAATGCCGGAGCTGCTGGTATATTGGTATCTCTTCAGTAAACTAACTAAGAAGAGTGAGGAGTCTGAAGATCAAGCAAGGAAAATTGCTTACAAGTGTAGTACGTTTGTGTTCATCTATCTGCTCGAGGGTTCTCAAAGGAGCTACACGACGACAGCTACTCGGTTCTAGCATGGTTTTTGTAATGGGAAAGCATGGCGTCCATGGCCATGGATGATGGGATGCCAGCAGCATGGGCAGGAGGAGCTAGCGCCTGTGCCTGGACCTGGACCAAGTACGCCCCATTGATTGTTGCATTTGCTGCACTGTCTGTCTGATTGTGCTTCCTCCTCCTTGTGCCGTTGTGCGTGCCTGTGTCTATCTACCAACCCAATCAAGCATCACACACAGCACAAGAGGAGCGTTGAAATCCGGTGATCTTGCAGCAGAGGCATCACTGCCATGGTGTTCCTAGCAGTAGCAGGTAGGCAGCGTAGGACTGGTCTGCTATTTCCATAGCAGCGTGGTGCCATGGTGCAGTGTCCTGTGGTGTACCAGCCAGGAGAGATTGCTACGCGGGTAAAACATGTGCACTGCAAATTTTTGGGGTGAAAAATCATGGTTCGTAGCAAATTGGTCTCAGAATCGACTTAGATTACATGAAGGTTACCTTAATCTTTGGGATAATACTTTGTTAGCCACGGTAGACGATCGTGTTTGTACTCCTGGTCTACTTATTTATATTAGTTGACATATATAGATGTGGTTATTAAAATGAAATTATGACTTGGGATAATTTCCTTAATTAAATAAATAATTTTAAAAACCTTGAAATCCATGTTATGAGAACGACATGTGAGTTTAGTAAAATTCCTAAAGGCTTGTCAATATGTCATCATCTCATTAACACTATTCTTAGAAACATCCCTTCTCAGCACATGTCTCTCAATGTATTTTATAACATTTATTTATGCTAACAAAGTATTACCCCATCTACCAAAGCACAAAAATCTGCTTCATCAATACTAAGCATCAAGTTAATTTTTTTACTATAAAACAGAACTTGTAAATTTCTTGTAAAAATTTATAGTTGAATATATGGGTGAAGCATCGTCAAAATGGGTGCTTCTTTGGCTCTTCAATGTAACCCTCTTGTTCTAGATTTTGGATAAAATCTTCGTTCACAACCATGTTTCCGAACTGGTTTAAACATTAAAAAATAAACCAACATAAGCAAATAATTCAGAAAATATTGTCCACTAGTGTAACCATCATGAGATTGGTGGCATTGGAAAGATAATTTAATTTGTGACCCATAAAAAAATCATGTCATTTGAATATGTAGATCAAAAGTTACAGGGGTTTAAAATTACATATTTTATAGGTGGTTTTAAATTACATGTTTTATACTGTGCTACCCTCTTTGATTGATGATCTTCGTGACGACGTGGTGCCATGTTGGGAGGGGCGTAGCGCCATGTGCAGGGCGGTACCATTGGAGGGTAGCGCCCCTGAACAAGCGGTACCACAAAAAGGGTTAGATTCAAAATTATTATCGAAATGGGTTTATTTTATGGTGAAGTTTCTTCCGAAGGTCCGTTTTATCGTTTTTCATGTAGTCCTGTGAGGAATCTACGCATGATCAGCTTGCATGTTCGTATTAGTATTATTCAGCTGGAAATAACGTCGGTTTTGAGGAGTAATAGACACCGTAGCATTATTCCCCAACAAGAAACAGATGCCCTAAACGAAGAACCTCAGCCGCAACATCTTCAAATTACGACGCGGCCACAAAAGAAAAACGAAAGAAAAATGCCAGCCAATATAACCAAGTAAAGTAAGCCGTTGGCGTTTGACGCCTGGAACTCAATTGAACTGCATCGGCAAAAATAAATTAGTCTTGCTACTTTTTTTGTTTGTGAAAATTGGTCTTGCTACCAAGGTAAAGAAAACGAGAAACAGGTGGGCCGGGATTGGATCTAGTTTTACCCTGCTCTGTATACTTCCAGCCTCACCTCATCGATGGACTCCTCTCCAGTCCAGCCTGCCGCGAGCCCAATGGACAACAAACCAATCCGAACACACGAATAATAATTTGATCCGCTAGCTGCATAAAGGAGCGGACCGTCACACTCCTGATTTTTTTTCTGACAAGAATGTATGTATCCACCAACTAGATACATCTGACAGGACGAACAAATTCAACACCGGACACAAAAATTATCCCTCTGGAACTTAGTTTCGTTCATGTATCGATGACGAGTCCATCTCGTGCACCACGAGCTTCTGCACGGTGATGCCGGAGCCCGTGGCGTTGTTGAAAACATACACTCCGGCCGCCCTGTAGATGGCCTCCGTCGGGTACACCCGCGACGTCGCCGTCAGCCTCCCGCCCATCGCGAAGCTCTCCACGATCGAATGGTCCACGAGCACCCTGAGGGACAAAGCCTCGCCGTGGAGCACCGGCACGGTGCTGCCGACCACCCGCTTCACGACGTCCCCGGCCAGGGATGACCGCGACTCGTCGTGGCAGAAGTGGGTCCGGAGGCCGCCGTCGAGGCCTCTGGACACATAGAAGTACACCGCCGTTTGCTCCTTTCGGATGGCGTCGGCGTGCACGAGGAGACCAAATGGACCAAGGGTGCCCCGGTTGGCGGCGCCTCCGCTGGTGCTGCAGTTATAGCCGACGTCGGCCTCGTTGAGGGCGGCGACGGCGGACGCGTTGAGACGGAAGGAGGCCTCGATGTCGAGCTGAGCGGCTTGGCAGAGGTGGAGTGGGAAGACGGAGCCGGCGCTGACGGTGATACCGCAGTGGTCGGTGGCGCTGAGGCGGAGGGCATCGATCTCTTGCACGGGCCATTGGAGGAGGTTCGTCCCGGTCTTCTCATCCAGCGCCACTGTTCTTGGAATCGCCTGCATGCACGTCATACACCATCAAGTAAGTCCATTGCTGTTCAAGTAAAGAAAGACATTGCTCGTTCTACTTATTTTCATTCAAGAAGCAAGAACGCTTTACATGAACAACTTCAAGAACTTGATGCCTTAGCTCCATGTAGGCACGACTCTATATGTACTGTCGCATATAGGGAGGAAGGAAAAGAGTCCTGATTTGGTGTACTTTTCAAGGATCGGACAAATTAAACTCTTGGAAGATGCAAAAGCATGATGACAGTGCTCGAAGAAAACTACTCTTCAAATGCAAAATAATTCAACAAAATCCATGCAACAACATTTTAAGCAGGTGGCAACACACATCATCGGAGAAAATCGCTAGAATTATGCATGCATGCATGCACTGATATAACAACACCATTTCAGTCCCCAAATGGCGATACAAGATCTATCTATCAAGAATGCAATGCATAACGAACGAATGGAACTAATGTATATTAATACAAGGTGAAACAATCATATATAAAAGTTTAGTAGACTTGCCTGGACTGAAGCCCATCCCTTGGCAGCGTCGAACCGCATGGAGTCAGTCTCACCGACATATCCCCACAAGACGCGTCGCCGCTTCACCGGATCATAAAACGTCGTGGACGCAAAAAACTTTCCCCAGTTGTACCTCAGGCCGATCCCCACGTCCGCATCGGGATCCACCGGCGTCCACGTGTTGGCCACAGCATTGTACCTCCCTAGTGCGTAGTAGTCATGTCGTTCATCATCCATGCTCGCCTTCAACACGTATAAAACCTCCTCTAATGAGTCGTTGCCGCCGCTGACAGGGTAGAAGTCGACACACTCCCACATGCCGATGCCCTCGACACGGTGGAGAAGCCCTGGGATGCGCTCGTACTTGACGAAATCTTTTGTCTTGTACATGATGGCGATGCCGGCATGGCCTTGGTCGTCCTTGGAGCCGATGACGGTGCGCCACGTCTGGTCCGTCTCGTCAAACCAGGCGGTGATGGGGTCACGGAAGTCCTTCTTGCCAATTCCTGAGGGCGGGAGGAGGACAGGGTTGGCAGGATGCTTGGTCCAAGTGCGGAGGAGGGGTCGGTGGGGTCAGAAGGGAGGGCGAGGCACTGGACCTGAGCAAAGGTGTCGGTGTTCCCCGTGTATAGCGAGAGGACCGTGCCATTGGGGAGCATGGTGATGGATCCCGTGAGAACACCATTGATGTCGTACCACTGGTCGGGCACCATGGCAAGCGGGAGGTTGCTCCAGTGGACCAGGTCCCGGGACACAACGTGGCCCCATGAGATGTTACCCCACACTGCCCCCTCCGGGTTGTACTGGTAGAATAGGTGGTACCATCCACGGTAGTACACCGGACCTACACCACAAAAGTAATCTGATTGATGAAATCAATCTGAACCGTCGGATTTAATCAATTAATTACCTAGCTACATAGTCCATATCAATATAAAAAGACACGGTACTGAAGATTCAAACAACCATGTTCCTTCAAACAGACCCATCTAACAGTCTACAACGTTCTAACGTTGAACACACTAAACATGTTTATAATGCTGTAATTTCCTACCACTGCCATTTGACAGAAATATATTTAGACTCAACGTCATCCCATGAAATCGGTGGCGAAATTAATATTAAATATATCAATATGCGATTAATATCGTACAAAATATCAATGTGTAATTAATATCCTACCTACTCATACTTTTGGCATGTACACGATTACTAGCGGTACTAGGTGATAATAGTAAGTATCATCTTGGCATGTTGTGATTGAGTTAATAGTTCGGCGACAGACGGACAGCCTGCCGGTGAGCAAGTGATGAACGTACTAACCGTTGGGATCTGCATGCGTGCATGTCGCCGGAGTACGTAGGCCGCCGGCCACCAGCCAAAAAAAAAAAGCAACATAGTCAGGTAATTTCTCTATAGATCGAACGATCAAACCTACGCGCGAAATTAGCAGGGAAAACAAACAAAATTTGAATCTGAAAAATTCGAATATGACTTACGAGCCGATTACAGACATACCGTTCATATAGTTCTTCTCGGGCTGGAAATGGAACCCGGTCCGCTGCCACCGCAGCATCGCGTTGGTCCACGGGAACCCCTCGTCGGCGTCAGCGCCGGCGCTCGCCGGGCGACGGAGCACGGCGACATCCACGAGGCAGGCCCTGGACCATGCGAGGAGGGCGTGCGCGACGACGAGCGCCACTGCAGCCGAGGCGCCCAGCACGGCGGCGCACGCGCGCCAGCTCGCGCAGCCGCTGCCCCGGTGGGCGTACAGAAGCGGCGAGGTGGGGCGTGACTTCATCGCGACGGCCGACGGGCGCCTTTGCACTACTCAAATGGATCCTTTTTCTTTTAATGATTCGAGTCTTGAAGACGTAGGGAGAGCCGATTTATATAGAGATCGAGGGTTCCTCCCCCCACCACAAGAAAAGCGTTGTTATACTTCTTTGGCATTACTTGGCCTCATATATAAGAGAATTAAATGAGTACAATTGCTGGCAAAACATTCACTTTGATCCAATCAATTAAGTAGTGCAATTACAGTGTAGAAATATCCAAACAAAAAAATAAAACACGTGGGAGAGAGTGACGGTGCCTCCTCGGGACCATTGAGAGTTTATTTGACACCAAAGAATTTGATTGGAATTTTGGAGTATTTTGATCGTGCGAATTCTTCCTATCAGTGGCGGAGGATGAACATAATTTGAGATGAACTTAAGTCTAAGCAGAAGCATATGGAAAACCAAAATAACCTATACACGCTAAAACTTTCATATGGTCCGGGCTATAATCAACAAGTACGATGGAAATACAAGCATATTTAAATAAAAACATACCGATGGTCTAAAGTTGATGCCTTTGAATGGGTTTTTGTGCCTGTTTATGGTATGGCTCACAATGCCCATAAGCCGGAGTTTCTGGCCCATTTGGTTTGCATTTGTGAATCTGAATCTCTCCTTATGTTTTTTTTTTGAGAATTTGCAGCTACTAATATTAAATCCCGGACATGTCCTGGGTCAAAGCTTGCCCAATACAATCAGGATACATCAAAAACCAAGTTTTGTTTAACTCTAAACCGGAACCATCTTTAGCTAGAATATGAGCAGCCATATTGGCCGTGCGCTGTGCCCACTTCACCGTGCATGCCTCGAAATCTCGCATGTGACCCTTGATCTCCTCCACCAGCGGTCCATGCATAGACCGATCCTTCACCTCGCTCATCAGCTTCCCAGCAACAGGCACACTGTCCGTTTCAACCACGACCCTTGTCAGCTTCAACCTCGCTGCTAGGGCCAAGCCGTCCTTGCATGCACGCAGCTCGGCGTCCACCGGATCCTGCAGAGACGGAAAAACTGGCACTCTCCAGCCAAGAAGTGTCCATTGTGATCGTGAACGACCACTTGCCCGCCGCCTTTATCCAGATTTATAGCAAAAGCTCCGTCCAAATTGATCTTTGCCCATCCCGTCTCCAGCGGGAGCCAGCGCTCCTTCGAAGCAGGTGGTTTTGCAGCTTGTGAGGATTGAGCATTGCGCCATTCTTCAAGAAGATGAATAGCACGCTTTGCAATAATCTCAGGGTCTTCGATCCTCATCTCTTCCCTCGCATCATTCCTGGCCAGCCAGTTGTGATATAGAGTCATCATCGTAACTTCTCTCTCCTTGTCTGTAGCCATACTGAACCAAGACAACATCCAGTTGAGTAGACCACCATTATCATGGCAGCTCGCAGGTGGAGAAGGGACATTCCTCTCCACATGATCTCGGATGTAGTTCCAAATTTGCTGGGAGTGGGGCCACTGCCAAAAGCGATGAAGAGCCGTCTCCTCACGCCCACAAGCCAGACAGACCACCCCACCCCTGATTCGCCGTCGCTGCAAGTCGCCACCCAGCGCGAGACCATTCCTCAACAGCCGCCACACATGGACCTTCACTTTCCCGGGGACGTTTGCCCCTCACAGCTCTAGCCAGCCCTTATGACAGTCCACAATACCTGAGGCACCTATACCAGCAGCTTTGATCTTCTTCTGCTCCATCTCCAGTACGCGGATCGGAACGAGAAGATCCCATTCTTTCCACGCATAATAGTCAGTTGTTCCATCCAACTGTCGTCTTGAGCACATCACACACATCAAAATCTTATAGAAACTGCCGCAGTGTTTGCTCATTCGGTCATTCCATCCTGTACCATCATCCGACAGTAATTGAGATATTGTACGCAGAGAATTCGGAGCTTCTGGTCTTCTCCCCAGCGGACGTTGTGCACCCGTCCGAGGGATCCAATTGCTCTGCCACACATCTATCGAAGAAGAGTTGTAGCGGGGTTCGGAACTGAGGATGTCGAGCTCTCGCGACGCCGAGGGCGACACGGGCGACCCAGCGCCGCGCCCCACTCCGGAGCGCGCCGCCCACCACACAGCCGAGCCCGTAGCCACCTCCACTACCAGTGACCTTTCCACCGCCGTCAGTGACCGTCCTGCTGCTGCTGCTCGCGTCGAAGATCGAGGACGTGATTGCGTGGATCACACGTTCGCTGGAAGATCCCAAGAGGAAGGTATGAAGCAGTGTAGCAGCAGTTTCCCTCAGTATGAAACCAAGATTTAATCGAACCAGTAGGAGCAAGAAATCACTTCTGAAGGTTGTCAACGGTGCCAGAAAAGAGCTGTTGCAGGGAGTTCTGACTGTTGACATGGAACCTGCACACAAGACAATCAAACTACTTTGCTCCAACGAAACAGTGAGGTTGTCAATCTCACCGGCTTGCTGAAAACAAAGGATTAAACGTATGGTGTGGAAAACAGTAGTAAATTGCAGAGAATGAAAAGGAACAGTGTTTGCAGTTGGTTGTATTATCAGTGTAAAAGAATGGACCGGGGTCCACAGTTCACTAGTGGTGTCTCTCCATAACAGATAACTAACATGCTGGGTGAACAAATTACAGCTGGGCAATTGACAAAATATTGAGCGCATAACAATGCATATATATGACATGATGCATATATATGACATGATGATTACTATGATATTCATGTGGGCATTACGACAAAATACATAGACCGTTATCCAACAGCGTCTATGACTAATAATCCACCGCCAGGTTGTCGTACCGAGTTCCCCGTTGGTATTAAGTTGCAAGCAACGGATAATTGCATTAAGTAATGTGCGTAAAGTAAACAAATGCATTAGACCTAACGGCGTACCCTTAACCTAATCATCGGTTATTTTATCCCTAGTGGCAACAGCACATTCACAATCTTAAAGTTATTGTCACTCTCCCAGATTACCGGAGGCATGAACCCTCTATCTAGCATAAATACTCACTCTTGGAGTTACAAGCATCTACTTGGCCAAAGCATCTACTAGTAACGGAAAGCATGCAAGATCATAAATAACATATAAGATAGATTGATAATCAACTTGACATAGTATTCAATATTCATCGGATCCCAGCAAACACAACATGTAGCATTACAATAAGATGATCTTGATCATGATAGGCAGCTCACAAGATCTAAACATGATAGCATAAAGTGGAGAGACAACCATCTAGCTACTGCCATGGACCCGTAGTCCAAGGATGAACTACTACGCATCACTCCGGAGGAAGGCATGGTGATGTAGAGCCCTCCGGTGATGATTCCCCTCTCCGGCAGGGTGCTGGGAAGAGCTTCTGAACCCTCCCGAGCTAGGGTTGACGGCGGCGGCGTCTCTGGAACTTTTCGTGGATAATGGCTCGGGTATCTAGGGTTTTCGCGTCGGGAGGAATAAATAGGCGAAAGGGCGGCGACTGCGGAGCCACGAGGGCCCCACACCACCCCACGGCGTGGTTGGGGGTGGGCCCGCGTGGCCCCATGGTGTGGCTGGCTCGCGGCCCCCCTTCGTGTCTCCTCTGGACTCCGTCTTCATGTTGGAAAAATAGGGATTCTGTCCAAGTTTCGTCCAATTCCGAGAATATTTCAGACTAGCTTTTCTGGAATACAAAAACAGCAGAAAACAGGAACTGACACTGTGCATCTTGTTAATAGGTTAGTCCTAGAAAATGCATAAAAATGCTATGAAGTGTATATAAAACATGTAGCAATTGGTATAATATCAACATGGAACATCAGAAATTATAGATACGTTTGAGACGTATCAAGCATCCCCAAGCTTAGTTCTACTCGTCCTCGAGTAGGTAAAACGATAAAAACAAAATAATTTCTGAGGTGACATACTACAATCATAATCTTGATTAAATAATACTGTAAAGCACATGTTATGAATGAAGTGATCCAGGTCAATGGTCTATAGTTTGCTAGCAAGTAGATAATGAGCAAACAACTGAATCATATAAGCAAAAACTTTTCATGAATAGTACTTTCGAGACAAGCATCAAAGAGTTTTGCATAAGAGTTAACTCATAAAGCAATAGATTCTAAGCAAAAGGTATTTAACCAACACAAAGGAATATTTAAGTTTCAGCAATTGCTTTCAACTTTCAACATATATATCTCATGGATATTTGTCAACACAAAGCATATAATAAGTGCAATATATGAGCATATAAAAATTGTTGCACCAAAGTTGACACTAGTGTTTGATTCTAAGATAGAAAGAAGTAGGTAAACTGACTCAACATAAAAGTAAAAGAAAGGCCCTTCGCAGAGGGAAGCAGGGATTAAATCATGTGCTAGAGCTTTTTAAGTTTTTAAAATCATATAGAGATTGCATAAAATATTTGACACTCCTCCCAACCTTTGCTAACACAAGCCATGGCTAACCGAATCGTCGGGTGCCTACCATCAATCACATACCATGGAGGAGTGTCTAGTTTTGAGAGGTGTTTGTTAATTGTCAGCGAATGGTAGCGGATGAAAATAGTATTCTCCCTATCAAACAGACTTTTAAGAGCGGCTCCCATGAAGGACGTTATTTCTACGAGCAAGGCAGATCACCCTCTTCTCTTTTGTTTACACATGCAGGTATTTCACTGTTTGTCATTGCTTACTGAGAAATCAGGGCAAAAATGTGAAGAGAATTAAGCAGTTAAAGTTGTAATTAATTGGGACTGGGCACCCCGTTGCCAGCTCTTTTTGCAAAATTATTGGATAAGCGGATGTATATGCCACTAGTCCAGGTGTAAAGTCTATTTGACAAGTCGAATAAAGAATAACCCACTACTTCCTCATGAGCTAGTAAACATTGACACAAAAAGGAACAATAACAATTTTGAATAATTTAAAGGTAGCACATGAAAAATTTAGTTGGAATGGCAAGAAAATACCACATATAGGTAGTTATGGTGGACACAGATGGCATGGATTTGGCTCAAGGTTTTGGATGCACGAGAAGCATTCCCTCTCAGTACAGAGTTTAGGCTAGCAAGGTTATTTGAAGCAAACACAGGATATCAACCGACACAGCAAGGCTTATATGAAAACATATTGCAAGCATTATAAGACTCTACACTGTCTTCCTTGTTAACCAAACCCTTTTACTAGAAAATATCTAGACCTTAGAGATACCAAACATGCAAACCAAATTTCAACGAGCTTTACGGTAGTTCTTCATTAATAGGTTTTAACTACATGATACAAAAGCTTAATCATGAACTACTTGATAACTCAAAACAATTGACAAGTATCAAATTATCCAATACAGCGATCTACAAGAATATGTAAGCTTTTTCCATTATACCATCTACCACATGCAACATTTTCTGTTCCAACCAAACACCAATCAATTTATTTCAACATAAACTCTCCAAACAATTATAAGTGAAGCAAGAGAGTACTTTCTTTAAAAGAACTAACAGCTCTGAATAAGAGATGCATGAAAAACAGGAGCTAAAAGCATAGCAATAGCTAGACAAGAATACTCAACAAGTATAAGTGAAGAATAGGAGTATTCATATGAAAAAGCGGAGCGTCTCTCTCCCAATCAAGAATGCTGGGGTCCAATCAAGTTGACCATACGAAAAATAAAATACTGAAAATAAAAGCACACAGACGCTCCAAGTAAAGCACATATGATGTGAAAGAATTAAAATATAGTTTCACTAGAGATGACCTGATAAGTTGCTGATGAAGAAGGGGATGCCTTGGGCATCCCCAAGCTTAGACGCTTGAGTCTTCTTGAAATTGCTGGGGTGATCCATGGGAGCATCCCCAAGCTTAAGCTCTTCACTCTTCTTGATCACATTATATCATCCTTCTCTCTTGACCCTTGAAAACTTCCGCCACACAAACTCAAAGTAATTCTCATTAGAGGGTTAGTGCACAATCAAAAACTCACATGTTCTATAAGGACACAAACATGACCGTTACTTTTAACATTAGCTACTGCCACTGATGTTATGTGAAGCTCTTCACCCTAAAAAAGAATTCCACTCAACACTAGTAAAAGAGAGAATGCGAAAAATAAAAGACAGAATCTGTCTAAACAGAACAGTCCGCAAAGATGAATTTTTTCGAGGCACTTACGTTGCTCAGATCGAAAAACTTTAACTAACGAAAGATGCGTACATATCGAGGATCACGCACAAAAAATTCAGATTTAAATAATTTTTCTGTGATTTTACAGAATTAAAACGGTGAACAGCAGAAATCTGTTCCTGCGCAGAAATCCAAATCTAGCATCATCTTCCTATTAGAGGCAATACTTGGCACAACAATGCGATAAAATAAAGATACAAAGGAATTGTTACAGAAGTAAACAACTCCTTGACTCAAAAAAAAGAAAAATTGCAGAAATAAAATAATGGGTTGTCTCCCATAAGCGCTTTTCTTTAACGCCTTTCAGCTAGGCGCAGAAAGTAAGAATCAAGTGTTTCCAAGCGATAAGATCAACATCATAATTTGCTCTAACAATAGAATCAAAAGGTAACTTCATCTTCTTTTAGGGAAGTGTTCCATACCTTTCTTGAGTGGGAATTGGTATTTAATATTCCCCTCTCTCATATCAATAATAGCACCAACAGTTCTAAGAAAAGGTCTTCCCAAAACAATAGGACAAGAAGCATTGCATTCAATATCCAAAACAACAAAATCAACGGGGACAAGGTTATTGTTAACCATTATAAAAACATCATCAACTCTCCCAAAGGTTTCTTTATAGTATTATCAGCAAGGTGAACATCCAAATAACAGTGTTCCAAAGGTGCTAAATCAAGCATATCATAGAGTTTCTTAGGCATAACAGAAATACTAGCACCAAGATCACATAAAGCATTGCAATCAAAATCATTCACTTCATTTTAATGATGGGCTCCCAACCATCTTCTAACTTCCTAGGGATAGAAGCTTCATGTTTTAATTTCTCTTCCCTAACTTGCATGAGAGCATTAGTAATATGTTTAGTAAAAGCCATGTTTATAGCACTAGCATTAGGACTTCTAGCTAGCTTTTGCAAGAACTTAATTACTTCAGAAATATTGCAACCATCAAAATCAAAATCATTATTATCAAAAGTAATAGGACCATTGTCTCCCACATCTCGAAAAATTTCAGCACTTTTATCAGGAACAGTTTCAGTGTTTTCAGGCAATTTTAAACGTTTTGCAACAGAAGTAGAGACATTGCCAACACCAATTACTTTACCATTGATAGTAGGAGGTTTGTTAACACTTGAGTTTACAGCATTTTCAGTAGTAGTAATAGTATAAACTCTAGCAATACTATTCTTTTTAGCAATTTCATCCTCTCTTGCCCACCTAGCATGTAAATCAGCTAACATCCTCACATTATTTCAATTTTAACTTGATAGCATTGAGAGTTTTGCTCTCTTTAACATCATGAGGCATAGTTTTAATTTTTAACAAATCAACATCAAGAGCAAGACTATCAACTTTAGAGGCAAGAACATCGATTTTCCCAAACTTTTCCTCAACAGATTTATTGAAAGCAGTTTGTGTACTAATAAAATCCTTAATCATGACTTCAAGATCAGAGGGTACACTCTTATTATTGTTGTAGGAATTACCATAAGAATTAACATAACCATTGCCACTATTAAAAGGATAGGGCTTATAATTGTTATTACCAAAATATTCCTATAAGCATTGTTGTTGAAATTATTATTTTTAATGAAGTTCACATCAACATGCTCTTCTTGAGCAACCAAAGAAGCTAAAGGAACATTATTTGGATCAACATGCATTTTCCATTTGTAAGCATAGACATAATAGTATCAATCTTATCACTCAAGGAAGGGTTTCTTCAACAGAATTTACCTTCTTACCTTGTGGAGCTCTTTCGGTGTGCCATTCAGAATAATTTATCATCATATCATCAAGAAGTTTTGTTGCAGCACCCAAAGTGATGGACATAAAGGTACCTCCAGAGGCCGAATCCAATAGGTTTCTTGAAGAAAAATTTAGTCCTGCATAAAAGGTTTGGATGATCATCCAAGCAGTCAGTCCATGGGTGGGACAATTCTTTACCAATGATTTCATTCTCTCCCAAGCTTGAGCAACATGCTCATTATCAAATTGTTTGAAATTCATAATGCTACTTCTCAAAGATATAATTTAGCAGGAGGATAGTATTTTCCTATGAAAGCATTTTTGCATTTAGTCCATGAATCAATACTATTTCTAGTCAAAGATAGCAACCATTCTTTAGCACGTCCTCTCAAAGAGAAAGGAAAAAGTTTCAGTTTAATAATATCACCATCTACATCCTTATACTTTTGCATCTCACAAAGTTCAACAAAATTATTAAGGTGAGCAGCAACATCATCAGTACTAACACCAGAGAATTGCTCTTTCATAACAAGATTTAAAAGTGCAGGTTTAATTTCATAGAATTCTGCGTTAGAAGCAGGTGGAGCAATAGGTGTACTAATGAAATCATTGTTGTTCGTGCTAGTGAAATCACACAACTTAGTGTTCTCAGGGTACTCATTTTAGCAAAATTAAAACAAAACAGAAAGATAACAACTTGAAAATAAAAGTAACTAATTTTTTTGTGTTTTTGATAAATAAAGCAAACAAGACTAAATAAAAATAAACTAAGCAAGACAATAAAAAATAAAGAGATTGGAAGCGTGAAACTCCCCTTGCAGAAATCCTCTTGCTCCCCGGCAACGGCGCCAGAAAAAGAGCTTGATTGCGTGGATCACACGTTCGCTGGGAGACCCCAAGAGGAAGGTATGAAGCAGTGTAGCAGCAGTTTCCCTCAGTATGAAACCAAGGTTTAATCGAACCAGTAGGAGCAAGAAATCACTTCTGAAGGTTGTCAACGGTGCCAGAAAAGAGCTGTTGCAGGGAGTTCTGACTGACGTGGAACCTGCACACAACAATCAAACTACTTTGCCCCAACGAAACAGTGAGGTTGTCAATCTCACCGGCTTGCTGAAAACAAAGGATTAAACGTATGGTGTGAAAACAGTAGTAAATTGCAGAGAATGAAAAGGAACATGTTTGCAGTTGGTTGTATTATCAGTGTAAAAGAATGGACCGGGGTCCACAGTTCACTAGTGGTGTCTCTCCATAACAGATAACTAACATGCTGGGTGAACAAATTACAGCTGGGCAATTGACAAAATATTGAGCGCATAACAATGCATATATATGACATGATGATTACTATGATATTCATGTGGGCATTACGACAAAATACATAACCGTTATCCAACAGCGTCTATGACTAATAATCCACCGCCAGGTTGTCATACCGAGTTCCCCGTTGGTATTAAGTTGCAAGCAACGGATAATTGCATTAAGTAATGTGCGTAAAGTAAACAAATGCATTAGACCTAACGGCGTACCCTTAAGCTAAGCATCGGTTATTTTATCCCTAGTGGCAACACACATCCACAATCTTAGAAGTTATTGTCACTCTCCCAGATTACCGGAGGCATGAACCCACTATCTAGCATAAATACTCACTCTTGGAGTTACAAGCATCTACTTGGCCAAAGCATCTACTAGTAACGGAAAGCATGCAAGATCATAAATAACATATAAGATAGATTGATAATCAACTTGACATAGTATTCAATATTCATCGGATCCCAGCAAACACAACATGTAGCATTACAATAAGATAATCTTGATCATGATAGGCAGCTCACAAGATCTAAACATGATAGCATAAAGTGGAGAGACAACCATCTAGCTACTGCCATGGACCCGTAGTCCAAGGATGAACTACTCACGCATCACTCCGGAGGCAGGCATGGTGATGTAGAGCCCTCCGGTGATGATTCCCCTCTCCGGCAGGGTGCCGGGAAGAGCTTCTGAACCCTCCCGAGCTAGGGTTGACGGCGGCGGCGTCTCTGGAACTTTTCGTGGATAATGGCTCGGGTATCTAGGGTTTTCGCATCGGGAGGAATAAATAGGCGAAAGGGCGGCGGCTGGGAGCCACGAGGGCCCCACACCACCCCACGGCGCGGTTGGGGGTGGGCCCGCGTGGCCCCATGGTGTGGCTGGCTCGCGGCCCCCTCCGTGTCTCCTCTGGACTCCGTCTTCGTGTTGGAAAATAGGAGGTTCTGTCCAAGTTTCGTCCAATTCCGAGAATATTTCCAGACTAGCTTTTCTGGAATACAAAAACAGCAGAAAACAGGAACTGGCACTGTGGCATCTTGTTAATAGGTTAGTCCAGAAAATGCATAAAAATGCTATGAAGTGTGTATAAAACATGTAACAATTGGTATAATATCAACATGGAACATCTGAAATTATAGATACGTTTGAGACGTATCAGGACGCATCTGCATCGCCGCGGGTACCCCAGGTGAAAAGTTCCAGTCGCACATCCTCTCTCAGTTCCAATCCCATGTCTCCTTTTCTCCGCTGGACCCGCTGTGTGCGGAGTCCGCCGGCGAGCTCTGGCTAACGCCACCCTTCCTCTCTCCCTGTTTTACCGTCGACACCGTGGAGCGGTTGCTCAACTTCTTCTTCTGCGCGCTTCCCAAGCATCTTAGGGTTTCCCTAGCTGCCCCCAACGTCTTCCATGCCATCTTCTCCAGCTCCGATGTCACGCGCTACGTCATAGTTTGGGGTCCTTGGCAGATGTCTGGGTTTGAGGTCAAATTTCACTCCGCGCTCGGTTGCGCCATGGCTGCTGCAGAGAAGATTGAGGAGAGGGCCCCGCTGTCAGTCAAACGGTTTAAGGCGAAATCTTGAGTATCTGCTGGTAGATGGGAAGCGCCTGCAATTACTCACTTGCCTGGTCTCCTGCCCCTTCCATCAGTTACACCGAATGTCCCTTTGTCCCTGCAGGGCATGGGTGAGCTTGCTGAAAATTCATGTCTCTCTGAGCCCGGACAGTGCGCGGGCGCAAGGCTCCAGCCACCCCAGCTTCATTCACTCCTGCTCCTCCGCCCACCCACCAAACGTATTTGCATGCCCTCCTCTCTCCCCCCGCACCTCGCCCTCCTACTGCACCGCGAACACCTCCCATTAAGAGCCCTATCGGCAAGTGTTTCCGCTGCCTCGCCTCGCTCAAGCACCACAGCATCACCGGCTGCCGCGATCCCATCTGCTGCAAAGGCTGTGGCCGCTCCGGGCACAAGCTTGCTGAGTGCACCATGCCGCGCCATCGCCCACCGTCATACCGCCCACGCCACCCACCTCGCCCACCGCCGCTCCTGAGCCTACATCCCCGCCGCCCGCTGCGCCATACCCCTCGGCGGTTGGGTCCCCACGCCTCCACCGCGCGTGCGCCACGCCCCCACCACTCTCCATGCAAACTCTAAGCCCCATCCGCGTTCGCCGCGGCTCGGGTTCGGCGGCCTTTGCTGCGGCTTCCGACGAGGATGCCTCGCCCGACCCGCCTTCCCTCTGCATGCGGATTTGTGACCCGCCACGGCCTTACTCGCCCCCCGCCTTGCGCGACGTCGGCATGCACCTTGTCGTGCCGCAGCCGCCGAGGCTCAAGCTCCCGCTCTCAGAAGAGGAGCGTACTACGTCGCCTGGCGACCCCTCCTTTGTTGTCTCGGCTTGGAGGTTCGGAGGTCAGCTCCCCGCACTCCGCCCCGTCCGTGCCGGCCACAGATGACCGTCAAGATGCCATTGAGATCTGGATGCCACCTGGGGATCTGGAAGCTGCACACCGGCTGGCTGTCATCTGGCTGGAGCCAGCCACCGGCTTCGTCAACAATGGCCAAGCAATCTCGGAGGCCCTGTTCCGCGCCTACCGCGCCTTGCCGCACCTTCAGTTTGAGCTGGTGCACTCCGGTATGGGCGCCTCCTATGTCCGCTTCTAGAACCACGCGGCTCATGAGGAGGCACCCTGTTTGGACATGTCTGGCATGAGGATGTGCGCATCACCTTGGAGAGGGAAGAAGAAGCTCAGCGGGTTCCGGTGTCTGATAATGTCTGTGCTCTGCTGTGGGCGTCGCCGCTGGCGGCGGAGCATGCTACACCCATGGGGATCACCACTCTGTTCGCTGGGTTTGGCAAGGTGCTTGAGATCGCCCCGGTTAGCCTGCTGGGCGCGACATGTCGTGCGTCAAAGCTGTGGTCCTTTGCGGGCACCCGTGACAGATTGCCTGTGATGTTTGGCCGAAAGGCGGCCCGTGGGGACCCGGATCGTCCGTGTGGAAGTTGTTGAAGTCTGGCCTTATGAGGCGAGGATTGTGGACGGCGAGTATCTGCGCTACTTCAGACCCCGCCGCCACCGCCCTTTCGCCACTCCACACCTGTTCTGTCACATCCCAAAATTTGTAACAAGTTGTAATGGTCAAAAAAAATTGGAATCAACAAAAACTTTTGCTTGTTATTTTGTGATGGATTGTTTTCTTGTTGATTTTGTGCTTGTGTGAATCAAACTTGAACACAATAACAAAATCAAATCAATTGCACTACTTGTCATGTGACCTAAATACCTAAAATTGACAAACTAATATTTCTATTTTCAAAAAATCAGAAGAGAGGTGGTGTAATCACTCTCATATTATTCTTATAACTTCTCTCCCAAATTTCATATTTCAAACACCTATATTTAAACTTATTAACATCTTTCTTTATTTCTTAAAATCATCAAGAAACTCCAAAATTCACTTAAACAAACAATTATTAAAATACACCACAAACATAGATAAATACTCATGAACACAAATATAAAAATATTTCGGAAGAATTCAAATTTGAAATTCAGTCAGGGTTCTGTCGAACACCTGGCATGCATGAACTGATCTCACTCGAATTCAACTCGAATTCGA
This sequence comes from Poa pratensis, assembly GCA_947311845.1. Lineage (NCBI taxonomy): Eukaryota > Viridiplantae > Streptophyta > Magnoliopsida > Poales > Poaceae > Poa > Poa pratensis. Next base: position 3,058,852 of record CAMZMU010000047.1, read on the forward strand.
TCAAATTTTGATCGAATTTCTCCCTCACCTCACCCCTCATCTCTCCTACACTCGACCTCGCACACTCCCTCTGCTCTCCCCCTTGCTCCACACTCACCCACACACCTCCAGGAGGGCGGCGCCGTGCTGCCCGTGCTGTTGCAGCTCACGGCCGTGTTGCGCACGCCGCGCCGTTCACGCCAGAGGTAGATGGCGACCACGGCTGTGCCATGTCTCTCTCCCTCTCACTTCTCTCTGCACCGCACCCTGCTCCCCAACACCACCGCACTCACACGCCTCGTTTCTTCCCTGTTTCATGCACAGGAGGAACACCAGGAGCTCGCCGGAGTTGGGACGGATCCGTGGAAGCCGTCAAGCTCGCCGTCGGCATTCGGGCCATCCCCAGCACGTACAGCCGTACCCACGAGCTTCCCCAAGCCGCCGCCGTCGTTCTGCATCATCTTCGCCGTCCCCAGGCTACCCTAGGTGAGCTTCTACTCACCGTCGCCGTCGCGGGCACGGCGCGCCGCCCAAATTAGGTCGCCGTCCTTGTCTTTGAACGTGAGCCGTCGGATCTTAAATCCACGGCCACGTACCGCTTCACTTAAACCCTGTCGCTGACAAGCGGGCCCCACTGTCAGCAATTTGAACTTTTCCCGTGCGCGCGCAGATTAATTCATGAGCCACTGACAGGTAGGCCCCACCCGTCAGGGTTTTTCAGCATTATCCACTCAGAGTTTTAATTCGAATTCTCTGTTTAAATTTAAAACTCTGGAAAACAGTATTGGACTCGACTTTAAAATTCAATAACTCGAGATTTACAAGTCCAAATAAATCGAATCAAAATTCTCTGGAAAGCTTGTTAAATTGTCTGTCCAACCACACTAGTTTCATCTAGTTTAGATCAATAATAATTGTGTAATATTAAAATTGCCACAGAAGGTTTAAATTACAAACTTGTTTGTTTCTGATACTCTGTTAATCCAAATGACATGAATCCAATTTTGTTAGCTTTGTATTACAGTAACTTAGCTTCCCTAATTTTTTTGTAATTAATAGATCAACATAAATAAATTAGAGTTCAAAGTAAAGTTGTAACACCTTCTGTACTATATCATTTTTATTTGCAAAATGGTTAATCTAAATGAGTTGAATCCAATTGTGTTAGATCATAAATAACCAGTACCTGCTATCCCTAAAAGGATTTAATTTTGTGATTAACAGAACTTGTGCAGTAGCTAAAACTTGATTAATAAGATTCTGGACTAAAACATTTATGTAGGGAGTTCAGTAACTCAAATTGGACCAAATTCAATTGTGTTGTCTTCTAGATGTCAGTAGCTATCTGTAGGATTTTAGTTTGTATTTTTGTGATGCTTTGTCGAATTGTGGTGTGATTGTGCGTTTTGCTTGTTATTGACGATTAGACGAGAACGTTGCCGGAGTATTCGAGGAGGGTGGTTTTGTTGAACAAGAAGAGCAAGACCAGGGCCACTTTGTTGAGTGATACGTCTCCAACGTATCCATAATTTCTGCTGTTCCATGCTTATATTATACCATTTGCTACATGTTTTATATACACTTCATATCACTTTTATGCATTTTCTGGGACTAACCTATTAACAAGATGCCACAGTGCCAGTTCCCTGTTTTCTGCTGTTTTTGGTTTCAGAAAGTTACTTCTGGAAATATTCTCGGAATTGCACGAAACAAAAGGCCAGTCCCTATTTTTCCAGCACGTACACGGAGTCCGAAGGAGAGACGAAGAGGCCACGAGGCCAAACCACATGGGGCGGGTGGCCCCCGCCGCGCCTGGTGGTTTGGGCCCCTCGGGGGTCCGCCGACATCGCCCCTTCGCCTATTTATTCCCCGAGACGCGAAAACCCTAAAACACCGAGCCTTTCATCCAGAACATATTCGCTGCCGCCGCCGTCGTCAACCCTAACTCGGGGGGTTCTGAAGCTCTTCCCGGCACCCTGCCGGAGAGGGGAATCATCACCGGAGGGCTCTACATCGCCATGCCCGCCTCCGGAGTGATGCGTGAGTAGTTCATCCTTGGACTATGGGTCCATAGCAGTAGCTAGATGGTTGTCTTCTCCACTTGTGCCATCATGTTTAGATCTTGTGAGCTGCCTATCATGATCAAGATCATCTTATTGTAATGCTACATGTTGTGTTTGCTGGGATCTGACTTATATTGATACCTATGTGGAGCTGAATATTATATTATCATGTCTATGTCATTTGTGATCTTGCATGCTCTCCGTTACTTGTTGAAGCCTTGGCCACGTGAATACTTGTAACTCCAAGAGGGGGTATTTATGCATGATAGTTGGGTTCAACCTCTATTTAACCTGGGATAGTGACAGCAAGTTCTAAGGTTGTAGATGTGTTGTTGCCACTAGGGGTAAAACAGCAATGCTTTATTCAAGGATGAATGTATTGTTTACATTACGCACATTACTTAATGCAATTGTCTGTTGCTTGCAACTTAATACTGGAAGGGGTACGGATGTTAACCGGAAAGTGGACTATTTAGGCATAGATGCATGCTGGATAGCGGTCTATGTACTTTGTCGTAATGCCCAAATGAATCTCATAGTAGACACCACAGCTCACACATGCATGTTATATGCACTTATCAATTGTCAATTGCCCAGCTGTAATTTGTTTACCCAGCATGTTAGTTATCTTATTGGAGAGACACCACTAGTGAACTGTGGACCCCGGTCCATTCTTTTACATCTGAAATACAATCTACTGCAATCATTGTTCTCTACTGTTTTATGCAAACAAACATCATTTCCATTCGATACGTTTAACCCTTTGTTTTCAGCAAGCCGGTGAGATTGACAACCTCACTGTTAAGTTGGGGCAAAGTAATTTGATTGTGTTGTGCAGGTTCCACGTTGGCACCGGAATCCCTGGTGTTGCGCCGCACTACACTCCTCACCAACACCTTCGAAGCAAACCTCGTTTTCCTACTGGTCGATTAAACCTTGGTTTCATACTGAGGGAAAACTTACTGCTGCACTCATCATACCTTCCTCTTGGGGTTCCCAACTGACGTGTGACGTACAAGCATTGTTTCTGGCACTATTAACCTAGAGCCACCAACACGTTTTCTGGCGCCGTTGCCGGGGAAAACGAATTGCTTCTGCAAGGGGAGTCTCTCACACCCAATCTCTTTACTTTGTTATTTGTCTTGCTTAGTTTATTTTTATTTAGTTTGTTTGCTCTCTTATCAAAAACACAAAAAAATTAGTTACTTGTTTAATTCAGTTTATTTTGTTTTTCAAAATGAGTACTCCTGAGAACACTAAGTTGTGTGACTTCACTAGCACAAACAACAATGATTTCATATGCACTCCTATTGCTCCACCTGCTTCTACAGCAGAATTTTATGAAATTAAACCTGCTCTATTAAATCTTGTTATGAAAGAGCAATTTTCTGGTGTTAGTACTGATGATGCTGCTGCCCATCTTAATAACTTTGTTGAACTTTGTGAAATGCAAAAGTATAAGGATATGGATGGGGATATTATAAAACTGAAACTTTTTCCTTTCTCCTTGAGAGGAAGAGCTAAAGAATGGTTGCTTTCTTTGCCTAGAAATAGTATTAATTCTTGGACAAAATGCAAAGATGCTTTCATAGGGAAATATTATCCTCCTGCTAAGATTATATCCTTGAGAAGTAGCATTATGAATTTTAAACAACTTGATAATGAACATGTTGCTCAAGCTTGGGAAAGAATGAAATCTTTGGTGAAGAATTGTCCCACTCATGGACTGACTACTTGGATGATCATCCAAACCTTTTATGCAGGATTAAATTTTTCCTCAAGGAACTTATTGGATTCAGCCTCTGGAGGAACCTTTATGTCCATCACTTTAGGTGCAGCAACAAAGCTACTTGATGATATGATGATCAACTATTCCGAATGGCACACCGAAAGAGCTCCTCAAGGTAAGAAGGTAAATTCTGTTGAAGAAACCTCCTCTTTGAGTGATAAGATTGATGCTATTATGTCTATGCTTGTGAATGGTAGATCTCATGTTGATCCTAATAATATTCCTTTAGCTTCATTGGTTGCTCAAGAAGAGCATGTTGATGTAAACTTCATTAAAAACAACAACTTCAACAACAATGCTTATAGGAATAATTTTGGTAGCAACAATTATAAGCCTTATCCTTCAAATGGTTATGGCAATTCTTATGGTAATTCCTACAGCAACAATAGAAGTGTGTCCTCTGATCTTGAAGCTATGCTTAAAGAATTTATTAGCACACAAAAAGCTTTCAATAAAACTGTTGAGGAAAAGTTTGAAAAAATTGATGATCTTGTCTCTAAAGTTGATAGTCTTGCTCATGATGTTGAAATTCTAAAACTGAAAGTTATGCCTAATGAAGTTAAAGATATTAAGTCATTTGCTACAGCAAATGCCATCCAAGTTCGAATTGATAATAATATTAGGATGTTGGCTGAATTGCATGCTAGGTGGGAAAAAGAGGAAGAACTTGAAAAAGAGAATAGTATAGTTAGAGTTTGTACTATCACCACCACTAGTAATGCTAATGTTTCACATGCTAGTAAACCTCCTACTATTGATGGTAATGTTATTGGTGTTGATAATGTCTCTACTACTTCTGCAAGCGTTTGAAATTGCCTAAAACTGCTGAAACTTTTTCTGATAAAAGTGCTGAAATTTTTCAAACTATTGGAGACAATGGTTCCACCACCATTGACAATAATGATTTTGATTTTGATGATTGTAACATCTCTGAAGTTATTATGTTCTTGCAAAAATTAGCTAGAAGTCCCAATGCTAGCACTATTAATTTGGCTTTTACAAAGCATATTACAAATGCTCTTTTGCAAGCTAGGGAGGAGAAGTTGAAACTTAAAGCTTCTATTCCTAGGAAATTAGAAGATGGTTGGGAACCCATCATTAAGGTAAAGGTGAATGATTTTTATTGCAATGCCTTGTGTGATCTTGGTGCAAGTGTTTCAGTTTTGCCCAAGAAGCTTTATGATATTCTTGATTTGCCACCTTTGGAACATTGTTATTTGGATGTTTTTCTCGCTGATAATGCTATGAAGAAACCTTTGGGGCGAGTTAATGATGTTTTTATTACGGTAAAAGATAACCTTGTCCCCGTTGATTTTATTGTTATGGATATTGAATGCAATGCATCTTGTCCTATTGTTTTGGGAAGACCTTTTCTTCGAACTGTTGGTGCCATCATTGATATGAAAGAAGGTAATATAAGGTACCAATTTCCTCTCAAGAAAGGTATGGAACACTTCCCTAGGAAGAGAATGAAGTTACCTTTTGACTCTATTGTTAGAGCAAGTTATGATGTTGATGCTTCTTCTCTTGACAACACTTGATTTTCACTTTCTGCGCCTAGCTGAAAGGCGTTAAAGAAAAGCGCTTATGGGAGACAACCCATCGTTTTTATTTGCTGTTATTTTTGTTTTCTTTGAGTCAAGGAGTTTTGTTACTTCTGTAGCAACTCCTTTGTATCTTTATTTTATCGCAATGTTGTGCCAAGTAAAGTTCTATATTGAAAGTTGATGCAAGATTTGGATTTCTGCGCAGTGACAGATTTTTAGCTGTCACGGATTTGAGCTTATCTCCCTGTAGAAAATTCAAAAAATTCTGAGAAAAATCACGCATATTCCTGAGATATGTACGCAACTTTCATTATTTTAGGCCAGATCCATCTGAGCAACTTAAGTGCCTCGAAAAAATTCGTCATTCCAGACTGTTCTGTTTTTGACAGATTCTGCCTTTTGTTTTGCATTCGCTCTTTTACTGTGTTTGTGTGGATTTCTTTGCTCCACAAAGCATTGGTGGCTGTAGCTAATGTCCAGAAGCTTTGGGATTGATTGTATCATTACAGAATATGAGAATTTTTGATTATGCACTAACCCTCTAATGAGAACTGTCTTGAGTTTGGTGTGAAGGAAGTTTTCAAGGATCAAGCGAGAAGGGTGATATTATGTGATCAAGAAGAGTGAAAAGCCTAAGCTTGGGGATGCCCCCGTGGTTCATCCCAACCATATTCAGAGAGACTCAAGCGTCTAAGCTTGGGGATGCCCAAGGCATCCCCTTCTTCATCAACAAACTTATCAGGTCATCTCTAGTGAAACTATATTTTAATTCTTTCACATCTTATGCGCTTTACTTGGAGCGTCTGTGTGTTTTTATTTTTGTTTTTGTTTGAATAAATTCGGATCCTAGCAATCCTTGTGTGGGAGAGAGACACGCTCCGCTTTTTCATGTGAATACTCATGTTCTTCACTTATATTTGTTGAGTATTCTTAACTAGCTACTGCAGTGCTTTTAGCTCCTGTTTTTCATGCATCTCTTCGAGCTGTTAGCACTTGTTTATAAATACTCTCTTGCTGCATTATATTATCATTTGGAGAGTTTATGTTTAAATAAATTATTGGTGTTTGTTTGGAAGAAAGAAAATGCTACATGTAGTAGTTGGTATTGGAAAAGACATATGCATTCTTGTAGATCATTGTCTTGTTTTGATTTGATGCTTTGCAATTGTTTTGAGCTCTCAAGTAGATCATGTTTAAGCTCTTGCATCATGTAGTTAAAGCCTAGTAGTGGAGAACTACCGTAGAGCTTGTTGAGACTTGGGATGCATATTTGTTCTCTCTAAGGTCTAGATATTTTCTGGTAAAATGTTTGAGCAACAAGGAAGACAGTGTAGAGTCTTATAATACTTGCAATATGTTTTTATGTGATTCTTGCTGTACCGGTTTATACTTGTGTTTGCTTCAAACAACCTTGCTAGCCTAAACTCTGTACTGAGAGGGAATGCTTCTCGTGCATCCAAAACTTGAGCCAAAACCCATGCCATTTGTGTCCACCATACCTACCTACTATGTGGTATTTCCTGCCATTCCAAGTAAATATTTCATGTGCTACCTTTAAACTATTCAAAACTTTATTACTCCTTATTTGTGTCAATGTTTTATAGCTCATGAGGAAGTATGTGGTGTTTTATCTTTCAATCTTGTCATTTACTTCTGACAGACTTTCACCTGGACTAGTGGCATATACATCCGCTTATCCAATAATTTGCAAAAAGAGCTGGCAACGGGGTGCCCAGCCCCAATTAATTACAACTTTCATTAATAATTCTCTTCACATGTTTTGCCCTGATTTATCAGTAAGCAACTTAATTTTGCAATAGACACTCCTCCATGGTATGTGAATGTTGGAAGGCACCCGAGGATTCGGTTAGCCATGGCTTGTGTAAGCAAAAGGTTGGGAGGAGTGTCATCTATAAAGAAACTAAAATACATGTGTAAACAAAAGAGAAGAGGGATGATCTACCTTGCTGGTAGAATAACGTCCTTCATGGGAGCCGCTCTTTGAAAGTCTGGTTGACAAGGGGGTTAGAGTGCCCACTACCATTCGTTGACAACAACAAACACCTCTCAAATACTTATTTTGTGCTCTCTATATGCTTTCGAAAACTTAAAAAGCTCTAGCACATGATTTAATCCCTGCTTCCCTCTGCGAAGGGCCTATCTTTTACTTTATGTTGAGTCAGTTTACCTACTCCTTTCTATCTTAGAAGCAAACACTTGTGTCAACTTTGTGTGCATTGATTCTTACATATTTACTTATTGCACTTGTTATATTGCTTTATGTTGACAACTATCCATGAGATATACATGTTACAAGTTGAAAGCAAATGCTGAAACTTAATCATCCTTTGTGTTGCTTCAATGCCTTTTACTTTGAATCTATTGCTTTATGAGTTACCTCTTATGCAAAACTTTTTGATGCTTGTCTTGAAAGTACTATTCATGAAAAGTTTTTGCTTATATGATTCATTGTTTACTCTTTATCTATTTGTTAGCAAACTATAGATCATTGCTTTGAGTCACTTCATTCATGACATGAGCCTTGCAATATATTGATCAAGATTGTGTGAAAGCATGTCTCCTCAGAAATTATTTGTTGTTATCGTTTTACCTACTCGAGGACGAGTAGAACTAAGCTTGGGGATGCTTGATACGTCTCCAACGTATCCATAATTTCTGCTGTTCCATGCTTATATTATACCATTTGCTACATGTTTTATATACACTTCGTATCACTTTTATGCATTTTCTGGGACTAACCTATTAACAAGATGCCACAGTGCCAGTTCCCTGTTTTCTGCTGTTTTTGGTTTCAGAAAGTTACTTCTGGAAATATTCTCGGAATTGCACGAAACAAAAGGCCAGTCCCTATTTTTCCAGCACGTACACGGAGTCCGAAGGAGAGACGAAGAGGCCACGAGGTGGCCAAACCACAGGGCGCGGGGGGCCCAGCCGCGCCAGGTGGTTTGGGCCCCTCGGGGGTCCGCCGACATCGCCCCTTCGCCTATTTATTCCCCGAGACGCGAAAACCCTAAAACACCGAGCCTTTCATCCAGAACATATTCGCTGCCGCCGCCGTCGTCAACCCTAACTCGGGGGGTTCTGAAGCTCTTCCCGGCACCCTGCCGGAGAGGGGAATCATCACCGGAGGGCTCTACATCGCCATGCCCGCCTCCGGAGTGATGCGTGAGTAGTTCATCCTTGGACTATGGGTCCATAGCAGTAGCTAGATGGTTGTCTTCTCCACTTGTGCCATCATGTTTAGATCTTGTGAGCTGCCTATCATGATCAAGATCATCTTATTGTAATGCTACATGTTGTGTTTGCTGGGATCTGACTTATATTGATACCTATGTGGAGCTGAATATTATATTATCATGTCTATGTCATTTGTGATCTTGCATGCTCTCCGTTACTTGTTGAAGCCTTGGCCACGTGAATACTTGTAACTCCAAGAGGGGGTATTTATGCATGATAGTTGGGTTCAACCTCTATTTAACCTGGGATAGTGACAGCAAGTTCTAAGGTTGTAGATGTGTTGTTGCCACTAGGGGTAAAACAGCAATGCTTTATTCAAGGATGAATGTATTGTTTACATTACGCACATTACTTAATGCAATTGTCTGTTGCTTGCAACTTAATACTGGAAGGGGTACGGATGTTAACCGGAAAGTGGACTATTTAGGCATAGATGCATGCTGGATAGCGGTCTATGTACTTTGTCGTAATGCCCAAATGAATCTCATAGTAGACACCACAGCTCACACATGCATGTTATATGCACTTATCAATTGTCAATTGCCCAGCTGTAATTTGTTTACCCAGCATGTTAGTTATCTTATTGGAGAGACACCACTAGTGAACTGTGGACCCCGGTCCATTCTTTTACATCTGAAATACAATCTACTGCAATCATTGTTCTCTACTGTTTTATGCAAACAAACATCATTTCCATTCGATACGTTTAACCCTTTGTTTTCAGCAAGCCGGTGAGATTGACAACCTCACTGTTAAGTTGGGGCAAAGTAATTTGATTGTGTTGTGCAGGTTCCACGTTGGCACCGGAATCCCTGGTGTTGCGCCGCACTACACTCCTCCACCAACACCTTCGAAGCAAACCTCGTTTTCCTACTGGTCGATTAAACCTTGGTTTCATACTGAGGGAAAACTTACTGCTGCACTCATCATACCTTCCTCTTGGGGTTCCCAACTGACGTGTGACGTACAAGCAATTGTTTCTGGCACTATTAACCTAGAGCCACCAGTCATCGCCTACTCCTTGACAACGGTGGAGATGGATGCGCGCGCCTCCGCCGGAAGAACAAGGAGATGTTCGACGCCGCCGTAGCCTAGTCCATACGGGAGGTGCGGAAAATAAAGCGGCTCCCGCCACGCCTCCGAGCAGGCGCGCCATGTCCGCCTCGTCGCGGCGCGGTCCAGGAGCGGCGGCGGCACCTCCGGCTCCAGCGGCGACCCGTACGCCGTCTTCGACCTGGTCCGCCGACCCGGAGCAGACGATAAGGGGAAGGGGAAGGCGCCGGAGTGAAGCTCCACCACCTTCGAGGTCGAGCCGCTCCAGCACCGTCGAGGTCGAGCCGCTCCACCGCCGCCGTAACGTAAAATCTTTTGCTAGTTCTATGTATATACTATGTCGTATGTCTGAACCTTGTTATGATTTTGGGGATGAACGCTGGTATGATTTGGGGATGAACCTTGCTATGAACTATGAATGTAAATGAAGTTACGTTATTTTCGTACGTGCATGGTTTGCATGGATATGGGGGCCAATTTTGGGGATCACGGTTGGAGGAGGCCACATTTGGGGTCCGTCCGATCACTGTCCGCGGACGCGTGCCGCAGCACCAAAGTAGAGCCAGTCAGGCCCTTGTAGCCAATTCAATCATAGACTGAATAATCAGAGTGACTGATGACCCACAAGTATAGGGGGTATCGCAGTACTTTCGATAAATAAGAGTGTCGAACCCAACGAGGAGCAGAAGGTGCTGGCAAGTAGTTTTGATCAAGAATTCACTGTAAAAGCTAGCAGACAGGTTTTCAGTAGTATTCGAAACAGCAGGTAAAAACAGTGCAAGTAAATAAACGAGCGCGGCAACAAATGCAGCGAGTGGCCCAATCCTTTTGAGTGCAAAGGACAAGCCGAGTGTGTTACTTATAAGAGACAAATGTTCCTGAGGACACATGGGAATTTCGTCAAGTGCTTTCGCTTCGTGCAACTGGTTAATCTTCATTGTTTTGATAAGTGTTGTGTGGGTGAATCTATGCTAACGCACCGCCCTTCCTAGGACTAATACGCACTTGTGATTATACCCCCTGCAAGCATCCGCGAATGCAGAAAAGTAATTAAGATAAATCTAACCACAGCTTTAAACTCTGAGACCCTACGCTCCCTCGTGCACTATCTTACTAACGGGGGTTCAGGTTTCTGTCACTCCGGCAACCCCTCAACTAGCAAGCTAGGTACACGATGCATTCCCCTAGGCCCATAAAGGTGAAGTGTCATGTAGTCGACGTTCACATGACACCACTAGAAGAATGACACCACAACTTAAATATCAAACCATTAAATATTAACGCAGCATTATTTCACTACTAACAACATGACTTCCCCATGTCCTCAAGAACTACAAACTACTCACAAGACATCATATGGATCATGATCAGAGATGATATGGCAATGAATAACAATCTGGACATGAACACTAATCCACCAAACAAACTCAATAGCATCAATAACAAGGAGTAATCAACACCGGGAGAGTCTCCCCAATGAACTAGACAAGGTACAGCCCTAGATGTTACAGCAAGATGGATGTGGAGTCGGTGGAGATGATGGTGATGGCGCAGTGGATGATGGTGATGATGATCCCGATGAAGTCCAGCGTGATGACGATGACGATGGCGATGATTTCCCCTCTCCGGGAGGGAATTTCCCCGGCAGGATCTCCCTGCCAGAGAGCTCTTTCTCTCTCGGTGGTTTCCGTCCCGTGGAGGCGGCGGAATATTTCGTGGACGTCCCCCCGTGCTTAGGTTTTCGGGAGGCAGATATACGCGAAGAGGCAACCTGGGGGTGGACCCAGGTGGCCACGCCATAGCTGGGCGCGGCCCACAGGCCAGCCGCGCCCAGGTGTGGCGTGGGGCCCACCTGGCCCACCTGGCTGCCTCCTTTTGGCTGCCTCCGGCATCTGACATTATAAGACCCCAGAATTGGTTTCGTGATTTTTGGAGTTCCGCTGATATGTGACTTGACGACGCTTTTTCCAGCAGAAACCTGACTCCGGAAGGATAATTCCCAATAATCATCAAACATGCAAAATAAGGCAAAATAACATAAGTATCATGTATTAATATGAAATATAAGGATAGATAATGACAAATTATGATATAAAATAGTGATGCAAAATGGACGTATCAACTCCCCCCAAGCTTAGACTCGCTTGTCCCCAAGCGAAAACTGAGCTCAGTAAACAAGTCCACATGTTTATGGAGTGAAGTGTCGATAATAAAGAATACGGACAAGAAGCATCAGTATTTACTCAGCTAAACAAGTCATTTTAAACAGCAGTCTCTACACATTCTACTTAACTTGGAACAAGTAATGGAACAACCACAAATAAAGGTACATTAAGCAAACCAATTGGATGTGGCAAACTGTGTTCTTGGTCAGAGAACAATCAACATTCTAACTTATCTTTCAAGAAGAGTCTTTATACTAGAGCTATATTGCAGAAATAGAGTTGCTCAATCATCACTGTTCCTTTCACATTCCAAAGAAAACTGTCAAAGTCATATTCTCAAAGATAAAACTTCATGTGCTCAAGCAAAGTAGACAAAACATGATAGGAAATATTATGAACTATAAATGATTGTATCTATAACAATTCGAGTGCTTGCTCGGGATAGAGGGAATAGGTTTACTGACTCAACAATAAATAAATGATAGGCCCTTCGCAGAGGGAAGCAGGGATTAAAACGTGTGCTAGAGCTTTTTAGTTCCCGAAGGCATAGAGAGTGTAAAAATATTGCTTTGAGAGGTGTATGCTATTGGTCAACAAATCAGTGGTAGAATCCTTGTCATCTTCCATACTAATTAACTTTTAGAGCGGTTCCGAGAGTTTATAGAACTGCACTTGTAACAAGCACTTATTGATGACACTCCTCCCAACCATTTCTTTCCACAAACCATGGCTTGACCGAATCCTCGGTTGCCGACCAACAATCACCGTGGAGGAGTGTCTATTTATTTATTTATTTATAGGGTGGACTAACCAGCTCTTTTAATGCAAAATAAAAGGTGGAGAAGCAGATGAAGCTGCCAATCCTTGTAAATCAGTTAGCATGGAAGATGACACATCTGCTACCACGTCCTTATGAGCTTGGTGAACAGTGACACAAAAAGGGATATAATAATAGTTTTGAATAGTTAAAGGTAGCACACGAGAAAATGTACTTGGAGTAGTGCGAACACTACATGATAGGTAGTTATGGTGGACACGAATGGAGTGCTTTGGTTCAGGGTTTTGGATGCACGAGAAGTATCTCCTCTCAGTACAAGGTTTTAGGCTAGCAAGGTTTAGTAGCAAGCACAAGAATTGAGAGAGACAAACACTTATAGATCTAATAGAACAACCATGCTATCTACTTTGTGGGCACAAAACACTTTAATTCAAGAATAATAAACTCATTGGCCAACAAAGAGGAAAACAATAGGGATAATGTTATTGCAACCAGTTCCCTCTTTTCTACTTAAGTGTAAAAAGTATTGATACTACTGACCAGTCTAAGTTTGCCACAACCAACTAAATTTACTTGCTGCACCCAAAGTGATGCCAATACTAATGTAACAAGATCAGCAATGACAAAGGACTTGCTGGCTAAAATAAAGTGTGCAGAAAGTAAAGATAAAGCTTCTCATTAATATTCCATCACAATAAACCTCACACCAACGGATACAACGATAACCAACTAAGGAGTGATACTCCACATTGCAAACTATCTCATATGATAACTTCTCTACTCATGGTACTAAGCAAAAATATAAAGATAAAGATAAAGATGGTGATACTGAAAACACCCCCCCAAGCTTGAAACAAGCTGGGAGTGTGTTGTTACCCATGGTGAATTACTCCCTGTCTGGTGATTGCGGTGATGATTGAGGCCCATTATTATAATTCTTCCACCAGAAAGGATTCCCATCAACAAAGGAGGACTTGGTTTCAAGGGTCCTGGCGCTGGCTCCCAGACTCATGCGATGAAACCTGGTTTCATACTCAAAATTTTGATTCTGCAGGTCATAAATTTGGGCCTGCAACTTTGTGGTGGACTGATGGAGCAGGAAGATATCATAACCTAGAGGTCTCCTCTTGGTGTTTATCCCTGAGCTCGGAGATGATCTTGTGATTGGCTTCTACACCACGCTCTATCATCTTCTGGTACCTAAAAACTTCATGTTCCACTTCTTCTAGCCTGGCCATGACATCTCCCTCCTTCTTCGGTCCTCGAACATCTTCTTGCACCATGACACCGTCAACCTTGCGCAACTCCTGTGGGTGCCTCTTCACCTCAGCCATGTATGGGTTGACGCTCCCCTTGAGAGGTTTGCCCTTCGGAGCTCCGGAAGAAGACATGGTGGATCTAAATCTTGATAGGAAACCTGACAGAAACTGCTCGAAAACAAACGCAACAAAAACACGAGATACGGACCTCGGGAGATCCGGGTAAATATATAGCGGAAAATAACGCGTGAAAAGGAAGCACAGGGCGAAGCGGAGTCGGAGGGGGTCTCCGAGGCGACCACGCCATAGCTGGGCGCGGCCCAGGTGGGGCCCGCGCCCTGCTGTGGCGTGGTGCCCTCGGGCACCTCCTCCGGCACTTATTCGTCTTGATATTTCCAAAATTGTATAAAATAACTAATATAAAAGTTTCGAAGTAAAACGCGGACTTTTTCTTACCGAAACTCATACCTACTTCAAATCAGACTCTGCAGTTTCCTGTTTCTGAGTTTTAATAAATTCCTCCGGAGATACCATTTGAATAATATCAACATTTTCATTATAAGATTCTCCAGAAATATAATGTTTAAGTCTCTGCCCATTAACAACTTGAGGTTTGTCACCGTCAAGTGAATTAATTTTTATTGCACCAGAACGATAAACTTCTTCCACAATGTAAGGTCCTTCCCATTTTGAGAGTAATTTTCCTGCAAAAAATCTGAGACGAGACCTATACAATAAAACTTTATCACCTATGCAAAATTCTCTTTTTAAAATTCTCTTGTCATGCCATCTCTTAACTTTCTCTTTGAAAAGTTTAGCATTTTCATATGCTTCACTTCTCCATTCATCTAGAGAGCTTAACTCTAGCAACCTTTTCTCACCAGCTAATTTGAAATCTCTATTAAGCTCTTTGATTGCCCAATAGGCCTTGTGTTCTAATTCTAGAGGTAAATGACAAGCTTTTCCATAAACCATTTTATAAGGAGACATGCCCATAGGATTTTTATATGCTGTTCTATAAGCCCACAAAGCATCATTAAGCTTTCTAGCCCAATTCTTTCTAGACCTATTGACAGTCTTTTGCAAAATCAACTTAATTTCTCTATTTGATAACTCTACTTGACCACTAGTTTGAGGATGATACGGTGAAGCAATTCTGTGATTGACACCATATTTAGCAAGAGTTTTTCTAAAACCACCATGAATAAAGTGTGAACCACCATCAGTCATGAGATATCTAGGCACACCAAACCTCGAGAAAATAACATCCTTAAGCATTTTTAAGGAAGTCTTACCATCAGCACTAGAGGTTGGTATAGCCTCTACCCACTTAGTAACATAATCAACAGCAACTAGAATATGAGTATAACCATCTGAAGCGGGAAAAGGACCCATAAAGTCAAATCCCCAACAATCAAAAGGTTCAATAACAAGAGAATAATTCATAGGCATCTCATTACGTCTACTAATATTCCCAACTCTCTGACATTGATCACAGGTCAAAACAAATTTTCTTGCATCTTTAAAAAGAGTAGGCCAATAAAAACCTGATTGTAGAACCTTTTGTGCAGTTCTGTCTCCGGCGTGATGTCCTCCATAAGCACTACCATGGCATTTATCCAATATTTCCTTCTGCTCATGCTCTGGAACACATCTTCTCATAATACCATCAACTCCTTCTCTATATAAATGTGGGTCATCCCAAAAATAATGCCTCAAGTCACAGAAGAATTTCCTCCTTTGCTGATAAGTAAAAGTTGGAGGCAAATACTTGGCAACAATAAAGTTAGCATAATCAGCATACCAGGGACAATCATTCGAATTTACCTTTATAGAAGCCAACTGCTCATTTCGAAAATTGTCATCAACAGGAATAGGATCATGCATTATATTTTCTAATCTAGACAGATTATCAGCAACAGGATTTTCAGCACCTTTTCTATCAACAATATGCAAATCGAACTCTTGTAACAGGAGAACCCATCTAATAAGTCTAGGCTTAGCATCCTTCTTATCCATAAGGTATTTAATAGCAGCATGATCAGTATGAATAGTTACCTTAGAATCAACAATATAAGGTCTAAACTTATCACAAGCAAACACTACTGCTAAAAATTCCTTCTCAGTAGTAGCATAATTCTTTTGAGCTGCATCAAGAGTCTTACTAGCATAATGAATAACATTTAACTTTTTATCTACTCGCTGTCCTAAAACAGCACCTACAGCAAAATCACTAGCATCACACATAATTTCAAATGGTAAAGTCCAGTCTGGTGGTTGAACAATAGGAGCAGTTATTAAAGCCTTCTTCAAAATTTCGAATGCCTCTTTACACTCGTCATCAAAAACAAATGGAACATCCTTTTGAAGAAGATTGGTAAGTGGCTTTGAAATTTTAGAGAAATCTTTAATAAACCTTCTATAAAAACCAGCATGACCAAGAACACTACGAATACCTTTCACATCTCGGGGGCATGGCATTTTCTCAATTGCTTCCACTTTAGCTCTATCAACTTCAATACCTCTTTCAGAAATTTTATGCCCAAGAACAATGCCTTCATTAACCATAAAATGGCATTTCTCCCAATTAAGAACAAGATTGGTTTCTTCACATCTCTGCAAAACTTTGTCAAGATTGTGCAAACAGTTATCAAAAGAAGTTCCATAGACGGAGAAATCGTCCATGAAGACTTCCACAATTTCTTCACAAAAACCGTGAAAAATAGCAGACATGCATCTCTGAAAAGTAGCAGGAGCATTACATAAACCAAAAGGCATACGTCTATAAGCATAAGTACCATAAGGACAGGTAAAAGTGGTTTTCTCCTGATCTTCCTTTCTAACAGCTATTTGGGAAAAACCAGAATAACCATCAAGGAAACAAAAATGAGTTTTCTTAGACAACCTTTCTAACATCTGATCAATAAAAGGCAAAGGATAATGATCTTTCTTAGTAACCTTATTGACCTTACGAAAATCAATGCACATTCTATAACCAACTACAACTCTCTGAGGAATAAGCTCATCATTTTCATTAGGCACAACAGTTATTCCTCCTTTCTTAGGAACACAATGAACAGGACTAACCCATCTACTATCAGCAATAGGATAAATTATACCTGCTTCAAGAAGTTTTAATACCTCATTTCTTACCACTTCCTTCATCTTAGGAATTAAACGACGTTGATGCTCAACAACAGGCTTGGCATCAGGCTCAATATTAATAGCATGCTGACATATAGCAGGAGAAATCCCTTTTAAATCATCAAGAGTATAGCCCATTGCGCCTCTATGTTTCTTCAGAACTTGCAATAATTTTGCTTCTTCATCTCCTGAAAGTTTAGAACTAATAATAACAGGATATATTTTCTTATCATCAATATGAACATACTTAAGATTATCAGGTAAAGGCTTAAGATCAAAAACAGGGTCTTCTTTAGGAGGGGGCGCAATTCCCAGGTCCTCCACAGGTAAATCATGCCTAAGCATTTGAGGTTGACGCAGAAAGATGTCGTCAATCTCCCTTCTTTCTTCTGCAAAAACTTCACTTTCGTGGTCTTCCAAAAATTGCTGCAAAGCATTGTTAGGACCAACAGCAATAGAAGCAAGCTGTTCAACTTGAAAGTTCTCATTAGGCATTTCAGGTTCATAATGATTCTTAGCAAATTTTGAAAAATTAAACTCATAAGACTCTCCATCGAATCTAGTAAAATTTCTCTTTTTGACAGTCAATAATAGCACCACAAGTATTCAGGAAAGGTCTACCAAAAATAATAGGACAAGAGTCACTAGCAGCAGAACCGAGAACTAAGAAATCAGCAGGGTATTTAGTCTTACCACATAAAACTTCAACATCTCTGACAATGCCAACTGGACAGATAGTTTCCCTATTAGCAAGCTGAATAACCACATCAATATCTTCCAATTCGCAAGGATCAATTTCCTTCCTGATTTCCTTGTAGAGAGCATAAGGGATAGCGCTGGAACTAGCACCAATATCACAGAGACCATAATAACAATGCTCACCTATTTTAACAGAAAGCACAGGAACACTAGGCTTTCGAGCTCTTTTAGGATGTGTAACCATGTTAGAAGCTTCTTCACAAAACACAATATGACCTCCTTCTACATTTTCAGTTACAAGTTCCTTAACCATAGCTACTTCATGTTCTACACTAATTTGCTCATCAGGTTCCCTAGGTTTACGTTCACTTTTGCTAACCACACTAGCCAAAATAGAGTGTTCTTTTACTTTAACAGGAAAAGGTATTTTTTCAATATAGGGTTCTGGTATAATGCGATCAACAGTTTGAACTTCAACATTTTTAGCAAGAGCAAAATTAGCATTATCTTCATAAGGTTCATGATACTTTTCCCAACCTTGTCTAGGAATATCGAGATACGAGGCAAAGGCCTTAAAGTAATTAACAACAACTTGAGAATCAAGACCATAAGTAGCATTAAAATTACGAAAACTATCAGTCTCCATAAAGGATTTAATGCATTCGAAATCATAATTTATACCTGACTCCCTACCTTTGTCGTTCTCCCATCCTTCAGTATTTTCCTGGATACGATCAAGAAGATCCCATTTATCTTCATCCTTCATACGAGTGAATGACCAAGAACAAGAAGTGTCCAATAAATCTTTATCATGATAGGAAAGTCTTGCATAAAAGTTATTGATGACAATATTACTTGGAATCCCATGAACAGGGCATTTGAGCATTAATAATTTCAATCTCCCCCAAGCTTGGGCAATACTTTCTCCCTCATAAGGCCAAAAAGTGAATATAGAATTCCGATCCTTATGAATCTCACTTGGAGGATAAAACTTGTAATAAAAGAGAGGGACAATTTCAGCCCAGCTCAATGAAGGACCATTCTTCAGCAGACTATACCATTCAGCAGCTCTGCCATCCAGCGACAGAGTAAATAATTTCCTTTTAATAATGTCCATCGAAATACCTGCACACTTGAACAAACCGCATAGTTCATGTATATAAAGCAAATGATTACCAGGATGAACAGTTCCATCATAGCGGTTATCCATAATACGTCCAACAATTTTCGTAGGTATTTTAAATGGAACAATCTCAGCAGATGGAGGATCATCTACTACCGTAGCAGTGGTAGTAGTCCTCCCAAACAGCGAACCAAATGGATTTGACTCCATAACAGTCATTACAGTAAATAATTTCCTTACCAATTTCCTTACCAATAGCGCTTCACTCCCCGGCAACGGCGCCAGAAAATAGTCTTGATGACCCACAAGTATAGGGGGTGTATCGCAGTACTTTCGATAAATAAGAGTGTCGAACCCAACGAGGAGCAGAAGGTGCTGGCAAGTAGTTTTGATCAAGAATTCACTGTAAAAGCTAGCAGACAGGTTTTCAGTAGTATTCGAAACAGCAGGTAAAAACAGTGCAAGTAAATAAACGAGCGCGGCAACAAATGCAGCGAGTGGCCCAATCCTTTTGAGTGCAAAGGACAAGCCGAGTGTGTTACTTATAAGAGACAAATGTTCCTGAGGACACATGGGAATTTCGTCAAGTGCTTTCGCTTCGTGCAACTGGTTAATCTTCATTGTTTTGATAAGTGTTGTGTGGGTGAATCTATGCTAACGCACCGCCCTTCCTAGGACTAATACGCACTTGTGATTATACCCCCTGCAAGCATCCGCGAATGCAGAAAAGTAATTAAGATAAATCTAACCACAGCTTTAAACTCTGAGACCCTACGCTCCCTCGTGCACTATCTTACTAACGGGGGTTCAGGTTTCTGTCACTCCGGCAACCCCTCAACTAGCAAGCTAGGTACACGATGCATTCCCCTAGGCCCATAAAGGTGAAGTGTCATGTAGTCGACGTTCACATGACACCACTAGAAGAATGACACCACAACTTAAATATCAAACCATTAAATATTAACGCAGCATTATTTCACTACTAACAACATGACTTCCCCATGTCCTCAAGAACTACAAACTACTCACAAGACATCATATGGATCATGATCAGAGATGATATGGCAATGAATAACAATCTGGACATGAACACTAATCCACCAAACAAACTCAATAGCATCAATAACAAGGAGTAATCAACACCGGGAGAGTCTCCCCAATGAACTAGACAAGGTACAGCCCTAGATGTTACAGCAAGATGGATGTGGAGTCGGTGGAGATGATGGTGATGGCGCAGTGGATGATGGTGATGATGATCCCGATGAAGTCCAGCGTGATGACGATGACGATGGCGATGATTTCCCCTCTCCGGGAGGGAATTTCCCCGGCAGGATCTCCCTGCCAGAGAGCTCTTTCTCTCTCGGTGGTTTCCGTCCCGTGGAGGCGGCGGAATATTTCGTGGACGTACCCCCCGTGCTTAGGTTTTCGGGAGGCAGATATACGCGAAGAGGCAACCTGGGGGTGGACCCAGGTGGCCACGCCATAGCTGGGCGCGGCCCACAGGCCAGCCGCGCCCAGGTGTGGCGTGGGGCCCACCTGGCTGCCTCCTTTTGGCTGCCTCCGGCATCTGACATTATAAGACCCCCAGAATTGGTTTCGTGATTTTTGGAGTTCCGCTGATATGTGACTTGACGACGCTTTTTCCAGCAGAAACCTGACTCCGGAAGGATAATTCCCAATAATCATCAAACATGCAAAATAAGGCAAAATAACATAAGTATCATGTATTAATATGAAATATAAGGATAGATAATGACAAATTATGATATAAAATAGTGATACAAAATGGACGTATAAGTGACAAGTGCTGTAGCTTCCTTTCAAGCGGTCCGTTTGTTTGGGAATTAATCAGTTTCTTTAACTTATCATGTAAGTAGTTGACATGCAACTTGTATGCGATCAGACGTTTAGTAATCTGTCTTAGTCTCGACAATTACACGAACTGGGTTGTCATCAACTTCTCCGTCCACTCATGCTATTTCCACAACTTAAATGACGTCCGGATGTGACTGACAGCAACATGGCAACGGAAGATGAGCCTTCTATCGCTTTATGATCGCTTCATCGACCACCTGATGTAAAGTTGAACTCTGGCGATCGAATGTTTTTGCATTCCGCCCCAAGAACAGCAAACGCTGCATTCCTTTTTTCTTTTTTCGTTTTGAGAAAAGAGGCTAGAAGGCATCTTATATCTAATATTTCTCAAAAGAAAACAACTTCTATAATAAAAGATGCGCCTCGGTCAGTACAAAGCAAAAATACACTCAAAATCATCATGTTCGTTTTCTTCCTTCGATTGTTCAACGGCTGCTGAAGCTTGAAACATGCACTGAACTAGCAGAAAAGACTGTGGCACCTGAAAACGACCTTGCCAACCACGTATTTAAAGACCGCAATGGCCACTCACCACAAACAACGAATTCAAATATAATCGTCGATGGAACATTGGCTAGGGTCGCACCCCAAGCAACACAAGTTTGCAATCCTTCACCACCAATCCAGAGGGTTGGAAAATCCGAACCTTGCCACAAACAGAAACAAACAAAGAGATCTAAGATGTTGCACCACAGACCAACAAACAGCTTACATTTAACAAAGCTACACTTCTCTGACCTTATCCTTCCCCGTCACTGTGCAGGAGGAAAGGCGACTTTTTGGGCGACTCCGTCGATCCACCGCGTGCGTGCCACGAGGCGTGGGATTCTCCTCCTCCGCCGGCCGCTTCGGCGGCGGGAGGGTGGGGATCCCTGTCTCCGGCCTGTACATATGGTAGGGTAGGGTGGAGATCCCGCCGGCGGCGCCTTGGAGGAGGTGGGGCTGGTGGCGGGCGGTTTGGTGTCGAGGCGGCCTTCTCCGGCGTGGTGCTCCTGGGGGCACGCCGTCGCCGCGCTTGACTTGCGGGGCTCGAGGCCCGGCGTGGCGCTCGAGTTCTTCGGCTCCTCGGTGCCGGATCCGTGGTGGCGGCGGATCTGGCGCCTGGAACTCAGGGCGGGGCAAGCTCGTCGGCTCCTCTCTGCGTCGACGACGAAAACGGCTGCGGCAAGGTGGAGAAGATGGTGTGAGAGGGCACTCGCCGTGCCCGTTCATCGGCTAGGTTTCCGTCACTGCGCGGCGGACGAGCTTTGCGGCGATCTTCACCAAGAGAGGTGCTCTCGGGGCGTGGTGAGAAGGGGGACGGCGGCCTTCGTCCTCGACGCCGGTGGATTTGCTGTGGTTTGCCAATGCTCTGTATCCCCTACGTATGTTGTTTTGTTCTTCGTTTCTGTACCTTGTACTCTGTACGTGGTATATTATTGAATATACGTGGGCTTTCAAAAAAAAAAAACAGCTTACATTTCAATGACAAAAAAACTGCCGAGATGCAAAGGAAACCAATAGATCTGGCAGCGCCTACCCTCACCGACCCTTCACCGACGCCGAAGACGTTGACGAGGTAAAGAGACCTTTTTCCAATACACCACCATCGCACCACCTTGTTGATGCCGTTATGAAAACCAAACCAAATTCTAACTTTAGGACCTTTCAACAATGTCGAGTGTAGGTCCGGTGTCCCCACCTTCTCTCCTTCGGGTCCCGCCGATTCAGGGTCAAGGATGACAGGGACAGGGCAGATGACGATGGCGGGGGCTTGGATTAAGCCCTAGTCTCCGCCTCTCTTTTATGTTTCGTGAAAAGTGTCGCATTCCTACAATCAGCAATTAAGCATCGCCACCCTTTCTTTTCTGTTTCTGCGCGGACCTCGGACCACCACCATTTGCTAATTGAAGAACGTGCATAACACCATGTTGTGATCAAATATTAAAAATTACAGATCTTTTATATTCGCTTCATCTGGCACGGTCAATCAGCAATCTTAAAATAGCATTTGGTTCGACCCAAAGGAAGAACTAGCTAGTATGAAACAGCTTGTTTGAATGTCGATATGAAAGACTTTTAGCGGTACCAAAGTACAGCTAATTTAATGATAGACCAAATTAATAACGAGCAGGCATATGAGTGGTGTAGCTTACTTTGAAGCGGTCTGTTCCTTCGGGAAATGATTTACTCCACTTCTTTAACTTATCATGTTATTATTATTACACCAATAGATCCATCCACACACATTATCTCCGCAATTTAAGTGACGTGTTGAGCATTATCTGCCTTCGCATGTGATTGACAGCGCCATGGCAACGGAAGATCATCATGGACTGCCCTCATGAAACTAATCTCTACTATCTCTTCTCTACTATATAATACGAATGAAGGTGGTGATGATGGTACGTCAAAAAAAAACGATCAGGGTAATTAAACGTATGAGCTATTAATCGGTTTGGAGTTGGACCCCATGTCCGTGTACTCCATAACACGATCGCCTAGATCATAACGCAACAATTTATCGACGGAAAACACTGATCAAATAGCGCACAATTTTGACGGAAAACACGCCGGCGAGCCCAGCCCAACCCCGCTCCACGCGCCGTCAACTTTGACGGAAAACACGCCCAGCGATAGGTCGCTCCTCCCATCCGCGCGGCCGCTGCTCCGCATAGAACCGAGACCATGCTGCTCCTCTCTTCTGAACTTCCATCCACTCCTCCTTGAGAGTCGTTGCTCGCTCCCAGATCTCGGCCCTGGCTCGCTCCCCTCTCCTCTCCGGCGGCGTTGCCGGCCGGCGTGGACGAGGAAGCGAAGCGCCGGATGTAGATACTAGGGTAGGGCTAGATCTAGGTTAGTTTTTGTAGTTTCGTGGCGGATGCTCGTGTTTTTTCTTTTCTTCTTCCTCCTCGGCTGGTCGCCGGCGACTCGCAGCGACGCCGGCGCCGGATCTTCTCCTCTCTGCACGGCGGATCCATGGTGGAAATCTTGCAGGGATCGAGAGGGTCAGGGCCATTTCAATAATCTCGCTCGCCGTATCGCCAGTTCTGCAGATCGAGCGATGCGGTGGTGTCTTCTTCCCCTGGCCGGCCGTGGTGGCGAGGAGCAGAAGAGGAGCCGTCGCTTTTCCTGTTCTTCGGCGGAGTGGGCTTTTGCTCCTTGCGCGGTGTTCTGCAGCTGTTCTTCGTGGGTTGCTTGCAGGTCTGCACGCCGGTTCTGGCTGGAGATTGCGGCCTGACCATCGGGCCGAATCGGGGCGTTGCCCCCGCCGATGTGGTATCATCAGAGCTCAGATCCCGCCGTCCGCGACGGGTGGCTGATGCGGCGACTTCAACGAGGTGCTTTCCTCTACATATTAGTTCCGGCGACATAGCTGTTGTTCTCGTCGTCTTCGATTCTCTTTCTGGTGGCGCGACGACGACAACGACGGAGCGAACGGTGGCGGATTCAACGATGCAGAGAAGGTCCCAGGGTCATGCAGAGAAGGTCCCAGGGTCATGGAGCGAACGTGCTGTTTCTGGATATTACATGTAATCATGGTTTTCCTGTTTAATATATCCAGAAATTTGTATCGAAAAAAAACGTACGGCGCCTCGTGTCATCGTGGCGATGCATGGTACTGGCAGCCAGGACACAAGGAGTCAAGGAGTTCCCGTGGCGATACATGCCAAACGATGTTGGAGCTGCACATCATATACTTTGCTTTTCAGACTTGCTGTTCTCCATGGCTGAACGATCAACATGTTGGAGCCGCAATCTGCATTGGATGCAGATGCCGGTGTAACACGAGGACTGTCTACAGATATCTGACGGCATGGTTGAATATGCTGTCACTGTGTTAGCTTTAGACATTACACATTGTACTAGGACGCTATGTTATTCATATAGCTTGAAAAATTGTCGCAAATGACATTAATATCATAGGTAGATAGCATAACATAACGGATTACGAGATAAGATGAGTCTATAGGCTAATAAATGCATAATTATATGATACCATACATATGTTACTACCCACTATAGAGGTAGTAACATAGACTAGTATCATGTGCATGATACTAGTGTATAATACTCCCCACTATGAGTAGTCTGAGCATATCATGTGGCGAGTTCTGCTTTCATTTAATTTCCATCAAAGATGGTTTCATGAACAGTCAGCCTCCAGCGAGCTATAGCAGTATACCCAGCCCGGTTTGTGGCGGGAAATGATCAAAGTACAGAGGACTTGATAGAAAGACTGACGGACACATGCATGTATCGATCGACCGGCTCATGGAAGATAGATGCCCGTTTTAATTAGAGATCACAGAGTAGGAGCATGATTATTACAACAGGGATTTGCTAACAAAAACATTTGACAATCACCACGTGAGTGGAGGAATTCAGCTTATTCAGCAGGCACACGCCCGTTAGTTGGCCATCACCACGCACGCGTCAGTCCGTCACGGAATTCCACTGGATTGACATTGTACCCCATTCGAGCCTTCCTTCTTCTAAAATAACTCACGTGGCCCTTCCTCAGGAATTAGTCTTAAGAAGGTTAAACTGAAGATGAAGGATCACTTACACAAGATTAAGTTGTAAGCGCTGACATAGCTGAGGCGAGGATAGATGCACAGAACAGGAGAAAGTACTAAGATAAAAATGGAACATAATCTTACTATATCAGAGCTAATCCATTCAATTGTCAGGCCCAAGTCAAGAAAACAATTATCAGTTATTTATACAAAACATTTGTACTTAATTATAATTCATTTGATCGACACATATTAACAATATGTGTCGCCACCTTGTCAAATACAAAGTTTCATGTTCAAATATATATCTGCTTTAAATCATTCTAATATATTTGGCATTAAAGTTTAACTTATTTTTGTCACAATAGGTAGGTTGATTCTCTGAGAAATTAAAATAAAATTCATTAATATGAATCACAAATTTCTAAGTGAATTCAAAAGTGACGATGAAATTCTTCGGGAATTATTTTTGACACTTAAGTTTATTTTATGTGCTAGCTTATATTTCACAGTTTTAAATATTTCGTAGCCCTGTAGATCCAAATAAATATATGGAGTGATGTTTCTAGAGAATATAATTGCGTATACGTATTACAAATAAATAATACATGCTAGTGTACAAGTCACTTGCTATGTCCATGTTCTTTGGAGGTTCAACAATTAGTTGATAGTGTCGGCGTGTTCCATTCTTCAACGTAATTATTACAACTGTCGAGGTGAAGGCTTGTAGCGTGATGGTGTTGTAGTGTTGATTATTTGCATGCATGTGGAGTGATTACTGGACTCCTACAAGTCCAAACAGGAAGTTAATGACGCGAAGAGGTAATATTTTTTATATAAAAGTTTCTGAACTGATTGACTCCAAAACCGGCTCCTGGGATGAGGAATTGCTTCGGAATCTTTTCTGGGATGTTGATGTGGATCGGATCCTATGTATTCCACTAGCACTTGGCATGATGGAAGATTTTGTAGCTTGGCATTACAGTAAGAAGGGTATTTTCTGTAAAATCAGCTTACCACGTTGAATGGAATCACCAGCATGGGCTCAAATTAAGGAGAACGAGACCCTATGATTCTTCGGCTACTAATCATGTACGGCGTTCTCTATGGAATTTAAAAGCACTGACGAAGATAAAAATTCATTGTGGGCAGGCGCTTCTTTGAGCTATTCCCTGTTATGGTGTTCTTGCCAAACATCATATTCTGTTTTCTAGCAAATGTCCAATGTGCACGATTGATTGTGAGAGTATATTGCATGCATTTTATAAATGCGCATGAGCAAAGGAAATTTGGACAGGACTAGTTATCTAGCCAACACTTGAAGATGCAATGATATTGTAAGTGGATGGATACCCAATGCTGGAATCACTTCTGTTGGACACGGCCGGTGTACCAATGCTCCCTGAAGTCAGGCGATGTGACATGGTGGCGACCACTTTATGGTACTTGTGATGGGAATGGAGGAAAGTCACTCCCAGCGAAACCATCCAATCACCTATGAGATCGGTCCAATCACCTATGAGACTGGTCCAATCAATTATGGCTTTGGCTCTACACTATAAGACGATTAAAAAGATGGGTGCAAGTCCGGTGACATGGTTGGTAGAAACCTCGTGAAGATTTTACAAAACATAATGTCCGAGAGATTGTTTGAGAATTACATGAGAAGTGGATGCAAAATATTTCTTCTTGAAGCTGGTTGTATGTATATATTGAAACCATGCAAAATGGATGTAACTCGTTGGGAGCTGCTGCGGCGATCTATGAATAATATATGTTTCTTTGTTAGTGTTAGTTTTTCTCATTGTCCTAGAGAAGCCAATATGGCAGCTCACGTACTTGCTAAGTTTACAAGGTTATCCATGCAGTTTGGCACCGTGATCTTCCTAGTTTTATTGGAGAGTAATTGCTAACGATATATCTTTGATTTCAAATGAATAAAGTGCGTCGGATGGCTTTCCTCAAAAAACATTTATCGAAGCCAATGAAGCACGGGCAGAACCAGAGCGATGATATGCCTTGAATTCAGCTGTCTCAAATTTGTTCTTTCCGTCTTGGCCCTATGATTTGTACGATTATTATGCTGAATAAATTGAACAAAATACCTGTTGATATTTTCTCCTGACACCAATGAGACGGGACCCATGTTAAAACAAAAAAGAAAGCGTACAGCCGCAGCACCAACCCAACCTGCATCCCCGTCGCCGTCGCACTGCCACCGCTCCTGTCGTGGTGGTATCACGGCAGATGCCATAGGATGGCTAAAGAGCGGGGCCGATGGACGCTGGAGGATCCGGGAGAGGGCTAGCGCGCTAAGAAGCACACACGAAGAACATACAAGCACATCAAGATCTACCCAGGTTCAGGGCCCTCGTGAGGAGGTAAAGCCCCTACTCCTGCTTGCCTCTCTCTATATACCGAGGTATCACAAATACAAGGTTGCTCCTCGAGCTGTATGATCCCAGCAATGGGATGAACTCAAGGTAGAAGATGTTGCTACGGGGGGAAAATGTCTCTCACTGCATCGTCCCTCACGCAGGAGGGGGTGAGGGCCCATCTATAGGCTAAACCGAGTTACGGAAGTGCCCCTCCCGGTGCACTGTAGCCACGCCAAGGATATGTCATGATGTTACTCCTGGCAGAGACAGGACGTGACATGCCCATCTCCTGCAGCACCGCGGTACGTCTAGAATGTACCCTCTGCCAGAGACAAGACATGGCATGCCCATGCCTACCTCGTAGCCTTTTCCCCGGATGTCCCGCGGTCAGCGGTTAGGTGAGCCCTGTCACCTCGCTCCTTCTGCACGCTCCCGTGTCAGGCGCTTCCATGCCAGACGCTCCCGTGCCAGACGGGATGTGACAGGGGCATTCACTTCTGTCCGACATAAGGATAACCCGGCATGGATATGCCGGATTCCCTTTCCAGAATAATCTTCCCTGCACATAAGAAAACACACAAGATACCGACATACATATGTCGATCACGATGTCTCGGACCCCTCATCTCGGATCCCATATCTCGGTTCACAAATGCCGGTTAGCACCAGCATGGTACCTCGGTCCCTTCTGGCCCGGGCTACCTCGGTTCTCCTATGTCGGTTTATACCAACTTCACACCCTGGTCACCTCAGAGGTCCAGTTATGTCGGCTCTTACGGTATCTTGGCCCACACCTGGGACCTTGCTTATACCACACACCATGAACCTACCAGGGGGTAGCCCCCCGACATTAGTCCCCGAAGCTGGTGCGGTCCTGCAGCCTTGGATGAAGGGCCACAGCAGGTTTAATCAACCGAAACAACCACATCAAGCATCAGACACAACCATGTCGGTTCAACCGTAAAGCCACTAATAACCTCTCCAGCTGATTCCGACATCTGCCCCTGTGTCGGTTTCTCCGACACAAGAACTCCTCTGAAGGAGCAAGTCAAGCTTTCACAACCACCTCAACTTAACCCAACCATCCGACATAATCGTGACGGTACACCTCAAGCATCAGGATAAAACCTCCAACTGCTTTCGACATATGCCCTTATGCCGGTTGCTCCGACACAAGGCAATTGTTTTATCCTGATCAAACATCCGACATTCTTATGTCGGTTCATCTCATGTTTCAAAGGCCAAATTTCCCACAACCTTCGAGATCTGCTCTTGTGCCGGTTTCTCCGACACTAAAAGATTCCCGCGATCTCTTCCAAGATTTGGCCACAGCACGTGGCAGGGAAACGCTGCGCGATGCCTCGGTTACTGCACGCAGACAGACGTATCTCTGCGCGCACGCCGCCCACGTCACGCGCTGTCACGTCGCATGGGCACTTGAGTGCGTTTGACCGCGGTGTGCCTCCTTGATTCACGCGCCAGTAACCGCACGTGATCACGTCGCGGGCAGTTACCCATTTGTGGCCCACGATGCGGCTGATCGTGCAGCCGCAAATACCGCAACCGCGCAGATCGTGCGCGGTTAATCCGCGCGGCCGTTACGGGAACCGCACGCGGGAAAAATGGTAACCACACGCCCTCACCCCCATAAATAGGGGAGCGGGCACCTCTCATCGTCTTCTTCGCATCCCTCTTCTCCTTTCTCTCTCTCCTGCAACATCGCCGCCGCTGCGCAGTGAGCTCCGCCACCGCACGACGCCGGATCTCACGAGCCACCGCCCACCGGAGCACCTCGCGCCGCCACCGGACGCGCTCAACTCCGGCACGCCCCACGCTTCTTCGCCTCGCATCGCCGTCGCAACTCCGGTAAGATTCTTGCCCTTGACATTGCCGATGAACGTGTTCATCCTCTCCGATGAACACGTTCCTCTTTTCCGATGAATTTGTTCATCTTCCCCGATGAACTTGCACATCTCCTCCGTAGATGCTCTTAAATCCCTTTGCTTAGATCCCATCTAGATTCTCTTCATCGTGTTTCTTATCATCTTTGCAATAGTTCTTCCGTAGATCTTCCTAAGTTTCAACTCACATGTTCTTGCCTTTATCTGCTATTTATGTTTTCTCCGTAGATCTTTCCGCCAAACACTTAGTCACAGATTTGTGTTTTCCGCCACTTACGCACTTTCCTCTGTTGCCCAAATATTCCGAGATACTTATCTCGGTTCAACTTGTGTCTCTGTACAGATCCCTTCCGAGATGTCATCCAGCCATACCCCGGACCCTGCCGAGGATGTCGTTGAATAGGGTGAGCGCGCCGGGTGGGAAGGTTCCGACGTAACCCAGGCCGAGATAGACTGGCTGGTCCGGACCAAGCGCATTCCGGCACAAGTGATATGCCGGGTTCCTGGCACAGAGGCCGAGCCAAAGCTGAAATCCGGTGAACGCGTGGTCTTCGTCACGCATTTCGAGCGCGGCTTTGGACTCCCGGCAAGCGAGTTCTTCCGATCTTTCTTGGATCGGTTCCGTCTTCAACCCCATCACCTTCCAGCCAATGCCATTACCACGCTCTCTGCGTGCGTTTCTTTCTCCGAGGGATACCTCGGACTCTGGCCCACCATTGAGCTCTGGGCCAAGTACTTCCAACTCCGGAAGCAGAGTGTCCCGGATCCGAAAAACAAGAACTTCCCCAAGGAGATGACCCCGTGCGGAGCCGCTACCATTATACCTCGGAGAGGTTCCATCTTGCCTCGGATTCAAGGCCTGGAGTCATGCCGGAAATGGCAGCGCACGTTCTTCTACGTGAAGAACCCAGACAGCCCAGACAATGTCGACCTTCTGAACCTGCCGATATTCAACATCGCCACCCCTTCTGAACAGTTTAACTGGTCCCTCAACCCGAAGGACATGAACCTCGAGATCAACCAGATTCACAAGATCGTCGAGGAGCTTGTGGGAGCAGGCTTAACGAGCGATGATCTCCTGAGGACTTTTATCAGCCGCCGAGTCTCACCCCTCCAAGACCGGGTTCACAAGATTTGCCACATGAGTGGCAAGTATGATCCAACTCGGATCAGCACCCACGAGCTGACCCAAGCCGAGGTCAGAAGACGTGTCAAGGCAATCGCACGCACGATGATGACCGAGGAATGGGAATGGGGTCTAGAACCTCATGACAGAACTCGGCTTCCGGAACAAGTAAGTAACCTTGCAACTTACACCGACATACTTTTTTCTACCGAGATAACTCTTATGTCGGCCCCATACTCTGCTCATAAAGTAACTTGGTTTTACCGCTTCTGGCTTGCAGAGGTTTGCCCGGCAAAAGACTGAAGATGGAGAGGATCCCTCTCCCAAATGGGGCAAAGATATCTCTGCCCCGCCGTCGCTGAGGTAGAAGACCCGGATGATGAGGATCAGCTGCCGATTCCGGCTGCTGGCGCCCCTACCTCGGGTAAGCCTCGAGCCCGAGCCTCAATCCGAGATTGGTCGGACGACGATGATTGCGAAATGTTAGAGATAATTGATGCTCGCCCCATCGCATATGCTCACCCAGTATCCTCGCATCAGCTAACCCGAGCGGCCCTGCTCCGAGTGCACGCCCTACTACCACGGGCAAACAAGTTGGATCTCGCAAGCGCAGAGACCGGTACCTCGAATACCGGGACCTCCACACACTTGTACAGAACGACACATCGGAAACGGGCCAAAAACCCCTTCGGCAACGGAGAAAGGGTCCGTGTCCCCGACCCTGTCACTGATGTGAAGGCCTTCATCGGTAACGGAGGCAAAAAACCGTTTCCGATGAGGTCTCCATTTGGCAACGGTTGGCGCAGACCTCCGTTGCTTTAGTTTTCCTACATCAGATACGGAGTTTTCCATCTACCCGTTTGCACTGAGCTTTTCTCATATTTCGGTTATATGCCATAATACATGAAAGGCTGATTGCACAATGCACTAAAACGTTATTCAATTCATAACATAGAACAAATACCATCATTACATTGGTATACAATAATATCACTGTTTTTACAATTTGACTACAATCATATCCATCACACATTGGCATAATGTAATATCACCTATTACACTTTGACTACAATCATGAACTCTAAACCTATAAGCAACTAACCTAACAAGATGGAAGGCTGGCTTAATTAAGCCAGCGTTCCATCTTTGACTTGGAGCTCACCTTCTATGAGCTCTCGGTCGTCGCTGTACCCACTCCAAGACCAGTATCCACGAAATTTTCTTGCCTTAAGGTTTCTGGTTCTCGGAATGATACATTGGTACTTTTATGCAGTGTTGCCGAAATAAACTCCTGCATGAAAGAAAAAAACTATTAGCAAATTGTACAAAATACATCTGGATATTAAAAAAATCAGTGGCTATTTTCCAGCAACTGCTTTGTTCGGTTGCCATTTCGAGAAACTGCTAAGATCGACGGCAAATATCCAGGAACTGCTCTGTTTGGTGGCAGACAGTTCGCATTCCTACCTTCTCTTCTTCCTCGTTCCACCCCAATCCCCCACCCGCCATGGACGACCGCAACATAATAACAGAGACAACTACCGTCCGTACCCACGGCACCGTTCTGGAGGTGGTGTACACGAACGAGGAGCATACCGTGGAGCGGATCCTCGACAAGTACGAGGAATGGCTAGCAGAGGAGAAGCATCGGTTCATCGGCCTTGACATCGAGTACACCCATAATCGTCGGCACATGTCTGTCCTGCAACTCGCCATGCGCCAGCATGTCCTCGTGTTCCACTGGTGCAAGTCCAAAAATAATTGTCCAGAGTTGGGCAAATTCTTTGAACGCAAGAATATCACCTTCGCAAGCGTGGACATCACCAACGACAGCAAGGTGCTTTCTTCTGCCGGCTTCCACATTCCACCGGAGTACTACGTGGACATCCAACTCGTATACAAAATCAAGGGTGGAGACGAGAGGGACGGAATGGGTGATCTAGCGGCAGACCTCATCGACAAATCATACGCCAACATGAAGGAGGAGTTCCCATCCAACCAGCACGATTTTTGGGAGTGGATGCCGCTGCACAAAGTTAACCTCGACTACGCAGCAATAGATGGGTACGTGACCTACGAGTTGTATCGCAAGATCCTAACCTTGAAGGACAGGCTACGTCCAACATGGCAGGAAATGCTCTGCCCTAGGTGCAAGAATGCCCTAGGTGAATTGCAATAGGCTTTGGATGTGGGTGTTTAACTAGTTTGTACAGTTGGTGCTTTAACAATAAGTGTTTGTAATTATCAGAACATGTATGTGTGAATTTGCACTAGGAATTTGTTTATGTGATGAAATGCTCATACGTAGAACCTAGTTCATCGGCATCACAGCCGTCACAGAAAGATTTATACCTTTCACCCGACGGGAGAGGAGGCAGGCCTCTGCCAGATGCGCTGAGAAGCTACCAGCGCGCTGCGACGCAATTACCTCCTCCTCCTTCTCCTTCGTCGACATCCACCTCCTCCTCCTTCTCCAGATCAGACACCACCTATAGATCCTCCACCACCTCCAGATCGGCCACTTCCTCCTCCAGATGGGTTTTCTGCTGGTAGATCCGCCGGAGGTGCTGCACCACCACCTCATGAATGACCTCCTCCACATCGGCCTGGCTCAGAAGAAGCTGGGCTTCACCGGAGGAGGAGGGCGTCAGATGGTGGCGCTGCCGCATCATTAGCGGACGCATGGCCGCCTCCAGATCGACCTTCCCCTCACGAAGGGCTGCCGCTAGAATGGTGCTGCCGCGGCGGCTAGAGCTGCGGCCGCGATGGCCGGATCTAGAAGCGCCGACAGAGGAAGCTGTCGTGGGTTTGTCACGTCAAGTGTCATAGATGACTTCGTAGGTGTGGGATTACGCGAGTCAAGCATCTCCGAGCTTGGGATCGCAGGAACAAAGATCAACACAGATTTACCCAGGTTCGGCCCCCTCAATGTGAGGTAAAAGACCTACTTCCTGCCTACCCTAGATTGGTATTGATATGATAATCGAGGTGTTACAATGGAGGCGATCCGATCTGGTACTCGCCGTATGAGCTAGGGTTTGGGGCTTGATAGCTTGACCCGCTCTAAGTCCTGCGAGTCCTCTTTATATACACAGAGGCTCGCTAGGTTACAAAAGGAAACTTCCCCATAAGGAATACATCCACAGAGGCCTACTCGGAGACTACTTGGTCTTCACGTCCTCCGGGATATGTCTTCTAGATCTTTCCCCTTATGGCGGTTCAATATTGGGCTTGTTCCCAAGTGGGCCTTCGTCCGTGCGAGTAAGTTAAGTCGCACTGGGCCGCGGGTTAATCCAGAAAGTATTCCCCCGACATTAGCCCCCAAGCATGGCCTGAACTTCATAGTACTTCTTGATCTTGAATGCTTAGGCCGTGCTTTTCCTTGTTTCGCGGCTTATAATTGTACAAGTTTGGCCTTGACTCGCACCTGGAAGATCATCTGACTTCGTGAGCTTTAGAGTATCCTGATAGCTTCAGAACTTGATGACGATCTATCTTCAAATTTTTGATGATAATATGATATAGCCCCCAAGGATTGAGAGGATGTTATGTGGTAATCATCTCAATTCTTCTCAGAGAACTCTGAAGGTCATCACCTGTAACTTGATATCATAAATAAAACAATTGTTAAGTTACAAGTAATTGTAATTGGTGTTGCCGTACTATAAGCAGTACATCGACCTCTAGTTAGGCCATCTGAATCCTTAAGTGGGCACTCGCGCGACTCAGTATTTCCTAGGAATATGTGTGTTCAGGGTCGAGAGCGGCCATGATAGGCAATCAAGCTCGATTGACGCCACACCCCAGTACTTTGGCCACATAATGCGAGTAGCAATCCAACTTAAGGTAAATTTGATAATTGCCAATAAATCGGCTGTTTCAGGGTAACAAAGACCCCAAGAAACATAATGATATTGCCATGATAGGCTAAGCTATGATAAGCTTTGATTATGATGACACATAAGGTCGCGCCTAGGTGGCAACCGAGTGTTATACATAGGGTTGGATCGCGCGTAGGTGGCGATCCATGGTGATACATGGGGTCGGTCGCGCCTAGGTGGCGACCAGAGATGATACAAAGTTTACGGCCGCGCCTAGGTGGCGCCGGTTTCTGATACAAGGGTCGATCGCGCCTGGGTGGCGATCAGATGTTGCATAGGTCGCGCCTAGGTGGCGACCAAAGTTGAAGTTCTAGCCCTGAGTGGCTGTGATGATACTCAGCTATAAAGCTGGAAAGGATGATGCTTGGCTCTGATTAGCCTTTTCTTATGTATAGTACGGTCGCAGGTGTGCGACGTTCCAAGGGCGAGGTGCCTCGAGACGATCCTCGAAATCATGGCGTTCGCTGCTTTCTTCCCTTACATCCAGCAGGTAGTACGACCCATTGTTTAGCTTCTTGCTGATGATGTAGGGTCCTTCCCATGGAGAGGACAGCTTATGCATTCCCTTGTGATCTTGTTTAAGTCGCAGCACTAGGTCGCCTTCTTGAAAGGTGCGGGTTTTGATGCGTCTGGCATGATAGCGTCGCAAGTCTTGTTGATATACTGCTGACCTTGATGCTGCCAAGTCTCTAACCTCTTCTAATGTGTCCACCGAGTCTTGCCGAGCTATCTCATTATCTGTCTCGATGTAAGCCGCAACTCTTGGTGAATCATGTATGATATCGCTGGGCATGACTGCTTCTGCTCCATAGACCATGAAATATGGTGTAAATCCTGTGGATCTGTTAGGGGTTGTTCTCAAGCTCCACAGTACTGCTGGCAGTTCTTCCACCCAACATCCTGGAGATGCTTCGACCTTTTCAATAAGGCGCGGCTTAATTCCATGGAGAATTTCCTGGTTAGCTCGCTCAGCTTGTCCATTGCTCTGCGGGTGTGCTACTGACGTGAGGTCCAATCTTATCCCATTGTCTGCGCAAAATATCTGTGTAGCCCCTTCAGAGGTGTTGCTCCCATTGTCTGTAATGATACTATGGGGGTAACCGAAGCGGAATATGACCTTCTTCAAGAACTTGACTGCTGTTTCAGCCTCGCAATCTCCCACAGGTTCTGCTTCTATCCACTTTGTGAATTTGTCCACCATGACTAAGAGGTGAGTTTTTCCGTTTGAAGACCGTCTGAAAGGCCCTACCATGTCAAAACCCCATACGGCAAAAGGCCATGTGATGGGTATTGTGCGAAGTGCTTGGGCTGGCATATGATCTTGCCTAGCGTATCTTTGACATCCATCGCACACTCTGACAATTTGCTCTGCATCTGCTAATGCTGTTAACCAGAAGAATCCATGTCGGAACGCCTTTGCCACCAAAGATCTTGACGAAGCATGATGGCCACAATCGCCTGAATGAATTTCGTGCAAGATTTTTCGTCCCTCTTCTGGTGAGACACATCTTTGGAATGCTCCTGATACGCTGCGCTTGTATAATTCGTTGTTGATGATTGTATAGGCCTTTGATCGTCGTATGATTTTGCGCGCCTCAATTTCATCGTCCGGCAGCACTCCGCGACTTAAATATGCCATGTATGGCTCTGTCCATCCTGGCTGTTCATGCAGGGCTGCGACTAAAGTTGAATCATCCTCTGGCTCTGCAATGTCAATTCTGCTGGAGGTTGACTGATGGATTGTGCAGTTCATCCAGGAAAACATTGGGTGGGACTGACTGTCTGTTGGATCCAAGCCGAGACAGGGCATCCGCAGCTTCATTTTGTCTCCGATCAATATGTTCAACTTGGTATCCAGTGAAATGTCCAGCAATTCTGTCCACCTCTCTCCTATATGCAGCCATGTTCGCATCCTTGCTGTCCCACGTTCCGGAGACCTGCTGTGCCACCAAGTCTGAATCGCCAAAACAGCGTATACGACTGATGTTCATCTCCTTTGCTATACGTAGACCATGAAGCAGTGCCTCGTACTCCGCCACGTTATTTGTGCAGTTGAAGTGTATCTGTAACACATACCGCAGCTTGTCTCCCTTGGGAGATGTCAGAACAACTCCAGCCCCCGAGCCTTGCAACTGTCTTGACCCATCAAAATGCATGGTCCAGTATTTGGTTTCTGCCATGCTAGGAGCAACTTGGATTTCTGTCCAATCGTTAATAAAATCTGCAAGGGCTTGCGACTTAATTGATGTGCGCGGCTCGTAACTGATGTGATGTGGTCCCAACTCGATCGCCCACTTAGCGACTCTTCCAGTAGCTTCTCGATTACGAATGATATCTGCCAATGGTGCTGAACTCACCACAGTTATTGGATGCTCTTGGAAGTAGTGCTTCAGCTTGCGACTCGCCATGAACACTCCAAACACCAACTTCTGCCACTGTGGGTAACGCTGTTTGGAAGCTGTGAGGACTTCGCTCACGTAGTATACTGGTCTCTGGACAGGGTATTCCTTTCCCGTTTCTTGTCTCTCCACAACCATGACAGCACTCACAGCGCGGGAATTTGCCGCTATGTATAGTAGCATTGGCTCTTTATCTTTTGGAGCCGCCAGAACTGGAGCATTCGTCAATTGATGTTTCAAGGCTGTCAGAGCTTCGTCGGCCTCTGCGTCCCAAACGAAGGTGTCTGATTTTTTCAACAGTCTGTACAAAGGTAGTGCTTTCTCTCCCAATCTTGATATAAAGCGACTCAAAGCTGCTACGCAACCAGTCGCTGTACATCTTTTATCTTTTCTGGCTTTTGGAGATCCATCACGGCCTTTATCTTGTCAGGATTGGCCTCAATGCCTCTTTCTGATACTATGAATCCCAATAGCTTTCCTGCTGGTACTCCGAAACGCACTTTGTGGGGTTGAGCTTCATGTTGTATTTTCTGAGATTTGTGAATGTCTCTGCCAGATCACCAATAAGATCCTGGCTAACTTGCGATTTAATCACAATATCATCCACGTAGGCATGAACGTTGCGACCTATTTGCTCATGTAGGCAATTCTGAATGCATCTTTGGTAAGTCGCACCTGCGTTCTTCAACCCAAAGGGCATGCTGACATAACAAAAAGCTCCGAAGGGTGTGATGAAGGACGTCTTTTCTTGGTCTCCCTCTTCATCTTGATTTGATGGTAGCCTGAATAGGCGTCCAAAAAGCATAACAGCTCGCACCCAGCAGTTGAATCAATTACTTGGTCGATTCTTGGCAAAGCAAATGGATCCTTTGGACAAGCTTTGTTAAGACTGGTGTAATCAACGCACATTCGCCACGTACCGTTCTTTTTCATAACCAATACTGGATTTGCCACCCACTCCGGATGGTATACCTCTGTGATGAATCCTGCAGCCAGCAAGCGAGCTATTTCCTCTCCTATTGCCTTTCTCCTGTCATCATGAAAACGCCGTAGTGGCTGCTTCACTGGTTTAGCCGCAGGGTTCACTTTGAGGCTATGTTCTGCTAATTCTCTTGGTACCCCTGGCATATCTGACGGCTTCCATGCGAAGATGTCTTTATTTTCCTGGAGAAAAGCACGAGGGCCTTCTCCTGCTCTTCTTCCATGTGTGCTCCAATGCTAGTTTGCTTGGATGAGTCGCCAGGAACAAGATTTATCTGCTTAGTGTCCTGGGCCGCTTTGAATTTCATTGGTGGCTCGGCAGATGGCGTGGTAACCACACTCATATCGTTTGGGTCCACCTGCGACTTATAACCTTTTAGTTCTTCCGCGGCACAGGCGGATTCTGCGAAAGCCGCATCTCCTTTCTCACATTCTATTGCTTTTTCTCTATCTCCGTACACTGTGATGACCCCTTTTGGTCCTGGTATCTTCAACTGTAGGTACACGTAGCATGGCCTGGCCATAAACTTAGCAAAGGCCGTTCTTCCAAACAAGGCGTGATATGGGCTTTGGAATTTTACCACTTCGAAGCTTAGGAATTCACTTCTAAAGTTCTCTTCTGTTCCAAAAGTTACCCCTAGGGTTATTTTCCCCACTGGCGTGCGGACCTTCCTGGGACAATGCCGTGAAATACTGTTGACGTGGGCTGCAGGCTGGAATCCTTGAGTCCTAGACGCTGGAAAGTATCGTAGTACAAGATATTAATGCTGCTTCCTCCATCCATAAGCACTTTGGTCAGCTTGTATCCTGCAACGTATGGTGCCACAACCAGTGCCAACTTGCCAGGTTCCCGTACCTGTGGCGGGTGGTCGTCGCGACTCCAGGTTACCGCGTATTCTGACCACCTTAACCAAGCGGGTGTTGCTGGTATCACGGCGTTCACCTGCTGACTTCTCCGGCTCAATTTCTCTTCTCTTTTGGAGGTATCGATAACTATTGTGTGATACTGCCCCGTCTGCCTGGGGTTACTCGCGCCGTGCTGCCCAATGTTTGTGTTATGAGCCGCACTAGGGTTTCCTTCATGGGAATTCCCCCCGTTGTGTTGGCTCTCTTCTTTCCACTTTTTGTAATAATGGCATTGCGCCTTGGTATGGTCCGCTGGCCGTCCATCACCTGTCGCATGAAGGTCGCATGGCCGGTTGAAACTTCTTGCATATTGATTGGACGGGAGCCGTATCCTCGACCCCTTCCACGCTGGCCTCTGAATCCTCCACGCGTATTGGCGACGAGCCCTGAGTGACCATCTTCGCTTTTGCGTTTGTTTTGACTCGTGTTGTTGTGGCTCGTTTGCTGCTGCTGGGGCTTGTTGGAGTTTTTCTTTCCTTTTGCAGCAACCTCCTCTTCTTCTCCGTCTGACGCGTCTCTGGTTTTGTCTGAGCTGGCATATTTGTTAGCCGCAGCCATCACCTCGCTGAGGCTCTTGACTTTATCCTTCATGCGACCCAGCTTATGAATCAGCGGCTCAAACTTGCAGTTTTTCTCCATCACCAGGACGGCTGAGCTTGGTGGTATATTATCTGAGGAGTGTATTATTTCTGCCACCCTTTTCATCCAATGGCGACTTGACTCGCCTTCCTTCTGGACACAACGCTCTAAATCTTCTATATTGCAGAGTCGCTTGCAAGTTCCTTGGAAGTTCTTAATGAAGGCATCCTTCAGTTCCTCCCAAGTATTTATAGAGTTGGGAGGCAAATTTTGCAGCCATATGTGCGCTGCTCCTTCTAGCATCATGTTTAGGTAGCGTGCGCAGATCTCTTCAGATGCGTTTAGGATGCTCATGCCCATCTCGTAATTGTTGAGCCAAGTGGTTGGATCCATGCTGGCGTTATAGTTTGCCACCTTGCGTGGCCCTTTGAAATCTTCAGGAAAAGGTTCCGATCTGATCCTCTCAGTGAAACACGCCGGTCCCTTGAGTCGCGAGGACAGGGCTGTGGGCGCGCCTGCGGGGTTATCTGCGGGCCGCTTTTGCATCAATGGTGCATTCGCCTGCGCTTCTGCGACTTGCTCCTGCTGCCTCTGTGCGACTCCTGACACGTCCTCTGGTGGCCTGCTCTGGACGCTTCTTTCTGCTGTAATCCTGTGATTGGCTGGTACGAGGGGCAGCTGTGCTTCGGCTTCCGCCCTATTGGCTTGTTGCAGGACTGCCGTACTTAACATCTGAATCGCGCGCCGCGCCTCAGCATTGACCGGGTCATCGCCTGTTGGTACCATCTGAGTCAAGATATTAGCCGCAGCATACATATTATCGACAGGGTTCTGGTAATGGCCCTGTGGGGTGTGAAACCTCCTTGGTTGTTGCTGGGTCTCTTGATTTGTTGGTACCCTTCCTTCCGCAGTCGTCTGGATTCCCGTCCCCGCGGCTGGAGTGAGCGGGATTTCCACTGTTGGTTGAGTCGCGCGCAGCTGTGTTTGCGGGTCAACCTGTTGTTGAGTCGCAGCCAGCGCGGCTACTCTCTGCCGCTCCTGTTGGATTCCTTGGTTTATCTGATCGAGCCTGCGGCGCTCTTCTTCCATCCTTCGAACCTCATACAGGAGCTCGGCCCTGGCGGCCTCAATTTCTGTTGCACGGAGGGCGGCGTTCGTGGCTGACACAGGGACAAGAAGTGGGTTGCTTGGGGGTGCCGATGCCTCGGTTTCTCCAGCAGTTCCTGATGCACCTGCTCCTCCGGCCATGTAAACCGCGACTTGTGCCATCTCTTGATCTGGTGATGATGTGATTTCTGGTGGGTAACCCCAGCAACTTTCTTCAAAGGCAGGTATGATGGACCCAAACTCTTGCGAGTCCATGCTTTCCACGGATTCTTCCCCGTCATCGGCGACTTCTTCTACTGAATCGCCTTCCTGGACCGATCTAACGGACCTGCCACCGATGAAGCCGACGAAGACGTTGATGGATCCGAACGGGATGACGTGGCCGGTCTCCAAATAATCTGCTTCCGGCCCCCAGCTTGAATCGTCGATGAGGGGTGTGCCATTGACCGTGATGATACGGCCAACAACAAGATCTTCAGCTCCCTTCATGGATCCTGCGCGGAACGTGACGCTCTTGACCGCAGGCCCCACGGTGGGCGCCAACTGTCGTGGGTTTGTCACGTCAGGTGTCATAGATGACTTCGTAGGTGTGGGATTATGCGAGTCAAGCATCTCCGAGCTTGGGATCGCAGGAACAAAGATCAACACAGATTTACCCAGGTTCGGCCCCCTCAATGTGAGGTAAAAGACCTACTTCCTGCCTACCCTAGATTGGTATTGATATGATAATCGAGGTGTTACAATGGAGGCGATCCGATCTGGTACTCGCCGTATGAGCTAGGGTTTGGGGCTTGATAGCTTGACCCGCTCTAAGTCCTGCGAGTCCTCTTTATATACACAGAGGCTCGCTAGGTTACAAAAGGAAACTTCCCCATAAGGAATACATCCACAGAGGCCTACTCGGAGACTACTTGGTCTTCACGTCCTCCGGGATATGTCTTCTAGATCTTTCCCCTTATGGCGGTTCAATATTGGGCTTGTTCCCAAGTGGGCCTTCGTCCGTGCGAGTAAGTTAAGTCGCATTGGGCCGCGGGTTAATCCATAAAGTATTCCCCGACAGAAGCCATTAGAGAGAGTGAGGAGAGTTGAAAGACACAGTGTGCGGCGGCTAGGGTTGGAAGAGAGACAAGTGAGAGAGTGATAATGAGACCGAGCCGGCAGTATATATAAGCGCCACATTGGCAACGGACATTTATATAACCGTTTCCATTGATTTTACACCAGCGAGAGACCACTTAGCAGCTAGTGCTACTACATACGGACTTGATAATGAAGTAAACGATTACATATATGCTACTACTAGCTAATGCTACTACTAGCAGCTGCTGTTGAAGACTCGGGCTCGTCGTCGCTGTACACGAGTGCGTCCCTCCGGCATAAGGTACCGCCGAAGATCTTGATGAAGAACCCGTTGTCGCCATCGAACTCGAAGCACAAAAAGTGCCCCTGCTCAAGCTGTACGCTTGGGCGAATGACTTCCATCCCTGGCCGAGGTACAAATTCCCCCCGGCACTCACGGCCGTCTTCACCGCCCAGCTGCCGTTCTCGCAGTCCTCCATCTTCAGATGCATGGTAGCTGCCACCATGCCTTGGAGCTTCTCTGCGAACGCCCTCGGGAGCCTCAGGCGGCTCTCGATGCCCTTGTACAGGATAACCAAGAACTCGAAGCCGCGCAGCTCCGGGGACATGTCTTCAGAGGACGGTGAGGGCGACACCGACGGTGTGGCATTGCGGCTGCGCCCCCTACCACGGCCGCGCCCACGTCCACGCCGCGACCGCTGATGGTACCTCTCGCCGGGGACATGCCTTCAGAGGACGGTGAGGGCGACACCGACGGCATGGCATTGCCGCTGCGCCCCCTACCACGGCCTCGCCCTCGTCCACGGCCGCGACCGCTGCTGGTACCTCTCGCCATGGATTTGGACGGAGGGGATCTGGCGAAGTTTGAATAACTATAGCGATGGACTGAGGCTTCAAAGAGACCGCTGCCTGGTACCTCTCGCCATTTATACTCGCGGGTCTGTTCCGCCACCTCCCCATCTGCCCATTCGCTAGCCTCCACGTATCAACATTTTCAACGGTTGGAAAATTCTATCCGTTACCATAGAGGCAAATATTGGAAACGGACAATTTTATTAACCGTTGCCAATATAATAGGTGACGGAGATTGGAAAGGGTCCGTTGCCAATGTAGGCGGGCCTGGTCAGGTTTGTACGCACCGGCCGCGCGGAAAGCGCGATTCTCCGTCGCCTAACACCTGCCGTTTCCATAGAGGGGTATCCGATGTGTCGTTCTGTACTAGTGACATCCTCAGATCCAGCAGCACCGAAGGCGAAGCGGCAGAAGAGAGGAGCGGTTAAGCCGAAGAAGGCCAAGAAGACACCGCCAGTTACTCAAGGTTAAGATATTCTTTGCCGACACAAGCTCGCTTCCCTTTTTTCCTTCTCCGGGATAATCTTTCCCCGACATAACACTTTTTCTTGCTTGATGCAGTGCCGCCCTTGAGATTAACCAGAGTGCCTCCTCCATGCGCTCACCCCTTCCGAGTGCAGCGGAACCTCGGTCACGTGATTCCGGGGTACCCGCCACTTCATCCGTCATTCCCGAGGTCGTGGTCCTCGATGAAGATGTTGGCTCCGGCCCCCACCGCGGACTCCGACATTCCGCGGGCCGACACTTCGGTGATACCGGACCCACAGCAACCACCACCACAACAACAACAGCCGCATCAACAGCAACAGCAGCCACAGCAATAGGAACAGCAGCAACAGCAACAGCAACAGAAGCAACATCAACAACAACAGCAGCAACAAAAGCAGCCGCCGCGGCCGAAGTCTACCACAAAGTCCACCGAGTTAGTAACTCGGAAAGCTACTCCACTGCCCAAGCTGGCACAGAGCCAAGTGGCCACCGGGAAACAACTTGTCAATCCGGATAAACAAGTGGTGTTGACTCCAACCACTACACCGGAGCACCAAGCTCTCACCACCTCCGTCTCCCGAGTTACCACTGGCAGCTGGGTTTTTCCTCAGCTCCGAACTCAAAGCAGACATAGCTTAGGCTCGGAGAAGCAGTACCACATGGACTGGAATGCCGCCGACACTAGCGAGGTCTCCTCTGCGAACCCGGTCACCCAACATCCAGCTGGACCCAGCGTGCTTGCTCAGGCCATGCACAACTTGCAACTCTCGACCCTTCGAGCCAGCAAGCTTGC
Source organism: Poa pratensis (assembly GCA_947311845.1). Classification (NCBI taxonomy): domain Eukaryota; kingdom Viridiplantae; phylum Streptophyta; class Magnoliopsida; order Poales; family Poaceae; genus Poa; species Poa pratensis. The sequence goes on from CAMZMU010000047.1 coordinate 3,102,555, forward strand.
CGAGGTATTTTTTCCTCAGCCAGACTTTTCTTTCCTTTGCAATAGATGATAAACATATATAATCCCCAGTCCCCGAGATTCGGGTCGAGTGACTTACGCTCGCCCTAGTAAAGATCACTCGGCGCGAATCTTCACAAAATTTCCATTATTAATCTCAAAAAATCCGACATTCAGGATCTTCAAAAAATCGACACTCAGGATCTTCAAAAAATCCGACATCCAGTCCCCGAGATTCTTGTCGAGTTTAACTCGGCACGAATCTTCAAAAAATCCGACATTCAGCTTTACTCGGCATGACTCTTCAAAAAATTCTACTAACCTTTTGCTCTTTTCAGGATTGCACCAACGCCCGGACCACAGTATTTCAGAAGCTGCTTCTGGACCACAATAAACTCAAGAGGTCCCACAAGCAGCTTCAAGAAGCGCTGAAGAACAAGGAAGCCACGCACGTCACTGCCCTCTAGAAGGAACAACAGGAAGTGTCTCGGCTCCAGGAGGAACTTGCTCGGGTCCAGGGCGAGAAGACCGGCATTGAGAAGGCCCTGATGCAGAGGGAGGAAGCTGCGCAGAAGCACAAGGAAACCCTCGAGGCGACCGAGGTTCGCGCTACCTCGGCACAAGGAGAACTGGATGCCCTCAAGGCAAAATCCGACATCTGGCTGCGCGAGCTCACCCGGCTTAACAAGGAGATGGACAGTAAGTTTCTTTATCCTTTCTTTTTGTTTCCAATGCTTGTACCGACATTAAGTATATGCCGGTATATAACTCAATTCGGTGATAGCTTTTCTATCTTCAGATCACTTCTCCCACTCCAAGGCTGCTGCACTCAACACTGTCTGCAGGGCACGAGCAAAAAGAGTCGAGGCTAGCCCAATCCCGGAGGAATGGGATATTGAAGATCACCTGACCGCTCTGAACGCTCGCATTTCTCCACAGAAGGCCATTGTCATGGATCTTCTTGATGCTGGCATCCGAGCTTACCGAGCCTATGGCCAGGATCTCAGACTCCGGTTAGCATTGAAGAATTGTCCAAGTGTCTATCGGGGGCCGAGGCCAGGGTCCGAGAGTGGAGATCTTCTGCAGCTCGTGCCGGAGCTGATCAAGCCCTGACCTTTGTGCTCTCCTGGTATGAGGCCATCAACCTCAATGTCGTGCGCTCCCTGCGCCAAGGCTCCACATGGACCTCAGATCCGACACTCATCGCGAGCCGCAAGGAGGCAGCCACCTTCATGGCTAGCTATGCTCCCACCCGACATTCATTCCTGGTCCCGCCTACTCGGATGACGAAGAAGATGACCAGGATGATGAAGAGGGTGAAGACGAGGAAGATGACATCGATGAGGAGATTGAGGTCGAAGCTCCCGACACTGCCAGTGCCGGAGCCACCGACACTGCTGCTGCTGGAGCAACCGACATCGCTAAGCCGACCGCGACCGACACTGCTAAGTCGACCGAGACTTCTGAGAAGCCTGTATCGACACTGCCGGTGCCTCGGCAGCCACTCCAACAACCGAAGCTTCTCCTGCCGCCGAGACTGCTCCTGAGCCTCGCACCGCTCCAACTACTCCGAGCTCCTCCGAGACAGCTGCCTAAACTTATCACAACTGAACCATTAAATCCCCGGAATGCCGGGTGCAGATGTAAATATACTTTTAAGTATCTCGCAGTGCTACTTTTATCCGTGCTACTTTTATCATATTAGTTTCAATAAGACATGCTCAATGCCGGATCACTTTGCGCCAAGTCCCCGAGTTTACTTTCATGTTTACTATACTTAGTAATCTCTGCTCTTGGCTACCATTTAGGCGTTCGACAGTCGAGTCACAAGATCAATCATTATAGCACACAATACTTGTAAATTTTGAGGTAAGGTTTAGAGTCATCCGACACAAGGAAGGAAAGAAAAAACCGGGTTAGTAAACGACATATGTCGGATCTTTTTAGGACCGAGTCCCCGAGTCCATTTTCATGTTTACCATATACCATAACCTCTGCTCTTGACTGCCATTTCGGCGTTCGTCAGTCGAGTCACAAGATCACAACAAAATAGCATACATTACTTGAACTTTGAAACGAGGTCTCAAAACCATCCGACATATGAACAACACAGAAAAAACCGAGATAAAACACAAGCATATAGACAAAGGCAGTCCCCGAGTTTCTTTTCGGAGTGCCGACATTTTATTCAAAGGAAAACCGAGATACATACACTGCGCCCTTATGAGTAAAAGGGGCGGAGTAGAGCTACATTCCAGGGTCTTTTGGTCTCCTCTCCGGATTTGTCCATCACATTTTTCCTCGGTGCCTGCGCATCTATAAGATAGTATGAATCATTGTGCAGAGCCTTGCTCACAATGAATGGTCCCTCCCATGGAGGTGACAACTTGTGTCGGCCTGCTTTGCGTTGCACTAGCCTCAGCACCAAATCTCCCTCTCGGAATACCCGAGGGCTGATCTTCCGGCTATGATAGCGTCGGAGATTTTGCTGATATATAGCTGACCGAGATAAGGTCAGTTCTCGTGCTTCTTCGAGCAAATCAACATCATTTTCCCGAGCTTCTTTTGCCTCGGTTTCAGTGTACAGCGCCACTCTCGGCGAGTCATATTCCATGTCGGTCGGCAGGACCGCTTCTGCTCCATAGACCAGAAAAAATGGCGTATAGCCAGTTGAACGATTCGGTGTGGTCCTTAGACCCCACAACACTGCTGGTATCTCCTCTATCCAGCATCCCGGAGTTCGCAACAGTGGTTCAATCAACCGGGCTTTGATACCGGCTAATACCAATGCATTTGCTCTTTCCACTTGCCCATTTGCCTCAGGGTGTGCCACCGAGGCTATGTCCAACCGAATTCTTTTTTCCGCACAGAACCGAGCAAATTCTCCCACAGCAAAGTTTGTGCCATTATCCGAGATAATGCTATGGGGGTAACCATATCTCAAAATGATGTCCTTCAAAAAGGACACAGCTGTGTGACCATCACACTTCCTGATTGGCTTCACCTCGATCCATTTGGTGAACTTGTCCACCATCACCAGCATATGAGTCATGTTACCTCGGGCTGGCCTGAACTCTCCCACCATATCCAGACACCAAACTGCAAAGGGCCAAGTGATTGGAATTGTCTTGAGTGCCGAGGCTGGCAGGTGGATCTTTTTAGCAAACCTCTGACATCCCTCACACTTTCGGACGATATCTTCTGCCTGGTTCAAAGCACTGGGCCAATAAAACCCATGCCGGAATACCTTAGCCACCAAGGCTCTTGATGAGGCATGATGACCACACTCTCCCTGATGAATCTCCAGGAGCATCTCTTGCCCTTCCTGCGGCTCGACACAGCGCTGCAGTACCTCGGTCACACTTCTCTTGTATAACTCAGGTTGATGATGGTGTATGCCTTGGATCTTCTTTGCACTTGCCTAGCCTCAACTTCATTACTTGGCAAACTCCCATCCATCATAAATGCCATTATTGGTTGTGCCCACTCCGGCACAGGACGCACAGGAAAGACCGATCATCCACCTCCATGAGATCAACCGACATTGCTTCTTCCGAGACTGAGTAACCAGTCCCCGAGTTCTGCCAAGCAGTCCCCGGGTTCTCCCAAATGCATCCGACATCGACGTCCATGGGAACAGCACCAGACTCCGGTTTCGCCGGGATAAAGATTGACTCGGACTCGGGCGATGGTTTGATTGATGGCTTCCTCAAATGCTCCAAGGCTATGCCGGGTGGAATTGGATCCCGGGATGAACCTAGCTTGGACAGTACATCGGCGGCTTCATTTTCAGCCCGAGGTATATGCGTGAGCTCGCAACCTTCAAAGAACCCCGAGATCTTTGGACATGAAACCGATACAACGCCATGTTGGCGTCTAAAGCATCCCAATTTCCCGAGACTTGCTGCACCACCAGATCCGAGTCTCCGAAACATTCTATCCGGCGAATACCAATTTCCTTGGCCACATTGAGCCCATGAACAAGTGCCTCATACTCGGCCACATTGTTAGATGCCGCAAAATGAATCTGCAACACATATCTCAGCTGATCATGCTTTGGCGAGGTAAGGACTACCCCGGCACCTAAACCAATCTTCGTCCTGGAACCATCAAAGTGCATTCTCCAGTAATTGGAGTCAGGCAATGGTGGCTCATATTGCATTTCAGCCCAATCCACCAAGAAATCCGGCAGTGCCTGAGATTTAATGGCATCTCTTCTTTCATAGTGAGGAGTGTAAGGGGACACCTCGATAGCCCACTTGGCTACTCGGCCAGTTGCATCTTTACACCCAATGATCTCCGAGATAGGAGCCTCACATACCACAGTGATTGAATGCTCTTGGAAGTAATGTTTCAACTTCTTAGCAGCCAGATAGACACCATATGTCATCTTCTGGTAGTGAGGATAGTTCTGCTTGGACAACGAGATCACCTCGCTCAGGTAATATACTGGCCTTTGCACAGTTTTGCCATCTTCTTCTCGCTCCACTACTAATACGACACTCACAACCGGTTTGTGGCTGCAATGTAGAGCAACATCGGCTCTTTGGGTAATGGTGAGGCAGTATCGGCGCAGTTGCCAACATCTTTTTTAACTCGGTGAACGCCGCATCTGCTTGCGGGGTCCACACGAAGTGGGTGGTTTTCTTCATGAGCTGATACAAAGGCAATGCCTTTTCTCCCAACCTGCTAACAAACCGACTTAAGGATGCCAAACATCCGTGAATTTCTGCACGTCCTTGAGACATGTCGGTAACCTCATGCTTTCAATAGCACGGATTTTTGTCGGGTTCACCTCGATACCTCGGCTCGACACGAGGAAACCGAGTAACTTGCCTGCCGGCACACCGAATGTACATTTGTCCGGGTTAAGTTTTATCCGGAATTTCCTTAGATTCTCAAATGTTTCTCGGATCATCAATCAGAGTGGATTTCTCCTTAGACTTGATGACAATGTCATCGACATACACCTGCACATTTTTTCCTATTTGATCATGCAAGCATTTTTGCATACATCTCTGGTATGTAGCACCAGCATTTCTCAAACCAAATGTCATGACACGATAGCAATAAGCCCCATACGGGGTGATAAAAGCAGTTTTCATTTGATCAGCAGGGTTCAGTGGTATCTGGTGAAAACCAGAATACGCATCTACAAAGGATAACAGCTCACACCCGGCTGTGGAATCGATCACTTGATCAATCCGAGGCAGCGGGAATGGATCCTTAGGACATGCCTTGTTCAAGTTTGTAATCAATACACATGCGCCACACAATGGCCACGTTCGGGTCATCTTTTTTCTTTTCCACCAGGACCGGGTTAGACAACCAGTCCGGGTGCAGCACCTCCATGATGAAACCAGATGCAAGTAATCTGGCCAGTTTATCACCTATCACCTTTCTCCTCTCATCCGAGAGACGTCGCATAGGTTGCTTCACCGGTTTCATATCCGGTCTGACGAACAAAGAGTGCTCAGCCAACTCCCTCGGAACACCTGGCAGGTCCTGATTTGACCATGCAAAGATATCCCGGTTCTCACGGAGGAAGTGACTGAGCTCGCCTTCCTATTTCTCCGTTAACCCGGTACCAATGATGACGTTGTGGTCCGGACATGCCGGGTCAACATTGATCTTCTTGGTCTCCTTGGGCACCTCGAAATTTGCATTCTGCTCCGGGTTAGCCATACCCGGCATACCGAGTTGCGCGGACTGAGCCAATGCCACCACTTCATGGATCTTCCTTCTCTGCAGCGATAATCAGTGACTCGGCCAAGCACGATCCAGCCGAGGCACACTCCAGTGCACGCTTGTAATCACCCGAGATAGTGATGATGCCATTAGGACCTGGCATTTTCATCTTGAGGTAACCCACATGGGTTGATATCATGAACTTGGACAGTGCAGGCCTGCCGAGTAAAGCATGGTATGGACTTTCGAGGTCCACTACCTCAAACTGGATGCTCTCAGTTCGGCAGTTTCCTTGGTGCCAAACAACACATCAACCCAAATTTTGCCCATAGGTGCACATGAAACACCTGGCACTATACCATGAAAGGTTGTAGAACTCGGCTGCAGCATATTTGCCGAGATACCCATCTTCACCATGGTGTCTCGGTACATGATATTGATAGCACTCCCATTATCAATGAGAACTCGGGTGAACCGAACATTGATGGTGGGTCCAAAGAATGTCGGGTCCACCACCAATGCATAACCTCCCGGAGTTGGCATAACTCGGGGATGATCCCTTCTGCTCCAAATGATTCTTGCTCGGACCAGTGCAAATACTTCGGCACTGCCGGCATAACTGCGTTCACCTCCAGTGCACGCCGATGCAAGCTCTTCTTGTCAGTTGGCTCGGTCACAAAGACCACATAGCTCTGATGAGCTTCTCTGTAATCTCCCTGGGGATACTCTCCCTGCCTGCTGGGACCAGTGTTGTTGTTGTTCCCTCCGACATTCACCTGATTCACAGGTTTCGGATCTGCTTGCCTCGGAACTGGCGGATTCACCGGGATAGCATTTGCTCCGGTAAGCGGAAGTTTTGCCTCGGCGGAATTCTCTGAGGTGCCCCCGCCTGATTTCCTCCGGCTCTGCTCCTTCCCCCTTGTGCGCTGATACCAGCTGCACTGCCGAGTTGTATGGTTTGCTGGCCTGCGAATGTCTTGGGTGTGGAAACTGCAAGGCCATCCAACATAGCCTCATAAGTTAAGGACTGCTTCTGGTCACCCCATGGCCTCTTCCCTTCTTGATTCTGGCCCCATGCTGGGCCGTTGTACTTCGGACGCTGGCTATTGCCGGCATCTGGCTGGTCTTGGTTTACCGCTGCAACCTGGTTTGAGCCATACCGGTAATCCGGCTCTCTCCTCTTGTTTCCGAAGTCCTGGCGATCGTTCTGCCTGACTGGCCCGGGTCTGTTATTCACCGGGTATCTTCTACTCGGTTCCACCGAGTTCAGCAAGGGTTGCATCGGATCACCCAGTGCATAGCTATCCGCAATCCGGATTGTCTCGGCCAGGGGCCGGCATTCCCTCTGCAACTTCTGCCAGAGCATGGAGCCGTGTCGGCACCCTGGGCAAACCAAGATATGGCCTGCGCCTCCACAACTCCTTCACAGGAATTGCGAATAGTACTCCACCGGGTTAAGTAATCCCGGTCAGTTTCATTATCCCTCTGCTTGCACATCGCAAGCTGCTGAGGACGATTCGGTCTCTTGTATGTGCTGGAGAAGTTGCTAAGAGCATCTCCACTCGCGGCGCCCAAATGGGCGCCCAAAGGCCGTCTGGACAGGCTCTTTGGGCGCCGTCCGGACTACCTTGCCCATTTGGGCGCCCTCGCTCCCCACTCGCGGCGCCCAAATATTATTTAAAAATGAAATTTTGATACGAAAATGCATATATTTCATTGAAATTTCATTCAAACTAACATAATTCATTCAAATTTAAATCTAGACCTAGACTAATCTAGCAAGTAGGGTGGCACGCTGGGCACCGGCAGTTGGGGCAGGCGCCGGCCCTTGCGACGGCGAGCACAGGACCCCGGCGGCAGCTCGAGCAGAGGCAGTAGAGGTAGCCGGTGGTGGAGGTGGTGGCGGCGGAGCTGGAGGTGGTGGCTGCGGAGCTGGAGGTGGTGGCGGCGGAGGCGGTGGTGGCGGCGGCAGAGGCTATGTCGGCCTCAATGGCGAGCTGCATGTGGCCGGGATCCCACTCCGGCGTCGACGGCAAGTCCTCCAAGCCGTCATCATCATCGTCAACCTCCTCCGCCTCTTGTTGAGGTTGCGGCGGAGGAGGTTGCACGCGGCCTCCTTCTGATCTTGCGCGACGAGCCTGCTCCACCGCCTCGTAGCGAACCCTCTCCCGTTCCATGCCCGCTGGGAAGTCCTCGTCGGTGGTGTTGGTGAGGCCGTCGTCGTCGGTGTCGTCGGAGTCTTCGAGCCAGTCCGCAGGCGGCTTGGGGCGAAGAAGGAGTGGAGGCGGTAGGCGTGCTCGAGCTCGACCTGCTTGTCCCAGTACGCCGAGTTCGGCTCGAACCTGGGGTCGTCGTGCAGCTCCGGCGCCATCGTCCCCATGCCCGAGGCGACGTAGTCGAGCCGCGCGTGGCCGGCCAGCATGGGTGCAACGGGGACGTGCACTGGGTTCGTGGCCCATCCCTCGGGGAGGACGCAGTTCGCCGGCACCGGCGTGTTGGTGCGGACGAGCTCGCGCGCCTCGGCTTCCGTGAGTTGGTTCGCCGGTGGCGGAGGAGGCGCTGGAGGAGGTGGCGGAGCGTTGACGGCCGACGAGCCTGCCTCCTGCGATGGCCAGCCGCGGCGAGCCATGGCGCTCTGCCAAACCTGGCTGTCACGGCGGCGACGACGGGCCTCCCTCTGCGCTCGTCTCTCTTCCTCCGCGGCGCGCCGGGAGAGGCCATGGCTAGGTGTGGGATGGAGATGGTGGAGATGGTGGAGACGGCGAGGAACCCGCTCTATATAGCGGCCGGGGAGGCGAACGGATGAGGTCGCCTTAACTCCGGCCGTCCAACGGCTCGCCTGCCACACCATTAACGGCTCGCCTGCATTGACGCCGCCATGGCGCAGACGCTTCCTCGCCGCAGAGGCGAAGCGACGCGTCGATGCGCCCGGTTGGGAAACCGAGACGACGCCCGCATTAATGCAGCCTCTTGTCTCACTGCCAGGCGTGGCCCGCGCGTCGGGAGCCGACGTGGCGTCGTGTTTCCTTCCGTCCGGGGCCGGCCCAAGCCTCCCCAAGTTGAGGGCGTGGGCTGGGCATGCCGGACACAAAACAGGGCCGCGCCGGACCGAATTCGCGTTTGGGCGCCGCGAGTAGGGGCGATTTTGTGTCCGGCACGCCCCAAAGGCGTTTGGGCGGCCGTTTGGGCACCGCGAGTGGAGATGCTCTAACAAATGCTTCTTCAAATTCCAGCCAGCAATCAACGCTGCCCTCTCGCAGGTTGTTCAGCCAAATTCGGGCTGGCCCTTCCAACATCTGCGGGATATACCTCACCGCCCATCGGCGGTTTCCTCCCGCGATATGCACTGCCGACACATAATCTGTCAGCCAGTCCTTCGGCTTAGTACTGCCGTCATACGTCTTGGCGCCTCGGTTCAACTGAAAGTGCCTCACCGGTGGCTCACTCATGATCCGAGGTCCAAAGCATGCAGGGCCAGGTGGACCTTGCTCTTCCAGCATCTCGGACATATAAATCCTGTCCAACTTGTAGCGTGCATCATTTGGTGACAACTGGCGAGTTCCCAACCGGGATCCCAGTGCACCTTCATATCTCGGATACCCGGCTTTCTCCATAGCCGAGTAACCATCATCATAACGGTTAGCCACCTGTTCAACAGCGTGTGGCTGCTGGACATGCTCTACATTTTGCTGCTGCTGCTGGGCGAGATTTTGTGTCGGATACCGAGGTGGATAGGCTCGGTCAGCCGAGTTAACTACCCGGCACCCGGACCGCCAGGACCGGGATTGCTTTTACCCCGGCCAGCACTGCCTCGCCCAACTAACTGTTTTCCGGCACATGCTGGATCATACACCTGTATCTATTTGCTCTTACCGGAGTTTACACTCCGGTCCCGATCTCCACCGACATGTGGTGAGGAAGCTTGCCCCTTAGATCCACTGGCTCCCCTAGCTGAGTGAACAATCTCGGACCCACCTACAACTGTGTTAGCCTTGCGATAGGCCTCATTCTGCCGGGTAGCCACAGCTACCAACTCATTAACTCGGTTTTGCTGCCTACGGAGAGCTTCTCCAGATAAGCCTGACAACTCTGCTCTTGCTGCCTCGGCAGCTCTAAGAGTCTTAGCAGGGGAACTATACTTCAGTTTTTCGACCGACAAGTTACTAGGAGTTTTGCTGGAACTGGATCTACCATCTCTAGCAATCTCGGCATTGAGGTTTTTACCCCTCTTGCGCACATCCTCTACTCGACTAGGGCGAACAGCTACCGGGATTAAACCATGTGCTTGATTATACTCACGTTTAACAACAAAATCCCGATCGATTCCCGTCCAAATCGAAAAAAATTCTTAAACCCTACCGGCTGCCCTGAAATCTGTGTGGATAGGTAGGGAAAATGACGGCGCGGCGGTTCCTGAACGTGGTGTTGCGGCGGAGAGGTGGCTGGCACACGCTAAGCCGATTCAATGCTAATGAGCAGCTCTTCTACCCATCCGCGTCGGACGCCGCCGCAGCAGCAGCTTTACCGGCGCCGTAGATGAATCCCATCTCGCGGATGCCTGCTCCCAAGTTCAGGTCCGTTCTTCCTGCTCCGGCGACAACAAGGACCTCGATTTCCTGCCCTTCTACGGACCCTGCACAGGCGGCGACAGTACGATCCTTTGCGTCGACGAGGCAGGCCACACGGTCCTCTACGACGCCGGCGACAGCTCCGTCCAACCCGTGCCCTCCCTATCCCCCGAGAAGTGCAGGCCCATCTCCTTCTGCGTCACCCACACCGACGCCCACGACCTCGGCCGCGCCGATGCCTTCTACGTCTTGAACAAGGTCCACAGGAGCGGCAACCCCTGCAGCTTCGAGGCCCTCACGTACGCGACCGTGGCTGGTGCTGGCGAAGGCTCCCCACGCCGCTGGCCCATGTGGACGAATGCGTCGTCACCGGCCACGCGCTGCTCCAAGCCGGCGATGAGCCCATCCTCTGCATCTCGTCCTCACGACCCGGCGTCGGCACACACTGCTTCGACACGGTCAGCCATCAATGAATCAAGGCCGGGGACTGGATGCTACCGTTCACCGGCAGAGCGGTGCACGTCCCCGAGCTCAGCAACCTCTGGTTCGGCGTCAACCACTACACCTACAAGTTCATAGCCGTGGATCTCTCCCCCATCCTCAACAGGGCTCCGGCGGTGGTGGTGCACGACTGGCAAGACCTCGATTTGCCGGATGAGGAGGACTGGACGATGCATGATTACAACATAGTGTACCTCGGCGACGGCAGGTTCTGCATCGCGAGAACCTTCGAGTTCGGAAGCGACGAATACACCTGCAATCCCACTGAGATGGGTCTTGTCATCTCCGGTGTGGAGGTGGTGATCGAACGTCGAAGATCGTGCAGCAGGCTCGTCATGGTCAAGCATAAGTCCAAAATTTACAACTTTGCCCGGGACCACATCCTGTGCATCCTCTAAAATTCAGAGTTAGTGAGGTCTATAATTAAGGAGCATCAGGGTTCAGAGTATTAGGGATGCTCAACTATTTCAGATAGGTTCATATGTTTATAGAATTCCATTTGTTGTACCTTTGTTGTACCAACTTTTACTTTTTGGGAATATATTTATATCAAACATATATAAATTACACCTAGTATCTTTAACAACATAATATTAGGAGTTAGGACATAGTCAAGATATTAATGATGCACACAGCCAAAAAAAAATCCTGCCGAACAATCAGCGAAGCAGCGGGAACTAGTACCACCAACTTTTATAATGTAACTCAACATATATTACCTTAATTCTTTAGATATCTTTTAAAACAAGACAAACTATTTGCAATTTTCGATAATTAATGGGAGAGCTGCACAATTAATTACAAAAACTATCGCCGAAAACGTAACCTGCCTGGACTATAGTCATGAAACATGGCATCAAAGATGGCACCACCAACCGAGCTGGCTGCCAAAGATAACGCCATACAAGCTCTTGAGAAGAAAAGACATCCGTCAAAGGTGCCCGCATGCGTCGTCGTAATCACTCGGCGCCTCGCCCAAGCTCAAGCAAGCGAATGCGAATGCACCATAGAGCACCACTAATGACGTGATCTTCCTAAACAACACATCGAGCCATGGCGGACTATGATAAATACTGCCACGCGCGCCAACCACAGAAAACTCCGGCTTCAATTCGCAAGGGAAATATGTTTTTTTTTTTGACACGCAAGGGAAATATGTTGGGCATACGTTGACCGAATGCTAGAGATGGGGTTTGTGTTTGACACCCCGGTGCCACGAGGGAGCGGTATATGAGTGTGATGTCCCGTCCACCATCCTTCAATTCCCCCCATCATCATGACCGTCACGCCCATCCACAACACCCAACATCCAGTCAAACGGGTGCACCTCTCGTTGTCGCTTTGCGTCATGTGCATTGTTGGAAAAGTCCTCATGGATGGTGAGGTGGATCAGCTCCCGGTGTCGTGGGCCATGCCTCCCCGCTCCCGCTGGCCTCTTGCCAGCAAGGTGATATATAGTCGACCTTCGCTATCACGCTCGGGTTTATGGTCCACGCCCAAAGCCCTAGAGTGATAGTGTCGGTCTTGTTCGTCAAGCGCGGCCCGACTAGTCCAGTGAGGATGCTCGGACGATCCTTTGGACATGACATGCCCATTCCAGCCGTACGTGCAGTGGCATGTTCTCTAGGCACAGGTGCACATGGTGCACATGTCCATGTTGTTGCCGGTGGCCTCGAGCCTGCAGGACGCCACCTGCACATGGAAATCACGAAACGGCGAGGACGAGCAGCATGACTGGGCAGCACATGAAGTCGACCATGAACATGAGGTGGGCAAGGCGCCGTTGTCCCGGTGCATCCCTTCAAATCGTGACCCATCAGGCGGCAGTTGCTGCAACTTAGGGGCTCCCTGCGAAATGAACCAATACCCTAGCTCATGGCGGCAATGGCACCAGCCTAAGCCACTCTGGAGGGGAGGGTGGGACTTCAATACATGAAAGGCAAAAGTCAAACGGTGCAGGCTACACCTTGAATGGAGCGGCTGGCACGACGCCCCTTTCTTGCATCACGTCGGCATTAAGGGGAGCGAAAGGCTCCGGAGCCGTAAATGATGGCACAGACGGGATGGAGAAGAACGCGAGCCAGCTGCCGAACGTCTTCCCTGCAAGGGCAAAGGAGGACGCTGCATTGACGCCCGCATTGATCACCCGAGTTGACATTGTGCGACACGCTGAAGGCGATGTTGTCTGCCACCCTCGATCGGCTATCTGATGTTGAATATATTAACAATTTAGCAATTGATTTAATTCATGAAAATAGGAAACAATTCATAACCGAAAGAACTAATACCGAATTAATCAGGCAATCTACTAAAACAATAGATGAAATGATCAAGACTGCAGCAAACGCTAGGAATGGAACTGTAGCATGATCTCGAATAGAGGCGTGGTTCTCAAAAACCTGATGGCCCCTCTCCCGTAAAAGATCAGAAGAGGCGGGGTCCGGAGGCCCTACTGTCCCTTCAAGCGGTGCACGTCAGTAGACGGGATGAAGAAGACTCGGAAGATGGCGGCGCAAAGGTTTGGAACTAAAACGACGGTAGACCATGTGTTTCGTAGGTGGCTAGGGTTTGCCTCTACCTGTTTATATACTACGGGTCGGGTAAGACGTGGGCGCAGCTGCACGTCTGAGTCGGTAATAGGCCCACGATTCAAAGGAATCTAAAACGGTTGAGAGTAATTAACACGTCCGTTAAAGATTAATAAATGACTCATTAGATTTTTCCGAACAACAAAAATATAGGCATGGCTAATTCCCGAAACCCGGCGCGACGCGTCGTGACGAGGCGTGGCGAGCGGCAGAGGAGCGCGCGGGAGACTCCAGTGGCGGATCCAGGGGGCGAGCGGTGGCCAGGCCCCCCCTATGGTTCGGCCCCCCTCAAGTATATTCAGCAGGGTCCAGTAGTTAATCTAGTTTAAATACTACGGCAATTAGCGTCCTAATCCACCCGAGACCAGCTGCTCACTTGAATGGGCCAAGCCCAAAAGCCACGATGTGCACGTACGCAATAGCCAGGCCTGCACGATCTCAATCTACTGCTCCATCGTATTGTTTGTCTCTGTGTCTTCCTAGCCGTATAGCCACAAAGTTTCATGATTGGATCGCCGCCCAGACCATCCCACCGCCGCCGCCGCCGCCTGACACGGCCACACCGATTCCACGTTTGGTTAGCAGAGCTGGGCGAATCCCCGCGTCTTTGCATCTCCGTCAGATAGTCGACGACGACTACGACCTTTTAAGCCTGGCCGCTTAAAGGTATTGTTTTACATGTATTGCAGTTGGTACGTGCTAGCTTGCTTACGAATCCATTAATTTGTGCTTGCTAGTTTGATTTGCTAGCTATAATAGTTTATTGATTATTTTATACTAGTAGGGATGTTTGTCATGAAGAGGAAGACACAAGGAATTAGTAATTGTTTAACCCGGCTGGTTCGGCGTCGAAGCCTTCGGTCGAATATACAAATCCAACGAGAAAATAGAGATTAGAAAACAACTTATGATTTTAATCCTATTCCGGTTTATATGTAAACTTCCGATCAAAATATAATACTAATGCATCACAGACATCGTCGTCGGTTCTTGTTTAGCAATTGCCTTGACTAGAGTATTCACCTTCGACGAATCGCACATATTGCTCGCAATTTCCCATTTTCAAGAAAGGCCATTGGAATGTGTTGGCTCAAAAAGTGTAGATATAGATTCAAACCGGTAGAAATGTAACTTCCTTTTCAGCGGTGGAACAAATTTATACAAGGTATACATATATATTTTCTATGTTGTATCTCTTTTATGGTCAATTTCTTTCTCGCCCCCCTATGCTCAAATCCTGGATCCGCCCCTGGGAGACTCCCCTCTTCTCATGCTCATACAAGTGCTTGTAGAGTTCACCTTATAAAGTGGTGCAACTCTCTACACCAACTAGCAATGTGGGACTAAACTTTAGACCCACTCACAGCAATATGCATGAATGAGCCAAATGGAAATTTCATAATTTAATTGGGTTTTAGGCTGTGACCCAAATACAAGTACATCAAATTTCAACAGCTGCCAACCTTGCCACGAGCAGCTCTGGGGGAGTCTCGGGGACCACCTCTTCGACAGACACCTGTTCGGAAAACAGGGGTGGAGGAGGCGGCGATTTCAGATCCAGTCATCCCGTGCAACCGGTCGCCGGCGCAAGCCATGGAGAAGCTGCGGGAAAGATCCGCCACGGAGAAAACCTAGGATGTGCACGTGCGGAGGCGGCAGAAGCATGGACGAGCTTGTGGCGGGGTAGCGGTGG
Source organism: Poa pratensis (assembly GCA_947311845.1). Taxonomy (NCBI): domain Eukaryota; kingdom Viridiplantae; phylum Streptophyta; class Magnoliopsida; order Poales; family Poaceae; genus Poa; species Poa pratensis. The sequence goes on from CAMZMU010000047.1 coordinate 3,117,590, forward strand.
CCGGCGGGGCCAAAGTGGCACTGCCGTGGGGTGTTTCGGACGGGAGAGGAGCATGTCTAAACCCTACTAAACAATTGAGGCTAGATTTTGCCGGCCGTAAATCCTGGTTCATATTCAACGTGAAACTGAATTCATAAAGCCAAGCATATCATGACCTGTTTTCAGTATTGCTAGGAAACTAAGGTTCCAGTACGTCCATGTATGAAGAATGCAGAGTTTGGCTACATGGAGATTATACATAAGTCAGAAGCTAATGGAGCAAGAGTATTTATAACTCGTCAGATGCTTCTCGTCCCTTTGATTTGGATGATAATGCACTGACAACAATAAACGTAAAATGCGGTTGATATTTTCTCCTGACACAACCGAAGCCGATGTGGCCGTATCACGCACACCTCCGACTCGATCGTATCGCCGTCGCACTACAACAACTCGCCGTCTCATGAAATCGAAGCCCGGCCGGCACGTGCGAAGAAGATCGGATTCATTCTTCTCTAGCAAACTAAAACCCCCGATCGAAATCCCCAATCGAAGATAAACCCTACTTTTTCTACGGAAGGGAATGACGGCGCGGCAGTTCCTGAACGTGGTGATGGGGCGGAGAGGCGGCTGTCACACGGTGAGCCGATTCAATGCAAGGAAGTATCTCTTCTACCCATCCACGGCGGAAGCACAAGCCACCGCCGCAGCAGCGCGAGCGTTGCCAGCGCCGTGGCTTGAGCCCATCTCGAGGATGCCCGCGTACAAGTTCACGGTCCGATCTACCGTCTCCGGCGACAGGAGTCTCTCCTTCCTGCCCTTCTATGACGCACGCGGTGCCGGTGACGGCGGCAACAGCAAGATCCTCTGCATCGACACGGCAGGCCACACCGTCCTCCTCGACGGTGGGGACGGCTCCGTCCAGCCGGTGCCCTCGCTCCTCGGCCCCAAGAGTAGCAGACCCTTCTACTTCACCGTCAACGACGCCCGCGACACCAACCGCACAGACGCGTTCTACGTCATGTGCAGCACACCAGCCCCCACTACCGCTGCAGCTTCGAGTCCTCACATACAGGGACGGGAGGAAGACGAAGGGATGGCACTGGGACCGCCTTAAGCTGACCCCGGGAGACATCCTCACTTGTCACACGCTTTTGGAAACCAACAGCGGCGGCGACCCCATCCTCTGCGTGTCCTCTGAAGGAAGCTGTGTCGGAACGTACTGCTTCAACACGGTCAGCAACCAGTGGTTCAAAATTGGCAGTTGGGTGCTGCCATTCTCCGACCGAGCCGTGCACGTCCCAGAGCTCGGCAAGCTCTGGTTCGGCCTCGCCAAAAAGTCGCCCCACCATTTCATCGCGGCGGACCTCTCCACGGCCCTCAACTGTGCTCCGACGGTGCTGCACGACTGGCAGGACCTCGACGACGATGACTACGGTGACTGGTTTATGGATGACTGCAGCATGGTGTACCTGGGCAGCGGCAGGTTCTGCATCGCCAGATACTTCGTGTTCGGTATGGACGAATACACAAGAGAGATGACCGAGGAGGGTGTCGTCATCTCTGGCGTGGAGGTTGTTGTAGTGCCGGAAGGTGGATCGTCCAGCAGACTCGAGATGGTCAAGCACAAGTCCAGATTCTACAACTTGACAAGGATGAAATACTGTGTGTCCTCTGAAATACTACTCCGTACTTGTACGACCTAGTCCACCAGGAGAGTGTAAATTTAAGTTCTTGGATAATGCTCCACCTCTTCCAGCATGTGTCCTTCCAAGAGTCTACTCAGTCATATCGCTATCCCAGATTCAGAGATCAAACCAACATGCATGGAGATGCTCTATCTTGTACCAATCCACTTGCTATTCCAGATTCATAAATGTAAAATGTACATCTAACATTTTTGGTGTCTTACTTCCTCTGTACATAATTAAGTGTTCTTATATCTTTTCTGCTAAGACCAATTCTTACAATTTTGATCAACTTTATCGGAAAACGTTGCATCATTTATGACACTGACTTAGTACCAATTATCTGTTTTGAAATGTGAGTTTCATAATATACCTATGATGTCATATATGTTGCTAATCATTTCTATAAAGCTGGTCAAATTTAAAAATATTTGACTTGACGCAAACCTAGAAGTACGCTTATTTGTGGATGGAGAGAGTAGCTATTATGCTCAGGAAAATTTGAAATACTAGCACAATGCCTATGCGTAACTCGGTGGAAAAAATAACACCGTTGTCCCTCGTCTGTGCGGTCACTTTTCACAGTCATGGTAAATTTCTAACACAACTTTTACGATGGATGGTGACATGGTTAGTCGTCTCAACTCATAAGAGAAACTAAGAACACATCTAACAAATATAAAATTTCTTCTCACATGCTCAGTGTCAACGGAGAGTCATCATCGTCCATCGCGACCACGTGGGGAGGGCTCGCCAAAGGAGGAGAGGGGCGCCGGTAGTTTAGCAAATATATCTGTGTGTTGCAACAACTATAGAAAATGACATGTGCCTACGATTCCAAAACAATAGTATAATTTATACCATGCAAACATGTTAAAATTCTCCATAAAAAAGTAAAAACACTTACTTTTAATCTTATTGCTTCCATCATGGATATCCAAGTCATAGTCATAAAATAGAAAAACTCGATTTACAATCTGTCAACGGTGAGTAACTTATGCGCTTCCAATCATTTATATTTAAGTGATATCATTAGGACTGAAACACGTCCTAAATACGTGTGGTTATTACTTTTTTTTTGACTACTTACAGCGGAGAGAGCTCCCACTGCTTATTTTTATATTACGTTAAAAAAACTGTACAGGGTCAGGAGTTACAAAAGAGGTTACATATCTACACAGAGTTAGCGAAAAAAACAAGCAGCACTCAATGAGAAACTCTAGAGATGAGATGCTTTAGCGGATCTTTGTGCTTGGCTTTTAGCCTGCAGTTCAGGATATCAAAGTCTTGCGTCAACTGCATTCTCTAGGTCGCCAGCTCGGGGGCGACGCCATCAAACAGCTTCCTGTTGCGAACCTTCCAAATGTTCCATTCCCCCAGTATTACTGACTCCATGAACAGCGCCCCATCCCACGCTGTTTTTGTTGTGTCCATCATGAGTTCAAGCGTCAGGTCTATGTCCCAGACGATCCCAAGCCTGCTCCAGCAAGCGGTGCTGAATTCGCATTCGAAAAACAGGTGATTCCTTGTTTCTTTTGTGGTTATTACTTCCTGTGTCCACAAATAAGTGTACTTCTATCTTTTGTGCTAAGTACAATTCTAAAAATTTGACAAACTTTATGAAGTTGTAGCATCATTTATGACACTAAATTACTACCACGATCCATTTTGAAATGGAGTATCCTAATTTACCAATTTTATTTCATATATGGTGCTAATCATTTGAATAAAGTTGGTCAAATACAAAATATTGGACTTAGCACAAAGAAGTACACTTATTTGTGGACGGAGGGAGTAGTTATTATGCTAAAAGAAAGTAGAAGCACAAGATGTGTAAAGATGAATATTTTCCAGTGTCATAATTTTGCATAATTTTGTGTACATATTCATATAGAAAACAAATGCCAAACTTGCACACTCAAGACTGTGTAAAAACTTAAAACAATGTGAATTGTTCAAACATCCAAGTGTCTAGAAGCTAGGGTTTTATCACTAAATTTGTTCCTCCAGCTTTATAATGCAATGTGGACTTAAAATTTTAGTTGCTTATATTTATCTTAGTCATTAGTGATGCCCCCCCCCCCCCCCCCCCCCCCCCCCCCCCACTAGATAATATATATGTTGGAGGTTTTTAGTTGCTAGGGTTTTATCACTAAGTTTTCCCTCCAACTTTAATGCAACATGGACTTAAATTTTAGTTTCTTATATTTATCTTAGTCATTAGTGATGCCCTCCCCCTGAGAATATATATGTTGCAGGTTTTTTGAGTTCTTTATTTGTATATTGACCACCAAAAAAATATAGGATATCATAGTACACATGTATTAATTTTTTTTGAACTTGGACTATCAACATATAAATCTTATAACATTCATTTGAAAATTGTCAACTTAACTAGATTTACCATCTGAAGAATCTTATAGAGTGTAACCCTTGAACAATTAGAGGCAAAAACATGATATCTTTCGACATAATGTTGTTTAAAATATTAAAATTTGGCCACTCATATTTATAAATATTTTGTTAGATGTGTCAAAAAATCATGTATATATAGATTTGTCTCTGATATATTTTGAAATATTTACAAAGATGGGAGGAGACAAAACTGAAAAAATGGAAGGAAACACAACAAACACCCACTACAATACTTTTAGTTTCACGGAAGACTTTTGGGTGAAGGCCCCCGGACAAATACATCTTAACTAGCGAATATATTGCATGCATGTTATTACTCAATTTAGAATGTTGATGTTCACATATAAAAATATGTATGGTATCATAGCCAAGAGGTTTTGTGCCTAAGACCCAACCAACATACTATTTAATGAAACTCTTGTAGCCTACATCGATCTCACATCTACGGCCTAATGGTGCATAGAAGGTGTGTTGAAACATACCACACCCACATATTTATCATCGGCTTAGACTTTTGGATTGACTCTGTTTGATGTAGGAAATTATAGAAACGGCGGGTAAGTTCCCAACCTCCAACGCTTAGGACTACAATATTAAGTTAACTAGCATTTGCATATAATACAAATTGAGTGTATGTCCTTATGGTTAACCTATGATAAAGCCCCCATATGTTGGCAACCCTTGTAGCATTCCTCCATCGACCAACAGAACACCGTTGACATGCCACGACAGGTAGATGCTAAAGTGTTGGGCGCGGAACCAAACTCTTGACAACCAAATAATCTGGACGCTTAGATTCATCACACCATCTACTCGCAAGACTGCCATCGTAATCAAATCAAACATTGTCAATGTGCGGGAGGAGAACATAATGACTTACATGATCATCGTGGTGTAATCGATAGAGCCTCATCACCGTCGAGGCACTAAAAACTAATACATACATGAAAAACAAAATGGGCAATCTAACATGGATGGAGACCGGGGGTGGACGGTCTCTCCGGAGGCGAGGAGAGACACAAAACCAACGGGGTCTTTTTGTGGGGAGAAAAAAATGTGGTTGGTGTCTTTTGGGCGAGTGCACTATGTAAATCTAATGATACGCTTGGCTCTTAAGTTTTTTCTGACCCTACTATTGTACTACTTCTCTGTCTATGAGCAATTAATAAATAGCAGGTTTTCCCTATAAATGTAAATTACGAATCCTTTATTCAGTTTTTTTTCAGCATTCGATTATTGTGTTTGCACACCAGTTATTTTCTATTTTTTTAGGGTTAGTTATTTTCTAAGTAATTCTTTAGAGGAAATCCTCGTGTTGATAGTTTGAGTGTTTAGCGTAAAACTACCACTTTACAAACTAAATCACAAAAACATACCACTTTTGCCCGCAATCGCAAAAAGCTACCACATTTCGTCGCAAATCACAAAAAGCTACCAAATCGCACTGATCGTGAATTGAACAAAGATTGACACTGAATCCGACAGGTGGGACCCATTTGTCAGTGCTGAGGTGGCAGAAAAATGAGCCATTCGCTGAGGTGGACAGGGACCTACTTGTCAGCCCAATAAAAATTATTATAACAAAATTTCTAAAAATATAAAAAACTAAAAAGCTAGGAGGTGGAGGAGGCCATCGGCGGCACTGGTGGCGGCGGCCATGGGATGCACTGGCGGAAGACATGGGCGGGCGATGGCGGCCATGGGCGGCACCAGCGGCGACCATGGTGGGGGACGGCCATGGCGAGCACCGGCGGCCATGGGCCGGGGGCGGCCGCGACCATGACCGGCGCCGGTGGCCATGGGCGGCACCGGCGGCCATGGGCGGTGGGCGGCCGCGAGCATGGGCGGCTCCGGTGGCCGGGGGGGGGGGAGGGGGCGGGGGGCGGCCGCGACCATGGACGGCTACGGCGGCCGTGGGCGGGGGGCGGCGGCCATGGGCGGCCACCGTTTTTTAATTTCTTTTTCGATTTTTATTAAGCTGAAAAGTCAACAAGCCACGTAATCACTTACATGTGGGCCCGCCATGTCAGTTTGAGTGTCAATCTTTGTTCAATTCACGATCAGTGCGATTTGATAGCTTTTTATGATTTGCGACGAAATGTGGTAGCTTTTTACGATTGCGGGTAAAAGTGGTATGTTTTTGTGATTTAGTTTGTAAAGTGGTAGTTTTATGCTAAATTTCTATCTGCCCTGCTAATTAACAGGCCAAAGACTGGAAGATTAATTTGGTCCTGGCACGCTCGTGAACTACCGCCTCCGCCATGGCAGCCGCCGTGATGTTGAACAAGGGAACCATGGCGCGGCGGCTGGTGAACGTCGTGACGAAGAAATCCGGCAGTGGCTGCTTGTACTCGGTCAGCCGCATCGATCCCAACGATCACCTCTTCTACCCATCCTCATCGGAGGCACAAGCGGCAGCGGCAGCGCGAACGGCGGCATCGCTGGAGACCATGCCGCGGCTGCCCAGGCCCAAGCTCAAGCTCCAGGCGTACCGCTCCGACGATACGCGGCTCAACTTCCTGCCCTTCTATGGCAGCGGCGGCCACGAGAGCAGGATCCTCTGCATCGACCCGGCGGGCAGCACCGTCCTCTGCGACGCCGGCGACGGCTCCGTCGAGACCGTGCCCTCCCTCACCGTGTCTAAGGGGACCTGCCCCATTTCCTTTGCCGTCACGCGCGCTGACGCTGCTGACCCCAATTGCGCCCATGCGCTCTACGTGCTCGACAGATTTCCTGCGAGCCACAGACCATGCAACTTCGAGGCACTCATCTACGGCCAGGCGCCGGGGATCGGCTACCGCGACAAGTGCTTGCAGTGGCAATGGCAGAAGCTCCCGACGCCGCCGTACCTAAACGACCCCTACTGCGACGACTTGGGCATCCAGTCCTACGCGCTGCTCGACCGCGGCTCCACCCTCTGCATCTCGGCTGCCACCCCCGCGGTCGGCACCTACTGCTTCGACACGGCCAGCGGCGAGTGGGCCAAGTCCGGCCGCTGGACGATGCCCTTCCATGGCCGTGCAGAGCACGTCCCCGAGCTTGGCAACCTCTGTTTCGGCCTCGCCGGCAACAACCGCCCCCTCCGCGTGTGCGCGTTGGACCTCGACGGGTTCTCCAGCGCTGCTCCAAGGCTGCTTCACGAGTGGCATGACTTCGACACGCCGGAAGGCTGGGTGCAGGTGAAGTTCAGCCTGCTGTACCTCGGAGACGGCAAGTTCTGTATCACCAGAATGTTCGACATTGGGGACCGGGAGACGGAGATGGCGACAGTGATTGCCGGCGTGGAGGTGGTGTGCGGAGATGACGCGGGAACATCGCAGCTCCAGATGATCAAGCACAAGTCATTTATCAGCAATGAAATCCAGTGTGTGCTCTAAGATCAGTATCACACTAAGCATTGCGTTCATAACTATATTAGTTTCGTTGTGCTGGTCGAAAGTACAAATGTTGCTACCGTCGAAAGTACATTCGTAGAACTAGCTCTGCATGCATGATCCGTCCATACATAAAGTAAGCTCTGACTTTGCACTGTAGTTTCGAGTTTATTATGCAATTCTTTTGCTCTAAATTGAAATAAGTGTCATCCTTCCATGTTGCTCTGAATTAAGCTGCACTATTACCGCGGCACACTATGTTTTAAAGGACACAGTCGACGCGTTCGGTGTGGGTAAACTTGAACAACCGTGACCTGTGTCTAACCATCTGGAGCCTGCTCGAGTTCAACCTCGCACCACCTTCACGCCGAACACGCGGAGGAGGAGGCGGCCATGGGCCATGGCTGTGGCCAATGCGATGGTGGTGGCTGGGTGCCCGCGGTGCCTCATGTACGTGATGCTGTCGGAGGCGAAGGAGGAGCCCAGGTGCCCCCGCTGCAAGATTCCCGTCCTGCTGCACTTCCTCCACGGCGCCGCCGCCAACATCAACACCAAGATGCAGAGCACCAAGAGCTAGCCTGTCCATGCTGTTTAATTTCTTCCATCGCCCTGTAGGCTGTACTGCTGTAGCCTGTCTATTCCTGTGAACTTCTATTTGCAGGCAGAGATCGACCGGTCGATCAGGGTTTTTTTTTTTGGCAAAAGGGAGAAAGTTCTCGTACGTTTTTTTTGCTACAAATCATTTTAGTTCATGGTGCGGTTGTTACTTCACATGTTGATCAGCGTGTGGAGAACTCTGTTTCTCTTTTTTTTTTGAATTCGAGAACTCTGTTTCTCTGTCTACTCCTGAACTTATTGTGCATCCTTGGTTTAAAGAAGGCCGTTTGTGATGTAGGTGTGACCAAGGCGGAAACTAGTTTTTGCTACCAAGCTCCAACGATCTCTCTATTTAAAAAAATCAACAAGTATATTTAAAAGTTTCAAAAAGATCTGAAAAAATAATGCATGTTCTCAATGATGTACTATAAGCTGTGTAAAATCACAATGCAAAAAATCTTTATATTATAGTTTACATAAAAATGACAAAATTGGGAGATTTTAAACTATGCATTCTTAACTATAATCAGATCTATAAATCTGTCATTTTTTGTATAAGTCGGAATACAAAGTATTTTGCATTGTGAGTTTGCACGTCTATAGGATATATCATCAAGAATATGCATGATTTTCTCTAGATTTTTTGAAAAATTTAAATGAAATTTTCGAAAATTTTAAACTGACGGGAGCACTGTAAGTAGGGTCCAAGAATCATCCCTCAACTTAGCATGTCATGTGGGGGTCGGACTTTAATTTCTACTCCTTCGGGCGAATTAGTTAACGTAGACTTGTCTAAATAAGGATGTATATAGCAAGGTTTTGGTTACCGGTAGGTAAATCTGGTTACCGGCCGGTAACCTAGTTTCCCAAGCAACCCGGTAAATGTGTTTACCGTTCAAAAGATCCCGACTTTTTTCTGAGATTTGTGAATTTATACATCCAATATTTATATAAGGAGTGTTCTCGCTGCCTGAACAAGTACGTAGACGTAGAGGGGTGGTAGTAAGGCTGCACGTTCGGTTAATATGGTTATTTCGGTTCGGTTTATACGGTTATATGGTAAATACGGTTTTGATACTTCGGTAAATTCGGTTTTGTACGAAAATACGGTTCGGTTTCAGTAATAACCATTCAACTTCGGTTCGGTTTCGGTAATAACCATAGTAACCGAAGCTGATCGCACTCGCACTGAACTGCTGGTGTCCAAGAAACTGTAAACAGAGTACAAAACAAACTACTAACAGAAGTTGTTTATGAAAACGATCACTTAGCACTCAGTCCTCTGTATACTGTTTGCAACATGCACCAGCATCTTAGATGATACACTGGATCTCGTCCCTGATAAACTTGTAGAATTTGGACTTATGCTTGACCATCAGGAGTTTGGATCGTACACCGTGGCGCACCACCTCCAAACCAGAGATAACAGCACCCGACCCAATCTTTTCATTACCCACAGAGAACTCGAAGATTTTGGCAGTGCAAAACTTGCCGTCCCCCAGGTATACCATGCTGCAGTCCACCATCACCCAGTCGCCCGGCAGATTAAGGTCTTCCCAGTTGTACATCAACAACGGAGGCTTGTTAGTGTCAAAGGAGGAGAGATCCATTGCACAAAATTTGTAGGGCCAATTCTCGTCAATGCCGAACCAGAGGCTGTCGAGCTCGGGCACATGCTCAGCACGGTCCACGAACGGCAGCGTCCAGGGACCAGCCTTAAACCATCTGTTGCTGACTGTGTTGTAGCAGTAGGTGCCAACGCCACTTGTTTTGGTGGATGAGACGATGAGAATGGGGTCACAGTGGTCGTCGTCAATCAGCGCGTGGCACTTGACCATGGAAGTGTCGACATGGCCGGGCGGAGGCGGGAGCGGATGCCAGTACCAGCCTTTCAAATTCCGGCCAGTGTGCCGCGAGCTGGAAGTGTTACTGTACATGAGGACCTCGAAGCTGAAGCGGTCGTAGCACCTAGGGTGCCTTCCCATAAGGTAGAAGGCTTGAGCACGGGCAAGGTCGCGGGGGGCTCTGTCCCTGATGGAAAAGGAGATGGGGTTGAACCCCTTTGGGCCATTGAGGCAGGGAACCGGTTGGATGGAGTCAGCGTCGGTGTCGTACAGGACGGTGTGGCCCGCAGCGTCAGTGCACAAGATCTTGCTATTACCACCAGTGCCGCGTTCATAGAAGGGCAGGAAATCCAGCCTCTTGTCGTTGGAGAATCTGAGCTTGAGCGCAGGCATCCTGGAGATGGTCTCCATCTTCTCCGTTGGTGGAGCTGATGCTACCGCGGCTTGTGCTTCCTCCGTAGATGGGTAGAAGAGTTGCTCCTCGGGCTTGATGCGACTCACGGAATACATGCTGCCTCCGCCATACCTCTGCATCACCACATTCACCAACTGCCGCCGCGCCTGCATTTCGCTCACCGAATAGATTAGATTTCTCTTTGCCCTGTCGTCATAAAAGAAAGAAAAGACAATCAGGTGATGAGGTCAGGCCAGTTCCCACAAGAACAAGCAAGATCTCCAGAAACAGAACAAAACGAAACAAAAATCTAACGTAAAAGAGGATGTTCGGAAGCAATGCGTAGGTTGTTTTCTCCAGAAGCATTGCTCCTCATCATGCAGGGACTACTGAACCTCGTGGTCGTAGTGTTTGTGAAGCTTCAGAATTCTGCAGAGGAGCTCGACTCCCACTGCCCACATTCCATGCCGTGCTGCGAACAGGAGGGAAATGTCGCAACAATGCATGCTAGTGTGGAAAGGTATGTTTCTGTGAAGGTACACAACGGTGCCCCCGTTAGAACTTGCGATTATCTAGTACGGTCATGCATGATGGAGCGGATACTCTAGTATTACTACGTTGCATAATTCTTCAATGAACTAGGAACAGTGGATAATATCCTAGTGATCTAACGGTTATAACATACAGAAGAAAGAAGAAAACTTGCCCTAGTGATCTAAATTATACACTCGATGCCTGCATAGCTGATCAAGGACTTGTGCTTAACCATCTGGAGTTGAGACGATCCTTCCTGCTGCACCACCTCCACGCCGGTAATCACAGCAGCCTTGTCACTTGGGTCCTGCCCCCCAATGTCGAAAACCTTGTTGACGCAAAACCTGCCTGCTCCCAGGTAGAGCAGGCAGCTCCTTATTTGCACCCAGCCCTCGGGCGGGGGGTCGAGGACCTGCCACTCACCTAGTATCTCGGGAGCCACCGCCGCCCCTTCAAGGTCGGACGCGCGCAAGCTGTTGTCAGCCATGCCGAACCAGAGGTTTCCAAGCTCAGGGACATGCTCTGCCCGGCCGTGGAAGGGCAGCGGCCATCGGCCAGCCTTTGTCCACTCACGGTTAGCCGTGTCGAAGCAGTAGGTGCCGATGGGGGGGCTGGATGATATGCAGATGGTGGAACCACCATTGAGCAGCGTGTAGGACTGGATGGAAGAGCAGACGTATGCTGGGTCGTTGACGTAGGGCGGCAGCGGGAGGCGGTGCCACTCCCAGCCATCCTTGCCCTTGACAAGGGCTTCGAAATTGCAAGGGTTGCGGCCGGCGGGCAGCCTGTCCAACACGTACAGGGCTAAAGCGCCGCCCTTGTCGCCGTCGGGGATGCAGAAGGAGATGGGGCTGTCTCCCTTTGGTTCGTTGAGGCAGGGAACTGGCTGGACGGAGCTTGTGTCGCTGTCGCAGAGGACGGCGTGGCCTGCCGAGTCAACGGAGAGGATCAGGCTGTCGCCGCCGCCGCTGCCTCGTCCGTACAAGGGCAAGAAATCGAGCCGCATGTCGTCTAGGCGGTATGCTTCAATTCTGAGATTGGGCGCAGGCAGCCTCGATATGGTCTGCATCTTCTTCTTCTTTTTGGGTGCCGCCGCCGCCGCCGCAGCTTGTGCCGCCGCCGTAGATGGGTAGAAAAGCTTCTCCTCGGGCTTGATGCGACTCACCGAATACATGCTGCCCCAGCGCATCACCACATTCACCAACTGCCGCCGCGCCTGCATTTCGCTCCCCTCTCCTCTCACAAAAGAGGGGCCATCAATCGGATTAGATTCTTCCCTCTGACATTACAAAAGACGAACACGATCTCTATCTAGTCCAGAGGCAAAACAAGACGAGAAAAAATTGAACGGGAAAGAGAAAATTTGAGAGCAATACCTGCAGCAGGACTCAACGAATCGCGTTTAGTGCGTCGCCGGCGGCGGAGAGATTGGGATGGTATGGTCTAGCCAGCCGTCTTTCACCCTTTCTGTTCATCTTAAACTAGATCCCCCGGCGCGGCTTCGCCGCGCGCCACCCGCCTTCCACACCGTTAATCTTTTGGTAAAACGTCTTGATTAGCATGATTAATATGCCACAACAGTAAACTATTTCAATACATATAGATGGCACTATAATTTTAGAGCAAAACATAATGCTCTTGTGTAGATAGGTCTTGAATTACAACATTTCCAACAATCAAACACTCATATAGTGGAACGTTAAAATATAGCATAGTGGTAACCATCTTACGAAATAGTAACATAAGTACCAATATTATGACAAAACAGTCAATAATTCCTACACATAGCACACCACCTTTCGCATAGGTTATCGGTTTTCAAAACATAATAACAATGGGAATGAAAACTGAAAGAGAAAATCTTACAAAATCAAAAGCAGAGAGCTTTTCCAAGCCAAAAAAACTATAAAACATGAAGAATATGAGGTAAACTTGTATATTTAAGAAATCAGAATTGCTTCTCCCAAAGAACTAAGCTTATTTTTAAGGAGGGAACTAACCTTGAAATAATGGAGAAATTAATTTGAAAACATGCACAAATATAAGATGGAATATACTACTCACTTGTCAAGCAGAAAAAAAGAAATATTTACATAAATTTAATCTCATAATCGACTAAGTTTCCACTATTCAGATTTTTCATTGTAACTCTTGAATGGAGCTCATTAGCCTAGTTCACAATTGGCCAAAGGATTTGAAGGGTAGAAATGACGTGTGGAATTTGTTGTATCATAGAAATGAAGACAATGTTTCACATCATATCTATTGAAGCAATTATTCCATGAAGCAATATGATAAGGGGCAAAATAAAGCCTATAGCTCCCATACAGGAAAGATAACGAAGAAAAAATAGAGGAAATAAATTTCAATCTATCTTACAAATACTTGATTTGTTTATATTTTTCTTGGATTTGATGGACACAACATATTCAAGATCAACATTACACTGATTTGCCCAAAACAGTAGCCATTTTGGACAATGACATGCAATGCTTAACAAAAAAAATTAGGCTTGGAAGATAACAATGTTCAGGTTTCGTGCTGGCAATGGAGCAAGTATTGTACCCAAAGCAATTTCCTATTACCAACGCAGAAACCCAAAGAATTCAGGCGCATGCTCTCCCTCATCACTGGAAAACTGGAAAGTGATCTATGTGTAAAATAGAACGATCAGGAACCAGATTTAACATGCATACAGGAACAATATTCTAATTTAGACCGTACCATAAAATGTATACTCGGATGAGGAACTTTATGAGTGAAGTAACATGTAAGTATATCATATTGTGACAACAGCGTTGGGTACATCTCCCTGATGCCAACACGACAAAGAAAATTCCTTGCCTTGTGTAAGGGCAAAATATAGTTAATTCTGAATGAAGCCTGCTAACAGCGAGAAATCAACTAAGAAAACATGACCCAATTGTAGATCGGTCTGGAACTATGCTAAACCTGAAGTTTAATGGAATATAGAACCTATACAAATGTGCCGGAAAAGGTACAAAGTTCAATTAAAATTAGCCAAATAACTGACTATTTAGGTTCTATCATTATACAAAAGCAGAGCATGAGGTGATGCAAGATTAATGTTAAACCTCGCTAAAAATATTTCTAATAAGGTTGGATTCATAGCAATGGGGAATTTTTAAAGTTCTAATCATGCCTTTTCATCTACTTCTATTTAGTATACTCAAATCTGATTGAATCTTTTCTGACATGGAGACTAAAAAATCAAGCGAAGATGTTCAGCTGAGATTAGAAATTCCTATACATAGGCAACCAACAGTGGCCTCGTCACATCCTTTGCACAACATTAACATATACATGAAACCACAAGTGCATATTTCAAAGTAGAAAAATAGTACTATGCACTACTTTGATCCACCATATCCAATATTTATCGCGTGGAATATCACATTCTATAAGCATGGAATTTCAAAGTAACTAATGTGGACGCTCCTTATTCTATATATGCTCCAGCCTGGAAAACACAACTATGCAGTGACTTAAGCACAAACTCTAAATTGCAAATATATGTTTCGAATGATAACACACGGCCTCAAAACACCAAATGAAAGAGTAGATAAATATGCGTGACTGATAACCTCTCTTTTTTGTAGAACTTGCTATTGATTAATTACCTTCTTTAAACAGGTCTAGTACAGTAGCTGATAAGTTCGTAACTTGGCTGCTTTCATCTTTCTCCTGCAATATAATTTATACTTCAGACTGCAATACATTACACCTATCTATCAGGCATTGAATAGTTGGTACGCACAACATGATTAAGCATAACAGATTCATCATCACAACATAGGCTAACTATAAAGAAAAACGGTGGATCTGATTCAGTCAGACACCTGTAAAAATAATGGTTGTGTAGCAACAGAGGAAAAATACACAGAACTATTTTGGAAGTGTGTGGGAAATAATCATGTGGTGGAAGTATCTGGATCAACAATTCAGAGGCTTAGCATGTCATAGAAACAGAAGGTCTATCTACACTGCACAATAAATGTTTACTTAGGCGTGAACTTTGTGGCTGCACGCTGACATTACAATGACTTTTCCAAAATTGGTAGGAAGTGGGTGAACTAAGCAAATCACTAATCAAGCCAGTGTCATAGTGGCAGCAGGTGATGGGTTCTTATAATTAAACTCATTCTGTTAAGCCAACTATGCGTCTACACTAATAAACTAAGAAGTCCAACAGAGAACGTATGAGGACATAGCTAAATCAAGTAGGCTGGACAAACAAAACATTAGCCATTCATGTTTATGAATGAAAACATAACAAATTTATGAGATCACACGGATGACATATCTACAGTTTGATCCTCCAACGAAATAAAACTGTCTTATTACCATAGACCTTAGCTAATATCCAATATTGTAGTGGCCTGGGTCGGTGTAGAGCCTTCTTAGGATCTTGCTCAGCTACGAAATATGATTTCCACAGTACGACCATAAGTGGAACACCATACTCGGCAATTAGGAACA
This sequence comes from Poa pratensis, assembly GCA_947311845.1. NCBI lineage: Eukaryota > Viridiplantae > Streptophyta > Magnoliopsida > Poales > Poaceae > Poa > Poa pratensis. The sequence continues at coordinate 3,132,915 of CAMZMU010000047.1, forward strand.
TTCTCCACTGTTCAAGTTTTACCTGGAGCAACCCAATTCTAAAATATCGCATATTTCAGATTGATAGTATTCTACAAAGTTTATATGAAAATACTATACCTACATGAATGAAATTAACATTCCAAGCAATTCCCCTGCAAAAACTTGTTGATCTTCTAAAACAATTGTAGCATCAAACATTGCCACAAGGAACAACATCAACATAGTCCAGATGCAAACCCTGACAGTGGATAAAAATTGGTACATTTAGCGTAACTCGGACAAAATTATGTGAAGTATTTGTTTGATATCATAACTTACCATTCAGACCACACCTGTTCAGCAAGGCTCGGTTGATTTTTGGTGAACTTTTAGAGATACATGTACATGATAATTGGATCTGTAACCCCCACAATCAGCTATCGTTGTTTAGGCAAAATTTACGATGACACATAGTGAGTAGATGTTAATTCATCAATTGTAATCAAGAATCAAATAGAGCAAACCTAGAGAAAAAAGGTGGGGACTTACCGACGCACAGAAAGGGATGACGGTGGCGGGGCGGACGGGGATGGGGAGGGGGATGAGGAGGCGGGAGTGGGGGAGAGGAGACGCGGGAGGAGCGGCGCCGCGGCGGCGAAGGCGGAGGACGCGGAGGATTCGATCGAGGAGTTGGAGGAGGGGCGGCGGCGGAAGCGGACGGAGGAGAGGGCGAGGCGGGAGGGGCGGGGAGGATCGGGGGTCGGGAAGGTGCGGGTTTCGGGCCGGAGCGGGGAGGAGGTGGAGGAGCGGAGCGAGGCGGCATCGAGCTCCCGGCGGCGCGGGCGGTGGGTGGTGGCAAGCGGGGAGACGGAGACGGTGGGCAACTCGGCGGCGGCGGCGAGCTCATTGGCGGCGCAGGAGACGGCGGGAGAGGCGGCGGCGGCGAGGGGGAGGAGGTGGTGCCCGGATCCGCTCCCATCGCCGAGATCTGCGGGCCGCCGGGACGGGGATCGAGGGTTTCGGTGGAGCGTCGCGCGGGGAGAGAGAGAGGGAGGGAGAGGTTCTGCGGAACATTTTTCAGAAAAGTCCCTGTCGTTTTCGAGTTTTGCAAAACGGTCCTTTGCGGGCGTTTTTCTGCAAAATGTCCGCGCAGTGGATTTGTGGAGGGAGAAATGCACCGGGGGCACGACGCGCTGTGCGGCTGTCGAACGGGACCGGCGTGGGACCGGCGACGCGCTGGGCCCACATGCAGCGACACGCGAAACGCACACCACGACGACGGACGAAAACACTGCTGCTGCCACCGCAGACGGACGCTCCGGATCGCGCCACGACCCCACGATCCGACGGCCAGGAATCCAAATCGCTGTGGTGAGGCCTTGGGGGCATCGGGTTTACTGCCTTCGATGGATCGACAGATGGATGGGCCGACTGGGCCACATTACGACGGACTAGCCTAGACAGCTTTTCTCCCAGACAAGGCCTCTTGTGAATTCCCAAGGATTTTGATAAATATATATTCATCACTATTACGCTAAAAAAAATACATTTTTTATTAATTTCGAGAAATATTGCGCAGATTCAAATATTTGCACAAATAATACGGCCTCGGCTGCGAGTAAGCCGATAAGCCCTGATCGGCCGCGGCGTAGCCAATTAGTCTGTCGGCCGCGGGTTGCATGCGGGAGAGGGCCCTGTCGGCCACTGCATAGCCGACTGGACCCGCTCGGCCACTGCTGGGCCGACTGGAACTGCTCGGCCGTAGCGCAGCCGACTGGGCCTGGTCGGCTGCTGTTGCACCGACGGCTGCATGGCTCCATTTTTTTCCTAGCACGGATATTTTTCACCATTTTTTCTCCTGCCACCGCCCGCTCCCGCCATTTCTTTCCCGCCACCGTCGCTACCACCCTTTTTTCCTAACAAAGATATAAATAAATCTAGTGCATAGATAGATAGACAAGTCTCAAGATATAAATAAGTCTGGTACATAGATAGATAGACAAGTCTCAACATAGATATAAATAAGTCTGGTACATAGATAGATAGACAAGTCTCAACTCATAGAGTGAAGTGTCAGCCACGACGTCTGCCACGACGCGGAGGTGGTGGGTTAGGCGTCGTCCACCCAAACCTGTGCGGTGGACGAACGTCACGTGCCGAAATCAGGGACCCGTTATCACCATACTGTGTCTCCTACTTCTGCATGACAGTTCTACGCTGAATCGTAACCACCACCTCCAACATCTTCCTGACTATCATCATGTCCGGATAAATGCATCTCCTGGCTGCTCTGGCCAGGATCGTGTCCACCCTCGCCTTCAGGATGGTTCACCTCCTTCGCGACAGGTATCAGTAAGGCGATAGGGGTGGTTCCCCTGCTTTCGCAACCTTGTAGCCAGCGCACCAACTGAGAGGTCCGATCTATCGGCCTCAAATAAAAAAAACCGGTGATCTTGACTTCGTCCACAATGCATGCACACCGACAGTGTCTGTTTCAGGATTAAGCCCTAAACATCCTGCCAACAAATCTTTCAGCTGACTTATGGACCATTTTTGTGGGGAGTTCAGTTCCAACTCTGATCATCGAAACTGACCCAGATCAGCTCCCAACTCAGTTATTTCAACAGTACCAGGACCATAGTAAAAAATACACTTCACTAAATTCGTCATCTCGGCAACCTAAAAATGTACTACGAAATAATCATTAAAACCGAAACAACTACATACTTAATTATTACTACCGCAACAAATACCTGATGGTCCTTCATTTAGTTACATGCGTGAAAAGTAAATGGGTTAGGTTGAGACTCCAAGTGCAGAGTGTGTAGTAAGTGGAAGACGTGTTTTCCCCACGAGGGGTGACTCGAGGGTTTAATATCGAACTCTCGGGGAATCAGTAGTGAAGATTTATCTTTCCTATCCTTCTTTTGGTTACCTACAAAACAAAGTAAATGTTTTGGTCCTCAACCTCACCTAGTGGTTGTCAAGCACAAGGTGTGAGAATGATATAAAGATAATATGCAATGCAAACAGTAAATAAATATGCAATGGTGGTAAATAAATATGCAAGGATGGTGGTAGCAATGATAAATGATATTTTTGGGTTTTATATGATGAATGCAAGATGTAAAAGTGTTTTTGTATTTTCGGATTTTTTAAATGGCAGAAAATGGTAAAGTGGTAAAAGTTGTTGGAAAGGTGTTTCTTATGATTAAAAATGGACCGTGGTTCATGGTTTCACAAATGCATTCTCTCTTTAATAAAGTGGTAGACAATGGAACACTAGAGTTGACATATGAGATTGCAACACAACAGTTTAATGACAAGTTATAATTATATGGGCATCACGTCCTAACATAGAGACCTTTTGGTTATTAGTCTCTCTTATACTCCACCAAGATGCGAACTAAATCATAACACCTCAGTAATTAAGATAATTCAGAGTATAGCAATAAGTATCATGACATGAAGTTAAAATAAGAACATGCTAGATCTAGTCATGGAGTAGTGGCAATGGTCACACCCACATCTCCGGTAGCATGGTATTTCTTTTTATCCCTAGTGTAGCAACAAAGTAAGGTAGAGATACCCAAGTGGATCGCAGAACTTTCTCTCACGTTCACTGCACTAGCCACCCCCCGTTACTCCAACTAATGCACACGTTTCCCTCACACGCTCTCATAAACATGGTTGATCATGACAAGTAAATAAGAACGGGGTACATAATATGCATCTACTTTCAAAACTGAAACAAAACCATTGCAATCTCAAACATATATTAACTCATAAAAAGATCCACCACAAAGGTATTACATAGATGACTACTCCCTCTTCATCATGGAGACAGTGGAGAAGTTGTTGGAGGAGATGGAGACCACCCCGGCAGCGCCCCGCCAGAGTTTTCCCCCTCCAATCTGCAGCTCCAGGTCTCTGTTTCGGTGTTTCTGTGTTTCTGCGGCGCTCCTTCCAGAGAACGTCGGGGGCTATTTTTATAGGCGGTTTTAGGTCAAAACGAGTCGGTGGAGGAAAGATCGACGGCAACGGAGCTCCGAGGCCCAAAAGGAGGGGTCCCACGCGGCCCATGTACCTGGCCGCGTGGGCCCACCTATCTTGGCCCTCGGGTCTCCGCTTGTTTGCTTCCTTCGCTCCCAAGTCTTCTTCCTTCCAAAAATTGACGCTCGTAAATTTGCAGGTCATTTGGACGTCGTTTGGGTCCCTGAAACATTAAAATATAGAAATAGGGTTTTCTGCCTGTGCAGGGTTAATTCCATAAAAATAGGAAACATACAAATATTCCCAAAATCATTATAAAACAGTGATATAACCCTTATATGATGCAAATATGACTGGAATATAAGTAAAATAATGCAAAGTTCATGTATGCATTTTACATGCATCAACATCCCCAAGCTTAACCTATACTCGTCCTCGAGTATGAAGGTGATAAAACTAACATGGACTTTGCATTTAATACTATCAATGGATATCAAAGATGATTACTATTGCTACATAGAGTCAAATGATTCATTCTTAAAAGGAGTAGCAATATGCAAGATAGTTTATGAAGTGATATCAAGTATTCAATGCAAGGATGTTCAATGATAATTCACAAAGTGTAACATAAAAGAAAGTACTATGGACCACATGTATGCATAATGAAAGAAAGAACATCCTATAATGGCCATAGAGTATTGATGAAAATCTGAATATAAAAGGTGGACACTTTGGAAAGATATATATGAGTAGAGGTAAAGCATGAATAAGTTTCATCTAACTTCTGAACTTCTCTACTTAAGTTAATGATTGTAATGTGGTAATCCTTGGTGTCAAGCTCTCATTCCCCTATCATAGCATCTTGAATGATTAAGTTTAAAGTGAAAGCAAATATGAGTAGTGTGCTTGACAAAGTACAGGTTGAAAGTCTCATGCCCCTTGAATACAAGTACCTACTCCATGTGTTACTCAACTTGGAAACAAAGCAAGTTCAAGTTAAATATCATTGTAAGTAATAATAGTATCATTAAGAGCGTCAACTGGGGTACCTCTTGTCCCAGGATATGGAACAAGCCCATATCAAAATGACAAGACAAACAAACACAATGAACAATCTCAACACCCTTTTTATTTACCATTAGATAGCTTTTTATTGTAAGGTGTATCACAGAAGGTTCACCATAGCATGTAAGTAAATTTCCACCATGAATGATGCATGGCTTAGATTAGCGGCCCAGGCGTCTCTCTAACCATTTATACAAACTCATTTAAACCTACTTCATTTCCACATTTATTTCACCCATGGTAAGCATCCATAAACAAAAGTACATGATATCAACTAAATGAAATGAAGTGCATGTTGAAAGCTTGCCATGTGACAGCACATATGAGCTAACTCTCAACCAAAGACATTTGTCAAGCCCACAACATCATAATTTTAATCACAATGGGTCATGTTTTATTATGCAATGAAAGTAAAGTGTGCATCAAGTTCGAGAGAGCTCTATAACCAACTTTTCCCATAACAATCAACAACATAAGCATTTTCATTCAGAGGTATAGATAACACAAATATCATGATAAACATACTCGGAATAGCATAAAGCTAATAGGTAGATATGGTGGACTCACTGGAAAAACTTTGGTTGAAGGTGTTGGAAACAAGTTTTTACTTGTTGGAATTTTTGGGCTAGCAAGAGGGAGAAAGTTGACCATCTAAATGCATGCATGAGTGTCCATAGAACTAACTAATCCATGTTAAACAAAGTAAATAACATTCAGCATCAAAACATGAATAAAAGATAGCTCTTGATAAAATACTTGCAAATTATTACTCATTAACAAGCTCATGAATCATGCAACTATATGTATCTTTTAAAATCAACTCAAACATCCCTTTTCCCAATCTTATAATAGCATCCAACATAAATCAACCCAAATTTCCAGTAGCTCTCTCATATATAAATGATAGTGTGGTGGTCTCACAAAATAAAAATCAAACCAAAACAAACAAAAAGACGCTCCAAGTTTATGCGATAAAGTGTTTCGATCGAAAAACAGAAGTTAGACGTGTGCAAACCGAGAGTGTGTAGGTCCAGTGGGGTTGTCTTCACATCCCCAAGCTTATGGTCTTCACCATCCTTGGATAGCTCTTGGTGCATCTCCTCTAATCCCTGTGAAAAAACTTCAAAACACCGTTTCTCCCATTTCTTTTCTGTGGGGTGCATTAGTAGTGATAAACAAATAGATTTCTTGCTGCATATAATCCTTGAACAAAAATTCATATGAATGTCCAGAAAGTGTATAATGTTGTATGCCTACTCATAAACTCAATTGGATAAAAAGATTCAAGTTAAAAGTTCAAAGCATGCATCAAACAAAATGGGACAGAATCTGTCCAGAAAAACAGCAGCAGCAAAACGTATTTTTCTACCCTACTTAACTTTGTCGAAAAATTCCGAAAAATTCATGCATACAGAGGATGAAAAGTTGCAACTACAGTTCAAATATGAGCTCATTCGGAGTTACAGAATAAGAATTAAAAATCATACCGTGCACAGATTCGTGCAGGAATAAAATCTCCGAACGCTATAAGCAACTTCTTCAAACCAAAATGAGTAAAACTTGGCACTTTATTAAAAATTCCAGAAACTAAACTAAAACAAAGTCTCTTGTTACAGCAAGAGGACACAAAGAAAATCACAAATAAAAACAACCGGGTTGCCTCCCGTAAAGCGCTTTCTTTATAGCCATATAGCTAGGCTTCTTACTTGATATTTATTGTGGACGAAGCTCATGAGGGAGCTTGAACTTTGATGTGTCCCTCTTCCTTGGAAGTGTTCATGCATAATACCAGGATCCCATGGTGTTCTCAAACCAATCAAAATAATAGTCAAGTTGAACCCTAGTTGAGAGAAAAACAAAACACAAAAGTAATAACAACGAAGTCTAACTTTCTTTCTATGCATTGGCATTTTGTATATGAATGAATCACCATAAATAGAAGTTTCCCAATGCATATTAACAATATTTACTTGCAGCATATAATTATTAGTAACATAAAGAGGGTTCTTATCACCTCCTCTTTCATAATAGTTGCAAGTAGTAGAAATAAATTCAACCATATAACCACAAGAATCATTCAACTTAGATAATTTAGGCACATAAAGAGGATTATTAAATTTATTATGGAATTCATTAGCATGCTTCCCTCTTTCAAAATAGTTAATAAGATCAATATCAAGTTTACTATCATGATTGCAACAAAGATTTGGAACTAAAGATAGTTGCAAATCACATAAGTATTTCTCAACATAAGCAAATTTCTCCTCTATGGTGTAAGTAGGAGAGTTCAAGAACAAAGTAGGACTCTCATGAGTAAGAGTACCATCACAAACAGCAAGTATATCATTTTTATCCTCACATAAATTAGTAACAACTAAACATGGAGGATTATCAATAAGCATAGGACCATCATCTAAAGCATTATCATATAGCATATTTAAGCAACACTCCTCATTATCATCAATAAGTTCACTAGTAGCATTAAAAAGTAAAGGAGCATTATTAGTTTCATCATAATAGCATGGGTTATCATATAGGACCATAGAATTTTCAGTTTGACACTCATCATAACATGGATTCTCATAAATAACAAAAGATTTTTGAGTTTGAGTGCTATTATCAAATGTTGATGGTGAAGTTGGGAGATCCAACTCTTCCCCAAGCTTAGGTTGGAGCACATCCATTTCAATCTCCTCTTCACATACTTCCTCTTCCAAGCTTATGTTTTCATCATCCTCTTCCTGCAAAATATTAGTACTTTCCATGGAAGCAAGAATTCTTTCTTTAACATAAACATTATCACTAAATTCCTTTTTGCAAAGTTGGAGAAGAATAGAAATGTGTCCTTTCATTACACGAGCTTCATGACTAGTTGCAAAAAAATTATCAATAAGAAAGTCTATCTCATGGGCTGCAACATAAGCAATATATTTCTCAACTTGTTCTATATCATGGCATGCAAATTTACACTCTTGATAAGAAGCAATAATAGGATCACTATTATACTTACATTGATAGAGAGAGTGTTTATAGTCTTTTCTAAAGCAGCAAGTTATATTATGTAATTCACAAAACTCAGTGGCCATATCATTAAGATGTTCAAGCAATTCAAGCATTCTATTTCCTTCTTTGGTTGATCGATATTCATAGTAAGCTCCCATAGTTTTGACATAACCTTCCTCCATAGCGTAGCATACATATTAAAAACAACACTAGTTTTTATGGATTTTATGTTTTTAGATGAAAACTGAAAATAAAATGATACTAAACAATGCAAACCGAAATAACAAATGCAAACAAAATGCAAAACTGAAAATAAAAATGCAAACCGAAATATAAATATGATATGCAAGACAATAACAAAACAAAATAAAATGCTTTGAAGGTAAAGATGGATAAGATGATGCTCACGTAGGTGCAACCTCCCCAAGCTTAGGTGTTAGCACAAGTTGGTGATGAAGTTGACTTGGTGAGATATCCTTGGATAAACCCGGCGCCAGAAAACAGAGCTAGTGCAGGGGACCCTTGGATAAACCTTTCAGCAATGATTCCCCGGCAACGGCGCCAGAAAACAGTCTTGATACCCTGACGTAGTTACCTGCGTCAAAAGAAATGGGTTAGGTTGAGACTCCAAGTGCAGAGTGTGTAGTAAGTGGAAGACGTGTTTTCCCCACGAGGGGTGACTCGAGGGTTTAATATCGAACTCTCGGGGAATCAGTAGTGAAGATTTATCTTTCCTATCCTTCTTTTGGTTACCTACAAAACAAAGTAAATGTTTTGGTCCTCAACCTCACCTAGTGGTTGTCAAGCACAAGGTGTGAGAATGATATCAAGATAATATGCAATGCAAACAAGAAATAAATATGCAATGGTGGTAAATAAATATGCAAGGATGGTGGTAGCAATGATAAATGATATTTTTGGGTTTTATATGATGAATGCAAGATGTAAAAGTGTTTTTGTATTTTCGGATTTTTAAATGGCAGAAAATGGTAAAGTGGTAAAAGTTGTTGGAAAGGTGTTTCTTATGATTAAAAATGGACCGGGGTTCATGGTTTCACAAATGCACTCTCTCTTTAATAAAGTGGTAGACAATGGAACACTAGAGTTGACATATGAGATTGCAACACAACAGTTTAATGACAAGTTATAATTATATGGGCATCACGTCCTAACATAGAGACCTTTTGGTTATTAGTCTCTCTTATACTCCACCAAGATGCGAACTAAATCATAACACCTCAGTAATTAAGATAACTCAGAGTATAGCAATAAGTATCATGACATGAAGTTAAAATAAGAACATGCTAGATCTAGTCATGGAGTAGTGGCAATGGTCACACCCACATCTCCGGTAGCATGGTATTTCTTTTTATCCCTAGTGAGGCAACAAAGTAAGGTAGAGATACCCAAGTGGATCGCAGAACTTTCTCTCACGTTCACTGCACTAGCCACCCCCCGTTACTCCAACTAATGCACACGTTCCCCCTCACACGCTCTCATAAACATGCTTGATCATGACAAGTAAATAAGAACGGGGTACATAATATGCATCTACTTTCATAACTGAAACAAAACCATTGCAATCTCAAACATATATTAACTCATAAAAAGATCCACCACAAAGGTATTACATAGATGACCGTAATCATGTTCAGCAGCTCATACGGTACTAATTAGTGAAGCTCAAGAGAGAGGAGAGATACATAAGTTACTTCCACAAACCCATAGTCCAGAGGTGGACTACTCCCTCTTCATCATGGAGACGGTGGAGAAGTCGTTGGAGAAGATGGAGACCACCCGGCAGCGCCCCGCCGGAGTTTTCCCCCTCCAATCTGCAGCTCCAGGTCTCTGTTTCGGTGTTTCTGTGTTTCTGCGGCGCTCCTTCCAGAGAACGTCGGGGGCTATTTTTATAGGCGGTTTTAGGTCAAAACCGAGTCGGTGGAGGAAAGATCACGGCAACGGAGCTCCGAGGCCCAAAAGGAGGGGTCCCACGCGGCCCATGTACCTGGCCGCGTGGGCCCACCTATCTTGGCCCTCGGGTCTCCGCTTGTTTGCCTCCTTCGCTCCCAAGTCTTCTTCCTTCCAAAATTTGACGCTCGTAAATTTGCAGGTCATTTGGACGTCGTTTGGGTCCCTGAAACATTAAAATATAGAAATAGGGTTTTCTGCCTGTGCAGGGTTAATTCCATAAAAATAGGAAACATACCAAATATTCCAAAATCATTATAAAACAGTGATATAACCTTATATGATGCAAATATGACTGGAATATAAGTAAAATAATACAAAGTTTATGTATGCATTTTACATGCATCAATACCTAGCAATTAATACCGGATACTTAGCAATATCAGTATTGCACGACAAACTTAACAATAATGCAAACCTAATTAATCTAAACCTTAATTAGCCAAAAATCACGTACCCTTGAAGCGTGCCTTGAATCAATGGAGGAGCACCACCACCACGGCCGGAGCAGCAGAAGCACCACCACCACGCCTTGCTCGGCCTACACCAAACTCCACCGCATCTCCACCATTGCTCCAAAAAGCACCACCAAATCACCCCCACAACCTAACCCATCTGTAGATTCAAGATGCCCTAACTCTCTAACACCTCTAGGCTTGAGATTTGGTGGCTGGGTGGACAAATCGCGTGAGGAGGGAAGAAATGGCAGCAGCAGGGAGAAAGAACAGAGAGAAGAACGCGAGGAGGAAGGAGTCGTAGACCTTATCTCTGCGACCTATCGGCTACGGCCTGGCCAATAGGGTAATCGGCTACGACGTGGACGATTAGTGGCCACGCGTAACCCGAAAGGGCTGTCGGCCGCAGGCCTGGCCCGCCATGCCACCTGCTCGGCTTCGCCCTGGCCGATAGGTCCTAATCGGCTACGCCACGGCCGATAGGGTCCTATCGGCTTACCCGCAGCCGAGGCCGTATTATTTGTGCTAATATTTGAATCTGCGTAATATTTCTTAAAATTAATAAAAAATGTATTATTTTAAAAAAAATTAGCCACTATTACGTACTACGTACTACCTCCACTCGGATTTTTTAGCCTTTTTCTATTTTGAATATACCTGCATTTCCTTCATGGGTAGCCCACCGGCATGCGAGCAGCTCCGCATCAGTCGGTAGGTTGATTTCTCCGTGAACTTGCACACCTTAGAGTGCTAGCCATAATTTGTGATCATCAGACGGTATCAACGGTACGAGCACGAAGGGCTGAATGATATATATCGCTCATTAGCGGCGGTATCGCGCCGCCTGAAACGCCTAGGTGATGGGCCAGCTCATCTGGCACTTTTTTTCCTCTATGTTTCTTCTCTTTTTGTTCGGTTCATTTTTATTTTTCTTTCTTTTAATTTTTCTTTTCTTGTTTTTCCTTTTTAAAGTTTTTATGATTTTGAAAAACGTCTCAATTTAAAAATGTCCAGAATTGAAATATTTTCAGATTTTAAGATTGTTCAAATTTAAAATTTGTTTCATATTCGAAAATTATTTGAATTTAAATTTGTTTATATTTGAAAATTAAGATTTTAAATCTATTCATACTCGAAATTTGTTCATATTCCCAAAATTGTTAAAATTTAAATTTTGTTTATATTAGAAAATTGTTCAAATTTTAAATTTTGTTTACATTCAAAATATTTTCGAATTAAAAAATTTAGATTTGAAAAAGTTCTCCGAATTAAAAAATACAAAGTGGGGAAAACGCTCAGCCTTTTTCTATTGGGCCGCCCATGAAGCGTTTCGGGCGAAGGTGAATTGCGCCGTCTGCGAGCGCGATATAGCCCTCTCACACGGAGGCAAGTAAAAAAAAAGTACATAAGGAAGGAATTCCAGCACGCGTCGGTCCATCACCACACCACGCAGGCAGGCATGTGGCCCACGTTTCCCGTCCTTCCTAAAATCACCGTTCGGATCCTTCTCTACGGACGCTCCGTGAAACCGTCCTCTCTCAAGATCGAATCTCCCCTCCCTCCTCCGCCAGCAGTATCCAACCTCCTCAAGAGCGGCGGCCTCGACACACCAGTGGCGGCTCTCTCCGCTTGTGTTGATTTATTCACGTCACTCTTCTTAATTATAATTCAATCAATTGTCAGACCAAGTCAGGAAAACAATTAGCATTTATTTATACAAAACATTTTTAATTAATTATAATTCATGTGATCGACACATATTAACAATCTGTGTAGCCACCTTGTCAAATACAAAGTTTCATGTTTGAATGTATATCTACTTTATATCATTCTACTCCCTCCGTTCCGTTGAATAGGGCGTAAAACTTCTGGCACGAGGATTAAGGAGAGTCATGCAGTTTATTTTTGGGAGTGTCTAACAAACACTGTCTGTTTTGAAATTCGGAAACAGACAGATTTTGGACACCAATTAAAAACTGACAGCTGTACAAAACTGATACAATGAGTAAAACGGGCTCTAAAACCTGTCTGTTTTTTCAGCTTCTAAACAGACAGATTATGGTTTTCTAAGTATGGGCTTTTGAGTCTCATTGAGTTTTCAGTTACCAACGACTACGGCCCAAGTAAGTTGCTGAATTTGGCTAGCTTTGCTCGGCGCAGCACACCAACAGAGGAAAAATAGCCATTGCTGATCTCTTGCGACGTTTGGCTATTGGCACATCATTTTCGTATGCACACAAAAACAAAATTTAAAATTTGAGGAGAATTGATTAACTAATTACTTTTATTGGTAACATTCTACCGAATCAAATAGGATCTGTCACATCAACTAATTTGTGCTGGAAGTTTTTTTGCGTAGGGCTAAGCATGAATCTAATCGGCACCTGATGAAACTGAAGCCAATCAACACATGACAAAGGACTGAACCAAACTGAAACTTATGCTTTATTTCTGCCTTGGAATACTGAGACGCTAAAGCATCATCTCTATTTTCCAAAAAACAGGCACACAAAGCTCAAAGCAAAAAACCTTTGACTAACCCAAGAAATGCAGGCTGAAAAATGAAGTAAGAGGATAAATGAAGGGAAAGAAAATGAAGAAATAGACAAATACTATAAGTTTATAAAAGAATATGCTCAAGTACTAAAGAACCACTTCCAGGGAGTAAAGTTTTCAGCTTTATAGCTCCAGCGTGAGGGCAAAGCGCTAACTCACCCTTGATTTTTTTTGAACAACTCACCCTTGATTGGAGAAAGCAAATGAGCTCGCCAAGGTGGGGTACCGAGCCAGCTGGAAACACCATTTTTAACTGAATCGCCGTCTCCGGTTGTAGAATCAAACTTCGTACACAAGCCCGCTTTAGTGCATACCCACTAAGACAGCAGGCTCTAATCTGCATTCAAGTAACTCAGAGAGACTCTAGCACTAGCTTCTGGACCGTGCGCAAACACGGTAGCTACACCTTCCTTTCCACTCCAACCTCTTTGGTCTCAGCGGTGAGAGTTAGTGAGGGTATAAATGTATTGACAACCTAATCCACTAACATTGGCTATTTTCTTGCTAGATGCACCTGATGAAACTAATACATTACACTGCACTACATCTTGTTGGGAAAAGAAATGAAAAACAGTGAATAATGAAGAAAAAGGGACTGAATGAGACAAACAACTCAACTAAAAAATCAGACCGAATAAATGAAGAATGAAAGGTTTTAAATAACTAGACTGAAGAGTATGACCTAAAACTGAGAATGACTAGAAAACAAAATAAATTCTGCTTGCAGGTTCTTCCAATTAACTTCACTTGAATCAAGTACAAACCAGTAGGCAGTAGCCCACCAACTTCTTGGTGAATCGTCTTTGCCCCCCCACACATGAGCAAGCAGCTACCCTTCTAATTTCTCTCAAGTCGATGAGCTGAAACTGAAAAACAACACGGGGAGCAGCGGATCCAAACACCTGCAACCATGGAGCTCCCGGGAGCAAAATCAATAATCAGCAACCCAGGGTCACTCCTCCGACTTCACCTAGCGACTGACGCCGCCAACACCAGACGTCCTGCGTCGGCCGCGCCAAGACACGCCGTCTCTCTCGTCGATGAACAAGTGACAGGGGAAACGAAATCAGAGACGAACCTATCTCCGCGGCTGCGCCGATGGCCTCCGTCACCACTCTCTTCGGGCGCGCGGTGAGTGATCCCTGCAGACCTCTTCGAATCACGATGACCTCTCCGGCATAGCTTTCGCCCTCTCTCTCTCTCTCTCTCACGAGCGAATCGACGCGCGGAGTGGCGGATTGTGAACACGAAATTAAAATTCTAAAATAAAAACTCAAAAGGACTCGTTGACTCAGCCGCAGGAAAAAAACGAAGAACTGGGGGAGAGAGAGAGACTGCGCTGAGATTGATGAGACAGATCGGATGGTCCAAAAAAGTGGCTGTTTCTCAATTACAAAGCAGTTAGCTGTTAATTAGGAAAAGTGTTATTTTTTCCCTGCCTTGCCCCTATTAAATAGCTACTCTCGGTTGATTTCTCTCTCTGTGATTCATTGCATGCACCTAGTTTCAAGTGCAGCAACAAGCCAGCCACGCGCGGCCAATCACGACCTGCAGCGGCTCCTTGATTCCAGCGATTCAGAGGGGCAGATTTGGTACGTTAGTGTTTCTACCGCGGTGCGCCTTACTTTGTGGCGATTTTTGCAAAAAAAATTACGCCTTAAGCATTGGAACGGAGGGAGCAATATATTTGGGTTAAAGTTTAACCTAATTTTGTCACAATAGGTAGGTTGATTTCCCTGAGAAGTTAAAATAAAATTCATTAATATGAATCACAAATTTCTAAGTGAATTCAAAAGGTACGATGAAATTCTTCCGCAAATTTATTCAGACACTTAGTTTATTCCTATGTGCTAGCTTATATTTAACTTTTTAAAAATATGTTGTGCCCTGTAGATCCAAATAAATATCTGGAGTGATATTTCTAGAGAGTATAATTGCATATACGTATTACGAATAAATATTAAATGCTAGTGTAGAAGTCACTTGCTATGTCCATGTTCTTGGAGGTTCAACAATTATAGTTGATAGTGTCGGCGCGTTCCATTCTTCAACAGAATTATCACACAACTGTGGAGGTGAAGGCTTGCAGCGTGATGGTGTTGTAGTGTGAATTATTTGCATGCATGCGGAAAGAGACAAATTATATGGTGTGGATTATTTGTAAAATATGAAAATTTAACTGTGTAACTCTTAAACCATGGACTCAAATAATGACAGTCAGATATCTGCCTTTATCTAAAAGAGAGGTCTAAGTCTAGATCCCATATTAGTGTGTTTCAACGAACTTTTAGATTTAGGCACATTTATTTTAGGGGCTTCTTCAGGAAGCTGCCCTCCCCAGCTTCTTGGAGAAGCCACCCCAAATTTTGATTAGACTTAACTATTTCGGAAGCCTAACAAAATTTGGTGTTCGGCTTCTCTAGGTAGCCGAGGGAGGGTAGATTCTTAGTGAAGCCACCCTAGAAGCCGAAAAGAACTAGGCCTTAAAGTTCACCACTTGATACATTATATATTACCACTCTATTGGTACCAAACTTACCATCCTTTTTTTATACAAGTGCTGTTGAGGAGTCTTCAACACTTGTGTAGGTGTGTCACACTAAGTTACATGAAGCCGTGTCGCTAGCTAGTTGCACTCTTATTACAATAAATTACCACCATAGTGGTGTTGTATTTACATATCATTTCTTGAAAAGTGTTCGGGTGCCATAGTTCTCTGATTTGTTTATTTTGTATTTTTAATTCTGTATTTAGTACTTGCATTTACATTATATCCTGGATTTTAGCCAGTTATAAAGTATGAATAGAAATTTGAAAATAAATAAATAGCTGCACTAGCCACTAACCTCCTCTTTCTCCCCACGACACAACACTACTATATATAGAAGGCTGCAGTGTTGCACCGGTCTCCCGCTGCACAAACACCGCAGCGCGCATAGCCAGGTCACGGTGCTCACCCCACAAGCCTATAGCGCTATAGGTGTAGTGCAGCGTCAGGTACTTGTTGAATTGGTTAGGCAGTGTATCTGATATCCATGGCGAGTATGGTGGAGCATGGTGTCGTCCGACATGGATACGGCAGCGACCGTGGTGAAAGCAAAGGCAAAATGGTGGTGGTGGGGTGCCCTCGGTGCCTCATGTATGTGATGCTTTCGGAGGCAGAGGAGCAGCCGAGGACCCTTCGCTGCAGAGCACCGCCGTTGTCAACACCAACTCTATCAGGCAGGGAAGCAAGAGCTAGTCTGTGCCTGCTTTATTTCCTGCTAGTCCTCTCTAAACAGAAAGATATCCTGTTACTTCATTGCATTGATATATTTGAATGTTCTCTTCCGACCACGTGGTTTCATTGCATTTGATTTTTCTGTACTACTTCCCTAGCAGATACAAATGCCCTGTCCTGGTTCATCAAAATACCCTTTTTTTAGACCTGAAACACAAGCCTACATGTCATGCATATTTTAGTCTCTTAAGATTAACAGATCAGGTTGCCGAACTCGACTGGATATATCAACTGCAGCTGACTGAATTCATTAGCTACAACAAACATGAACAAAAAGAGCTTGGTCGAAACAAGTATGTTAACAAAATACTGCACAAATCACCGGTCCGACTGAACCTTTCAGTACACTAACAATTTGATAATCTTGCACTCATGAATAATCGTAATCATCAATATTATGGCCAAGCCAATTTACAGCATAATTTAGCCTCACAGAGCTACAACACCTAGACACACATAAACAGTAGTAACCATGTTCTTCGAAGATGATGATTGCTTAATCTGTTGGGTTACCAAGCATCGCTCCCTGCTGGAAATAAAGCTAGCTGTTGTGTCAGCACCAGCAAATTGAACAATATAATTAGGTAGATTCAGAAGTGCACGGACAAAAAATTCAGCCTACAGACGAATCAAAATCTCCAGAGGAAACATAGGGCCATAGTGGTGGTTTGAAGGTATTACTACTGCCCATCTGCATCTGCCAATGCCTCTGAGAACAGAGGAACATAGGGTAGATATATCCGAAGATTGTCTTTCTCAAGATTAAGGATATGGACAAATTTGTGATGCTGCATATCGTAAGCCAACATATCTTGTCCGATTGGAACCAGAAAAACAGTATTGCAATCTGGATGAATTGCAAACACCCTGCACTCCGCCCAGGTTATGCCCAAGGGCTCATCAATGGTGGCACTATGCTTCAAGACCCATACTTTGCTGTCATAATTCTCGAGGCACCAGAGTGTTATGTTGGTACTAGCTAGGGCAGCGTTCTTCTTATTCGTATTATTGAAACGAACTTGAACTGTACCAGCATAGTACAAGCACCCCTGTGACATTCCAATTGCTTCAAAAGTAGAGCCAACGGGTAGTCTGATAGTCTTCCACACCTTCCCCTCCATGTCCACCAGTAACAACACCACCAGCGCAGATTCTCTGTCGTCGATGTTTACGGGCTTCAGCCTGCCAACCAGATGCAGCATGCCGCGAAAAAAGACGCTCCTAGTCCCACGACACAATCTAACTTGTCCAACCCACCCACTGTCTCTATGAATCCAGGCTCCAGTTTGCGACGAGAAGATGTCCACCCCTGTGACACAAGTTCCCACAGCAAGAATGGGCTCGACGAATTCAAGAACGTGGAAGTGGGACGACACGGTCGGATCAAAGGCCAGCCGTGCGGTGCAATGGAATCTGTTTGCCCGAACCTGGGATTGAGGTGGCAGCTCAATCCACCTCTCGGTGGCGGGATTGCACACGACATAACAGAATTCATCCTTATTCGCGACATGAGTCTCCTTGTTGAAGCAGGCGCAGAGAAGGAGGCCATTGCAGGTATCCACATGGACGATATGCTTGTACTTGTTAGGTTGCAGGAAAGGGAGGGAAGGGTCGACCGGGGCTGCGCCGCCTGAGACGCTGGCAAAGTGGTGCCTCCAAGCGCCTGGCCTGTAGGTTGTGTAGAGGAAGCCGGCAAGGGTCTGAGGCAGCTTCTTGCGATGCACGGGGTCGGCGATGAGGTCGTGCCAGGAGGTAGAGACGCACTTGAAACGGCAAACGGACCTGGCGGGAAGGCGAGAGAGAACCTCCAAGATGAGGTCGTCGGTTAATAGGCTGGCCGCGGTCGCGGGAGGGCTATCCTGCCTCAGCTTCTTCTTGGAGCTCTCCTCGTTGTCCTTCTCCATGGCGTGGAAGCTGAACGATGTCGGCGGGGTTAGAATAGATTAGGTTAGGTTGATTTGCAAATCGAGCAAGGATATCAATGGGGATATTCGGTGGTTGCCTTGCCTATTGAGGGAAGAGAGGAGACCTTGGAGGCGACGGCGCTTCGCTAGTCAGGCGGACTAGGAGTAGGAAGCAGAACCCGAATAAACTGGGCCACAATTTTTTATTCGATTGAGTTAAAAATGTTCTTTTTATATTCGTGATATGCTTTGCACGCTCTACAACTATGGTCCAAACTTTTTGTTCCACAATTTGTATAAGTTATTTCTTTCGTGGGGACTTCAATTTTGTTCCATCCGGTATAAATTGTTATTTTTTCGCTAGAAGTCGTGATTTATTCCCTGGAATCATTAAACTTTTACTTCCGTTCAGTTCAGAACCGTAGTCTAAAATGTGTTCATCTTTGTACTTATGATTTGTTTCACTGCTCTAATTTTATGGTCCTTTTTTTTGCTCCAATTGCAGATGTTTTTTTTTGTTTCCTGACATTATTATTTTTTATTCCAATAGAAGTCATGATTTATTTGTTCTATGAGAGCTGAATTTTTCGTTAGGCTAGATGTTTCTGCTACTTTTTTAATTATTGTTTGTTACACAACGGGTACTTTTTGGTCAATAAAAATCCCAGTAACCATGGTGTATTTTAGTGGCCAGAGATACATTATGTGCTTTGAGACTATTAATCTTAAAGAACACGTGAGATATTTTAGACCAGAGTTTACATGGGGGCAGCCGAACGCTAAAAAAGAGTCAAAACATGTGTAATGTAGTTGGGACAATTGGGGAAGACGGCGCGGTGCAACAACGTAGTCCAACATCGCTGAATAAGCATGATTAGACCAGCTTAAATATCGGCTCTACCTAGGCGACGACTATCGCCGTCACTCGATGGTGTTGCTGCTTCTGGCAAGAGGAGGAAGAGAAGGTCTAAGAAGTGAATCTCGTCGAATGTCCGTCTTGGGCGAGAGCTTGGAGTCCAGGTTGGATCCGAGGAGGATTGACTCTTGAGTTTTCTTAGTGGGGTCACTTCAAAACACATGCCATATGTATGAAGAGAGTGTTGAATATAAATATATTGTCTAGCCCCTTTCCATCAGTTCGGACTTTTGGTTTAGATGGCTAGTGCAGCAATTCTATATGGTATCAGAGCCAAGAGGTCTCGAGTTCGAGACCCCGCTCACGCGGATTAAAAAAAGAAAGGAAAAAAAAGATCCTGCGGCCCGCTCCTATCCCACGCTAAGAACTAAAATAGCCTAGACATGAGGGGGAGTGTTGAATATAAATATATTGTCTAGCTCCTTTCCATCAGTTCGGACTTTTGGTTTAGATGGCTAGTGCAGCACCCCTGCCGCACGTCGCCAAAAACCAAAGCCTCCCCGCCGCCGCAGAAACCCTGCCGCCGCCGCCCAAAAACTTCGTCGGTGCTCTGCTAGGGCGATCGCACGATCGCCTCGCCCGCCTGGTAAAAACTCCGCCGCAGCCGCAGAAAACCTGCCGCCGCCGCCCAAAAACCCGCCGCCGCCGCAGAAACCCTGCCGCCGCCGCCTCAAAACCCAAAACCGCGCAATTTTTTTGCGCCTTCGGCTCTATCGGCTACACCGACCGCGACAACCTCGACCACGGCTACATCACGCTCGGCTACCTCGACATCAACATCATACACACGTCTACAGCAACTCAAGAGCTCCAGTCGACAGCATCCGCGTCATCCCTTGCGTCCATGACACTCCCGCTGTTACTGCGGGAGGGAAGAGAAGGAACCAGAAGGGGAGGGGACGGCGATGATGACAAGGTGGGGACGCACATGACTTCTCCAGTCGCAATCGTCCGCTTCACTCCCGCTACGACTGAGGGGGATGTTAGAGTATATGTACGGTTAGGATTGATTAGGGTTAGATCATCTTGTACTCCAAGTCTCCTACCCCCTTGTACTCCTATATAAATCCCCCACCAGGGTTCAGATCAATACAACAGAAATTAGGGATTCTAAAACTTTCACAGAGAGAACTGGGAGTTCTTTCTTGGTTGTCAAATGGCAGTGTATGGGGCCTTTTGTTCTTCATTCTAGCAATGCTACAAAGTAAGATGTCATGGTATCTATGTATCTCGAGTGTAGATTTCCTTTCCCTAGTTGGCGGGGTACATATGCTTACTGTTAATGTTGGATTTTTTTGAGCTGTGGATTGGTCATCATTCATCCATACACATCCACATATGGCCTAAATCTTTCGACTAGGCCATAAGCTGCAAGCAGTCCAAGCGCCCTAGATATAGACAACCCATTTTTTCTATGAACTCCTTGTAACCTCATTTTTTTCCTCCAAGGGATGTATTTTATTATTATTTAAAAACCCATTGAGCTCTTTAAAAGTCGTCCAAATATATCCTACAGAATCCAAACTGGGAAAAAAATGTGTTGGGCCGTCCCTGGTAATATGTACCAACCAGCCCATGGCCCACACAAATGGCACGAGAAGCTGGAGCATACTCTGTCGCGTCAGCAATAAGGCCGACCGATTGAGGATCTGGATACCGAATTAACAAGAACAAATCTGATCAAAATTGGGATTGACTAATTTCAGCGAGCGGATATCTGAGAAAGGGAACAATGGCGCGGCGTCTGTTAAACGTGGTGATGGAGAAGTCCGGTGTGTACTCCCTGTGGCGCATGCAGGGGCGGACCTACGTTCAGCCAGCCGGTGTCACTGGACACCGGGTAGAAATTCCGCTTACGTATTTCTGGCTTGGACACCGGTAAAAAAGTAAATCTGGACACCGGTTGGACGACTAGAGCGAGCAATCAAATATGGAGCAAGCATGCGCGCAGCTGCGGCCCATCTGGTTGTCGATTGTGGCCTGCTAGCTATCGACCGATTGGGTCATTCTCTGCCTATTCGCCTCCTCTGTCCTCTCGCCGCGCCGTCGCCTGTCAACCGGTCAGCGGTCGCCGCCTCACTGGCCGCTGCTCTCGGCAATTAAGGTCCCTAATCTCGCTCAAGCACGTGTACATATCTCAGTTTTCTATTCTCGTTGTCTAAATTGGATGGCTAGCTAGGGTTTTCAAATTTAAGGGTATTATAATTGAGAATCCGATTGTTGCGATTTGATAATTTCCCTTATTGATTCAGAGCTATTTGAAATTTAGGATTATTTCTCGACCGTGCGCACGGCTGCGGCAGTAAAACACGATGTCGAAAGTTCAACTTCGCAACCGTACAGTTTAATCAATATGCTTTATTCATTGTTTCTATTCTTGCATATGCAAGCACCAATAATGTAACTCATTGCGCACCTGTGATAACCTAATAATTGCGAATAAAGGGGAGTTTATTTTACGTCGCAAATCATATTTGTTTCTATAGTTCTTATGTTTTATTGTTCAACTTTACATAATTAACTAGAATTTCGAGTGGAACGCTTAATTTTGGTAAGAATTTTTACTGTTTGCCATTATAAGTTGTGGAGTGTGTTATTTTTAAGTATATTAGTGCTTCATATGACGGTCTATGGTGTACAAGTGGACACCGGGAGAATTTTGTGCTAGGTCCGCCCTGGGCGCATGGATCCCTACAAGCACCTGTTCTACCCGTCAGCGTGGGAAGCCAAGGAGGCAGCGGCAGAATTACGAAGCAGCAGGCAGAAGGTGGGAACGCCCAAGGGGTCGCCGCCGTGGTGGATGGAGCCCATGTGGCCCATGCCGGCGGCGGAGGAGCCCGGGTTCCGGCTGTCCACACTGGGCGGTCCCGGTAGCGGTAACCTCCGTTTCCTGCCCTTGTACGGACTAGACAGCCAAGGCGACGACGAGTGCAAGATCCTGTGCATGGATGAGACCGGCAACTCCGTTCTCTACGACGGCGACTCGGGCTCCTTCAAGGTGGTGCCCTCCTTCCACAAGCCCAAGCAATCCTGGCCCGTCCTCTCCTACTCCGTCGCAAGTGCCGCCTCTGGCGACCCTAGCCGCCACGAAGCCGTTTACGTCATGGACGGCGAACCCCTTACTCCCTGCGACTTCGAGGTCCTCCTCCACAGCAGCGACATCGACGAGGGTGGCACTAGAGTGAACGGCTCGCGCTGGCACAAACTTGCGCCACCGCCTGACGGCACCGAAATATATTGTGACACGTTGGTCAACACCGGCGACGAGCCGACGACACCTGCATCTGCGCCTCCTTCAGCAGCGGCCACACCCGCCTGTTCAACCTGGGGTCACACCGGTGGACCGATGCCCGTGATTGGACTTTGCCCTTCCGTGGCCGAGCCATCCATGTCCCGGAGCTCGGCGGCCTCTGGTTCGGCCTCACCGGTGGGTACCAGAAGAATCTCGTCGCCATGGACCTCTCCTCCACCATCCACACAACTCCCAATGTGATATACAGTTGGCTAGACCACCTCGCGCTCTCCGAGGACTGGCTAACGACACAAACCAACCTTGTGTACCTGGGGAACGGTAGGTTCTGTGTCGCCAAGACCTTCGCGTACAACAGAGAAAGAGACAGCCACCGGAGTGATACCGCGGTCGTCATGTTCGGCGTGAAGGTGATGCGAAGGCCGAAGTCGAGGAAGCTCCAGATGGTCAGACACAGGTCAAGGTTGTTCAAGTTTACCCATACCGATCGCGTCGAATGTGTCCTTTAAAACACTAGTTGACGTGCACGTGCAACGCACGTCTTTATTAAGATAAATAAAAAATTATCAACTTTCAACAACGATCCGAGAGCTCGAAATCATCAACTTTCAGCCGTCCAAACTTCTTACTACATTCTTCTTCTATAGTTCCTCGACAAGGCTCATAGGCGATGCATACGTATGTAAAAAACATTCCTATGTATGCAACAAAGAAAAGAAGGAAGAGAGAAAAGAACGGAATGCTAGCGAGTCACTTAAGCACACACATACAATACTTTTCCATGGAATTGTAAGCCAAGAAAAGGTACGTTAGAGATCCATCTTTCGAACGTTGACACGTGTTTCGAAAGGTAAGCCAAGAAAACTTTGAAAATTTATCCTTTTATTTGAAGAAATGTGACAATTAGAGAATTATGGCATATTTTCATAAGAAATATAATTATAGAATTGGCTTTCATTCGACGAATCTGAACCACGTGTTTGTACATCAACAATAAAAGTCATATAAGTTTAAGTACATGCTTTCGGACATCCAGCGACTTCAAGATTCAGCCTTAGATCAACAATGAGATTTCTTGAGAAATACTAAATACTAATCTGTGTCTGAAACTACAAAATATTTTTAAAGTTCTCCGGTGACAAAAGAAAGAAAACAAAAGGAATAGTTCAGAGCTATCATTGAATGTCTCGATGGTTTTGTCAGCTTCCTCAACAATGTTTCACGGCAATAAACCGATAATTTCTTCCCCTTACAAATAGTTAAGTGGAAATACAAAGAAGATTAGCCCCTCTGATTGCGACTCTGTTTTCGAAAACTGACACTGATCTTGATTCCAAGTAAAAAAACTTGAAAAGTAAAGTACATAATTAGTTAAGAGATGAATTTGCAATATACAGATATACATAGCTGAATAAAATACTATAAAATCATATGTAGCCTCTCCTTAAATAATGTACAGAATTGGTTGGAACTGGACGACTTGGTACTTGGCAAGGGAGGCAACAATGAATTATTCAACGCACCTAAGATTCCAAAGCATAAAGATGGGTTCTACTGTATATCTCGTCTGTATACGCATCCCCAATTTTCCCTAAATAATAAACCATGGAGATGTACTACCAGAGGATTAAAGATTGAAGGCTGATATCTTTAAAATTAAACCAGCATAGATGGGCTACCATAGGATAAAGATAATGAGGCTGGGTGTTAGGGATTTGCGTAGTTGTGTAGTTGTGTCTTACCTTGGGAGGATCAGTTGAGATGTGTCAGGGGTGGAAGAGCATGGTGCGCAGGGAGTAGGCCGTCGTCTTCGGTAATGCTACCTGCAGTCGCATCCTCTAGCTGATGCAACCAATATAAATCACAAACCATGCTTTACAAATTACAGTGAGCGTTCTTTTTTAGGTTACAGTGAGCGTTTCTCTCAAAACAAACTGTGAACCTTCACAACACTGCCCAGTGGCTGACATACATCTCAACACTGCAGCTTCCAGTATAAATTCTTAGAATACGAAGGTTCTTCTCCCAATCATGACATGTAATTACAGATACCAAGTCACAGCATGCATACCAATGCCCAGCCATTGCATCCATCAAATCATAATACTAAATCAGCTTTAGCAAGTAACTGCTAGCTACATCAATACTGTCGGCAACGAAGTTACAACCGTGCCAAAACAAATGAAGCATAAAAGGTTTTAAAATCACGGATCGAACAGAATGACTGCATGTAGCAATAGCATCCACACAGACAGTAAATAGCTCAAGCTCCCTGTCAATGTCATCCCCAATGCTACCACTCACGACAAACACAACGTACTCCGTAACACAAAACATCATCAGTGCCCAGGCGCCGCCTACAGCCTACTCCTGATCACACCGAACTGAACCGCAACACCCAAACCGAAGCGTGCGCTCAAGCCGTTCCACAGCAATCCACTACTGCTGTTACTGAAACCAATACTCGCAAACAAGCAACGCCGTGGTGACGAACTAAAATTGCGAACCAAATTTGGCCGCAAGCGCATCACAGAACACGCGAGGAATTAATCGAACAAAACAGCGGCGAATCCAACGATGCGTTTCGAGTGGATTCGAGCGAGTGCGTGTACGGGGAAGGGGAGTGGAAGCAGCGGCTGGCCGCGCCGTGCGACCATGAATACTTGGGCGATCATCGTTTGGTCACCGCCTAACCAATCCTCATCCCGCGGCAGGTCAACACAACACGATCCCCAATCAACAGAAAAAAAATACGAAAGGGCAGGCCAGGAGACGACCCACCTCCTGCTTGACGACGGGGCTCTTGTTGTCGAGTCGCTTGAGGACGAAGTCTGCGAGCTCCTTGACGATGCTGGCGTCGGATGCGCGTAGCAGCTCGCAGATCTCCTCGAGTTTGTAGACGGGGGCGACCTTGTCGTCCTCGGCCGTGACACCTGCCACCATCCGCGACCGCCAGTAGGACTCCACCGCCCGCCGGCTCTGATCTATGGCGCCTTTACTTGTCCTGATCTTAGGCAGTCGAAAACCCTAAGGGGAGGAGGGCTACCGCCGGGCAGCGTGCCACCACCGAGGAGGTCGAGATCAGAGGTCCCTGGAAGAGGGAGGAGAGGGGCGTCGAGGGTTGAGCGGCACGTGCGGCCGGAGGAGTGCTAGTGGAGGTTCGGTGGCGCGGCGGGGTACCGGCGGCAGCCATGCGTTGGAGCAGAGGTAGAGGAGGTGGAAACGCAAAAAAGGGGCACGTACTGTTTCGAGATTTAATCTGGATCATTGATTAAATGAACGTCTCAGATTTAATGTATCAACATAGCACAACACATGTTTGCTATTTTAATAGTAGTATAGATACTACCTCCGTTTTTATAATTCTTGTCATGGTTTTAATTTAAATACAAATAGTGCAGCTTAATTGAGAGTGACATGGAAGTATGCCACTTATTTCAATTCATATTTGGTATGCTCAATCAACTAATTCAGAGGCTACCTTCCATTGCTTCAATCATTACATGATAACTCCTTATTATCTAAAATCTAATAAGGGAGTGTACAGGGAAATCCTTGTCGATTTGTAAAGCTAAGAATAATATAAGATCTATACCCTAGCTAATTGCAAAATAACATGAATTTGGATGTGCAATTGGAAATAGCCTCCAACTTGAGAACGTTCGAATTTACTGCTATTTTGCTTTACAATAATTGATCAAATCTTCTCCTATTTAATCATGATTGACGATTCTAGGTATCTTATACTAAACTTTTGTACTTATATATTTAGCATTTTTTAATAGAGGAACATCTAAGGGTTCTACTAGTTCTCTTTTGATGGAAATTTAGCTTAATTCTCTATTAGATGATGCTATCTAATCTCACTTGCAACCCACTTTTTTAAAGTTGGAACTCACTTGTAACAAGTAAATCGTCAGTGTAACCCATGTTCGACTCTCATGCTATAGCAGGAATCACGATGCTATGAACAATGCATGACTTGACTGAGCTCTAACTTAAATCTCGGTCAGCGGAGAACTATCAAAACTGATATGTTAACCATCCATGTTCTTGTATGTATAATTTCATATTTATATTGTTTATTTGTTTCGTAAGTTTAGTTTCTATCACCGCTAATATATTTAGTTGAAGTTGAAACATTTTGTTAAAATTGTCAGGTCTTTTTTTTAAAAGTTTTATGTGATTAATTTTAAAAACTTCACTAAACTGAATCTTTGCACTTCAAATTTAATATAAAAAGACATAATAGTGTTCAACCACAAGTTAATTTGTAACACATATTTACATTTATATTTGTTGGTGTCAACTCTATTGGTTTCAATATAAAATCAATGTAAAACGGTCATGTGCAAATATATATCCGAACTGATGTTTCTAGATTGCACAATTGTCTACCTTTCATGTATGAAAGTAATGCATTCTGGAGGGACACGGCGATTTGGGACACGGGTGCAGCTGCACCCGCTGTCCCAAATTTTTTTTTCCAAATGTCAAAAAATTCAAAAAAAAATATTTGCATGTAGTCCAACACATTTCAAGTCAGCACAAAAATTGGCATGGTGAAAAAACTTTTTTTGCAACCTGTGCAAAAAAGACAAATTCGGACGTACCGAAACGTATATATACGTGTCCGAATTTTGTCTTTTTTTGTACAGGTTGCTAAAAAAGTTTTTTCACCTTGCCAATTTTTGTGCGAACACATCACGCTGTAATCTACATGCGGATTTTTTTTCGGAATTTTTTGACATTCTGAAAAAAAATTAAAAATAAGTTACATAGTGGGATCATCTAGACCCATGAGCCCTTATGAATATCCGATTCTGGAGTGTCTGGTATAGTAGTGGTTTGTTCTTTTTTTGCAAAATGTAATATATCAATATCAGGATGATTACAGTTATAACTGCCTTTTGCGACAACATGATATCAAGATGATACCAGTTACACCCGGGTACTCGTGAAAGCACCACAAAAACAAAGTCACATGTGCTATAGCTACACCGACCAATGTATACTGATACGTCTCAAACGTATCTATAATTTTTGATGTTCCAAGCTTGTTTTATATCTATTGCCACATGTTTTATGTACACTTTATATCATATTATGTCATTTATTGGACTAACCTACTAATAGTGTCAAAAGTGCACAATGTTCTTGTTTTACACTTTGATGTGTAGGAATTATTTGGAAATTGACAAGAACACAAAAAAGGCCTTGTTGGAGATGGACACTCTGATTCGCAGAAATCTGTCTCAGCAGATACTTTTTGAAGATCTCCACGAACTGACCCGAAGACGACCTCAAATGAAAAAAGTTATAAAGTGAAAGTTGCAGGGAATTTTCCGCCGTACGATCTAGACATAAAATTAGTCCCAATCGGAGTTCGAATGAGTCCTGGAGAGGCCCGACAAGTCGGCTGGCCCAGAATTAAATCTGGCCGCGCCGAGCCCTGGCGTGGTGGCCTCGGAAACCTTCTGGAGCTGCCCTTTGGACCATAAATAGCCCCCGCGGAGCAAACCCTAAAACAATCGACGATATTCCCGAATACATCTCCATGCTCCGCCGCCACCAAACTTCGTTTCGGGGGATAGAAGCTCTGTTCTGGCACCCTGCCGGAACGGGGAAGTGCCCCCAGAGCCATCTTTATCGCCGTTGCTGCCTCCCATAATGAGGAGGGAGTAGTTCTCCATCGAGACTGAGGGCTCTACCGGTAGCTATGTGGTTCATCTCTCTCTCTCATGGTGTGATCTTATTATGATCATGAGCATTGTAATCTAGTTGATGTTTTCCCCTTCACTATGTTATAGTTATGCTACTCAAGTGATTTATCATTATAATCTTTGGAGTCATTGTGACAACACGGTATCAAGGTGACAGTGTGGGTACTTGTGTATGACTCCATTAATATATTAGAGGGATATTTCATGAGTATTCTTGTGTTGGATGGCACTATAAAATTGTGGTGTTTGTAGAACTGTTTAGGATGCCCAAAGTGACAGTGTGGGGTTTCCTAGATATGTAATACGGATTTTGAGGTGTGCTTTTATAACCCTACGCAGTGGTATTGGTGTGCTATGATACTGTGGTGTTTGTTTACTCAGACTTTAGGGAGTGCTGTTATAGCCCTACGCAGTAGATTGGTATTTCTATCCAACAGGAGAATAGTTCAGAGTAGCATAGTGAAGAGAAATTATTTATGCATTCAATTATATTATTATTGTTGAGAGTGTCCACTAGTGAAAGTATGATCCCTAGGCCTTGTTTCTAAGTATTAAAACACCGTTTACTCTCAGATCTGCTGCATGTTTGCTTGCTGCCATTGTTACTACAGATTGCAATTACTACTTGTTGTTATCTATATCACCTGCATTTTACTATCTCATCGCCGAACTAGTGCACCTATACACCTGACAAATGTATTAGGTGTGTTGGGGACACAAGAGACTTCTTGTATCTTAATTAAAGGGTTGCTTGAGAGGAATATCTTTGACCTCTACCTCTCTGAGTTCGATAAACCTTGGGATACTCACTTAAGGGAAACTTGCTGCTGTTCTACAAACCTCTGCACTTGGAGGCCCAACAGTGTCTACAAGAATAGAAGTTATAGTAGACATCATATACCAAAAGTTAGAGCCCCAGTGGTGTGTCCCCACATGTTTTTTGATCTTTGGAGGATTGATCAACTCCTTTTGAGGCCTATTCTCAGACGTGGTCTTCCATAGCTGGAGAATGAGAAGGTAGATCACTAGAGTGTCCCTTGACCTTGTAGCATTGCTACCATCTTATCTCATTTCGACACATGTGAATAGATATACATAGGAAAGTGCAGAAGATAATAGCACAATGGGCCAACTTGCTTTCGACACCGACATATCATAGATGATGATTGGTGTGTGTTTATCGGGTAGGAAGAGAGGGTAGAGAACCTTTTCTTGCTATGCCCGTTTGCTTAATCAGTGTGGTCCATTGTCAAAGGTAGCTTTCCCCCTCGGCTATGCAGAAGCTCGTTGGTGGATGCTCGTCAATGGTTTTTCGATCTAATTGCCAGAGAAACTGCTACCAACACTAGGGTGATGGCAGTGACTTGCTAGTATATTTAGGGGGCTAGAAATGATGCAAGAAACAATGAAAGACTCTTAGACCCTCTCCGGGTTGCTGGTAAGATCAAAACTTACGTAGAGATGATTATCCAACACTGTTTCTTTTTTGAAACAAAACTAGAACGGTTTCAACACTAAACCTTTGCCCAGGTGTGGTGTTTCATAACCTTCGCCCATGTGTGATGTTTCATCCGGCCATCGATGGTTTCCACCGCCTCAAAGTATAGTCTGTATTAATGTGGACACACTGATCTTCCCGGATGCTCAGTTCATGGGATGGGGTGTTGTGGTCCGAGATCATTCAGGTGATTTTATTCTCTCATGCAAAGAGGGACTGAATGTACATCTGTCTCCTAAAGGAGCTGAAGCATTGGCGATTCGGCGTGTTATAAACGATAGCAAAAACGAAGAAGATAGCGTAAAGATCAAACCAACGGGAATACGAGATTTAACGTGGAAAACCCCTCCAACAATGGAGGAGGAAAAACCAAGGGCGCCAGCCAGCAATACTTCACTATATCGGGTGAGATTACAAACGCCGGAGATTTACAACATGCGACTTATCCCAACCGGCGGCTTACAAGAGGTATATATGGTGGTGCAAAACCCTAAGTCAACTGTAATCTGACTCGGAAACGATCTGTACCGTACCGCGGGGGCTACGGCCCAAGCCTCCTGGCGATGGGCCTCTGCTTCGCTCCGAAGTTAGCCTCTCACTTTATATCTTCATATGAATTTGGATCAACATAAAACAACACGGTGCACACTCTCGGTCGTGAGTTATCATGGCTATCACAAGGTGCTGCTGATTTCTGATTGCCTCTCGGTGATTCCGCGGATCTCCTCCCCAAGCAAGGACAGATCTCCGATTGGTTTCATCTTTGCTGATATTAAAACCCAAGCGGCGGTATTTGTTTCTTGTTCCTTTAAATTTGCTTGTAGAAACTCTGATGTGGTGGCACACGTCTTATCTCATACTCCGTCCGTTCCACAATATAAGACTTTCTAGACTTTTTGAATTTGTGCTGATTCATTACTAAATGAGTAAATCAACACATTAAAACATGTCTACATACGTACAAATCAGGACAAGCTAAAATGAGTGAATATATGAGTGAACATATGTATAAAATAAATATAGATACATTTGAATCGAGAAAAAGCTAAAATGTACAACAACACCAAGCGTAGGTCTGAAATCCCCACCCCTCCCTCCACCAGAGCAGCAAGCATATGAGTCGGGACTAATGAACTATGCTATGTAAATGAAAAAAAAGGAATCTTATCCAACAGCAACAATCTGCAAAGCTAGACGTCCCATTCTATCGCCCGGACGGGTGGGGACATTTGTCCATCTTTCCATGAATATTTTCGAGGAATCCAATTCTAACTACTCCATCCGTTATAAAATATAAGGTATCCTTGGATTCGTTTTACAAAAAAAAATCGTACTATATCATTATATTAATTTTATGGACATATTGTAATTGAAAATCATGGTCTAAGTTGTGAATCCTTGACCAACGAAATTTAAGTGCGCCTTATATTTTGGGACGGGGGAGTATTTTTTTTATTGCTTTGACGAGTTAATTACTGGGGTTGTAACTTGTTGTAAGATGGAGAAATCATTCAAGAATAGCTCACGGGGTGGTTGGCAGATATTATTGCTGAGTGGGTCGAGCTACTATTCAATACATGCATGCTAGACTCCAGGAAAATAGCAAAAAAACGTATGGTCGATTCTTACCCGATAGGGCGTGACACCCGGCTTGGACATTTGTCCATGTTTTCATGAATATTTTCGAGGAATCCCATTCTAAGTATAATTTTTTTTGACGAGTTAATTACTGGGGTTGTAACTTGTAAGAGGGAAGAGTTAATCATTCAAGAATAGCTACAAAAAACAACAAGGGAAGACGGGTAGTAATATTTTCACTCGATCGATTAACATACGGAGTACATTGTAATACCATGAAGTGCACACACTCGGAAATTATTGATCATCAGCCACTGGCTGGTCTACGTAGGACAAACATTCACCCCACCACGGGGGTGCGTCTGTGAAGGATTAACCGAGGATTACGTGCGTCGGGTGATGCGCGCAGAAAGTGGCTTCTTCATCAGTTTTAAGAAGCCGTTCTGCTCGGTCATGTCGACGCCGCCGCTGCAGTCTTCGGCCGACGGCGCCCACTCGAACTCGCGGACGAGCGCGGCCAGGAAGCACTTGATGAGCATCATCCCCATGCCCACCCCGGGGCAGTGCCTGTGTCCAGCACCGAAGGGCATCATTCTGATCTCCTTGGGTACCGGCAAGGGGCCGACATCCTCAGCCTCGCCTCCGGCAAGGAACCGCTCGGGCCCCGAAACACGTCGGGATCCGTCCACATTGCCTTGTCCCTTCCAATGTCACCTAGATTGAACAGCACCTTGAGGCCGTCGGGCGGCGTGGTGGTGGCGGCTGCGTCGCCGAGGACAGCCTTGGCGCCATTCCCAAAGGCGCCGCGCAAGACGAAGCACACGGGCGGGTGCATGCGGAGGCTCTCCATCACCACGGCGTTGAGGTACGGCATGCTGCGGAGGCTCTTGCAGGACCCGTCGGCGGCCTGGTCGTCGATGATCTCGTGACATAGTCTGTCCCATGGTTTCAAATTTCAGTTTCGGAAAAATTTCGGCCACCACTAAAATCACTGAAATTCAGTGAATTTCAGCGATTTCGGTTTTCGTTTCGGCCAAATGATCGAAATTTTCTCTTCAAATTCGCTTAAATATTCAAAAATATTTAATATATTGTAAATAATTTTTGACTTCATGTGTAATACTGAAAGTTCTGAAATATTTTGACCGAAAGGCAATTATTTCGGGATGTACCGAAATCACTGAAATTCAGTGAATGTCGACGAAATCTCACTGAATTTGAAAACCATGGTCTGTCCTGGACCTCAGGCTGGTTGATGAGGTGGGCAAGTGTCCACTCGACGCAGCTAGCGATCGTCCCCGTGCCCGCGCCAAGGAACTCGAACACAAGGCCCACCAACTCGCCTTCCCGGAGAGCCCGCCGGACGTAGCCGTCCAGAACGCGAAGGTCGAGGAGCGAGTCGACGTATGGGTGTACGACCCCGCCGCGTACCTTGGAGCGTGACTGCCTCCGTGCGTCGAAGAGAGGACGGTATAGCTCGGCTTGCCGGTTGAAGAAGGCGGAGATCTGGAGAAACCCTCTCCAGTTCACGAGCTTGGACAGCATGGAGCCATCGAACTTGGGGCTGAGCTCCCCGACGACGTACATGTAGTCCCGTACGACACGCCCCATGGCGCGCCTGTGCTGGCCATCCACGATCTCTCCGAAGCACAGGAGCGTGAGCAGCCCAAACAGAGCAGTGTTGGTGGGGACACGGACGGCCACCTCGCAGCCGGCTGCAGCTCGGGACGATAGGTCCGCCGGCCTCCTGCAGAAGGGGAGCGAGAGAGGCGACGCGGGAGGGGTGGAGGACCTGGGCAGTGAGGTTGCACCGGAGCGCTCGCCAGTGCGGGCCATGGTTCGCCGTGGTGATGTTGTCGTTCCGGTCGCCGTTGCGCCAGACGGCGAGGGAGGCCGGGAAGATCGAGGCCGGCTGGTTTGCAAAGTCGTCTGCGTTCTCGATGAGTGCTCGGTGGGCGGCGGCGGCGTCCGTATCTGGTGGATGGTCGCCTGAGCACGGGCTCGCCTGGTGTAGCTTCGTGCAAAAGACCACTAGGCTGGATAGGAAGCACAAGACCACGGCAAGGAGCATAGGGAGCTCCATTGGCGTTGCAGTTGCACTCACTCGATCAAGCTGACTGTTGGTACTACTATGTAGTATGCACATGCATACATGTCTCTTTATATAGACGCGATGTCTCTCTAACGATGCGTCATGTACTCCACTATGCATGTGATCTTGGTTGGATGCTTTTCATGCATGTGAGCTGTGATGTATTTTTTTTAGGACTAGCTTTATCAAGTGGGAGCAGGTAATATATAGCGCCGGAAACTTCAAGCATTCTATATTAAGCATGCATGTGCATGCAAATGTGTGCATTTTGTAGAGACCAGAGGGGCAGAGGGGGTCTTTCCAGCTGACCTCCCATTCACAAATGGCATGTAGTGCTGAGAGCAGTATTTTGTAGGACGGTAGCCCGTCTTCCTGATTAAAAACGACACTTTGAAGTTTTAACTATTCTGAAAAAAATCCTAAATATAGATAATGATGACTTCTAGCAGTGTGCGAAACATCATGGCGAAATATATTATATTTGGGCTGTGTAAAAATAAGAAATTTCTAGATCCGAGTTGGTGAAATTGCGAATTTCAATTTTTATCCTTATTTGTCAGAATTTGTCATTTTTATGTAGGTTGGAATACAAAACATTTGGAGTTGAAAATTGGCAGCAAATTAGGGTATGTCATTGCCAAACTCTATGATTTATCGTGATTTTTTTGAAATTCAAACTGTTGATTTCAAAAAACAAAAACAGGCTAGAAGTAGGACGAGCTACAAAGTGACTTTTCGATGTAGTGCCCCTTTCCTAGAGGTACTATAGAATTTTTCTTTATAAATGTTCATATCATCATGTAGAGATACTACTTTTTTTTGCATAGATCCGAGGCACTATATAAAGTGTTTTGAATATAAACATACTAGTTGAGATATATTTTATGATGAGCTTGGCATGTGCATGGTAGAGGCTTCTACTGAGGCACCTAATCCAAAGGAATTATTTAGTGGATTTTTCATTCATAAATTATTTAGTGGAAAAACTGTTTGAGGCAGCTTTTATGCTATCTAGAAACATTTTCCTTAAATTTGAGGCCTGTAGTATCTACGCTAGCACGGTGAGCCACTGTATGTAGGCATGTCCTGTATATTAGGTAGGATCGGAATATTGTGAGCCTTACCTTGCCGTGTACGTTTGTACTCCATTGTTGGAAATAAAGAGACTCCCGATTGGGGAGATCACCGGCAAATATCGTTTTCAACGGTTACAAATATCACCAACCCACAACCACCAAAAATTGACATCGATCGCTCCTACCTGCACAACGAAAATTACATGTGCCATCAGTTTCTTGAAGATCCGTGCAATACTTTTTGCAAAATTTCCCTCCCACATCAGTCCAAGCTTATTGTCAAGTCGATCCTATTTTTACAACACGGCCCTCGCATTTCTTGCTTTTACGATGTTTCGTTTTGTCTGCTAGAGTGCTAGAGGTTTTTTTACAGATTCCAAATGTAAAGATGTTTCATTCCGTATTAAAGTGAAAATAATTAATTTTTATGTTGTTCTTTGTGAATGGCTCGGTTCATCCACCTTCAACAATTTCTACCTTTAGTATGTTACCTGAATGTAATGTTTTTTTTCGTTTTGGCTTAAGCCACTGTGGTTCCTTCTCTTTGATCATTGATCTGCAGTCTGAGGTGTCACAGTGCGAATGGAGCCCCTTGATGTGATGGAGCATTGCTAGGCGTACGACGTTTCCTGTAGGACCACTCGTGTCGTAAAGGAATAGGATGTAAAGCATCGGATGCAAAGATAATCCGTGATGTGATTATGTAGCTAGGTTGAGTGATCTACTGATCCAGCTGTCGAGGTATCGGTAGCTAGGCCATGACATAAATATTTGCACATCATGTATGAATATAATGGCAGATGAGAGAGTGGATTTTTGGAGCCCGGACTACGCTTTTTATTAAATTTCGAAAAATAATACGCAAATCCACGAATGGCAAAAATAATATGGCCTCGGCCTGGGCTAAGCCGAAAGGGCCCTGTCGGCCTGGACTGGGCCGATTAGGGTGTCGGCCGACGCCTGTGCGTGTCAGAAGAACATATCGGCCTGGGCTAAGCCGATTAGACCCTGTCGGCCACGGCTGGGCCCACTAGGTCCTGTCGGCCTTGGCCCAGCCGACTGCTGCATGCACCCGTATTTCCCTGCTTTTTTCGCGCCAATCCTTCCCGGCGACACTCGTTCCCGCCTTATTTTTCCCGCCTCCCTCCCGTTTCTCCCGCCAAATTTATTCCCGCCTGTTTCTCCCGCCAAATTCGTTCCCGCTAATTTTTTTGAACTAATACATTTTTTCATTCATTCAACAAACATTGCAACTTACACATACAACAAGAAAAGTGGGAGTAGCGACAACACAACATAAATTGAAAAAGAAAAGTCATCTACCATCGACGGAGCCTCCCGCATCACGCTTGCGTTCCGATGACGCAACACCATTATCCTTCGACGACGCAGCACTCTTCCCCTTCGACGATGCTTCAGCCTTGCGTTTCGACGACGCTGCACCCTTGCCCTTCGACGCTGCCGCCGCTGCTGCAGCTCTCTTGCTCGCTTCAGTGGGCATGAAGATATCATCTTCGTCCTCGCTCTCCTCGACCCATAACATCGGTGTACGAAGAGCATCCAACATATATGCTTCAGTGGGATATGTTAGCTTCTTCTTCTGCCACCTAGCATGCAGCCTCACGAGTTCTTTTTCTATTTCCTTGTAATTCCTCCATGGCCACCCATGCCTAGCTAGCTTCGCTGATAGCTCACGGAGATGAGGTGGATGACTAACAATATCCTCGAATGGGATCTCCTTATTGTCTACCTTGAACTCGGCCGTAAACTTCAAAAGGAGTGCCGACATTCCTGCCGGGAAACTACCATCTGAAGGAAATCTCGACATGTTCGAGTGAGTGGACTACAATGCTTGCCAACCTTAGTGCGCAGTGGTTTTTATAGGCCGTGATGAGAAGATTTGGCGGAGATAGGCCAGCACGGGAAAAAAGGGCAGGAGGAAAAGGGCGGGAACAAAATGGCGGGAAAAAAGGCGGGAGGAAAAGGGCGGGAAAAAGGGCGGGAGAAAAAAGGGCGGGAGGAAAAGGGTGCTGCACCGGCTGACGACGGGAGATGACTTTCTGTAGTGTTGGTAGTACCGATGTAATTTGCAAGGTTTGTTTAATATCAATGCGAAAAATAGTCAGCCATCATCACCACTAATCGAAATAGAGTAGTAGCAACTAAGAAATAAGTCTAGTACATAGATAGTCCCAACATAGATATAAATAAGTCTGGTACATAGATATAAATAAGTCTAGTACATAGATAGTCCCAACATAGATATAAATAAGTCTGGTACGTAGATATAAATAAGTCTGGTACATAGATAGATAGACAAGTCTCAACGAATACAGTGAAGTGTCAGCCACGACGTCTGCCACGACGCGGAGGTGGTGTGTTAGGCGTCGTCCATCCAAACCTGTGCGGTGGCCGAACGTCACGTACAAGAACCAGTGACTCGTCGTGGTCCTGTTGTGTCTCCTGTGTGGGCTGTGGTGGAGGAGTGTTGTACATACACATCCAATAGTCCAGCTGTGTGTGAGTTTGAGGATGCTCCCACTTTCCTGCTCACTCTCCCATGCAGATCCAGACGACTGTTGAGCGGACATAGACGGACGATATCCGTAGGCTCCTGGATGTAATAAAACTGTAAGAAACAAGTACGTAGCATTAAGCGTGGTGAATAAAAATTTACAAGGTACTTACCCTCTGGCTGGGGAGGTGGTCGAAGCTGGTAGCCCGTAGTGGGACTGAACTGTTGATGCCAAGACGAGCCTCCAGCCTGGTCAGGAGAGGGTGCCCTGGGCGACGGGTGCGACGTCATACGAGGTCGCGGGCTGTGTCGATCCTGGGGCGTGACCTGTGGCTGTGGCTGCTCCTGTTGTGGGGGATGACGTGGTGGGCGTTGTGGTGCTTGGCGGTGATCGACGTCCGACGTACGTGTGCACGTGATAGCCTGGTAGATACGTCGCAACCTCTCCTCTAAGCGCTGCAACCCAGGACTGATGATGCGGGCGGTCCAATAGAGGGCCGGACGATAGGGAACGGCTGTAAGCGGACACATCCGTCTGTAGCTGGTATGTTAATTCAGCCTGTAATTTGCATGGTTATCAGTTAGTTGTACATAATTTTAGAGATATTTGTAAAAATGAACTACTCTCTTACCGCGTACTGTCTGGAGCCTGCAGTAGACCGGCTCGGATACATATCCCACGTAGTGGGAGTCTGTGTAAGCTCGGGGTGCTCGTGATACGTAATGCGTAACCGGGTCGAGATCATGTAAATTTGTAAATAGGAATTGAATAGTTCAATATCAAACCCCGAGATTCTCCTGCCAGACTCGTGTCGTCGCAGTGTCCCACTCTGCAACGTAAGCGCCAACCCTCCGCATCCACGATAGCGCGCTTCTATTAGTTCCCTTTCTTGTGAGCCTACAGTTGTACTCAGTGTTAGACAATTTAGTAATTCATACATGTATTGAGTTTTCGATAAATAAACATTGCGTAATTAAACACACCTGTGGATGATGGGTGGGACGTGTTCCTCTGTGGACAGAGGAAGTGCCAGCTGTCGTAGACCAAATTGCCTCCAAATGGCGCATGCACCAACGACTCTGCAGGTCTAGCCATGGCGTTTCTTTCGCAGCCACAGGGTTTGTGAGTGCCTTCACGGCGTTCCTTATACCAGCATGGCGGTCATGAAGGATGCACACGTTCGGCTTATCTTTCACTACTGCTATTTTAAGCTGCCTGAAGAACCAAGTCCAACTTTCAGTGTTCTCGCTCTCCACAAAAGCAAATGCAAGTGGCACGATCTGATTGTTGCCGTCCTGACCAATGGCGGTCAAGATCTGTCCCCTATACTTGCCAGTAAGAAAAGTACCATCAACACAGATCACTGGTCGACAGTGAGTGAAAGCTTCTATGCATACACCGAAAGAGAAGAACACACGATGCAACACCTTTACGTTTGGAAACTCTGCCATCCAAAAGTGTTTGATGTCAACATATGTGCCTGGATTACGGGCCTGCAATGTGTGGAGGAGCCGAACAACTGATTCATATGAGTCTAGAAACGATCCGAATCTGTTCTCAAGTGTCATCTGCTTAGTCCTCCAAGCTTTGGCATAAGATATTTTGTACTTGAACCTGGTGAACACCTTATGCTGAATAGACTTCGCTTCCATAGCTTTGCCCTGTACTATTTCTGAGTACAGCAACCGAGGTATAAGCGTCGACGAAATGTTACGATGATCTTGAGGAATACAGTCAATTCTACATGTGTGCTGTACTACGTCGCTCACTTTCCAGTTTATGGCGAACTGAGGGCGATAACCGTGCACCCTTCCAGGACAGCCTGCAACCTCACATTCCATTGTCAGATATTTTTTACTTGACACCTTGGTTTTGAATGTCTTGCATGTCGACATTGCCCACTTAATAATTGCGTCTTGTCAATGTTGCTTGTCGGGATATAGAGCACCCACAGCAACCTGATTCTGATGGTATTCCCAGGCAGAATCATGACCATCGTTCACTGTCATTGACGAAGTGAAGTCATGACTCCATGACGCAGGATTGGGCACGACATGTTCGTCATCCGACTCGTCGGAATCATCACCATAAGCACTATCACCATCTTCATCTTCATCTTCCATCATTTGTTGGAATTCCTCATCGGCATCTCCCTCAACACCCTCATCATCTGCTACTTCTGCCTCACTGTTTTGGCCAGATTCATAACCACCACCTCCAACATCTTCCTGATTATAATCATGACCAGATAAATGCATCTCCTGACTACTCTGTCCAGGATCGTGATCTCCCTCGCCTTCAGGCGGAATCACCTCCTTCGCGACAGGTATCAGTAACGCGATAGGGGTACATCCCCTGCTTTCGCAGCCTTGCAACCATCGCACCATCTGAGAGGTCCGATCTATCGGCCTCAAATAAAAAAACACCGGTGACCTTGACTTCGTCCACAGTGCATGCACACCGACGGTGTCTGTTTCAGGATTAAGCCCTAAACATGCTGCCAACCAATCTTTCAGCTGACTTATTGACCATGTTTGTGGGTCGCTCAGTTCCAACTCTGACCATCGAAACTGACCCAAATCAGCTCCCAACTCATTTACTACAACTGTGCCAGGACCGTAGTAAAACAAACATTTCACTAAATTACTCATCTCGACAACCTAAAAATGTGACACCAAATTACTGTTATAACCGGAACAACTATATACTTAATTATTACTACCGGAACAACTATATATTTAACAATAATGCATGCGTAATTAGTGTAAACCCTAATTAGCCAAAAAAATCATACCCTTGAAGTGTGCCGATTCAACGGAGTACCACCGCCACCACCGCCACCACGGCCGGAGCAGCCACCACCACCACCGCAGCACCACCACCACTCCTTGCTCAGCCCACGAACCTCCACCCAAACTCCACCATTGCTCCAACCAAACACCACGAAATCACACCAAAACCTAATCCATTTGTAGATCCGAGTTGCCTTAACTCTCTAACATCTCTAGGCTACAGATTTGATGGCTGGTTGGACAAATCACGCTGGGAGGAAAAAATCGCCGGAGCTTTTCGTTTTGGAGAAGAACAGGAGAGAGAGAGGTCGCGAGGAGGAAGAAGAAAGCCCGTGGCGCTTTGCCCTGGGACTAATCGTCCTCGCCTAAGCCGACAGGCCTTTCGGCTTCGACGTGGCCGACTCGTGGCCACGCAGGCTGTCGGCCGCAGGCCTGGCCCACCCTCCCACCTGGTCGGCTTAGCCAAGGCCGATAAGGGCTAATCGGCCCGGCCCAGGCCGACAGGGCCCTTTCGGCTTAGCCCAGGCCGAGGCCGTATTATTTTTGCCATTCCGTGGATTTGCGTATTATTTTTCGAAATTTAATAAAAAAATGTATTATTAAAAAAAATTAGCCCGGACTACATGGTGTCCGGATTTTTTAAAATTCAAAAACGTCATTTTAAAGTTTAAAAATTTCTGAAAAAATCGTAGATGTAGATGATGATGTATTCTAATAGTGCGCAAAACTCCAAATCGAAAAACTCTGTATTTTGGGCTGTGCAAAATTGACAAATTCGTGGATCTGAAAAATTGAAAAGTGGAGATTTTGAAATCGCTAACATTTGTCATATTTTGTCATTTTTGTGTAGCCAGAAATATAATATATTTCACCTTGAGATTTTCCCCATGGATAGAATGCATCATTGGCCACATCTAGAAAAAAAATTCAGAATCTTTTGAAACTTCAAAATGTAGAATTTGAGTTTTCAAACATATCAGGAGACAGGTAGCTCGGGCTCCAATGTAGGTTTCCGTAGATGACATCCATATATAATCTAATGTAGTAATTGCTCTGATTTTTGTTTGCCCAAAAAGAGTAGAACTAGTAGTCTAGAGGACA
Organism: Poa pratensis; assembly: GCA_947311845.1. Lineage (NCBI taxonomy): Eukaryota > Viridiplantae > Streptophyta > Magnoliopsida > Poales > Poaceae > Poa > Poa pratensis. The sequence goes on from CAMZMU010000047.1 coordinate 3,173,642, forward strand.
CAAATCGATGAATTCTGGATAGAAGTAATCTCCGGCGAACTCGTAGAATCCGGTCTTGTGCTTGACCATCCAGAGCTTGCTCGACGATAGCCCTGTTGCCCGCACCACCTCCATGCCGGAGATCACCGTCATCTTCTTCCTGTCGGCTCGAAGTTCTTGGCGACGCAGAACCTCCCGTCTCCAAGGTACACCAGGTTGCATCCTAACATGCACAATTCCTTGCGCAGCGTGGGGTCCGGCAGCTTGTACATCAGCTGAGGGGCCGCCGGCGTGCTGGTGTTGTCCTCCCCCGTGTGGAAGGACGAGGAGAGGTCCCTGGCGCACAGGACATGGGGGTGCTCGTGGGCCATATATGCCGAACCAGAGCCCGCGAGGTCTTGGACATGCAAGGCACGACCGTGGAAGGGTAGCACCCAGTCGTCGGCCTTGGTCCACCGCTGGGTGCCGGTGTTCAACAATGGGTGCCGATTTCCCTGGTGAAGGAGACGCAGATGGCGGTGTTGTCGCCGATATCGGCTAGCGTGTGTGGCAGCTCACTACATCACGGTTGAGCTTTTGAGTCACTTCAATGTGCCCCTACATCTCAATTTTGTGCCCCTATATGTTTTTTAGGCACTTTTTTAAGTGCCACATTTGCTTGTGTCTCTACAAGTATATGGGGCACTTTCAAATGTGCCCCAAGAATTACCCCAAAAATTAACCATTAGAGACATTTTGAAAACTGCCCCTAATTCCATTTGGGGCACTATCTCAAAATGCCCCAAATATATTTAGGGGTACTTTGAGAAACTGCCCCTAATTCAATTTGGGGCACTATCTCAAAATGCCAAAAATACATTTAGGGGCACTTTGAGAAATTTCCCCTAATTAAATTCGGGGCCTAAATCAAAATGCCCCTAAATATATTTAGGTGCAGTTTGAGAAACTATCCTAAATTCATACATCAACGTGCCGATCACATATATTAGCATCTTCCAGAGCTGTTTCTTGGTCACCCTCGGTATAACCACCAATATTCAAAGTTACAACAGATCTAAGTTCAACTTCAGTATAAGCACCAATATTTAGTCAACAAGCTTTAAAGTGATAATTCAAAGATACAACTGACTTCAACTTAAGTATCCACTAACCGCCAATATTTAGCCAACAGTACCTATCATCTAGTGGCTGCACCACTGAATCAAATTCACGCCCTTGACCTGACCTTGACCTCCCACATCTCCCAGAAGAATATAGATAAAATTGAGAAGGCTCAGTTCCTTTTTCAATAGTAAAATCGTTGTTTCTAGGTGATTTTCCATACATAAATCGAGAACAGGAAATATCCGGCCATATAACTTATAAATTATAAGAGACTGCTGCTATATAAGGAACTCGTTAATAAGCTATTGTAAGATGTACATTGGCATGGAAAAATAAACTTAAATTGAGATAGCTACCTCCTTACGGAGATCTTGCCACTTAAATTGAGATAGTTTCCTATTGTACGGTGCACATCATAAGTTATGTTGTTTGCCGCATTGTGAATTATTCAATGTTGTATTTGTGTCGAATATTTTGTACGTGTTGGGTCAGGTTTGGACTTGGAGTTGTATTAGGTGTGGATATGTATGAGTAATGTTTGAGTCGAACTCTTTTAGCCTAAGCCTCCTATAGAATGAGGGGGCACCACACGATGTAATCTATGACGACATGATAGCAATAGGCACGCAGGGGGAGCCGGCGGCTTGTGTCGGCGCCTCGGGCGGCCAGGTGTTGCGGTATCAATGGAGAGGAGTGCCCGTAGTCATGCCCCACGGATGTAGGCGAGTTCGCCGAACTGCTTTAACAAATCTCGGTGTTATCATCGTGGTGCGATTGCTTGATTCTCTTGGTGGATTGACTCTGCACCTATGACTGTAACATTCAATGTATATGAAGCATATGAGGTTTGACTACATTAAAAGCAGGGAAGTACAGAGGTGCTTTAAATTCTATTCTAATCTTTGCAACAGAGCAGTGTTGCACATACTCTTAAATCAAGGACATGTGATCCAAAAGGAGAGTATGGCCAGAATATTGAGTAACCTACTGTTTGCCCTTTATGGAAAGTACATGAGATGTTTGTGATAGAGATCATTAATTTTGTTAAACTGGTGAGAACAGATACAAGAGATAGCTGATCGTACAGAGCTTTTGAATGACTTTTACTTTGAAACCCTTAATGGATATGATTCTCTAGAAGTATGCTGCAGCTTTATCTTGCTACGCATAGTTTGTACGATTCTAACTTCAAACCATACATTCTAACCACTTCCAAATCCTATATTGAAACATCACACGTTTAGCTAATCAAAAACATCATATGGAGCTATGATGTGCTCAAGAAACATCATGTGTGGAGGGTGGATACTAGAGTACACACTAAAGCTACATGATATCAGTTACACCCAGACGCTCCAGATGGCTCGCCCCTTGTCTTTGGTGAAAGATGGTTATATAATCTTAGTTTGATCCTAGAAAAATTCACCATACACCTTCACATCACGGCTACAACGCCTCGCACACGGTCACGATCTGTCTCCGCCTACACAGAAGTCGTGAGACTTCGCGGACGATGTCGATACTTATCACACGGAATCCGAATCCACGACTCGAATAGTCGTGCCTCCAATCACCGCCTTCATGATGTGCCGCTTTCAATGATCTATGTTAGCCAGTGCATATGCGCATCGCGTTGCCCGCACGTTTTGTGCCACCTTCATCGTTGGCATCCCTGCCGCTAATTTTCACCGGCAGCTGCAAGGCTTCGCCCCCACAACATCCTCTGGAGACGGCGAGAAGAGGGCGGTGGCGGGCAATCTAGGGTGAACCATCACGAGTCACCTCGAGGAGACGACCGGAGGGACTCCAAGGGTTGGGTTGTGTTGTCTCTCTGTAAGAAGTTATAGTTCGATAATGTCGTAGTATGTTCTTTTTCTCAGAGGTTCAACAATTGATTTACATATTACTCGTGTACACAAATGATATCATACTTAGCGTATATTAGAATGCAATTATAACATAAACTAACATAAGTACGGTAAGTGTGCAGATTTTCATGTCGTCATTTGTCAATTGAAAAGCATAGGTTGTGTTTGGTTAACTACATGGATTTTGGCCCCTTTGTATATGTGACTACCCAGAGTCTGGTTGATAGAAACGTGATGTGAATCATGTTCTGCATTCCATTTGGTTGCTTGCATTGATTTTTTCAGGGCCCTTAAAAAAAGCAAACAGCGGTGTTTGCAATTCTGAATTAAGCTTCTCTAATCAAGTAGCGCTAGTATTCTATCCCTCCAGGGCATTAGCAATCTATTAGGGGATGTTGGAACTTCCCTTTTTTTTTGAGCGTATGATGATCGATTTTTTAGGTTAGTATGCCGAAATTTCTGTTGTTACTGGAGTGTTAAGTCAGGGGAAAGACATGCCGAAATTCGGCGGCAACGGCAGATCCTTGTTGTAACAGGCCGAAGGGGAAACAAGATCTTCTGCTCCCATCATCTCCACTCCACCGCCCCAGCGTTGATCAAGGGAACCATGGCGCGGCGGTTCTTGAACGTCGTAACGAAGAAATTCGGCGGCGGCAACGGCGGATCCGTGTACTCGGGAGCCGCATAGATCCCAACGATCACCTGTTCTACCCATCCGCATCGGAAGCACAATCGGCGGCGGCGCGACCGGCGCCATGGCTGGAGAGCGTCTCGCCGCTGCCTCCGCCCAAGGCCAAGATCCGGGCGTACCGCTCCGACAATATGCGGCTCGACTTCCTGCCGTTGTACGGCAGAGTCGATGGCGACGAGAGCAGGATCCTCTGCACCGACCCGGCGGGCAGCGCCGTCCTATGCGACCCCGGCAACGGCTCCATCGAGCCCGTGCCCCGCCTCACCGAATCCAAAGGTCCCAGCCCCGTGTACTTCTCGGTATCACTCGGCGAAGAAGTGTACGACGCCGACCTCAAGTGTGCCAAAGCAATCTACGTGCTCGACAGGTTCCCGGCGAGCCGCAGCCCCTGCAGCTTCGAGGCACTCGTCTACAAGACGAGGCACTACACGCGTAATAAGTGTTGGCAATGGCACCAGCTTCCGCCGCCGCCATACGTCAACGACCCCGACCACGACTTTGGCGCCATCCAGTCCTACGCGCTTCTCGACGGCGGCACCACCATCTGTGTCTCCTCCGCCCCCGTCGGCACTTACTGCTTCGACACGTCTACCCGTGAGTGGACCAAGGCCGGGCGCTGGACGATGCCTTTCGACGGCCGTGCCGAGCACGTCCCCGAGCTCGACGGCCTCTGGTTTGGCCTGGCCGGTGACCGCTTGCGCGCGCTGAGCCTCGGCAGGGTACACAAGAAGGCTCCGCGGATGCTGCACGAGTGGCAGGACCTGGACCCGCCCGAGGGCTGGGTGCAGACCAAGGGCAGCCTACTGTACCTGGGAGACGGCAAGTTCTGCATCACCAGAATATTCGACATGGGGGACAAGATGGCGGCGGTGGTCGCCGGCGTGGAGATGATGCACGGAGGACCGTGTGAGCTCTGGATGATCAAACACAAGTCCTTTATCAGCGATGAGATCCAGTGTGTCCTCTAGCGAGTAGTATTATGACAATGATGCTGAATTCATTATCATCAACCCAGGTTTCTGTTTTTGGCTCACCATTAGTGAAATTAAGAGGCATTGCACAAGTTCACCTGTTGGTTACTCTCACTCTTCGGACGCATCTGCATATCGCCTTACTTGCACTTGGTACGAAGGAAGGTCTCTGGAACTCTGTATCAATAACCACAACATGTACTGCTCAGCTAGAAACTAGCTTGATCGTATTTAGCACAATAAGTGTTTTCCTTATAAAATTTCATTAGTCAGTCACCGCTAATTACATAAAATAATGATCGTATTTAGCACAATAAGTGTTTTCCTTATAAAATTTCATTAGGAAAGGAGTAGTTGCCTTTTCTCTCTCTCCTTTCCTCATTATTTTGCCACAGATGCATTTTATTGTATGTGAATGTTATGATAAATTAGTTACATTCAATAAAGTTCAGAAATTAAAATTTCAAACTTTTTCAAATCGTGTCGAAGATTGTTGTTTTCAAGATTTCGTCACTAGAAACTAAATATCAAGAAGGATAAAAAATCGTACCTCCGGAGCAAAACAAAAGAACGATACAAAATTGACCATCAAAATAATGATGGGTGGGTGGATAGCAAAAGTGCACTTTTCAATACAAACACTTCTGCCACTCACGTCTGGAGCACAAACCTCGGTTGTACCCGAATGTCATAGAATGAGAAGGTAGGAGATAAATGGGTGTAGAGAAGGTGGTTGATGGTATTTAATACATGCAAGATACTAATATAAATTCCCTACTTTTTGTTAAAAAGAATGCAAAATACCAAGAAATACAATACAAATCAAGACGCGAGAATCAATTGTGATCCATGGTCGGTAGGGCGTGGCTTTTTTTTTGAGAAAAATGTCTCTCACATGGGAGCCAATGTGAAGCATGGTGGATGGGGAGCCGATGTGGTTGGCGGGAGCAGAGGAGGGCGGTGGGGGCAATCAATTGTCCATATCATCCCTACTAATATTTATTAATAATTGTATATCTTTACATGCAACATATTCACATCCACATCATTCATTGCTTTAAGCCATATAATTGTTCACGCACCAATTTATTTTGAACACACTCATAAGTGTTTATTCATTCATAATCAATGTTACATCATGAACCAAAAGAGCTAATATCTTTGGGGTGGATTGTCGTCAAATACACAATAGTTTTACGTCTATTATATTTAGCCTCTCAACTACAACAGAATCACTCATATTTTTGTCAACAACTTCGAATTCCCATTTCATGTGTCCTATAGGTTATAACTTTAATTTACAATAGTTTTTAAAAAGATTCCCGCTGCAACGCGCGGGTATTGGTCTAGTTAAATATGTAAAGCAAGGCATATGGTACGATGTAGAAAATAGTTTTATCTTAATTTATAAGAGATGATCCCTTAGAAAAGGGAAGACAAACTTCTCCTCTTTCTTCATTATCTCTCCTCTATCTAAGAAAAAAATCAACGTACTAACTCTAAGAGAATGATGACATCAACGTGCCAACTCTAAGCCATGAAGATCAACATGTTTAGCGCTCAATATTAGGGCGGTTTAGATAGTCAGATAGTTGTACGGCTGAGATTTGTTGGATATCCACCTCTAAATTTCTTTATACTAGTATAAGTTATGCTCGATGCCCATGCTAATATAATCTAACACTACATATACATTTTATTTGTTGAATATATTGATTAAACTTCAGGAGAACATTCTTGTTTGACAAAGCGCCAATACAGCATCCGGACCAGATCTAATTCAAGTTAATGTTCTATTGGTCGAACGAAAATAAGTTGCTAAGGAAATACTCCCTTTCACTCACAATAATTCAAATCCTTGAAAAAAATTGGTAGAAAATAAGGCATTTTCTGCTTCCTAAAAAACTTAAAGACGCATGATACTACCACACCGATGGTCGTACGGTTCTATGCCAAAAGACTTAAAAGTTACAGAAGGTTTAATGATGCATGGTACAACTACACCCGACCGTACCATTCTGCGACAGAAACACCGGAATTTGACATAAGGTTTTTTTTTTTTGAGAGACCCAGCAAATTGCTGGCTTTTTCGTGTTAAGCAGAGGGAACAAAAATACATAGTACATAAAGTAAAAACGGAACGGAAAGTAAAAGCTGGCTATTTCAGCCTTGTTCTAGCCTATTCCTCTCACAAGGGTGTTAAGATTACGAGAAGAACAATAACGAAGAACGATAAGTAAACACTGCAGAGGACACGAGATTTAACGTGGAAAAACCCCTCCAACAATGGAGGAGAAAAAACCACGGGCGCCAGCCAGCAATACTTCACTATATCGGGTGAGTTTACAAACGCCGTGGGTTTACAATATCTGGCTTATCCCAAAACGGCGGCTTACAAGAGGTATATATGGTGGCAAAGGATCCTAGAGGCATAAAACCCTAGATCGGCTGCAGTCCGATCCGGACGAGATCCCACCGCGGCGGTACTACCGCTGGGTTGGGCGGTAGTACCGCTGGCGTGGGCTGTTCCTGATCTTCCCACCTCAGCGGTATCGACGGCGGTACCGCCAGCGGTACCAGTTGGTACCGGACTAGTGCTTCAGACGGTCATTCTGGCGGTAGCGGGTGCGGCAGCTGTGGCGGTAGCTCTCTGGCGGTAGTACCGCTTAACCCAGCGGTACTACCGCTGCCTGAATTTGGATCACCAGAAAATAACACTCCACCTTGAGACAAATTCCATCTTGTAGCATGAACTTCAACAATCACCTGAATCAACAAAGAAAACACTTGCTGGCGCCAAACAGCCACTTGGGCTAAACAGTTATACCAACCAAGCTCGAGCAAAGCTCAAACTTGGACACAGGAACAGGCTTTGTCATCATATCAGCAGGATTATCATGAGTACTAATCTTGCATACCTTCAGTTTACCTTCTGCAACCACATGGCGAACATAGTGATACTTAATATCAATGTGCTTTGTCCTCTCATGGAACATCTGATCTTTAGTAAGATAAATAGCACTTTGACTGTCACTAAATAACTGAACGCAAGAATCATCTCCACAAAGCTCAGCAAACAGACCTTTCAGCCAAACAGCTTCTTTACATGCTTCATTAATAGCCATGTACTCAGCCTCAGTAGTAGATTGTGCGGGAACATCCTGCAAACTAGCCTTCCAGCTAACAGCACAACCACCAACAGTAAATACATAACCTGTGAGGGACCTCCTCTTATCCAAGTCGGCAGCATAATCTGAATCCACATAGCCTACGAGTCCCTCACCAATCCTGCCAAACTTCAAGCAAGCTTTAGATGTGCCGCGCAGGTACCTGAAAATCCACTGAACAGCTTTCCAATGTTCTTTACCAGGATTAGCCATGTAACGACTGACCAAACTCATAGCATATGACAGATCAGGACGAGAACAAACCATGGCATACATCAAGGAACCAACAGCACTAGAATAAGGAACTCGAGACATGTACTCAATATCATCATCAGAAGTAGGACATTGCAAAGCTGACAACTTGAAGTGAGAGGCAATAGGTGTACTAACAAACTTTGCATCATGCATATTAAAACGATGAAGAACTTTCTCAATGTATTTTTCTTGACTAAGAAATAGCAAACTAGACTTTCTGTCCCTCTTAATTTCCATGCCTAGTATTTTCTTAGCAGGACCAAGATCCTTCATCTCAAACTCACTACTTAATTGTGCCTTTAAAGTAGTGATCTCTTTCATGCTCTTGGCAGCAATCAACATATCATCAACATATAGCAGCAAATAAATAGGCGATCCATCAACAAACTTCATGTACACACAGCTATCATACTGAGATCTCATAAAACCATGTGCAAGCATAAATGAATCAAACCTTTTATACCACTGTCGTGGTGACTGTTTCAGACCATAAAGGGACCTCTTCAACTTGCAAACAAGATCCTCCTTACCAGGCACAACAAAACCTTCAGGTTGGTCCATGTATATCTCCTCCTCCAACTCGCCATGCAAAAACGCAGTCTTAACATCTAACTGCTCAAGCTCAAGATCATGCATAGCAACAATACCAAAGAAAGCACGAATAGAACTATGCTTCACAACTGGGGAGAATACATCAGTATAATCAACACCTGGAATTTGACTGAAACCTTTTGCTACTAACCTTGCCTTAAACCTTGGAGGCTCAACAGAAGACAAACCTTCCTTTCTCTTAAATATCCACTTGCAGCGGACAGCCTTCTTTTGTTTAGGCAAGTGCACAACATCCCATGTGCCATTCTTTTCAAGCGATTGCATCTCTTCTTGCATCGCACCTAGCCACTTCTCTTTATCAACCGAAGCAATGGCTTCAGTGTACGTAGCTGGTTCAGCATCTTGCTCCACCTGTTCAGCACAACTCAAAGCATAATGAACAATATCACACTCTTCAATTAAACGATTAGGAGGCACAGTATTTCTCCTAGTACGGCCAGTGGCAATAGACCGTGCTTGTTGCTGAACAATAGGCGGTGAAGGTGGAACATCAACATCATCATTATTTTCAGGAACCACAATTTCGTTCTCCTTAGCGTGCTCCACCTGCACGCCAACTCTCTGTTGCTCATCATCAGAAACATTAGGAGAATCAATAGCATCAGAAATATCAGTGGAAGGACTATCATAATACATAACAGCCTCATTAAAAACGACATTCCTGCTTAACAAAACTTTCTTAGTTTCAGGGTTCCACAATTTATATGCCTTAACTCCTGAACCATAACCAAGGAAGATGCACTTAACAGCCCTTGGCTCCAACTTTCCGTTATCAACGTGAGCATAAGCAGTGCAACCAAAAACTCTCAACTCAGAATAATCAGCTGGAGTACCAGACCATACCTCAATGGGAGTTTTCTTATCAAGTGGAATAGAAGGTGACCTGTTGATGAGATAACATGCGGTGGAGGCTGCTTCAGCCCAAAAACGCCTATGCATCTTTGCATTAGACAACATGCAGCGAGCCCTCGAAATAATGGTCCTGTTCATGCGTTCAGCCACGCCATTCTGCTGAGGTGTACGGTATGGTATGATGTCTTACCATGCCATCGTTGCTGCAAAACTCATCAAATTCATTGGAACAAAATTCCATACCATTGTCAGTACGGAGTATTTTAACCTTCCTTTCAGTTTGTGTTTCTACCATAACTTTCCACTTCTTAAAAGCAGCAAAAACATCAGATTTATGTTTCAGAAAATATGGCCACACTTTCCTTGAGTAATCATCAATAATAGTAAGCATGTAATTTGCACCACCATTAGAAGTTCTACGGGACGGACCCCAAACATCAGCATGCACATAATCTAAAATGCCTTTGGTGGTATGAACGGAAGCATTGAATTTAACTCTTTTATGCTTACCAAAAATGCAGTGCTCACAGAACTCAAACTTACTCAAGTTGCAACCATCAATCAGCTCTCTCTTCGCCAATTCTGCCATGCCAAGCTCACTCATATGTCCAAGACGCTTATGCCAAAGGTTAGTCTTACATTCATCAGAACTAACAGCGGCAGCAATACCAGGCAAAGTGCTACCTCTAAGGACATATAATTTCGCAGAATTCATATCACCAATCATAACAATGAGAGAACCCGATGATACCTTCAGAAGTTTGTTCCCACCTTTGTACTTGTACCCGTCACAATCAAGGGTACTGAGAGAGATCAAATTCCTCGCCATGGAGGGTATGTGCTTCACTCCTGTCAACGTGCGTGTCATCCCATCATGGGTCTTGATCTGAACAGATCCAATGCCAGCAATGTTGCACTGGTTGTCATTGCCCACACGCACAAAATCTCCAGTCTGCACAGACTCATAAGAACTGAACCAATCCTTGTTACAGCAAATATGAAACGAACATGCAGTATCAAGAATCCATTCATCATCACGTGAAACACATGCAGCAAAAACAGCTAAGCAATCTCCATCAGAACTATCACTACCAGCAACAACAGAAGCCTCACCCTTACCAGAGGCTACGGCAACCTTACCATTACCATCATTATTTTTCTGTTGGTAAGTTCCGTTTCTTTTCTCCTTATTCTGCAGCTTCCAACAATCATCAATGGTGTGATTGGATTTCTTACAATACCTGCAGAACTTGTCACGTCCCTTGGACTTTGAGCGACCTCTGTCGGTCCTACTCTTATCTCTGTTGTTGTTGTAGTGGTAGTTGTCTCGCTGCTCAGGCCTCCCACGGACCTGTAATGCCTCCGCCTTGGAGGACGAACTTTCAGCCTGCACCATAGATTTCATCTTCTCCCTTTGCTGGAGAGCCTCATAAACTTCAGCAAGAGTTAGTTTGTCACGGCTCAACAATATGGTGTCACGAAAATTACTGAAAGAATTAGGCAGCGAGCATAAAAGAAGAAGACCTAAATCCTCATCCTCATACTTAACTTCTATAGACTGCAAATCAGAAACAATCTCTTTCCAGGAGGATAGGTGATCCATTACCGAACCTCCCTCTTGCAGCTTGTGTGAGAACAACTTCATCTTCACGTGCAATCTGCCCGTGAGATCCTTGGACAAACAGATCTCCTCTAGTTTGTCCCATAACTCGGCGGTGGTTTTCTCCTGCAGCACTTCCTGCAGAATATTATTGGACAGATGGAGTTGAATCAACGATAAAGCCTTACGGTCTTTCCGCTTCTCCGGATCGGTCCAAGTCTCCTTTGCCTTCCCGCCGAAAGCATCGATCGCTTCATCCAGATCTGAAGATTGGGCGAGAATCGCCCTCATCTTCACTTGCCACAGAGCAAATCTCGTGGTGTAGTCCAGCTGCGGTAGATCGAACTTCAATGACGACATCTCGCAAAACCCTAGATCAAACACGGGCTCTGATACCACTTGTTATGAGTACGAGAAGAACAATAACGAAGAACGATAAGTAAACACTGCAGAGGACACGAGATTTAACGTGGAAAAACCCCTCCAACAATGGAGGAGAAAAAACCACGGGCGCCAGCCAGCAATACTTCACTATATCGGGTGAGTTTACAAACGCCGTGGGTTTACAATATCTGGCTTATCCCAAAACGGCGGCTTACAAGAGGTATATATGGTGGCAAAGGATCCTAGAGGCATAAAACCCTAGATCGGCTGCAGTCCGATCCGGACGAGATCCCACCGCGGCGGTACTACCGCTGGGTTGGGCGGTAGTACCGCTGGCGTGGGCTGTTCCTGATCTTCCCACCTCAGCGGTATCGACGGCGGTACCGCCAGCGTACCAGTTGGTACCGGACTAGTGCTTCAGACGGTCATTCTGGCGGTAGCGGGTGCGGCAGCTGTGGCGGTAGCTCTCTGGCGGTAGTACCGCTTAACCCAGCGGTACTACCGCTGCCTGAATTTGGATCACCAGAAAATAACAAAGGGTCCCCGAAGGGTGCAGCTATGCTTTTGGCGCACGCGAGACGCCATTGTTCCATGGTTCTCTGAATCCCGAGGACAACGTCCTTGACCGCCTCTTTTGGTTCCTAAAGATGCGATTGTTTCTTTCAGTCCATAATTCATAGCTAACAAGGATTAGCATGGAGTTAATTCCTTTTCTTGCAGCAGATGGCTGGTTTTTGATGATATTTGTCCACAAATCGCTGATGTCGCCTGTTGCAACCCATGTCGCCGGGGCCAGGCCAGCACCCCCTGCCATCGAAAGACTCGAGTCCAGACCTGCTTTGCAACTGGGCAGGTACAGAAAAGGTGGGCAGAAGTTTCAAGCTCGCGCATGCACAGGGCAGAAGTATGAGTTTGGCCATCCACGGCGCATCAGGCGATCCGCACACCACAGCCTGTCTTGTAGCAGCAGCCAGGCAAAAAAATTATGCCTCGGCCGTGCCCATGGCTTAGAGCATCTCCACTCGCGACGTTCAAACGGCCGCCCAAAACGCGTTTGGGGCGTGCCGGACACAAAATCGCCCCCACTCGTGGTGCCCAAACGAGAATTGGGTTCGGCGCGGCCCAGTTTTGTGTCCGGCACGCCTAGCCCACGCCCTCAACTTGGGGAGGCTTGCGGTGGCCCCGGACGGAAGGAAACGCGACGTCACGTCGGCTCCCGACGCGCGGGCCACGCCTGGCAGTGAGACGGCGATCGCAATAAGTGTCGACTTCCCCCAATTCGTCCCCAAAAATCGCATTTCCCCCGACATCTCTCCTGCCAAAAGAAATACCCTCGCGCCGCGCCGGCTCCATGGCGCCGCCGGCACCCAACGGGAAGGCAGCGAAGACGAAGGCGGCGGGGAAGACGCTGGGCGTCAAGCGCAAGGCCCTCCCACCCAGGGAGAAGCCGAAGGCGATGAGGCAGGAGGATTGGGATCTCGACGTACTCAGGCGCCGATTGGACACGCAGAGCCGTGCCGGGCGCCGCATGAAGCAGAATGAGAGGAAATGGCTCGGCACGGCGGCGACATTGACGGCGAAGAAGATCGCCGCCATGAACAAGACCGTCGCCGCCTTGAACCAAGCATTCGCCTTGGGAGGAAGCCAAGAGAGCAACACCACTCTACGATGCAAGGTCGGCGGCTCGCCGTCGAATTCCTCCTTCTTCTCCGACAGCGCCGCCACCACGCCTCGCACCAGGTTCTCCCCCAAGTACGGCGACAGCCAGCATCACGGCGGCTTCGACCCCAACGTCATCTTCCCTTCTTGTGGCCTGGATCTAAACCACCCCGTCGATCTGAATTCGCCGGCGATGCGGAGAGATCCCGTCGTCCAAACGGCCGCCGGTCGAAGCCTTTCATTCGACGCGGGCGCCTCCCATGTGATCGACGGAATGACTCCCGACATCCCGGAGCTCATGCAGGTATGAACCCGCGTTTTGTAGCCATGGTATGTAGAATGGACGTGTGCATAGGCGAGTCGTGGCTGCCGGCCTTGCTCCTTGTGTGTAGGAGACCGCCCATATCATGGACGACATCATCAACGACAACGCCCGGGCAGAGGATGACGATGCCGGGTTCGACGAGGATGAGGAGTACTACGATGAGGATGAGGACGACGACGAGGTCGAGGAGGAGGGGGTGGTGACCGACGCTGTGGTCGGCGAGCATGCGGCGAAGAAGAAGAAGAAGAAGAAGAAGGGCAGCCGCGGCATAATCTGGACGACCAAGGAAGACGAGTGCATGGTCGAATCATGGAAGGCCATTACTACCAGCGAGAACACCGACACAAACCAGTCGAGCACCGCCTACTGGTCCCGGATCAAGGACGAGTTCGACGAGCGCCGGTTCACCAAGGACTTCTACAAGGTGAGCATGGTGCGCGGCCAAGGCGCCATCGAGCATAGGTGGCGCATCGTCCAACGCCTCGTCAACAAGTTCCACGGCTGCCATGAGAACATGGTCGACCGGAAGGAGAGCGGGAAGGGCCCGACGGATCAGGTGACCGCCGGCTTGCGATCCCCTTGTTGTTTTGTTGATTAAGTACAATTGTGATCGTCGTCGGCTTGCTTTGTTGTAGGTCATGGACGCCCTTGTGTTGTACAAATCCATCAACAAGGAGAAAGACTTCAAATTGATGCATTGCTACAAGCTTCTCCAAAATTGTTAGAAATGGAAGGCGCACCGGCGGACATTGAACAAGAACGGCCACGCCGACCTCAACGTCGATCCCCGAAACTCGGAGGGGCGGCCAATCGGGAACAAGAAGGCGAAAGCGGCCTTGGCAGCGGCGGCAAAGACGGACAGAGTGCAGTCGTCCATCGACAAAGTCCTCGCCGATGTTTGCTCAAACTCGAGCTTGAGGCGCGAGGAGAACAACGCAAGGTGGGTGACCTTGATGCAGAAGGCCGGCGTTAAGATCGACCTCGAGCAGAAGAAAGCCGCCGTCAAGAAGAGGAGTCAGGACTTCATGATCTTGACGGCCGACGTCTCCAACCTAGACCCGCTAGCGAGGGCGGCGCACAACATGTATCGCGCCGCGATCCTGCGAGAGTTTGGGCTCGTTCCGCCCGAGAACGGCGGCAACCAGGGCCACGGCGCGGACGGCCAGGTCGACGATGACCCGACATGACCCAGCCCGGCTATGGCTACGTGCCCCAGCCCGGTGACAACATCTAGATCGGCGACGACGACGGCGGCGGCGACAAGCAGACGCCGGGCAACGACATCTCCCGGCGTATTTTGGCGACATATTTTGGCGTAGTGTATTTTGGTGGCACAGGACTCAGGCATTGTGGCCGATTTGTGGCTAAAACAGCCCGTCAGTAATTCGAATCCGCAAAACCTTGGCGGCACATTCGAATTTGCAAAACATTGTTCAGCAAAAAAAACCTTTGGGCCGGACAATTTGGGCGCCGCGAGTGGGGAACGAGGACGCCCAAAAGCCCCAAGTAGTCCGGACGGCGCCCAAACGGCCTATACGGAAGGCGTTTGGGCAGCCGTTTGGGCGCCGCGAGTGGAGATGCTCTTACAGACGATGTTCTTGAGGTTGGAGACAGTAAGGCCTTCAAACTGCAGCCGGTACGCCGATGCAACGCTGTATTGTCCTGAGGCAGAAGCTGTCCACCGAATTGAGTCTGGGATCGCCGGTGTTAACTGAATTTCTTTCTCCTCGATAAGCTGCCATAGTTTGAGGAAATCCCGCGCAATTGGTTCGGTGCCGCAGGTCATCAATCCACTTCTGTGCATGAAGGGCGTCCTTGACGGTTCTATTTTTCCGCTTGGAGTGCTTGACATAAGGTTTAACGATGTGTAGTATGTACCAGCGGTCATGTTGAGCTGTAGCACCCCACACAAAAGTAACATAGATCAATGTATAAAGGGTGGCTAGAATCGCACCAGGTCTGTAGTGTCCACGTCGCCTGCATTTTTCAGCCGTTCGATCCGCGCCATCCAACGGCCAGGAGACGGCCACGTCCTCCCCCACGCGCTGTAATGTTCACAGCTACAGTACGAGCGAATTTCTACCACTAGGAAGCTGACACGTCGCCCGGTCACCGGCAGGCCGCGCCGGTCACCCCTCTCGCACGACTTTTGAAGCAATTTTTAACAGGAAACCCCCCGCAAAGGACTGTTTCGCAATTTTCGGAAACGTCAGGGGCCTCCGTGAAAAATCATCCGCACAACTCGCTCCCCCTCTTCTCTTTCCCCGCGCGACCCGGAGCTCCCCGGCGCCGCCGACGCGCGCCGTGGCCTCTACACCCCTCCCCGCTCAAACGGACGCACGCTCGGAGGTTCGCCGTCGCCGCCTCTCCCTCCTCGCCAAGCGCCGCTTGCCGGAACGCCGCACGCGGCCCGGAATCGTCGCCGCCGTGCCCCAGATCCGCCGCTGCAGTTTTTCTTGCCGGCGGCGACTCCGGCGACCCAAGCGCAGCGGCGCTGCCGCCTACGACCACACCGGCTCCGCGCGCGTCCGCGGCGCCCACGCGCGCGTCCCAGAACGCGGTGGTGCGCCGTCGCGGTAGACCTTGCCGTCGTCGCCGTGGGAGGCCCTCCCATTGCTGACGTCACACCGACGTCACGGTGGGCCCAACATGTCAGATTTCATTTTTTAAACCAGAAACAGAAAATACAAACAGTTTTACACATAACCATCGTAAAAATACAAAAAAATATATATCAAAATGACAAGAAAAAAACTATTTATGACAGTGGAAAAAAATGCTTGACTATTTTGTATTGCCAAAATTTGGATAAATTTGTAACAAAAATCACAAACATATTAGAGCATTTAGATCCAAATTTCAAATTTGAGTCTATTAAATTTAAGCATTCTTTCGAATCTAATCATTTTATAAACATGCAAACAATTCAAATCGTTAAACTTTCCCAATTTGCCCAATTTTAAATACAAACATTTTTTTAAACGTAAACTTTTTAAAAAAATCTGTAAATTTACAAATTTTAACATTTACTGAAGTGGACGCTTTAAAAATTGAATTACAGCCATACTGAAACATTCTAATTCAACATCCAAATTTCGGTACTTCAAAATTTTATAATTCTTTTAAACCTGATCATCTTACGACCGTTAACAGAATTCAAACCTTAATACATTTCCAATTTAACCAATTTTTAAAATCTAAACATTCCTAAAACGTATTTTTTTTGAATTACAACAATTTCCAAATTTGAGCAACCTCTAAAATCCGATCATTTTAAAAAAGACAACTTTTTCGAATTCCCATAATTTCCAAACTTAAACAATTTTAGAATGCCGACATCTTCAAATTCAAATTTTAACACACAGGCGCGGCATTTGCCGCGGTTAGATGACTAGTAACAGATAATGTGGTGCAGTACGAGTGTGAGCCTGAGCGCTCGTATTAGAAGGGGGTTGTCGTGACTTCGAAAGTTTCAATATATAGTGGTGTGTGCTACGAGAAGCGCGGCTGAGGCCATAACATGCCTAAGTGATGTAACACTAGATCAAAAATTTCAAATCCTTCTTTCTTCTTGCTCGAGGCGACTTTTGAGAACTCCTTCTGCTCCCACCTCGCCGCCGGCGATTCGCGCGTTTCCCCCCATCCGGCGGCCGCTTCGGCGGCGGGAGGGTGGGGAATCGCCGGATCCCGGCATGTACATAGTGTAGGTAGCAGTAGGGCCCCAGCCGGCGTCGTCATGGAGGTGGTGGCGTGGCCGGTGTTGTGTTTGCAGGTGGTGCTCGTCCTCTCCGGTGGTGAAGCTCCTTGGAGTTCCACGGAGGAGCGCCGCCCTCTTCCTCGCGCTCGCGGTCCTCTGGGATCGCCGTGTGCGGGGCTCCCCCCTCCGGATCTTCTTGCTGCGGATCCGGTTGACGACTTCGATGCAGATGGTGGTGATGCAAGCGATGCTGCCGATGGAGTAGGGTGGAGGCTCTTCGGGGTTCGAGGATCGACGACTTCCCGTCCGCTAGGGGGCTTCTTCCGTTCCAAGGTTTCTGGGAAGTTGCGGCGACGCGTCATCGGCACGGCCTCTTCGCCGGCGACATCGATGCAGAAGGACCTGTTTGTATTTTCTATCTTTGTGGTGGTCTTTTCTGCCTACTTGCTGTAATCACCAGATGTATCCTCACAAAAAAAAATCTCAAAGAAATCTGAAAGGATCTCCACCCATAATTAATTGCAGTTCAATTCCTCGCACAACAAGTCTCTACGTTAGACTAGTCACAGTGGGGAGTAACTTAGACTAGTAACATATACATGTTACTACTCTAAGTTACTATCTACATAGTGGGGAGTAACATGTGTGTACTGTCATATTTAATAGGTTATACACTCATCTTGCCTTGAAATGTGTGATGTTATGGTAACATAGCTAGTTACCATCACCATCTCTCTCCTCATTAATTACCTGCCACATCAGATTTTTTGTCTATGTGGCACTGATGTTACTCCTATGTTACTCCCCATTGTGACTAGTCTTATGCTTCTTCCGACTCGCCCTTTTATTTTCTGAATCCCCATGCCCAATAACTCATCATTAATTGGTCTTTAGATTTGAAACTAGTTTTTTGAACCTTTTCTTTGTTAAGCATTATTCATAGTAATTTTTAGAGGAGCTTTATTTATGTAATGCCTTAAAGAATTATTATTGATCATCTAGGATGATCCGCTAAAGGAGGAGACGGGCTGACGGGTACGACTACATTTGACAGACATTCTCTACATCAACTCTACTTCAACTATGGTCACAAGCCAGTTCAAAAAAAAAAAACTATGGTCACAAGCTGGTATAATCCTCATGCATGACCCGTATGACCAGCAATTCCGTGCAACTACCACGTCCGCTTACACATTTACTGCTGAAATATTGTTGAAATATTTTCCAGATAAATCTCTAAAGGCCCATTTTGTCACGCCTCGCCTCGTCACGACGCGCTCGCGCGCTGCAGGTTGTGATAATCTCGCGCGCCTCGAGTTGAAGCAGATGAACGGTCAACTGAAACGTTTGTCTTAATGAAAAATGAATATGCACTGAAATGTTTGTCTTAAGTGTTCTATGTACGGGAGTTTCCAAATTCATTGTGAGCTAAACTGTCTGTTTTAAGTGCTCTTAAATATAGGAGTTTTCAGAATTTACTGCGCTTAATGGAGAATGAATTTGAGCTGAAATGTTTTGTCTTAAGTGCTCTTAAGTACAGCTGTTACCAGTCTCATAATTCTCTACTTAATTGCGTGTGTTTCCGCTGGCCTTCCTCATGCGTGTGTGCCTATATGAGAGAGGTCGCTCCTCTCCAGAAAACACATGAGAAAGATCGCATCTGCTTGCGCCACCACCATCGTCGTTCCTCTCGCTGTTGCTGCCATCGCTGATCCCATCCCGTCCACCACGTACACGTTGACGGGAGAGCAGACCTCCGAAACTCCGCCTCTCTGGATCCCGTATGGGAGAGGGGCGATTAGGTTTTTGGGAGCGTCTCCTACGCGACTGCTCGCTCAAATCCGTCTACTTCAACTACATCTGCATCAACTACGTCCGCGCCGCCTTCCCATCGCCATGGCCACCGACACCGACATCGAGAAGGCAGCTGCTGACAAGAGATCGCCGACGAGGCTACCACCTCCGCTGCTGCGGCCAACTGGTCTACTGGAGGGTATAATATGCTTATCCCTCTCCTGATTATTTCCTTTTCTGTCGTACTAGTAATTTGCGTAGATGTTTCAACTACGTGTTTAGTACATGGTTTTATCATCAAGTTTCAGTATGTCATTAGGCAATGTTCACGTCATGTTCATGATTTATTCATGGATTAATTTAATCGGAAAATTGCTTAAATACTCAACAGTTACCCATATTATTCTCTTTTTTATACAGATTTCGAAACCATTTGGCTATAGTTTATATTGTTTTTTAATATCTTGAAAGAGTTGCACACAAATTACTTTTTTTATTGAAGAGTTGCACACAAATTACTGGGAATAACAGATAGGAATAAAACCACTTGAACCTGATATAAGCCCATAAAGATCAAAAACCGGGAAAAAGAAGTCTTGGGCTGGTTCTTTAGGCTAATCGACTGACCAGGCTCGATACTTTCATAGGAATAGACAAGAACAAATCTACTACTCCTTCCGATCCATATTAGTGGGCACAACTTTGTCTAGATACACATGTATCTAGTCTAAATACTTAACTAGATACATATGAATTTAGACAAATCTATGCCCACTAATATGGATCGGAGGGAGTACTATGTTTTACCCTAAAACTATCTACTATGGAAAAAAAATAAAGAACAAATCTAGTACTAAGAAAGTTGAATGAGCGGAAGCGGATCTCTCTGAGGTGCGCGGGGATCGATGGCGCGGCGGCTGCTGAACCTTGTGATGAAGGAACGCGAATACAGCAGGATCCCGTGGCCGCCGGCCGTGTACTCGTTGAGACGCATCGATCCTAACGAGTACCTATTCTACCCATCTACGTTGGAAGCGCATGCGGCGGCGAAAGCCATGAAGAACGTGGGATCACCCAAGGGCTCGCCGGCGCCGCCACCGTGGATGGAGAGCATGTCGCCGATGCCCGCGCCGGAGACCGGATTCCGACTACGCAGCTCCTCCACCGACCACCAGACTCTCTCGTTCCTGCCCTTGTACGGACGTGACAGCAGCGGCGGCGACGCGTCCAAGATCCTCTGCGCCGACCAGGCGGGCCACACCGTCCTCTACGACGCCGACGCGGGTATTTTCGAGGTGTTGCCCTCCTTCAACAGCAGGCGAATGGGTGGGGAGGAATCATATCGACTTTCTTACTTGCTACCACGAACCGGCGGCGGCGGCGCCGGCTGCGACCCCAGGAGCAGCGAAGCCCTTTACGTCTTGAAGGACAGCAGTTATCTTAATTTCGGTGACTTCGAGTCCCTCGTCTACATTGACCCGGCCGCCGAACACTCCAACGACCGCCACCTCGACCGCACCAATGGCGCCGCCGGAAATAAAGGCTGGCGCTGGAGCCGGCTCCCTACGGCGCCGCATGCGTGTACTGATATCTGGTCCATGATCTCGTCCGCGGACGCCACCGTCAGGTGCCACACTCTAGCCAATGTCGGCCGCGACACCGCCATCTGCATCTCCATCACCGACCCGAGAGCCCGTAGCGGCATAGGCGGCACCCACTACTTCAACACTCGCACCCAGAAGTGGACCAAGGCCGGCGACTGGATACTGCCCTTTCACGGCCGCGCCGTGCACGTCCCTGAGCTCGGCGGCCTGTGGTTCGG
Source organism: Poa pratensis (assembly GCA_947311845.1). NCBI lineage: Eukaryota > Viridiplantae > Streptophyta > Magnoliopsida > Poales > Poaceae > Poa > Poa pratensis. The sequence goes on from CAMZMU010000047.1 coordinate 3,194,422, forward strand.
CGTGGCTCACGAGCACCCCCATCACCTAAGCGCCATGGACCTCTCCTCGTCCCTCCACGCGGGGAAGGACAGCAGCAGCACGCCTGCGGCCGCGCAGCGGCTGTACAAGTGGCCGGATCCCACGCTGAGCAAAGAATGGTCCATGCTAGGATGCAACCTTGTGTACTTGGGGGACGGGAAGTTCTGCATCGCCAAGAACTTCGAGTTCAACAAGAACGAGGACACGGTACACGGCAGGAACAAGATGACGGTGATCTCCGGCGTGGAGGTAACGCGAGCAGGGCCGACGTCCAGCAAGCTCCTGATGGTGAAGCACAGGTCCAGATTCTACGAGTTTGCAGGAGATTGGTACTCTCGAGAATTCATCGACTGTGTCCTCTAGAATCAGTCCTACTCTATTAGGCTGAGATTCAGAGCATTTACTACATTCAGTACGTGTTCTTCATAAGAATTCAGCATAATGTTCGAAAAGCCACGCTCTTTTGTTTTGATAATCGAAAAGCCAAGCTCTTGGTTCAACGAAAGAAGATTATTTGTACGTATCCGTAGCACCTATTCTGTTATGTCGGTTGACCTTCTACAAGGGATGTGTACTATATATATATATATATATATATATATATATATATATATAGTGGGACTATTCTAGACAACCCTTATAGTGTTTCTAGAATAACTATTCTAGTCAACTTTTCGAAACCACCATGGGTTCTCGTCCCGAACACACTCATCCGAAAAACCTTCTAATCCCGCACTGACCCAACTTAACGACCTAGAAAAAAAATCTGGCCACCTTCTTCCGCCTCACCTATCGCGCCGGCGGCCGACATCCGAGCCGCGCGCCGCCTGTCCCACCTACCGCGCCGGCGACACCCTCGGCTAGCATCCGCGCGCGCAGCCCCCACCACCTACCGCGACGCCGCCGGCCTGCTCTAGCTCCCGTCTCCATGGCCGGTGTAGCATGGCTCCCCCGGTCGCCGCCGCTCGGATCCCAGGCCGCCGGCAGGTTCGGCTGCCTCCCCTGGCTTCCACCGCCGCAGGCAAAGCCCCTGCGCGCGGCCCCATGGCTTCCCCTGCTCGCCGACATGAATTTTCCCCGCTCGCTGCATCCGGCGACCTCGCGCCGCCTTCTTCCTCCGGTTGTGCCCCGGCTCCCTTGCATCCGGTAACCTTGCCACGAATTTCTCCTCTGTCTGTGCCCCAGCTCCCCTGCCGGCGAGCCCTGCCTGCATCTAGACCGGCCGGCGCCGCCGTTGCCTCCTTTGACCTTGAGGCCGAGCGCACCAAATAGGAACGTCACGGACCTCGACCCCCCTGGCCTTGGAGACTGAGCGCCCAGACCACCACCTCCGCCCTGCAGGCCGAGGGCCGCCTTGATGCTCAGCGTCTTCCCCTACCACATGCGCCCGGGACGCCCTTGAGCCCCCGGGAGTCCACGCCGCCTTCCAGGAGGTTCACGTCGCAGATCCCAGGAAGCTCACACCGCCGCTCCAAGGGGTTCACGCCGCAGAGCCCACCGGCCGCCGCTTCCAATGTTCGCCTCGTTACTGCTCCCCGTGCTTGGTGCCTCCAAGCTGCGCCGGTGGCCGCCATCCTCTGCTGCGTCGAGCTCTGAACTCTGACCTACATCGCCGTGAACTCCGCTGCTGTATTCCCGTTCGATTTGTCCTGCCGCAAGCTCACTGAATGTTGTGCACAGAAACAAAAGATGCAGAGATTGCGATGGAGAGAGAAGCATATGCGACGGTCGTGAGAGGATAAGATAATAAAAAATGTGTGATAGAGAAAGGGCCAGTTCATTTTCTGATGGCCATCACGATCGTGCAAAAAAAGGAGAATAGATGGTCGTGGTGCTCTTTTCGTGAGTTAACTCTTTAGTTGTCAAAAACAATAAGCTAAACAAATCCAGTCCGCTTCCTGTAGTTAACTCCTTAGTTCACCCATCTCTTTTGTCTAATTGTGTGTGAATTAATGCTTTCTACCTGTAGCCATGTCTAAGGCTCCGGTCCGCTTCTTTCTGCTTATTACGAGTCGCACTAAGCTTTGAAAACAAATCAAACAAATTAAGTTTGCTATTTTTGGAAGTTCGGTATCTAAAAGAAGTAAGTTCGTACAAACGTGTGGGGTTCATTTTTCTTCTCCAAAAGTTTAGTATGTGAAAATTTTCTTCTCCAAATTTCTTGACACTATTTTCAAATCTTTTTCATCTCGGAGGTTCACTATTTCAAAATCGAGAGTTTACATCGTCCTACTCGGAGGTTCGCTATTTATAGATCGGGAGTTCAGTTCTCCTCGACCACGTCGGATAAAGGGGAGTTCACTTTATTATTAAAAGAAAAATAAAGGGGAGTTCAATTCTTCTATATCCGAGGTTCACTTTTTTCCTAACAATAAAAATAAAATTTATTCTTGAGTAAAAAAAGATCATGTTTTTCTAAAACAGAGGTTCACTGTCTCAATTACGAAAGTTCACCTCATATTAGAACAGAAGTTAACACTGCAAAAGTTTATTTCATATATATGCGACTATATGTGAAGTTCATCGTATTTAACGGGAGTTCACACCGTGGAGTTCGCTTTTAAAAAAATATAACAAAAAACAGAGGTTCGTAGTACCAAATCGCGGAAGTTCACCTCATATTAAAACGGAAGTTAGCACTGCAAAAAAAATTCATTTCATATTATACGACGATATGTGAAGTTCACATCGTATTTAACGGGAGTTCTCACCACGGAGTTTGGTTTTTAGAAAAATATAACAAAAACGGAGTTTCACTATATCAAATCACGGAAATTCACCTCATATTAAATCGGAATGTTAACACTGCAAAATTTCATTTCATATTTTACGGCGATATGAAAAGTTCACCTTGTATTTAATTGGAAGTTCACACGGCAGGCTTTCATTTTTAGAAAAAATATATAAAAAAATTACGAGCAGTGTTACCAGAAGTTCACTTAGGCATAAAATAGAGGTTCACTACACGTATTCCAGAGAGTTCATATACTCTGTTTTTCGAAGACGGGATTCTTACGCGTTAAAATTATCATTATGATTTCCGTTTGTCCAAATCAACCGCCGCCGCATTCAATTGTCGAGTATATGAGTCTAATTTCACTCTCCCACGCTGACTCGCCCAGTCCGAGCAACACAATCAAGTCAATTTTGAATCGTTCCCATGTAATCTCGTTTCACTGTTTTTCGTATTTTTAAAATTAATCAAAAACCATAAAGAATTTGGAAACAATTTATATACGAAAAAGTTGCGTATAGTCAATATCTTTCCAACGCAATATCATTTTTACGTTTCGATAAGCGGTTTGAAAGTAATTTAAAAAATACTGTCCGATGGACATAAATATTCAGAAACAGAATTGTTAATTTTTCAAACTGCTCTTATTCCGTGATGAATTACGAAAATTGACCTGAGATAGTCAAGATGCGGTTTTTCTATATCTTTCCAACGGCGTAAAATGGCGTCCAAAACAGTACGAAAACGACGAAAATACGCGAAAATCAGTGTTTCGTATATTTAAAATTACTTTACAACCGTAACTAATTTCAAAATCTTGTAGAAGTGAAAAGGCTGCGAATTTTCCATATCTTTTCAACGGCGTATCATTTGCTTCAATCGGACAAACGGTTTGAAAATGGCGTCCAAAACAGTACGAAAACGAGGAAAGTACGTGAAAACAGTGTTTCGTATATTTAAAATTATTTTAAAACCGTAACTAATTTCAAAATCTCGTAGAAGTGAAAATGGTGCGCATTTTCCATACCTTTCCAACGGCGTATCATTTGCTTCAATCCGACAAATGGTTTGAAAATCACGATAGAAAAACTCACCGAATCTAAGTGTTCCATCCGGAAGTTCACCTATTATTAACTCGGAAGTTCAAAAAGTTGTCTAGAATTCTTATTCTACAAGTGAGTCTAGAATAGCAGGGGTATATATATATATATTTTAGAGATACAGTAACTAACGAGCACGAGAGCGACAGCTCGTGCAGAAGACACAGCAATTATATGAGCACGAGAGAGACAGCTCGTGCAGATTTAAAATTCGAAACTTACTATTCACTTTTTACTATTCACTGTGAAAACACTATTTGAACAGTAAAATTTCGTCGCGTTTTTACTGTTCACACTTAATTCTCTTTTAATTATTCTGCAGGATCTATTAGGCTGGCGAGGCCAACGAACTATAGGCGGTGTCCTCAGAGATGTAAAATCCTACTCAGTACTCGCCGTATGCTTAACTATATTGCTTCAGAAGTAGCTAAGCTTCTTTCCCTAAATGTTTTTGACAGGTTTATATGAGGCATTTTCTTATCGTCTTCCCAGGCAGTTCCACCCGAAGGGAACACTTCTCTACGGCTACCATGTTCTCATTCAACGCCACTCGGCTAAACAGAGAACTACACGCAGAGGTTTCTCCGATAGGATCCCTAGCATAAGAACCCAACCCATATAAACATGCTAACAAGATTAAGGGAAAAACAGAACTACTTCATTTCCACAATATAGATTACATACGGGTTTCCCTTTCGGGATTCCCCGAAGGGCTTACACACAGAGAGGGGAGATTACCTTGCTACGGACTCCTCTCTTCTACTATAACTTCTTGATTACAGTGATTTTATTGGACTGGTGGAAGTACTACACTACTACTACTGAGCAGCGAGGTCACTGATGAGCTCTCTACTCGGGATGCTGGATTGCTGGTTTGTGTGCCGATGATCCTCTTCTGAAGCCCGACTCCTCCTTATATAGGGGAAGAGGAAGTCTCTCCGGCTGCCTGCGTGGCGCTTCTCGCAGCTTCTCTTCAGGGACACGTCATGGCACCGATAATTGACGGTCGGTGGCACAGTAACGGTCATATTATTGGCTTTACTGTATTACAAGCCATATAATTGGTGTAGTGCAGGACAGGTGTCCTGCAATGATGACAGTCTTCCAGGGCACGCTTCCAGAGCTTGATACCTCAGTGCCTATTTTCCTAGACTTCATATTATTGCCATCTTCATCCATCATTCATGCTTGAGATCTTTTGGCTGTGTACGAAACAATCTCTTCTTGCATGCATACATGGTGGCATAAGCATGCGTACTTCAAAACTTAACTGGATAATTCTTCAACATATTTTATTTTATTTTATTTTTTTTACTGCCTACCCCGCCCGGATGATTGATAATACATTATCAATTGCTTCAATATGCGCCGGCCATGGTATAATGGTTCTCATTCAACATTAGGGCACCTCCAACGGTGAGGCGCAAACGGACACCAAAAGCGGACTGATTTTGTCCGTTTGGGGTAGGTTTGAGGTGTCCGTCCGGGGCTGTCCGGCCACTGCACCCAACGGTGCCCCGCATATTTTGCCCCGGACAAGAGAGGAAGAAGTAGCCTGGCAAGGAAAACAGCAAATAATCGTTTTTTGTACATCATTTTTTTTTGCAAATTTGCAAAGAGCAGCTAGCTAGCAATGTTTGCAAAGAGCAGCTAGCTAGTGGCACGGCCACGGCCAGTGACGAGGCGAGACAGCACGGTGTGGAGGCCGGGGGAACGGGAGAGCGCGGCGAGCACGTCCCTGGATCCGACAGGGGCTCGCACGGGATGGACAGGAAGAGCACGAGGCGCGGTGCAACGCGGCGGCCACTTCTCGACCGCAACACGCGGCGGTGGGCACACCGGCGGCCGTCCATGGAGCGGCATCTTCCAGAGCCGTCGCGGCCGTTGGCGGAGGCGGAGTAGACGACGCCGCAGTCCGCGGCGACAGCGTTGATGGCGTCGTCGTGGGAGTTTTCATCTCGCCCTCCACGGCTCCACCTGACCGGAGGAGCCAGTCCCGGTCGCCGCCGCGCTGCGCCGCGACCTCCACGCCGGGCGACGAGCTGCGGCAGGTAGGGTGTGTCGTGGCCGCGCCTCCGCCTAGCGGGATCCCTCCGGCGGCGGTCTGATGGGAGCGAGCGCCTTCTTCTGACGGCCACGGCCCTACCTGACCTCCACCCCGAGCTCCGAGCTCTGCGTTCCCGGCGTCGATCTGGCCGGCGGCAGCGTCAACCGGGCGGCGTCGATCTGGCCGGCGGCGGCCGCGATCTGGCCGGCATCTGCGGCGGCGCGCCCATGCTCGAATCTGGAAGAGGAGAGAGGGGTAGATGGGCGGCGGCGGCACGGTGCTGGTCCTCAGTCGAGTCGGGTGGGGAAAGAGAAAGGAGAGAGAAGGAGTGGGGGTTGGTGGAGGATATGTTTGACTGACGAATGGGCCAGGCCGGACGTCTGGCCGGACAAAACGGACGCGCGGACTGTCGGCGGCTACCCCAAATCTAGGCCAAACTTGGGGCATGATACGTCCAAAACGTATCTATAATTTTTGATTGTTTCATGCCATTTTTATGCTTTTAGCACTTGTTTTATATTAAGTTTATTATTTATTTGGACTAACCTACTAATAGTTGCAAAAGTGCACAATGTTCTTGTTTTACTCTTTGATGTGTAGAAATTATCAAGAATACAAGAGGAAATCTTGTTGGAGTCGAATTGTGACTTTCCTGAAATCTGTCTGAGAACTTTTTACGAAGATTGCCAGTTTGACCCTCGAATATGACGTTATATGGAGACCTGGCTATTATGAAAGTTGTCACAATTTTCCATACGAAGATTTTAAACCCGAGATCAGCCCAATCGGAGTTCGGACGCGGCCTGTAGGCCCGTTTTGGTAGAACCCTAAAAGGGGGTGACGGAAATCCGAGAAGATATATAAAGGGAGGAAACCTAATTCGTGGAGGACTCCTCCACCCACGAATTTCAGCCACCAAAAGCCACGTTTTTGCCTCCCCCGTGGATCCCATCTCCATGGGGAGGGCTCCCAAGAAGCCATGAAGGAGGGAGGCTAAGGGGCGGCGCTCCCCAAGCTTGCCGGCGGCGGGGAAAGGAGTTCCCCGCACCGCCGGCGCCGCCGCCGCCCTGCGCCGCCGCGCTGCCCCTCTCCGCCGTCTTCACCGTCATCTCCATCACCATCTCCTCCTTGTATTCAGTGGTTCATCCTCCCACAAACCTCTGTACCGTCCTATGTAAACATGGTGTTTGATGCTATAATATTTATCCTATGATTTACATCATGTTTCCGTAGTTTATTTGTCTTTTGATTGCTTAATTGAATGCATGAGATTCATTAGAGTTGTATGTCTATATGGTGATGTCCTTTGGTGTCCATTATACTTGTGCGCGCATGGATCAAACACCCTAGGGTTGGTAGTATTTGTAACGGAGCGGGGAAGTTCTGCCGGAGTGAAAACTGAGAACGCGAACCGATTAGTTGCACGTATGGGAGTAAGAGGACCTTGAACTTAAGGCTATGGTTGGGGAAACCTTAATGCATTGTTAGTATTTGCGGATGCTTTCTAACAATCCAATCATATAGTACTTGTAATCCCAAATAGTGGAGTGCATGTATATTTAGCCTCTCCCACATAGAAAACTGCATCGAAGACAATGAATCAAGTACCTTCACTAATTAATCTTGGACAAAGCCACCACAATTACCACCACTTTTCCACACTCATGGTACTGTTAGTATATGGTTACTTGGTGTACTTTATTACTGCAGCACTAACTTTTACTTTCTTGTATTTATTATTTTGCAAAACTATCTCTCATACCCGTATTGCTACCGTAGTTTTATTTTCTAAATAATGCAAACGTTTAGTATGCGTAGAGTTGTATCAGTGGTTGATAGAACTTGAGAGAATACTTATCCTACCTTTAGCTCCTCGTTGGGTTCGACACTCTTACTTATCGAAAAAGCTACACGCGATCCCCTATACTTGTGGGTTATCAGGGCAGCTTTGGTACAGAACGGACAGTCCGCCAGCAATATGTCCGTATGCACTAGCCCGTTGGAGCCACTCTTTTGTCCGATCGGACAAAAACGGACAGGGCTGGTCCGTATGCGCCAGCCCGTTGGAAGTGCCCTTAGCACTTGGTGCGTTTCACCAAAAAGCACAATGTTTTACTCATAATGCTCATAGGCTTTTGTATGTATGCAACACTAGCAGATTTCTTGTGTTTTAAAAGTTCCTGGTGTGAAGAATATATGGTGTGTAGTTGTGTTTTCATCCCATGTGCTACTTTTGTGCTTAGCGCGTTATGTTTTCATTTCGAGCTTGTGTGCTCTGTTGCCGGGTCACGGCTTGTACGAACTCTGTTTGTGTGTGGTGGCTTCATTAATTTAAACTCGGGCTCATCTTGAGCCTAGGGTCTCACTTGAGTGTAAATTACATTAAAGGAGATGGGGTGCATATATGCCTCCATTTGTGTGACATGCATTACTATAGTGTGGTGCATTAGTAGGCGCGGGGAGGCGGTGGCGAGCGTCGGCGGCGGCGGCGACTTCCAACGTCGCGGGAGAAGAAAGAGGAAGGATGAGCTGTGGTGTATTTTTTGCACGGAAGTCCCTGTTGTTTCACGAAATTGCAAGTTGGTCCTTTGCGGGTTTTTTTTTTTGCAAAATTCCTGCGCCAAAATTCGTGCGCGGCTGGAACCGGAGCAACCCGCTGGTGACCGGGACGCGTGGCCTACGTTGATTGGTAGAAAATCGCTCGCACTGTAGCTAGGAACAGTGCCGCGCGTGGACAGCGACGTGGACGATTCCTAGACGTTGGATCGCGCGATCGGACGGCCGTGAATACGGGGTGACGTGGACACTTCGGAGGGGAGGGGGGGGGGGGGGGAGATTCTAGCCACCCTTTATACATTTATCTATGAGTCCATTGGAAAATGCAATCCATATTGAAGCATTCAATAGAGGCGGTATTTAGCAGAATATGTGTTACACATTTTGTTGGAAAAACACGCCATGTGCTAATATTTGAGGGACAAAGATGATATTTGTTGGTCGAGTGCATTACAGCTTAAATACAGCATAAATACGGGCAAACACACTATATGCTTATATGACGCGGGCAGTATTATAAACGCATTCCGCAAATGGGCCGCCGCGCCGCCCGTCCGGCTCACCTGGGCTTCCTCTCGCGGATCCGCACGGTCACGGCCTCGCGCGTGTGCGCCGCCGCGCGAGCGCGAGCTCGGCAGCGCCGGCGTCTCCGCCGCCGACCGACGTCACATGCCGACGTCAGCCCGGCCCCACATGTCAGCTGCCTAGTGCGCGTTTAAAAAAAATATGTTAACAAAAATTGTAAAATTCATAACTTTCAGACCGTAATTCAAAAAAATGCAAAAAAATACCAAAATTTGAAGAAAAAAGAGATCTTTACAACTAACACATCTCCTTGCATGCTTACACAACTTTAACAAAAAATAATTACAAGAACTAATATAACTTTCAAATATTAATTATGCATCCTATGGAAAAAAAATGTAAAATTGCTGAATATTCGAACATATTCCAAACAACAGATTCTAATTCAGTATAAATATATTCTTCCAATTTTTCACGACTGTATTACTCGAGTCTTTCCAAAATATTTTACGTCGCATTTGGAAAATGTTATTTCGATTTGAAACTTAATCAAAATAACAATTTCTCACAACGACATGACGATATTTCTTTTTCTAATGACAGTTCTCAAATTTGAATTCTTTTCGCCGTGGTAATTACACATACGACCGAAAAAAGACATCATGATTACAAAAATAGACATTGATTATCTATATCATACGATCAAAACTTAGATTTGACTATTTCGAAAATCCAGATGCCTTTCAAATCTAAGCATTTAACAAACGTCAGAAAAATTAAAATATGAATACCTTCCCAAATTTAACAATCTCTGAAATTTCAACAACTTATAAGTGCAATTTTTTTTTTAATTCCAACAAAATTAAATCTAAACAACTTTTGAATGCGGATATTTACAAATTTGAATTTTTTACGCCTCGGTATTTTTTCCTTTAGACGCGCGGCATATGCCGCGCCAAGTTGCCTAGTTTCATGAGTAAAGGATTGAATGGGATTCGCTTGGGCAACAAAATAAAGTCCTGGGCCCCTTTTCTCTCTTATTGAATTAACTAATTCATTTTCTCTTTACTTTTGGATTTTTGGATATTTTTGGATTTGACTTGGCATTATTCAACAAGAAAAAAGAATTTTTTTGACAAATTCTTTTTATTTTGTTATGTGATAATTATGAGAACCAATCCTACTACTTCTCGTCCCGGGGTTTCCACAATTGAAGAAAAAAGTACAGGTCGTATCGATCAAATTATTGGTAGTCCAGAGTAGAGACACGGCTGATAAGCAAATTAATGTGACATGTGAGGTACAACAAATATGTCTAAGGTAAGAACATGGTGCATTGCGGCTGTGTGCATCACTCGATGCAGAGGCTGGGATTAATAAAATTCCCTTTTCTAAAAAAAAAGAACATGGTGCATGTCAGTAAATCTGTGCAATAATTTACTCACACACTCTTGCTTAAAATTGGTATGTTTTGCATTGTGTCATCAGGTGCTCTATAGTTTCCGTGAGCCATCGCACATCAAGCAGATAGATGGCCAAGGGAGGAAAAGTCTCTTTGTAGCCCGGTTTTATATTTTTTTTTCAAATTAACATTTTAAAGTTCCAAAAATTCCGAGAAAACCGTAGAAGTGGAAAATGACGTAGACTAAGATTCTGGAAATTTCCAACTCAAAAAAATTTATATTCCGGCCTACACGAAAATGACAAATTTCGGACAGATCTGAAAAATTCGAAATCTACACTGTTCACCACCTCAGATCTTAAAATTTGTCATTTTTACATAGCACAAAATACAGAATATTTCGCATTGATATTTTGCACACAGATGGAAGTCATCATTATCTGCATATAGAAATATTTTTTATTTTTTTGAAACTTTAAAGTGTTGTTTTCGATTATTTTTAACGAGTTACATATAGCTCGTCCTGCAAAACGCTGCACTCGCCAAGGGAGCCCTATTCTTTCCGGTTTGTCTCCATCCAGCACCTGTTTCTTCTAAGAGCCACATGAACAGCTTTTCTTTGAGACGTGCCCAACTGCTCCATAGGATTTCTGCATAATTCGCCTCCATGTTTCCCCAAGCTGCGTAAGCTTCCAAGTGTAATTATCGGTCTCTGTTGAGAGAGCGGTTCTTGCATTTATTGTTGACAGAGCTGTTGAGAGAGCTGTTCTTGCTGAATAATCTGAAATGTAAGGCATTTTGAATAATTCAACAGAGGCAGTAATGGCTAACTTTGTTTGATATCCATGCAGACAAGCCTGGCCTGGGATGAACTTTGTACAATCAGCTGAATAACACGCAGCACACATGCATTTCTGTACTAGCTGTACTACTATTTTGAATGCGTTGTGCGCGTGTGTAACAAAATCAAGATGAGGGCGTACGTTTTACTCTAGTGATCGATTTATTCTTCTGAAATAATTGTAGGGCCGGCGCTGGCATCAAGTGGCTGGGAAATTGGACGGGGCTTTCTGTTCATCCTTTGGTGGGCAGATGATCGACTTTTTAAATACAGAATTATGCACACACGCACGAGTGAAAGCAGCAGCAGCAGCTTGCCGGCCGGCCGGCAAGATTGTCCGGCGACACAAGAGTCATTTTGGACCAAAATCACGCGATTATCTTTTTTATTTTCTCTGGGCAACTACGTGTGTGCTCAAATATCTGGTGGTCGATCTAGCTAGTGGCCGTAGTTCGCTGCTAATTTTCAAAGAAGAACCGTTGGTAAAAAAAAACAAGATTATGTGCCCGGCCACCAACCGTGCAACACAGGGAGTAGAGTCAAGACCCATTCGCTGACCGTGCATGTCTGCGCGCGACGTGAATTAATTAATCCACAATTTGCCGGTCAATCACGGAGTGTGCCGGCGGCCGCTGAACTGCAGAGTTGAGCAGCTACGCGGGAGCGACCCGGCCGTCCCTCCTTGACCGGACTCGTGTGTGTGTGACTTGAGAGAGCGACCCGTATTCGCACGTGTGTGTGTGTGTTCCGCTTTCTCCAGACGACGCGCGCCATCGATCGTCGGCTGGTCGCGCCTGAACTGATCTTGCTCTGCTCTTCAGTCGTGTGGCTTCCTGTTCGATCGACCGATCGAGCTGTGGCCGCGCGCGGGCAGGCGAATGGCGTGCACGTACGTACATTCGTGATCTTTTCAGCTGTCGGCCGGGAAAACAACGGCGCCGGCGAGCCTGTTTTGGGTAGAGGCTTGGAATACGTGCGTCCGTTGGTTTGCAACTGGATGATCGAGACATCGAGCGTGAACTGATCCCCACCTGTCCACGTCCGCCGCTCCGTCTATATGCTTGCAACTTTCATTGGACTCCTGTACGTAGCATCTGTGTGTGTAATTCGTACGAATGGTTTTAAACCTATTTAATGGGCAGCGGCGGTAAAGACCTCCCGCCAGTCCGTGTGCCTGGAAGTGCCTCCCGCCATGTGGTGGAACGTGACACGTGTCACTTTTGTACGCTTCCGTCAGGCCAGTTTTGGCAATGAAATTGGAAGGGGGCTATTTTAGACAATAACTTTCTGCAGAGGGCTATATTTGTAAAAAACATCCGGCATCCCGCCGCGCGCGCCGACCAGGGAAACACCGGCGCCGGCTCGGCCGGGAACATGCGAGCCTGTTTTGGAATACGTGCGTCCGTTGGTTTGGAGCTGGATGATCGAGACATCGAGTGTGAACTGAACCTGGTGAGGCCTATCCACATCCAGCGCTCCGTCTATAAGCTTGCAACTTTCAGTCAGTTTCATTGGACTCATGTAGCATCTATGTGTACGCTCTGTTGTTGCATTCGACCCCGGTGGTCTGCACACTTGACGGAATCAGGGAACTTCTGTTGTGCTTCAGCCCTCAGAGCAATCCGTGGCTTGCTTTTCTCTGAAACTGATCTTATCTCTCGACTTTGTATTGAAACATTTACGCAAGCTCAGGACGATCACAAGAAGATCTCGATCTCTCCTACGGGGATGGAGCTTAGGCTAAGCTTGCAACTTTAAGTTTCATTGGACTCATGTAGCATCTGTGTGTGTGTACGCTCTGTTGCATTAATTCGACCCCCGTAGTCTACTGGTCTGCTGTCTGCACGGTGCACGCTGACGGAATCAGGGAAGTTTTGCTGTGCTCAGCCTGCCTCAGAGCAAGCCGTTGCTTGCTTTTCTCTGAAACTCACCTTATCTCTCGACAATGTATTGAAACATCAACGCAAGGACGATCCCCATGAGATCTCGATCTCTCCTTTAGGATAGGGCTAGGTTTTGCATTGTGGAAGCTGGAAGATGTACAGATGTACAGCTCGGCATGCCACGATCATGAGGAGGTCTCGATCTCGAAAAGTCATTTGGACTCCCGAGCTTCACTAATCTCGTTTTTTTATAAAAAAATATATATATTAAAAAGTTTCAACAGAACTGAAAAAAAAATTCACGTTCGCAATAATATATTATACAAACGTGAAATTTTTCAATGCAAAATACAATACCTTTTGACCTGCACAAAAATGACAATAGTTTGAAAAAGTTGAAACTACATATTGTTCTATACTCAGTTATGTATATTTTTTATTTTTATGTAGCTTAAAACTCAAAGTATTTTGCATTAAGATTTTTTACGCTAGTAGGATATCAATGAGAACGTGCATGATTGTTTTGATATATTTTTAATACTTTCAAATATATTTTTTGATTTCTTGAAAAAGCGTGATCACTGGAGCTCAGAGCACCAAATCTTCACTATGATCTCAGAAAGTCATTTTGCCTCCCGAGATCCAGCAATAAATCTGCACTCTCTTAATCTATCCTATGTAATATCAAAACGACATCATATAAGTGTATGTTCCATTTAACAACAATCTCAAAAGAGGTACATAATATAGCAACTAGAAAATATAATTAAACTTTCATTCCATTGGAGATGACATTCTAGAAATGACAACACCACTTTACATGATTATAAAAAGAGTAGTAAAGAACTGTACTATAGTAATGCATCTTGCACAAATGAGTGTATGTATATTATAACATTATGAACCATATTATGGCATTCAAATTTTTTATCATCATAATGCATGGTTGTCGATATTTATCTGGTGCGACACAATTTTCACCCTTTATCCCTCGATGCCACGAGTCTAGACGATACTTCGGATAGACATATATATGTTCGAGCTAAAACACATCACGGTGTTGAAAGCCCTTCGAGAATGTCAGCGAAGTAGCAGACAAGCGCTAGTGTGATGATGCAACCAACTTTTTTCATTAAAGCGGGGAGACGTTGCCAGAACGATTTCGAGAACTTTGGAGAAGGTCAACAGTAACCGACAAAGAGACAAGCCCACGCGGTAACGACCTTTTTCCGCTAAAGCGGGGAGGTGTTGCCATCAAAACAATGTGTGATTCAAGAAAATCATAAAATCACTTCCCATTAAAGAAGGAGGCGATGTTAGTATAACCCTTCTTGAAGTCAACGATGATACCCGAGAGAGATAGGTAAGCACGATCGTGACGTGGCAATGACCTTTTTTTTATTAGAACAGCGTTGCGAGTAAAACCCACGCGATTTCAGAAACCCATTAAAATGTTTCCCGCTCCCATTAAAGCAGCAGCGATGTCAGTAAAACACATCGCGATTTAGGAAACCCTTCGTGAAGGTCAACATTATAAGGCAAAGAGATAAGCAACAACATGATGCGGCACCAACCTTTTTACCATTAAAGCAAGGATACATTGCCAGTAAAGGCCCACGCAATTCTAGGAACGCGATTTTAGAAACCCTTCGTGAATCATGAAGGTCAATGGTATCGGTCAAAGAGATAAGCCACTTGGTGACGCAGCACTGACCTTCTTTTCAGTGGGCATTGCTAGTAAAACCACGCGATATTTTGGAAACCTATTAAAGCAAGAGACGATGTGAGTAGAACGAAACGCGATTTCAAAAACCCATCGTGAAGGTCAGCGGTATCCGACAAAGAGATAAGCCACATGATGAGGCATCACTGACCTTATTTTCAGTAAAGCGAGGGGCGTTGCTAGTAAAACCACGCGATATTCTGGAAACATATTAAAGCAAGAGACAATGTGAGTAAAACGAAACGCGATTTCGAAAACCTGTCGTGAAGGTCAGCGGTATCCGAAAAAGAGATAAGCCACATGGTGACGCGACACTGACCTTTTTTTCAGTAAAGTCAAGGGGAGTTGCTAGTAAAACTGCGCGATATTCCGAAAATCGATAAAGCAAGAGACGAGGTGAGTAAAACGAAGCGCGATTTCGGGAACTCGTCGTGAAGGTCAACGGTAACCGACAACGAGATAAGCCACATGGTGACTCGACATGACCTTTTTTCCAGCAAAGTCAAGGGGAGTTGCTAGTAAAACCGCGCGATATTCCAGAAACCCATTAAAGCACGAGACGCTGTGAGTAAAATGCAAAACGATTTCGGAAACCCATTAAAGCACGAGACGCTGTGAGTAAAATGCAAAACGATTTCGGAAACCCATTAAAGCACGAGACGTTGTGAGTAAAATGCAAAACGATTTCGGAAACCCATCGTGAAGGTCAACGGTATCCGACAAAGAGATAAGCACCAGCGTGACGCGACAACAACCTTCTTTTGCATTGAACCGTGAAGGCGTTGCCAGCAAAATCTCGTGCCATTTCAGAAACCCATCAAAGTAGGAGGTGATGTTACTACTCCTACACAGCGCGATTTCGGAAACCTTTCATGAAGGTCAACGGTATCCGACAAAGAGGTAACTAAGGGTGCGTTTGGTTGGGATTCTGCCACCAGATTCACGTCATGAAAGCTGAAATCTGAACCAAAGGCTTACCAGCCCAACGCAGATTTACGTAACGCAGTAGATTCTGGTAGTGCAAAGCGAACGCTGGTTCGACCACTGATTCACTGCATTGCGTCCGAGCTAAAAACTTAGAAATTACCCACCATGCCATTGGTAAGTGAAACTGACCGGTTCGTTTTAGTTTTTTTCTCCTCCAACCTCCTCTCTCCTTCCGTTCCTCTCCTTTTTCCCTGAGACTCGCACCACGAAGCTATGAGCTCAGGCTCGGGTTCCCTCACCGGCCTATTCCGGCAGCCTATGGCGGCGCGCCCGCCGGGAATCGAGCCCCCTGATCCCGCCTCTCCTTTTCCCCAACTGGACCGGCACGGGTTGACCCGACACCAAGCACCAGCCCCCAGCGAGCTGGTGCCTTCATAGCTCTGTTCGTCGCGCCTCCGCTCCCCGGAACGACGCCCGACGGCGGCCGGCCGGAGATCTACCGCGCCTCCTGGAGTTATGCTTCTCCCTTCCTCTCACTCTTTCACAGATCCTTCCTCTTCTGTCCCGTGCCATGTATGTTTGGCCTGTCGAACATGGTTTGGAGTTTGCGTGCAAGGTGTATGTGAAAATGCTACTAGAAAGAAAAATGCTTGATATATGAAAATATGGAATTATGAATTTATGATGTTAAATTTTGGAGCATATTATTTGATGAATGTGATGAAGATGAGTACTATATGCCCGAGGCGGCACAGGCAGCGACAGTACTGTGAACCATGTCTAATATGTGTAATACACACGTCTAAAAGAAATGTAAAACTCCTTCCCAAAATGGTCATTTTCATTCTACCAATGTATAAATCAGTGGTCTGCGATCAATTAGCATATACATAATCTGTCAGCGCGTCGTTGCATTACAGACACTTCTTATCGAATCCACAGTTCACAGTTGTTCCAACCAAACAACTTCCAGCTTTCCCGCAGTTGTCAGCTCACAACTGATTTTTCACAGCAGATTTCCCACAGCAGATTTTCAGGAATCTACAGCTCAACCAAACACACCCTAAGAACCAGTGTGACATGGCAACAACCTTTCTTTCCATAAACTCGGGGAGGCGTTCTTAGTAGAACCCCACGTGATTTCCAGAAAACCCCACTAAAGTTGTCTTCTACTGAATCAGTGATTTCGAAAACCCTTCGTGAAGATCAACTATACCGACTAACAGATAAAGGCATTTCTAGTCAGAGGTTGGCAACAAAACTTTTCCATTTAAGCAAGGAGACGTTGCTCGTAAAATCCTGCACAATTTCGAAAAAACTCGACGTTATTACTTTTTTCCCTTTGAACTGAACTCGCGTTATTACTTGGTAGTAGTAAAAAAACGAAAGTGAGTGAGACATATTTTAGTCTAGACCGAGTCGACCACGCTGGAACTCCATCTAGACACTACGTACCCAAGACAAACGGCCTTCTAATCTTTCGTGGTCTGGTCAGACTTGACACGCCCGGAGCAGCGCTTATCATTGGCAGTATATCGCGCACGCCATAAACGCGTTCCCCTGAGCACACATCTCAAAGCGCCCCCGCCGCCTTCTCCTTCCTTTCCCCGCACCCTGCCGGAAACCCGCTGGGTCCGACTCCTATAAATCCCTGGCCGTGCTCTGGAGACAGTTCAACTCATCCCCAAATCAAATCGAACACACAATCTCCGCTCAACCGTCTCCTCGCTCTCCCTGATCCACTCTCTCTCAGTCGCCGCCGTAGCGATGAAGGTGCAGACGGAGCCCGCCGCGACGGGGTTCGCCGGAGTCGGGTTCGGCCCGGCGGGGAAGCGGAAGCTGGAGATCCGGCAGGTGTGGGCGCAGAACGTGGAGCAGGAGTTCGCGCTGATCCGGTACGCGGCGGAGTACTTCCCGTATGTCTCCATGGACACGGAGTTTCCGGGCGTGGTCCACCACCCTCACCCCACCAAGCACCACGCCGACCTCACGCCGTTGGAGAACTACGAGGCCCTCAAGGCCAACGTCGACGCCCTCCACCTCATCCAGGTCGGCCTCTCCTTCGCGGCCTCCCCGAGCTCCCCGCCCGCCTTCGCCTTCCAGATCAACCTCCGTGAGTTCGACCACACCATCCACCGCCACGCCCCAGACTCCATCACGCTCCTCCGCGACCACGGCCTCGACTTCGCCGCGCACCGCGCCCACGGCGTCGACGCGCGCGTGCTCGCGGCGCTGCTCATGTCCTCCGGCCTCGTCTGCGCGGGCGGCGCCGTCACCTGGGTCGGCTTCAGCGCCGGGTACGACTTCGGGTACCTGGTGAAGCTGCTCATGGGCCGCAAACTGGCCCGGACGCTACCGGAGTTCCTGGGGCTCGTCCGCGTCTTCTTCGGCGACCAGGTGTACGACGTCAAGCACATCATCCGCGCCTGTCCCGGCCTCCCCGGCGGGCTCGACAAGTGTGCGGCGGCGCTGGGCGTGGAGCGCGAGGCCGGCATGGCGCACCAGGCCGGATCCGACAGCGCGCTCACCTGGAACGCCTTCCGCCGCGTCCGCGACGTGTACTTCGCCAAGGGGAGCCTGCGGGGATTCGCCGGCGTCGTCCACGGCCTCGAGCCCCACCTCGACGTCGTCGCCGCCAACCCCGGCAACAACGGATGCATCGAGAGGAGCAACAACTTCATCGCTGCTGCTATTGCTGCCTACGGGAACGGCCACATCGCCACCGGCAACAATAAGGTCGCCAGCAACGGCGGCCATGGTAACGGCAACGGCAGGCGGAACCGGAGCCGCCGCAAGGTCGCCCCGGTGGCCGTGGCGGCGCTGAGATGAGGAACGTGAGAGACGCCGAGTAGCAACATCCTTGCTTGGGTTCATTGCTCCTGCCTTGCTGTGTGTACGTAGTAGTAGCCTGTACAGCGTCCCTTGAACTGAATCCCTGATTTGGGATGAATAACAATGGGGAAAACCGTTCTTTGGTTCATTGGTTAAATTCGTGTCTCTTGATTTCATTTCGCCAATTTTTTGGGTTGTATGGCTGTTTGTGAATCGATATCTTCCGTTGCACTTGCAGTTTGCAGAGCAGAACAGAGGAGGAAAACAGAGCAAAAGCAGAGCAGCGTGTGAACCGTGCAGGACGAATTCAAAATCGAACCGCAGCAACACGAGGAGATCACGTCGGTGCATCATCACCGTTGGATTCGAAATGGGCGTTGGAAACGCGGACTCGCGCACCAGGACTTGCAACTTACCTAGCTGCTGGAGCCAGCCGTGTGACGGCGTGAGTGTGGAGAGTGCGTGTGACATGGCATTTGACCGGCACACTCACGGGATGGTTTCAACGCAGAACGCGTGCGGAGAAACGGCAGAGAAGAAGGGAGGAATCCACTGTGATAAGATAAGCGCGTCTGAACGCTTGACGATGAGCGTACTCCGTCCGTCCGTCCGTCCGTCCGTAGTAGCACGCCAGCAGGTTGACTCTGCCCACAATGTTCTGTCTTGGTCAACACACCACCGCTACGCTCTGAGCCTCTGAGCTGAGCTCATCATGGTTCACAGTTCAGACTTGTACAAGTGTGCAGCAAGACCAGCAGTCCACTTGCGCAAGCCATGGAGTTCTCCTAAATCCCAAATCTAAATAAAACAAGAGTAAAAATAAGTTTAGTACATGAACAATTATGGGACAATTTAGTTTGAACACATTTTAGTGAGAATGCCAGAATAGGCCAATTGATATGACGTTTTTCAATTCCAGAGCCTCCGAGATTTGTCGGGAAACGTCAACGCGAATGGCGTAAAAAACGACATATCAAATGGCTTATTTCAAAGGACTAAGATTTTTTTTGAGTCTCGTAATCCCAGAGACAAAGTGAATGACTTTTTTCATAGTATCTGAAATTGTCAGAGAACGCGTTTTACTATAGCCTTTTGGGGGAGGGGCTATATTTGGCTCAAAGTTTTTTTAGTAGCCATTAGTGGATGTATTTTTGCTTAAAGGCCATTTAGATAAAAAAAAAGATACCTTGTGCAAGCAATGGAGTACTGCTAAATCTTAATTCCACAAAAAAAGTACTCCCTCCGATCCATATTAGTGGTCATAGCTTTGTCTAAATTCATATGTATCTAGTTAAGTATTTAGACTAGATATATGTGTATCTAGACAAAGTTGTGCCCACTAATATGGATCGGAGGGAGTAGTACAAGTAATTTAGTGTGAACGATTATGGAACAGTGTAGTGTGAACGCGTGCAGAAGAAGCGTAGAATTCCATTGCGACGCGCCTTACCTTTTGAGCTCATACTACTCGTCTGCGAAGGAGTAGCATCTCTCTCCGAAAAAAAATGCGGAATAGCATAGCAGTCGGCAACCAACAGACCACTTCTACGAGGAACCGGCCCATCATTAGCACTAGTTCTAATCATGGAATCGCATATACAGTGCGAATTAATTTAGTGGCATCCCCAATCGTAGGAATCGCAAAGTACAACTAATTTAGTGTTATTTCGCCTGACCACGTTACCCTAAAAAAAAAATCGCCTGACCACGTACGCCGTCACGGTTGGTTGGGAAAAGCTGAGGCAGTTTACCTATCAGAGGGGTTTCGTTTCAGTGTGCGTGTACTCTTATTCTCAAAGGAATCTGCACTTGTTGTCCATTATTATTATTTTTAATGGGTTGTCCATGATTTTGGATGATGATGATGATTGAGTTCGGGTCAATCCACTCTGAACCTCTGATTGATTAAACCGAGTATACAATTTAACACCACCATCGTCATAGACTCATCATAGTAGTAGTTGCACCCGCGTACTTGTGTGCACCTCACCCAATTCCATCAAAATACGTCAAATCAATTGAGTAGTCGTCTTGCCTGTCCTGTCTCCTCGGAAACGTGGAACCTGAAAAAAGTTTGCCTGTCGTTGCAAGTACCTACGAGAAAGGTTCAGTCGCCGATCGTGGACTTTTCACATCTTTGTTCTCGACATGCCAAGGATGACTCCAACGGGCGACCCAAACGGACGCGTGTTTGGTCCGTTTGTGTCGCCAAAAGGACGCGCGTCTGGCCTAGGTCCACTCCTTTCCAGCCACTGCGTCCAACGGGGCTAACGCATTGAGTCCGCTTGCATCTTTTTTTCCCCAAACTTTTTTTAATACTAGAATTACATTTTTAGTAACTGAAATTACATAGTAAATCTAGAACTTCCTCCTAACATTAAAACCTAAAACCTAAACCTAAACTTGAAGAAAATTAATAACCGGCCACCGGCCGACAAGGGGGAAGATCAAAGAGGGGCTCCGGCCTTGAGGAACGTCACGCAGCATGCCCGTTCTGCAACGGACTTGCTGACTCTTCCTTCATCGCGGCCATGGCCAGCCCAGGGCTGGCTAACTCATCTTTTTTGATCATTTCGTAGCTACGAAACACGTAGCGGGCGCCGGTATTAGTGGAAAATGAGCCGCACATAGGCGGCCACGCCGGCGGGGGTACCGCACCACTTGGATCAGTCGATAACTGCTCCATTGTCGGTCACGTCGGCGGCCGCGGCCGCCTCGGCCGCCTTGGCCTCGCGGTGACGTTTGCGGCGCGCCGCCCGCGCAGCGGTCTCGATTGCTCTGCGCGAGTTCGCAAACTCGGCCTCCACCGCCACGTCGGCGCAGGCGCGCGCTGCGGACATTAACGCGGCCGCCCTCTGCGCGTTCAGCTGCATGTGGGCTGCCTGTACCGCCTCGTCCTCGGTGCTGGGGACACAGCCGCCCACGACGATGGGAGGCTCGGGCTCGGGCGGCGCGGTGCCCGCCGCGACCGCCGCGACTCCGGCGGCGAACACGTACTCTTCTTCGTCGTTGTCGATGCAGTCGAAGTACGCGGCCTCCGCCGCCATTCTCTCGTCGGGGTGCTGGATCATGCCGGGCCATGCCGGGCTGGTCGGCATCCGGCGCCCGCTCGCCCTCTGTCGCGCGCGCTCCGCCTGGTCCAGCAGATGCTGCGGCGTCGGCTCTCCAGCCATTCCGGCGCGTGGATCTGTGGTTGGAGGTGGTGGCCGCCGTGGTGGGGGAGGAGAGCTCTAGGGTTTGTGCTCTAGGGTTCGCCCGGCCGGCTCCTTTTATTAAAGAGCTCCACCGCCCACAGTTATTGCGGGTAGGTGGCCGCTCTAACCGTTGGGGTCGATGACACGCGGAGCCAGGGAGGACACAGGAGCGCTCCGCGAGCGTCCGGGGCTGACGCATCGGTGGCCCAAATTTGGGCCAGGAATGCGTCGCGGCGGACCAAAAAACGAACCGTGGTCCGTTTGCGTCGCCTCGTTGGGCCGTGTTTTTGGCCCCCGCGGACAGGAACGGAGGCGCGCGGACTCGATGCATCGCCCGTTGGAGTCATCCTAAATTTGGCAGAAACGATAAATCTGAGCCTGACGACAAAGTTTAGCCCGAAATGAACCGTCTTTACAAGTTTAGCCGGATCTAATCTTTCTTGTGCGAGGTAATGTAAGCAAGGTACCACCAGGGTCAGCGACGGTGGCGCTTCTAGTCCAGGGTCGGGCCGCCCCGGTTGACTATTCTGACATGGCAACAACACCGGTAACCTCGCGGTAGATAATTTGTGGTACCGTCACGGACAACAACGGGAGATTACGCAGATTACCGCTAGGTTGGGCGGCAATAGGCTCCTGAAGGGTTCAGTGCCCGTGGGCTTGAGATTTTTCCCCAAGTTTGATCCCCAGATAAGGTAGTACCACCGGATCGGGTGGCGGTATGGCCTGAGGTTTTTTTACCAAGTTCAATTTCCATGCTAAACTGGAGGGGGACATCACAAGCTATTTCTATTTTGACAACTCAAACTTGGCGACATCACAAGTTCTTCTATTTTGACAACTCAAAGTTGACGAGATAACACAAATTTAGAACTCAAACAAAATAACAACTTCACGTCATCACAAAGTTTTAAATAAAACCGACATAACAAGTTCAACATTCCACATAGTGCACGACATCTCCTACTTCACGACGTAGCATATTTAGCAGTCAACTTGCTAGCTTGTCATGGGGGTCAACAAGGTGGAAGATGGATTGGTGTTGGATCTGCTGCGCTTGCGCCGGATTTGGGGACGGAGGTGCCCAGGCGAAAGTTCGTTCATCGTTCTATGTTCCGTCGTTCGTCGGCGGACGATTCTTGCTCTGTAAAGCCATGGGGGTGCTTCCTCCCTTGGGGTGTGCGGCGGCCTGTCTTCTTCTGCTCTGCCAGCGTTCGCGGCGACGGATGGAGGCAAGCTTCGCGGTGGTCTAGCGTCGGCGTCGGTCACGGCGTCGTTGCTCTTGCTCTGGCTTTTCTGGCCTGCCTTTGTACTCCTGTGTGTGTACGCTGTATTGTATGGTTTATCTGTTAAATATACGCAGGTTGTTCTCAAAAAAAAAAAACTTGCTAGCTTGTGCCGGCTCTCTAGATTGAGCTACAAGGTCGTTTCCTCTGATGAGTACTCCCGCTCTCGTCCTCTGAGTGCTTTTGCTCCGAGTGAGCACGAGGACGCCGGTGCATCGTCGCCGTCGCCGTTGGATTCGAAATGGGCGTCTGAAATGGTGCCTCACGAGGGCAAGACTCGCAATTCCCTTGTTGCTGGAGCCAGCCGTGTGACGCCGTGAGTGTGGAGAGTGCGTGGACCTAGCGTTTGAACGAAGGCGTGCTGAGAAAGGATGGAGAAAAAGGGAAAGAGCAAGCGCGTCTGAACACGGGACTGCCAGCGTACTCCGTAGCTCCGCAGCAGCAGCGCAGCAGGCAGGCGTGGACTTTTGTCAACGGTGTTCTGTCTTGGTCAACACGTTGTTCAGAGATCAGACTGGTACGAGCACCATTACTCTACAGACGCTGAGCTCAGCTCAGACTAGTACAACGGGCTGACAAAACACTACGTTCAGAGCTCAGTTTTTTTTTTCTTAACGGAAAAAGGCACGAAAACAATGGAAAAACCGTTCTTTGGTTGGATCAATTCGTGTCCTGATCCGCTTCCATTTCGCCCAATTTTTTTGGTCCGGTTTATGAATCGACCCCCCTTCCGCTGCAGAGCAGAGCTGAGGAAAAAACAGAGCAGCGTGTGCACCGTGCAGGAGGAATTCAAATTCGACGTTGCATCACGCACAGAACTTGCACTTGCCTTGCTGCTGGAGCCAGCCGTGTGACGGCGTGAGTGTTGAGTGTGGAGGGTGGTGGAGAAGGGATGAGATTTGCTGACTTCTTCCTCGCTGACTTTGGCTGACTTTGGGTCACTGATTTGTGGACCCCACACAAGGTAGGCCCCACATGTCAGTGACTCAAAGTCACCTGACTTTGCCTCTCACAAAGTCAGCCAATCCGATCCTGGTGGAGAAGCGTTTGTCCGGCACACTCACAAGAGGGTTTTTGAAACAGAGGCAAAAGATTGCTTCATCCATTAATTAATTAAGAAGAAGAAAGTTGTTCAATTAATTTACGGAGAAACTGAGGCCGGTCTGGGTGTCGGTTGGCAGTGGCAATTTCCTAAGGGGTGGGTGGCATGTTTGCGAGTTGTCGTCGGGCGAAAGCCTTGTATTGGCAGTCGGCCAAGACCGACGACGATGACGCCCTTTGGCGTCGCGTCCTTCTTGAAGGCATCATCGTGGTGGTGCTCTTGTTCCTCCGCCAGGGCATTTCCGGGGATCCCAAGCGAGATCGGGCAAGGGCGGCGTTCTTGCTTCGCCTTCCTCATGGGGACTCGCGTTGGAGGTTCCGTCGGCCGGAGGGACTAGTGGAGCGAGTTGGTGGTTGGTAGGGGCGAGTTGCTAGCAGCCTCATCTACATTGGACAGGCGGACACAACTTCGGGTTTGTGATCTCCGGGTGAAAACTCTACACCGGCCTCGATCGATGCTCGTGATGGCGGCGCTTTTGGTCATAGCTTCCCTTCTTGGGTGAATCGTTGTGGAGCCCTTCGCCCTCGATCGGTATTTTGCCTTTTAATTCGTTTGGCCGGCATTGTCCGTTCTTCGTCATCGGCTAGGTGGTGTGCAGCCCTGAGCCGGCGTGGATGTTAGAGCGCCGACTTCGGTATTTTGCCTCCACGTGTTGCGTTGAGGTGTTAAGAGTGTCGGTTCTGGCGTCCTGGTCATCGACTCGTGTGGGACGTAGCCTCGGGGCTGGCGTGGATGTCAGAGTAGATGGATTCTCGCCTCCGCCGTGTTGCGTTGAAGTGTTTGTGTGTCGGCTTTGATTGTTTTTTTTGAAAGGTGGGCCTCGCCCCAATTTCATTTATTGTGAAATTGATAATACAGAGTTCTTCCACGCCCAGGGTACAAACCCCCCTGCGAGCAACCAAAGCTGGATCTACTACAGGAACTCCACTAACACAAGAGCTACTCCTACCAACATACAAACTGAAAACCTAGCTACTCTAAAAAAGACTGTTACACAACGGACAAAGACAACAGATATGTTGCCTACAGCCAACAACAACAATCGTAGCTCATCTTGGTCACACCGGCTTTGATTGTTAGGGTGACTTGGTTGTCGATTTGTGTGGGGGCGTAGCCTCGGGACCGGCGTGGTGCATTATGTGTTATATCAGTTTTTGGTCAGTTTTTCGTATAGACTGACCAACTCTTTTCTACCGTGCCAATGAAAAGATAAATCTTTTTATCTCGTTTTAGAAAAATAAAAAACATCACCAAAGTGCCCCATATATACAGTACTACGCGTGCAGAGACACGGTGGAGAAGTATCGCGCGCGGAAGCCCACCACGACAAGCGCGTCTGCACAGAGACGACCAGCGTCCTCCGTCTCGGCAGCAGCAAGCCTAGCAGGCAGGATGACTCTGCAATGTCGTGTCTTGGTCAACACACCACTGCGCTCTGAGCTGAGCTCATGGTTCAGAGTTCAGACTAGTAGAGGCCACTCGTGCAAGCAATGGACTACTCCTAAATCTTAATTGAAAAAATAAAAGCAAGAGTATATTAATTTAGCACGAACAATTCTGGTACTCCCTCCGATCCATATTAGTGGGCATAGCTTTGTCTAAATTCATATGTATCTAGTTAAGTATTTAGACTAGATACATGTGTATCTAGACAAAGTTGTGCCCACTAATATGGATCGGAGGTAGTACAATTTTGTTTGAACGCGTGCGGAGAAAGGGAAAAGAAGAAGGGCAGAATTCCACTGCGACTATGAACAGGGCGGAGACTCAAACAAAGTGGTGCTCCGGTCAACACACTCGCGTTTTGAGCTCATACTACTCGCCAAAGTAGACTAGCGGTGAAGGAGTGGCACCTCTCTCTCTCTCTCTCTGAAAAAAAAAGTGCTATAGCATAGCAGTCGGCAACCAACAGACCACTTCAACAGGCAAATGTATGAGCTCATGATAAGCACTAGTACTACTAATCATGGAAACGCAATTGCAATTAATTTAGTGTTAATCCGTCGACCACGTAAGCCGTCACGGTTGGTTGAGAAAAGCAGAGGCAGTTTACCAAATCAAAGGGGTTTCGTTTGGTTTCAGGGTGCGTGTACTCTTATCCTTCACAGGAATCTGCGATTGCTGTCCATGATTCCATTATTTAATTGAATGTTTGTTCATGATTCTGGACGATGATAATTGAGCTCATGTCAATCCACTCTGAATCTCTGATTGGTTAACCCTGTCCCTGCGTACGTAGTCGTGTGCACGTCACCGAATTCTGCCAAAATACATCAAATCGATGATGAGCATTCGTCTAGTCTGTCATGTCTCCTCGAAAACCTGAATCCTGAAAAATGGTTGTCCTGTCGCCGGCAGGAGTACCCATGAGAAAGGTTCAGTAGCCGGTCGAGGACCTTTTCCAAATCTTTGTTCTCGACATGCTATTTCTTCCGGACATGCTAGATCTTCTTTCAAATTGATGGTATCTTCAGAAATTTTTTGAGAACCATGCCAAGCAGTTAAAGTTTTCGACTGGTTCTTTTTTCTATTCTTTTCGTTTCGTGCAGCACGGTTGAAAATTACTGACGCCTCCTGCCTCCAGACGTACCTGCCGAGTGAGGCGAGTGAGTTGCATTGTTTTTTTTTTGTTTGGGCATAGAGTGAGTTGCATTCTTTTAGCAAGGTAATATGTTTTTCATTTATAAATTTATAAATAAAGAACAAGATAAAAAGCACGTACACATTGATCTTATAGATATGAAAAGATAGGATAAATCTATGTGACAAACCAACGCCTATCTCTGTTATTCGGCACCACCGTAGCAGCCACTGAAGAGAAGCGAGACAGATCACCTCTTCAACCGAGTTTGACGCGACTCCATCGCTGATCAGCCGCTTTTCGGACCTCCAAACTAGTTTGCCATAGGACAAACGCATTGTCGCTGAAAGAATCAGATCATGACAGCACGATCCCGGACACGCCATCGAATTTTAGAACCGGCACCCCCGCACGACAACGTCGGAGTAGGAATCAGAACCGTCAACCTCCAACCACAAATCCAGCACAAGGTGCACCATCTTCCATCTGTCACCAGCACAGACAACCGTCTGCACGTACTCCTGGACAAATCCTCTCTGCTCTACCATGCCGCCGGAGACCACGTCGCAGCAACGGGGACAGAGCAGGAGGAAAGACTCATCTGATGAAGTCGTCGCCGCCGCCTCGCCGAAACCATTCAAGAACCCTAAAGCCACCAGCCAGAAAGATCGGCAAGCACACGATGCCAACAACTCCGAGACGCCGCCATGAAGGACAACGCCGGTGTGGGAATAGAGTGAGACAAATTTATTCATCTGGACGCCGCTCCCACCAACCCAACAGTGCACCACGACCTGCAAAACCAAACCATAACTACAGAGCGGAGGAACTGGATCCCCCTCCCTCCCGCCAACGGAGCAGCAGGAAGAGGGAGAGGGGACCAGCAGGAACGCCGATGAAGATCGGGTGGGAAAAGAAATCGCCTCCCTGGTGGCTAGGTCAGGGAGCGAACGCTTCAATGCACGTTTATCTTGCAGTGAGTTGCATTTGGTAGGTGTATGACATGAGTGCCGACTTTCTGTTGTATGGATACATGATTTCTGTTCAGCGTCTGGTGCCACCGTCACCTACAACTTATTATACGGAGCTTCTGCGCAAGGTAAATTCTTTGAACCAATTTTGTATTGTTATTAATGACAATATACTCCAGATACAATCTTGTACACGTGTACTGCTCCTTGGAGGTGAGCACGAATAAACTAATTAGAGTCCGGTGCTCCACAGCGAGAGCATGGCATAGAGTGGATAACTGGAGATTTAGTAGGGTAAGTGTATGCGCGTGTATATGAGCGTATGCGTTATACTATGTTTTGTAAAAAAAAAGATTTCCCGAGATTCAGTGATCTCATTGTTTAAAAAAAAATCAAAAAATATATTTAAAAGATAAAAAAACTGGAAAATAATCTTGCATGTTCTTAATGAAATTTCCAAGCGTGCAAAATATCAAAATAAAATACTTTACAATTTGAGCTATACAAAAATGACCAATGTACATATCTGACTAGAGTGAACAATGTATAGTTTCGAACCTTCAATTTTTATCATTTTTGCGTAACCCGTAATACAAAACATTTCACACTTCGATTTTGAACGCTTATTGTATACATCATTAACAACATGTGGAATTTTTTCATTTTTTTTAAATTTTTACTTTTTTTGAATTTTATATAATCACATGATCACTCGAGTTCGGAGCATAAATGACTTTCCGCGTAGCATAACACTTTGCTTGCCCAATGCCCAGTGCCCAGCAAGCTTTCAAAGCTCAAACGCAAATGAATAATGTACAAGATGATGATACCAACGGCAACAAAAAATGGACCCGGTGAACGATGGCGTCTCAATGTCCGCAAAACATGCAAAGACGTGTGTCTCAACAAGGTTTCTGAATGATTATTTCCACATCAACAACAACAACAAAAAAATGCACCCGGCGAATGATCGTGCTTCACTTGTCAAAATCAAAATAGTAATATATGCAGAGGGAGGCGTGTGGTTTGTTTAAGGCACACGGAAGAGACAAGTCTGTTTAGATGCCAAACCCCTTAACCGCAAGCTAGGTCCTGAATTCCTTGATTCGTTCTGCTTTCTTTCTGTGTTCTTGGCTCCTTGCTCCTCAGCCAGCTGCCGACTCCAGCCGCACGAGTGTATAATTGCATCGATTTGACTTTGGAGCATATATCTCCTACTCCTTAGAGCAAGTACAATAATATAGCCGGCTGTTTGCTATAAGATGGTGGCATGTCATCTATAGCCAACCTAATAGCCAACAAGTACAATAGTTGGCTATAAATATGGACTACTTTATTTATAGTTGGCCCACCTTCCATTCTCACAAAGTGTCTAGGAGCACGTGCTACAGCCGGCTCTTGCATGAGAGCCCGTTTCCACTCTCACTCCTACTCTCTCTCCTCCATGTAAGCATACATATAATATTTAAATCCTTACAGCCTGCTGACTGGACCTTATTGTACTTGCTCTTAGTTTAACTTTCGAAGATTTTGACCATGTCGGAGAGGCTGCGCGCCCCGAAATCATAAGAAAATTACCACATGTCTGGCCTTGTTGCGCGCACTTCGTGTGGCCGATGCACGGAGCATCATCATTGGTTTCTTCTCCTTGCTAAGTCTTCCCTTGGTTTATTCTTCGACTTCGTCCCCGATGCCCGATCTGCGGTGAAATTTCTCTCCAAATTAAAAAGTTCGACACATCATTTTCCTTTCGAAAGGCGCCAAGGATGTCGACACTTACAACGAGAACAAGAACACGACGGGCATATAGGATGTCGACACTTACACACGTCACTCGTCAACACCACTAGTACAGAGTTAATCTTGGCTCAAGAAGAAGCAGCGCATTGAGCAGCGACAACCGATGACCTATTTTATGGGGTTTATTTACCATCTCCATCTGGCTCGACTCTATACTGTATAACTACCGTGCATGCTTGCATGTAGTAACGTATGTGTTTCTGTCCAGTCGAAAAAAAACAGACATCTACGGCCTCCTGGTGCCTCTCGTCCGAGATTAAGTATGGCAATTTTACCCACGTTACAGATACCCGCGGGTACCATACCCGTATGGGTAGGGTATGGGTATAATTTTATACTTATGGGTAATACCCGTATCCTACCCGTTAAGTCGCGGGTAAGGCACGGGTATAGCCTTTTACTCATGGGTATACCCATACCCTACCCGTTTATATTAACATGTATACCTTACCTGTGGAGCTCGTGAACTTGTGAACCTATGTAATTGAGATAATTGTCATGTACTCATTGAGTTGATATAAACGTTTTTCTTTTGTGAAATGTGCTATCGATGAATGTAAAATTATGAATAATTTGTGTACTATTTAATCTACCCGTTGGGTACCCAATGGGTATGTGTACCCGTCGGGTATGGGTATACGGGTAAATTTTCATACCCATGGGTATGAGTATGGGTAGAATTTTTTACCCATTGAATACACGGGTATGGGTATGGTATTGCTCTACCCGTCCCATACCCTACCCATTGCCATCCTTATCCGAGATCGCCAAATCGTATTCACCGCCCGCTTCGGACGTGAGTGACGCGCCGCCTGACCGAACTTAGTGGTGGGCCAGGCCCATTACAATATGGTGTTTCTATTGCTTTTTCATTTTTCTTTCATATTTTTGCTCTTTTTCTGTATTTATTTTCTTTAATTTTTGGTTGGCTTGTTGTTTTCAGTTTGTTTTTTTCTCTTTTTTCTATTTTATTATAGTAAACAATGTTTCACATTGTCAGAAAATTAATGTTCACGGTGTTCGAAGAAAATGTTCATATGGGGTTACAAAAAAGTTAACAAGTTAGACAAAATGTTCACATGGTACACGGGATTTCAAGAAAAGGTTCATGAGTTCGAAAAGCGTTCACGTGGTTTTGAAAAATACTTTAATGGGATTCTAGAAAATGTTCACATAGTTAAAAGTACTTTTTCACAGGATTCCAAAAAATGTTCACCTATTTAAAAAATCATGAATTCGAAAAATGTTCACGTGGTTAAAAATACCTTCACGGGATTTTAGAAAATGGTCACCAACTCAAAATAAAATGTTCACGAATTCAAATTTCATGTTACAACATTGAGCTGACTTGTGATACAAAAACATATATAAACTTTATTAATTTTTAGGATTTATTAAAAAATAAAAATACAAATCGTGACTATTTAAAGCTGTATGTGGAGCAGTCATTAAGGTTGCCTTTCACACCGCCACAATACCTATATTCTCTTTTTGTATGGCGTGGGCGAGCACAAAAAAATACATGAGTTTATTAGATCATAACAATTTGGGGGCAGAAGCGAGCAGAAAAAATGAAAGACTTTACATTATCTAATACATATGTAAGATGCCTACTTTATCAGATCGCCGTTTTTTTGGAGGAATAGCGTCTTTATTAGATCTTAACATCTAATACAAGATTTGTTTTTTGGAGGAAGGTAGGAGGATCTCCTTCCGAAGAAATGCATAGTCATTGCATTGTATGCATGCTTTCCAGTTCATGCACCACTGAGTTTGCTTCTCTCACACTGTAAAGAAAAGCCATTTTGTTTAGTTGGTTCTCCATTAAGGATCAGAGCATAAACTCAGTAGGGTAATTTATCACAGGGAACCTCCAGACTATCTAATTCAAATTCAACTTGTTAATTGAGTGATATTTAGATGGAGAAGAACTCAACAAAACTTGGATGCGTGATCTAGAAATCAAACTGGTAATAGTAAAGGTATTAGATTTATATTCATACATGTGATAATACCTGATTGTTTAACCCAAAAAGAGAGAAACATTTTGGATATTATCTGACATGACCGTTAATGAGCAATACAACATCTTGAAAACCGTACGAGATATATTTTTATTTTTAGAACTTTAAGTATTACATTAATTATTATTACTTATATTTACTTACACTTACAGTATTAAATCATACATTCTTGAAACATCTACTAGGTTTAGAATTTATATTCTTGATATTTAAGGAAGATAAAATAAACACCAACACATAAGTGTATTTTTAGTTCACGTGAGTATTTCAATATAAGCATTTGGTTTAATCAATAAAAAATAATAGGCAGTCCAAAAAAATAAACTAACACCACTTACTTTGCAATGTAAACTTCAGTTTTAGTGAACTAAACTCTCCAAAGTGGGTGCTAAAATGTGATAACAAAAATTTGTATCTCAATATTTAGGTGCATTATTATGTGGCTATGACTCTTCCTAATAGAAAAGTATAATGGTTAAGATCATATATAAGGGGAAAATTAAATAGTAAAAAATAAAAACGTTTGGTATAAAATATAGCTGCTCCAGTTAATAAAAACAAAAGGGCAGTGCCTGGGTGAGGGTTCTGCCGCTGGCTAGCAGCGCCGGAGATGGCAATGCCCCTAGCTGCCCCAACCGTTCTAGGGGGGCATAATTGTACATGGAAGTCATGGACTATTACGTGCACGTAGTCACCATGAGAGCCGATGTCGTTGTGACAAGTGCAGTCGATGATAGGATATGAAGTGCTCGCCACGACATCTTTCTCATCAACTTGACGCGATTTGAACCGGTGGGACATCTAGCTGCATCAGCACACACATGGGCACACACTCAGTGCCTCTCTGTATAGCCGACGTTAACTACATCGCGATTATGTACTTATTTTTCTGTTCATTGTAGTTCCACATTGTTTGATGTGGCCTTGTATTGGTGTGAGTGCCCCTTTCTAGAATGCGCTAATCTGCTACCGACCTTCGTTCTACTAATGTAAATCGTTACCGTTATCCATCTTATTTTTGTGAATATTATGTTTGTCTAAACTGCTAATCGAAGGAGCTGCCACAAAATCATAATAATTCAGTGTAGCATATGTATTTAATTGATTTTAGGATGAAATATTTTTACACAGGACATTACTTTGAAAATCAATTAATATACCTCTGCTAGAGAAATAGCAGGGCAGTCAAATGACACGACCAGCTCACTGTATAATGCCAAGATATCCCAGAAAGTCATTTTGGCTCCCTGAATCCAATGCTTCCACTAGTTTATAAAACACAACTTTTTTAAGTTTCAAATAGTATTAAAAATCCGCATGTTGTTAATGATGTATACTATAAACATGCAAAATCACGGTGTGAAACTGTTTGTATTATGGGCTACAGAAAAATGACAAATTTTGGAGATTTAAAACTATACATTTGTTCACTATTTTTAGATATGTACATTTATCATTTTTATGTAACTCAAAATGCAAAGTAGTTTGCATTGAGATTTGACATGCTTGTAAGACATATCATTGAGAACATTCATGTTTTTCAGTTTTTTTTTAGTTTTTAAATATGTTTTTTGATTTTTGAAAATAATGGGATCACTGGCACGAAATCTCCGCTCTACTCCGGATTTCTATAAAGACGCTGCCCAAAAAGTCTAGTTATTAGCTAATATCACGTCAGAGACATAAAACTAAATTATTGCATTTGTCCAACCGAATCACTGCAAGGACCATTATTGACATTGTTGCTTACCAACAAAAGCAATAAAGTGGTCAGAATTATACACAAGGCTCAGAACCGATAGAGAGATAAATCAAGTGTAAGAACAAAAGTAGGAAAGAACAACGATAGTTCGATCATGGAGAGATGTGTGTTGCAGTGGCGCAGCTTGCCAAAGCTTGCTGGGGGGGCAAAACACAATATATGAGAGCTTGGGGGGGGGGGGGGGGGCAAAACACACAAAACGTCATATTTTAAGCTCTCCCTCAAAAAAAAAATCTGCATGCATGTGTCAATCTTGGGGGGGCGGTGGCCCCCCTGACCTCAACTAAGCTCCGCCACTACTGTGTCGCCTTGTTGACCTCGATGGTCTAGGCATGGAAAATACACGGTTGACGGGTTCGGCACTTAGAGCTCGTTGGCCATGGTATCAGTGCCGCCTCGACCATGCCCTGGGCCAAGTTCCTAATTAAGGTGAGTCGTCAATGACACTGCCTTTCTGGTCTGGACGCGGTGACACGAAAGCCCTCTTCCAGAAGGACTGCTAGCTTGAGGCCCATGCCATTTGTGACATGGCACCCACGCTATTTGGTATGGTCTCCAAGCGCGCAACAAAGTGTCGCTCTGTTATCTAACGTGCAAGTCATTGTTGAATTCCTGCATATTGCTCACTTGGTTGGTATCATTGATGCCCATACAGTCATGCCAAATGCAGAAGACAAGTTAACCTCGATCTTGTCGGAGTCTGGAAGCAGTGGCGGAGCTGCTCACAATATATGATGTCGCTTGACATCACAGCTTTTTCAAACGCCCCTTAATTTTTTCGAAATTTATGCATCAACCTATAGAAGTACAGAGTGGCATAGTGTATTGACATCACTACTCCTAGAGCCTAGCTCCGCCACTGTCTGGAAGTACTCAAGAAAATCAGCCTAAAATGTTCTCTTCGCCTGCTGCTAGCAACGAATCATCTTTCTGTCGGGCAACATGGGATATGTGGATGGGCGCCACTCAAATGTTAAATCTTTGCCTGGTTGGCGCGTTGGGTCTTAGTCATTTCCCTAACTTTGAAACCGGTTGTAAAAGCTACACCATTGAAATGACTTTTTTTCTTAATTTTCATGATTTACTTAGAATACAAAATTTTAAAAACACAAATTCTGAGTTTTATTGGCCGTATTTGGAGCAACCATTAAGGTTGCTCTTTAGGCAGCATCGGCATACAGCCCCCGCATCTCGTATATGACATTTTGTGCAGCGAGGTGAGCCACGCCGCATGAAGGAGTCTGGATAATGCGCCGATCAGTTTAAGTGGGCTGTTTTACTTTTTGGTTTTAGTTTTCTTTCTTATTTTTGCTTTCTATTTTATTGCTTATTTTCTAAATTTTTAATAGTAAAATATGTTCATAACGTGAAAAAAATGTGTCCATGATGTCTATTAAACAATCTTCACAGGGGTTCAAAAAATTGTTCATGAGGTTCGAAAAAATGCTCACGGGTTTAAACAAATATTTTGGAGATACAAAAATGTTCGTTTGGTTTCTAAAAATCTTCACGATTTTGTTTTTATTTCTACGCTATTGAACTGATTTCTTATAAATAAATAATAATTTGATCCCCGTGCGACCCGTGAAGCTACTACTTCAGGCGTGGCGAGTGGCGACCCAGTGCAGTTTTCTTTTCAAGAACAACCTACTAGTGCAGCTAAGAGCGTTTTATCCCCGTACAGCCTGCCAGAGGCGGTCTATAGGCGCTCCCTCCAGATCCTTCCTGGAATTTGGAACGGTCTTCTCAAGTGATACATAGCCCGTCCAGTACTCCAGTCCACTCTGAGGTGATGCCCAGCAAACTAAGAGGCCCATATCCATCCTTTTCCAACACAACACAACAACAACCCGATAGTGTTCACTGTTGAGTCCCAGAAAAAAAAAGGAATAGTTGTCAGCAGCAGGCCCATTGTGTGAGATTCAGAAGAAAGTCCAGTCCACTCTAGGTTCAAGCCCAGAAAGAGAACAGGTTGTCTGACGAAGCATGACCATTGTGTGAGATTCAGAAGCAACATTTGATGCCCCTGTTCCTCCTGTCCATTTGACATAGTATCCAGAAGCAAGATTTGATTTGATGCTCCTCATTTGTTTTATCTCTCCATCTTCCTCTCCCTGGCTGGCTGCGTATCATTGGGGCAGTGTACAGCAGACAAGGAACAGTACCAAACTGTGGAGGAGGGACATGCCCTGCATTATTTCATCTCATCATTTGCCTTTCCTTGTCCCCCTCTCAAAAAGTTGTACGTAATTTATCTGGTTACTGGCAAGCAGAAAGTTTTCATCATTTGATCCAGCACAGTAGTACTTTTTTTTACTGCTCCTCGCTCCCTGTCTCTACAAAGCCTGCAGCCATCGAGGAGGTATAAACAGACCGGTGATTACGGTGTGCAGGTCTATTATTTGCCACTGATGAGAGACAAAGGACTGCGTTTCTGCATGTTTTCACAACAGTGGACCGGTTAGCAGAGAGGCCCATCTATCTATGGACTATTGCCATTGCAAAAGCTGACTTGAAAGTTTTACTGCATGCAAACCTGTTTGTCTCGTAGATTTGGGAGTTTGAACTGCATCACTGTCCTTCCCTGCTTTGAAATCGAGTGAATTTGACTTTGAACTATGGCTATAAATTTCTCCTCTTCTTGAATCTGCGAATGATTCATGCAGCATCAGTTACTAAATTACTCAAACTTCAGCAGATCGACGGAAACAAGTCACTTTCTGTGAATTTAAATTTAGTGTTATACGAGAACGTGAAACATGTGCATGAAGCATGCTAAGATGGAAAGATGCCCCTTGGCATCTCGGACGTGTTCTCCCAAAGATCTAACTTCCAGTAATATTGTTGCGAACAGTTGCATATGTACATACGCAGGCTCCCAGCCACAGGCATCTTCTCTGTAGAATCCTATAGCAGCATAGTTTGCAAGTAGGCAATGGCATGAGCGACACCACTGAGTACCAAGCTAGTACGGCCATACAAAACACTCAGCAACAACAAGTGCAATCCTTGCACATGAACAAGCAGTAGCAATTATCTATTTTTCTGCAAGAACATGGTACCAATTGGTACTGAACATGACACCAGGGATCACGCTAAAACTGATCAGGCATGCATGGCAGAGGCTCGATCTGCAAGATAGATCAATCATTTGCAGCTTCTTGTTTTTGTGACAAGAAGAAGATCCTGAGGCTGAGATCTTGCTGCTTGTGCACGCCAAGAAGCTTCTCACTCTGTCTTCTCCCTA
Organism: Poa pratensis; assembly: GCA_947311845.1. Classification (NCBI taxonomy): domain Eukaryota; kingdom Viridiplantae; phylum Streptophyta; class Magnoliopsida; order Poales; family Poaceae; genus Poa; species Poa pratensis. The sequence goes on from CAMZMU010000047.1 coordinate 3,230,978, forward strand.
ATTAACTGGACCAATTCTATTCTCCTTCTAATAATGCATAAGCAGAACTCTTACTATTTATCGTAAAAAAAAGAAATAGTCTCTGCAACTGACTGATATGTACGCATGCTGCATGCAGAACATGAGCCCATGCTGAACCTGGATTTCAGGAAATTTCTCATGTTGAATGTGATACGTGCAGATCCAGTTTCTTCAGGGATACTTCACATATCATCGGCCACCTACCTACTTAAGCAGGTATGTATACTTAGTACTAGTACTAGAGAGGTGGTGAGTGCCATTAAAGTGTCACAGGTTTCTTGGTTCAGAGCTGAGCTTTTTTGCCACCATGCTTACACTTGCATGCCGTACACGAGTGAGCGATCAATGAGATACTCCAATAAATAATTAGAGAGGTGGCCACTATGAAGCCATGTGAACAGTGCGATTTTTTCTTTGTCGACGAAAATGCAGAAGAGAAAACGGCAAGCTGGCGATGCAAAAGGAATTTTGGGGTCGCCACCAAAATAAACAGAAGTAGAAGCCTTGGCCTTTTGGTCTTGCCATTTCTGCTACCAGAGCGTTGCTTCCCACAGCTAAGCTGTCAATATTCAGATGAGTCCTTGCATACAAGCCCTAGATGATTAAGATATATTGTTGGACATCGATTGATTAATCATGCTTAATTGTGTTCAGTTGAGCTGATCGCTTGGTCCGACATTGCCTCTAAAAAAACAATTTTCCCCGGGGAGAAAAAAAAGCACGTTGACTAGCTTATCTTGAGACATGGCAGATATATCATATATATGGCATTATTCCTTGCTAGCTCGCCGTATAATATCTGAAGGAATGCGTAGGGAGGTGCAAAATAAAATAAAAGTGAGGAAGAAGGCAAAGCTTGCATCATGTGTCATGTTCCCCACCTCGTGCACCATCCTCGACAGCCTAAACAACAATGTGGTGTAGAAACAATCATGGAGCTCCAAATCTCTGATACTAGAACAAGGTGAACTTCTTAAATAATGTGTAATCTGGAAGACAGGCATGTGTTGACGCGATGTTACCAAAGAGGAGGGGGAGTCCTTTGAGAGGGAGTTCACGCTGTAAGAAGGTATTGGCATCGATGATGTTGGAGTCCAGCCAGAATAGGTCATTCTCGAGCACTCGGCAGAAATGAGTCTCCTCCGGCGGTCTCCACTTCATGCAACGGTGCCTTGCTCTGCAAAACAGCACTCATGCGCAACCATCAATCAGGAAAGCAGCAGCTGATTTGTTCGGGAAAATGTCACCTTTTTAGGTGGTAGTTTAACATACCAAGTAAACATCATCTTGCATCTTATATCTTACTGAGAATACGTTAACTTTTTCAGATCTTCACTTGTAGAAATTAAACTTCTTTATTATACAATATTATAATAGATGGATGTTGGATGAATGCATACTGATTATTTTTCTTATAAACTCTAGACAGTTGTACTAATTTGTGAAATTTCTCTGTCGTGATAGTAGATACTTAATCGTTCTTGATGATATACGTGATATAAGAGATTGGGAAGTTATCCGCCACGCTTTTGTGGATCATGATTGTGGATGTCAAGTTATCATAACTACAAGGATTTTTTAAGTCCTGAAATTGTGGAGATGTTTACAAGATGATACCACTTTCTCATGAGAAATCTAAAAGAATTACTTATATAAGAGGTTACTTGGTGGCAATTTCTTAATCCCTGATCAGATGGCTAAGGAAACAAAATCAATTTTAAAGAAATGTGATTGTATACCATTGGCTATCATTACAATGGAAAGTTTGATGGTGGATAGACCATTGCAAGAATGGTCCTGAGTGTACAGTCTATTGGTTTTGGGCACAAAGATGATAGGGAAAATCTCGGAAATACAAGAAATATATCTTTGTTAAAATATGGTGATACATAATTATTCATCCCATGAAGTTTGTGGTATGGCGGTACCACTGATCAGCATAGGTTAATTGGAATGCATGTTCCCACATCTACGAAATGATAACTCTTTGAGATAAGAAAACCCTGCTTCTATAGAATAATCGCATGGCAATTTACATAGAAGAATCACCATGAAGATGGTGTTAATAGAGCTGTCGAAGGCTACAAATAAATTCTTATTGAGGGTACATCGACAACCATGTTTGACAGTTCTTATCAAATGGTTCAAGCCGACATCTAGATGAACTAAGATTTGGACATGTTTGGGCATGTTAGGGGACTTTAGCTTCAGCTCAAAGCAAGCAGTTTAAGCTTCTACAAATAGGATGCAACTCAGTTTGTGGATGCTGAACTGTGTTGCATTGTGCTTGTTTTATAATCCGTTGTTGAAAATTAGATAGAACGTAGGCAAAAGCAAGTCACAAACTAGAATCGGGAAATGCAGGTTGGACAGAAAGTATTGTTATAATCCACCGCAGTGCCACACACAGCCTAATCGTAGTTGTTGTTATAAACGATAGCAAAGAAACGATGAAGTGCGGAACGACCAAACCAAAGGGGACACGAGATTTTAACGTGGAAAACCTCTCCAAACAAAGGAGAGGAAAAAACCACGGGCGCCAGCCAGCAATACTTCACTATATCGGGTGAGGTTACAAACGCCGGGGATTTACACAATGCGACTTATCCCAGCCGGCGGCTTACAAGATGTATATATAGTGGTAAAACCCGAGGTCAACTGCAGTCCGACCCGGAAACAACTCGTACTCCGCTCTCCTCGTCACAAGTCGGCCTTTATCAGTATATACGAATTTGGATCACCGCAAAATAACAGTTGTACTGGCATCCCAAAGAAAGCCTTCTTCTAGACGAAGCTAATTTCTTACAAAACATGGTTATCCAAACTTCAATATATGGTTGTTCTTGAACTATTCTTACTTGAATACATACATGGAACTTAGTAAAGCACATTTTCAATGAGGATGAATGGAGTAGTTCCCTAAATGTGCTTTACGACAAAAAAATGCCTATAAGTAGCTTGGTTTAAAGGTGATAGTTTACAAGAACATGTGTCAAAGAGGATTACAGTCTCCACCGCTATATTGGGAGGACCCAGCATACCTTTGGCACGATATTAGAGACTCCGTTCACTTTGTCAGGATGACACAAATTCTGCATCAGGCTTGCTGCTGTGGGCACGTTTTCTTTTTTCCACAGAGAGGAGGGACTGTCCCCGGCCTCCACTTTGATTTAAGCATTGTGCATGTATGTGTCTTTCCCCGTAAGATCATAGTTTTAAGTTCCAGGATTATAAGTTCTCGCCCTAACATAATTGAACATTTATGTTGACTCTCCATTGCCAGCATTTCCAGTGCTTGCATGGCGAGCATTCGTAACGACTGATCCAAACCATGGCTGAGAAATGGCAAGGAGTCAAATGACATAAATAGCTGAGGGCCAAAAGACAAATTATCAATGTTGGGGGGGGGGGGGGGTACTAATATTTTCCCAACTAAACCCTCCCCATAACATTTTGTTCACCATGTTGTCCAAAGCTGGGGTGAGGGGGGGGGGGGGGGGGGCGATGGCCCCCTGGCTTGAACTAAGCTCCACCAGTGCTTGGCTACTCGCAGTGTCACCTAAGATATCTGCAAGGTTTCTAAAAATGTAGGGCTTTTCTGATAACTACTTTTGCAATTGTACACCTAAAAGTCCTCTGGTGCTTACAAGTCTTCTAAGTAGCTTCAATGATGATTCTTTCAGCAACATTTTTTGTGTCCCACTAACATTCACCATGTCCGTTCGATTGCTTCTAAAGTGTGTAATGTTCCAAATGAGTCCATTTGTACCACTAATGTCATTGCGATTTTCATTACAAAAGTTGACTATCTTTTCAAGAATCAACATGCCAAGTACATGAAAAGGATCATGATCCACATATGGCTTCACATGTGGAACATACCAACATTTTGTAATCCACTTCCATCATTTGAGTATTTGAGAAGCCGTATACATTGTTATCAATTATATATTTATGACATCCTTATATGATGGCCCCCTGGCTTGAACTAAGCTCCACCAGTGCTTGGCTACTCGCAGTGTCACCTAAGATATCTGCAAGGTTTCTAAAAATGTAGGGCTTTTCTGATAACTACTTTTGCAATTGTACACCTAAAAGTCCTCTGGTGCTTACAAGTCTTCTAAGTAGCTTCAATGATGATTCTTTCAGCAACATTTTTTGTGTCCCACTAACATTCACCATGTCCGTTCGATTGCTTCTAAAGTGTGTAATGTTCCAAATGAGTCCATTTGTACCACTAATGTCATTGCGATTTTCATTACAAAAGTTGACTATCTTTTCAAGAATCAACATGCCAAGTACATGAAAAGGATCATGATCCACATATGGCTTCACATGTGGAACATACCAACATTTTGTAATCCACTTCCATCATTTGAGTATTTGAGAAGCCGTATACATTGTTATCAATTATATATTTATGACATCCTTATATGATGCACAATTATCAAATAAGTAAATGTTCAGATAATTTTATTAAATGTATGCATTCTACAATGCTTGTTTGTTAAACACAAATTGAATCATGCAAAACAACACCAATATATTTCCTACATTTTGATTTTTATAACACATGCTATAATTATACTAAACATTTTTATTTGTGTAACTCTTTGGAATCAATGTTTTCCGTTTTTCGATAATATAGGCTTTGACATAAAGTTCAAACGGATATGTTTTATAGTGTACTTAATTAATAAATAGTCATTGGATAATGCGACCAAATATTAACATGTAGTGCTATACAGTTAGAAAAATACATTTGGGCAATATTGAAACATATTTATTAGTCATTTTGTTAGTTTGTCTTAGATTCAATTTAGATTTAGTAGAACCTTTTGTTAACTTGTATTTGTTACTACATTGAAGCACATGAACAACAAAACAAAATCCTCTATGGAATGAACTTTGTCGGGTAGATGTATTATATCATGTTTATGTATGTGTCCATTTTAACATCCTTAGATATGTTAGTAGAGGATTCTTTCACTACTACCATTGTTGAGCTATTTAGAGTGTATTATCAAACACACGGTGTATTTTCTAATGGGCGCAGCACGTAACACGTTGTTCAAGTAATGAGTTTTCAGTTATCACTAAACGATAACATAGTGACGAACAAACATGAACACATGGAGAAACCAAAGATGCCAGAGGCATGTATCTAGTCGTTCCACAGCCCCTCCGTCCTTACTTGTACGGTGTACACGTATTTTAAAGGCCAAGTTTAACATTCAAATTAGCATCCTAGTCCTAGATTTTTTTGCTGCTCACCATATGTGACCACAGGTTATTCCTTCGCTTGTTAGCATCCTAGTAACGGTAATATTTTATTTTATTTTATTTATTTATTTTGCAAATGAAGGGCTTTGTTTCTTTTACGTCATCTTCGTCAAGAAGATGAATAGAACTCGAGGCAGTGCACACACCAGCAAAGTGGGTTAGAAGGGTTAATAGTTTTTGTAACTTTCAGCCAGTTCACTCGTGGAGCAAACTATTTTACTTTTTTTTTGCATTTTTTAGAAAAACAAATTTTGTAAACATATTTTGGCCGAAAGTTGAAAAGTGAAAACCTCCAAATCTCCAGCCACCTTTTTACGTGGACATGACCCGTCGGTCCAGACTATCCGAAATACTATCAAATGGACTAAATCGCATCATTTGGATGTTTAACTTCCACCAAAAGTTGTATTTTTCTGGAAAGCAAATCTTTGGATGTGGTTTTGTGAAAACATATCCAACAGTTGCGATTTTATTCAATTTTCTCTAACTATTTTTATAGGTAAGATGATGGGAAGTGCATCTTTAGATTCGTTCAAAAGACTATTTGAAAAACCCATATATTTACAGAGTGAACGTACTTGATGAGAGAATACCCAACCTGGTAGTCCTATGACATCTGTCTCGCAAATATCCCGACAGTACTTTCGCATGCTTCTCAGCAACCATGCAACACGCGTGATAAAGTACAGATTTCGTCCAACTAGTAGATAATCGTGCAAGTTGTCATTCGCAAAAAAAATTACATAAGGCGGATCACGTACGGCTCGACAAGAGCAGACTCGCAACGCACACACAACAGCGACAGCCATCTTCCCTTGACTACTCACACGCACAAAACAAACACCTTCCTCCTATCTCCTTTTTAAAACCACCACACCACCTCTCCCTCCCCATCAATTCAATTCGTCAGTATACTCTTCACAAAAACACGATCGATCGTGAAGTGACTAGCACTAGCAGCACAGCCATGCCCAACAAGCTCGCCCTTGCATCCCTCTTTTCCACAGGTAGCGTGGACGCCGCTGCAAGCCTGTCGTCACCTCCTTCCATGTCAGGACCGTCCTTGAGCACGGCCACCTCGTGGCAATGGCCATCGTGCACGCAGGCCAGGACCATGTTGTTCGGCAAGGCGGATGATTGCCGCGACGGCATGGTTTCGTCGACGCGCCGGGACTGCAAGACCAGGGTGATAACGAACCCGGCTACTGCCACGGACACTGCGACGGTTCGGCATCGGCCGAGCACTCCTTCGTCTCCGCCACGGACTCCTCTGCTTCGACCACGGCGTCGGAGCGTCCACAGGTGGCACCGAGCGTCGCGAGCGAGGTGGACGAGGTGATCATCCACAGGATCCGGTCGTCGAGCCGCCTCTTCTTCGAGCCTGAGGTGACGAGCTCCATCGTGAAGCCGGCTGCGTTCGGCGGGGCAACGGCGTTGGGCATCGACTCAGCCGACACCTACGGTGACTTCCGACCGTCGATGGAGGAGATGGTGCAGAGCCACGGCGGCGCCGGAGGCGAGGGCGACTGGGGTGGCTGGAGGATGTTAGAGTTAATCTTATCATGATTATGTAGCTGCATGTTTGTTTAGTTTTGCATGTGTTAGACTGAGTGAATCGGTCATGTAGCTAGCTGGTAATGTGCACGGTTGGGCTAGTTTGCTAGTGTCCTTGAGAAGAGGTCAAGAGTTAGTTAGTAGTAGCTTGAGAATAGGTCTCCGAGCTAGCATGCGTGTTAGTGGGTTTGTTAGTGCGTGAGTGCATGGATCGAGTGGTTAGTGGAGTAATGGGTCGTAGTGGCTGCAGCCAAGTTCTTGTATATATACTGCTTTGAGTTAATGGAAAGTTAAGCCGAGAGGGCAGAGGAAAAATGTAGCTTTCGTGGTGCCAAGGGAGAGAGTCTCTGCAAAGTCATTTGCTTCTTCCTTGGTGTGTGTGTGTGAGTTTCTCACCGTGTAGTTCAGTGAGAGAGAGAGCCAAGTGAGAGAGTTGAGAGGTAGAAGAAAGAAGAAGAAGAGGCGCAGCGAGATGTTGCGCCAACAAGTGGTATCAGAGCCACCCGCTCTTGGTTCCTGTGGTGGAGGCGCAGGGGGAGATGACTCGAGCAAGGCGGCGGCGCGGCGGACTCCATGCGAGATGGAGGCCGGTGGCGCAAGAAATAGGCTCGGCGGCGTGATGTCGTCGACGGCTGGTTGCGGCGTGAGGCTGCTAGGAGAAGGAGATGGCGTGGTGATCGGCGTCGAGAAGGCGCCTTCCACGTCAAGAAGAGGCCGCTGCGTGCGGCAAGATGGCGTGGTGACCGGTGCTGCGATGGCGTCGTCCACGTCAAGAGGTGGTCGCTGCGTGCGGCAAGACGGCGTGGTGATCGGCGTCGCGAAGGCGTCGTCCACGTCAAGAGGAGGCCGCGGCGTGATGCTGCAGCGACATGGAGATTGCGGTGCGATGCCGCGAGGAAGAGATGGTGGCGTGATGCTGCCACATGAAGGAGATGGTGTGACGCCGTTACGAGAAGACTGTGGTGCGATGCCGCTGGGTGCCGGGGGTGGCGGCGCGATGCCGTCGGGCGCTAGGTATGGTGGTGTGATGCTGCCACGAGGAGACGACGGCGCGAGGCTGTTAGCCGGCGGCGGCGGCGAGATGCTGCAACGAGAAGACGACGGTGAGACGCTGCTATGAGAACGACGGTGTGATGCCGTTGAGAGGAGACGGCGGTGTGATTCCGCTGGTTGCTGATGCCGTGGTGTGATGCCATCATCATCATAAAGAGTTGGCGTGAAGCCAACAAATGTTGCAGTCTGATGCTGCGGCAAGACGATGTGGAGTTCGGCGTGCGAGGGCGTCGTCGACGGCGAGAGGTTGCAGGTGATCTGCAAGTTGGCATGACAAGATTAGGAGGGTGAATGTTAGAGTTAATCTTATCATGATTATGTAGCTGCATGTTTGTTTAGTTTTGCATGTGTTAGACTGAGTGAATCGGTCATGTAGCTAGCTGGTAATGTGCACGGTTGGGCTAGTTTGCTAGTGTCCTTGAGAAGAGGTCAAGAGTTAGTTAGTAGTAGCTTGAGAATAGGTCTCCGAGCTAGCATGCATGTTAGTGGGTTTGTTAGTGCGTGAGTGCATGGATCGAGTGGTTAGTGGAGTAATGGGTCGTAGTGGCTGCAGCCAAGTTCTTGTATATATACTGCTTTGAGTTAATGGAAAGTTAAGCCGAGAGGGCAGAGGAAAAATGTAGCTTTCGTGGTGCCAAGGGAGAGAGTCTCTGCAAAGTCATTTGCTTCTTCCTTGGTGTGTGTGTGTGTGAGTTTCTCACCGTGTAGTTCAGTGAGAGAGAGAGCCAAGTGAGAGAGTTGAGAGGTAGAAGAAAGAAGAAGAAGAGGCGCAGCGAGATGTTGCGCCAACAGAGGAGATGCTGGGGACTGGGGTGGTACCCTCCGCGCCAACGGGAAGAAGACCCACGGTTTCATCGTCGGCGCCTTTGTGGATTTGCTCGTCGCGCTCACTTCCGGCAAACAGAGAAACTAGGCATCTCCCTCCGAGATCGTCCCTACAGCCCTGCCCCGGCCTTTTCATGCGATACATAGCCAGTCCAGTCCACTCTGACTCTGGGCTCTTGGGTCAAGCCCAGCAAGTGTAAAAGTCCATATACAGCAGCAAACAGATAGTGTCAACTGTCAAGTCTATAAAATCATATAGTGGTCAGCAGGACTGCTGGAACAGCATGCACGCCAATCTAAGTGAGATTCAGAAGCAAGATTTTAGAGGGAATCATCTTCGGATTATAGGTGTAGATGCACACATTGTAAAAAAAAAAGTATTTTAAAATGTCCAAAAATTCTAAACAAAAATTTCGGATATACACCCGCATGTTCTATGTTCGTAAAAAATTATTTAAAAATGTATCACATAACGGGTGCATCTAAAGCTACAATTCCAAACACCGTGTCGGATTTTACAGTTTATTTTATGCCCCTGTTATTACTGTCCGTTCGACATAGTATACATGGATTTGATCGAGAACACCCCATTTTTTGTCCATTTCCACTTAGGACAATCCTCAGCTTCATTCAACGCTACACTCGCCAGCACGCTCTGCAGCCTTCTATGATCATTCTGCAGATCCACATCAAGCCATCTTCTAAATTGCAGTCTCCATCTTCTACTAGCCATAGTCGCCACTGTCACATACTGATCTTGGCAAATCTCAAACAGCGCTGGGAATCTATCTCTCAGTGTAGAGGTTCCACACCACGCATCTGACCAGAAATCTGTTCTTTTAGCATTCCCAATCACCATCACTCTACCAGCAAGTACAAGCTTCTAATACGGAGCATGTCTGTCCAGCAAGCGGAATCCGACGCTTTGTGCTTTATTACTGTCCGTTCGACATAGTATACAGAAGCAAGATTTGATTTGATGCTCCTCGTTCGTTTTCTCTCCCCACCTTCATCTCCCTGGTTGGCTGCATATATCATTGGCCTTTTTGGTACCTGTCCTGGCAGCAGACAGGGAACAGTACCACACTGTGGAGTGTGGAGGAGGGACATGCTCTTCCCATCCCTTGCATTGCCCTTTGCCCCACTTCTAAAAAGTTGTAATTTATTTTGTTAGCCAACAGGGAAAGGTTTCATCATTTCATTTGATCCGGAAGCACAGTGGTGGTACTTACTGGTCCTTGCCTCTGCAAAGGCCACAAACAGCCGGGAAACATAAACAGCCGGTGATTACAGTGTGTAGGCCTATTGCCATTGCCACTGATGAGTGATGAGAAACGAAAGACTGCATGTTCCACGACAGTTAACAGTGGATCAGTTAAGAGGAGGCCCATCAATATGGCCCTATGCGAAAGCTGCCTTACCTTTTCTGCGTTGTCCCAGATTTTACTCGAAGATCCCGAAGTTTGAACTGCATCTTTTTCCTTCTTTGATTTTTTTTATTAGAAACGAGTCCTTCTTTGATTTGAATCAAGCAGATATGAACTGATTCTGAAGATGATTCCCGTAAATTTAAAACTTCAGCAGATCGACAAACACGCCACTTCCTGCAAATTTAAAATCAATTGTAACGTGAAACATGAGCATGAGGCATGCTAAGATGGGAAAGATTTTTGAGGAACTGGCATCACATACGTGTTCTTGCAAGATCTAACTGCCAGCAATACTATGGCAAACAGTTGCATATGTATACATACAGGCTTTCGGTCACTGGCATCTTCTCCGCAAAATCCAACTGTAGCGTACTAATTCGTAAGTAGGCGATTGCATCAGCCACACAAGTGACTACCAAGCTAGTACGGCCACACACAGCACCCAGCAACAACCAGTGCAATCTGGGCACATGAACAAGCAGTACCAATTATTTATTTTTCTGCAAGAACACGGTAGGGTACTGAGCATTACGTCAGGGTTCAGGCTAAAGCTAATGATCCATGCATGCCATGGAGGCTAGACCTGAAAGATAGATCAATCATCTACAGAGCTCTCTTGTTTTGGTAACAAGAAGAAGATCCTGATGTTGATATCTTGCTGCTTGTGCACGCCATGAAGCATCTCACTCTACCTTCTCACTGCCTGTCTGAAGAAATGGTCTGTGCAGCTGACTGATGCGCAAGCAGAACATGAGCCATGCTGAACCTGAATTTCAGGAAACGTCTCATGTGGAACGTGATCCTTGCAACATCCAGTTTCTTTAAGATTACTTCATATACCACCAGCCATCTACCTACTTAGACAGATCTGTAGATACTACTAGAGATCGCCATTAAGGTGTCACAGGTTTCTCGGTTCAGAGTTGAACCTTTTGCATGCCGTTCCTGATATATAAAGACATGAGCGAGTGATCAATGAGATAACAATCAATTAAAGAGGTGGGCAGTCTGGAGCCATGTGAACAGTGCACTTTTTTTGTCGACAAAAATGCAGATGCAAAAGGAATTTTATGAGAATGGAGAGCAACATTGATTCGTGATCCCTCTTGTCTTTGCCTTTATGCCTTGCCATTTCTGGTGCTAACACCGTCTAAGAGGATGTAACATTTGGAGAGTGCTACTTCCCCAGCTAATTAAGATGTCACTTTTTTTCCATGGTAATTTACATCTCAAGAGACATACATGCAGGCACTAGATGACTAAAGTGATTATTGGGTATCAATTAATTATTAATCATGCTTAATTGTATCAGTTGAGGTGATCTCTAGGTCAGACATTGTCTCGGAAACATTTTGCCAGGAAAACCTTATCTGCAGACATGGCAGATATATATGACATTATTCTTTGCAGGCACACATCAATAAAAAAACAATTGAGGAGGAAAGCAAAGCTTGCACAGTTGCACTGTGTACCATGTCCCCCACCTCGTCCATCATAGTTGACAGCCCAAACTACCATGCCGTGTGATAGCTGGAATAATCATGGATTTCCAATATCGGATACTATGCACAATGAGAATTTTCAAAATTATTTCCTTGCAAGCGTGTTGTGCATGATTTGAAGGAAACAACGCTGCTCTTTCTGCCTGCATTCTTTTTCTTTTCTTTTTTGGCATTTTTTTGGTGTATTGTTGGTGGACGACAATTGACTAATCTAGGGACTAAACAAGGAGCAGGTAGTTGCTAGTGATGCATTAAGTACTACATGGTCTCTTCGGCATCTGAATGAGGTAGAAAATAAGCACATGCCCCGTGTGATTGTGGAATACTAGTACTATTATGCTATCGAATCCCAGCTTACTAATACAACCTATTGTTCGTAACAAGTTCTGTTCTCAGACGAGCAAAGTAAACCATCCCCTGATTAGAAAATGTACACGTGTGCGCCCAACTGCAAAATACATACTACCATTCGCTAAATTTATATTACGTCAACTGTGTAGTAAAATTGTAAAAAACACACGACAAGTTTACCGGCTTAGGTACCTAGCAGTAAGGCTCCCCCCTTGATTCATTTTCCTTTGATTCATTTTTGACGATCCATGAGACGTATGTACCTCGTGAAAGATTGTTGTTTTCAAATTTGTGCCATGTAACTTGTATGAAACTTATTATAACATGTATGTATTTATTTTTACACGGCTCTTTTGATAGGTAATGTTGCCGGCGAAACAATATTAACCGAGTTCAAGTATATTTTTAGTCTTTTAACCAGTAGATGATTCGGTTTCAAAGCCCGGTATTGACTGGGACCTGCCACAATGTGAGAAGGTCTCTAGGTTAAAAAGAAATCTCCTACCTCTGCTAACTTTATTTCTAATTTATCTTAGGTGTGGATATTGTAACATATTGAACATGTTACTTTTCATTAATCTTCTAACTCTGCTAACTCTATTTCTAATTTCACTGGTATGGACCTTGTGTTGCGCCGATCACGTCTGTCATCATCTCTTCACACTATCATGACAATTGTTGATTCTCCTAGGCTCCTCTTCTATAGATTACCATTTTGATGTTGCTAATGTTCATGTGATTAGTATATTGTTGATAATTCTGGGAGTGTCTAACTATTAATGATCGACCGGTTAATTCAGCTTATTTACCGATTGCGAGTTAATCTTCGCTAACTACGAGACCAAAAACTAGCAAGGGTATACAATACTGCATTGGAGACCCATTAATTCAAACAAACTGAGCCAGTATTTTTCTCAAATATTATTTTCCTGGACATGAGCAATTTTATACTAAACATCTTCACTTTATACAAATTCCTCTAATTAATGTGTGTCACTTTTCATGGATTTGGACTTTGTCATAAATCTTTAATTGATATTTTACATATTGTACTTAATAAATTAAGAATGAATTCCACTTTTTACCCTATAATTGTGCATTTGTGACACATATTACCCCATTTAGTGAACAATCTACCGAAATGCTACATTTAGGAAATTTTTGAAAACAATTTTACCCCAAGTTTAGCATTATGCATGTGCTATTAGATAAGACCGACATGTTAAGTTGATTTGGAACGATAAATATGTATTGATCGGATGGCGTCATTGACGATCATGTGCGCCTTTTCTTCACAATCTGTTCTATTCCTCTTCATCGTCCTGCTAATTTCAAGCCTCAATCATCACCTCGTACCTTGTTCAACCGACATGGATCGGAAAACGATGTCTAAAGTTTCTGAAATCGGTAATCTAGACGATTTTTCACTAGAGGGTAAGAAGTGGAATTCACTCATAAGTTCAATTCAAAAATTCTGTAACTAAATATGAATCTAGAGTGCTTCACTGTACAGTTATGAAAATATATTTCGGCAAAATTTAGCACACTTTTTTGGATTTTTCATTTTATTTTGAAATTTAATTTAGGCAGAACTGAACATTTTGTTAAATTGTGTTTATTACTAATGTAAACCAAAATAAAAACAAAACAAATTCTAAGAAATCAGTTTCCCATGATAGATTTATTATAGCTTGTTGTAAATGTGTCCATTTAACATCCTTAAATATTTTACTTCAATATTCTACAACATATTAAGTTTAACTAGTAACATTACTCAGCTATCTAGAGAGTATTGTCAAACACCATTTATATTGGCTAACAGGTAGTATACCGCGAAACACATTGTTCAAGTAGTAAATTTTCGATACCGTCATGGAATCCATCATAGTTACCAAATGCATAGTTATTCCACTGTCCACCCAATTTTGACTTTTTTTAGTGTTATTACAAGCTTTGAATGGGCATGAGGCACACAATGTTTTCCATGAGTCCCTCCCCAGAAGATGAACACAAACTCAAGGTACTACATTATTACAAAACTCCAGCGCAAAAGAAGTACACAGAAAAATCATCCAAATGAACATGAAAATAGCAACTGAGCAAGTCACGGTGTGTGCGAACAAATGTATGAAATCATCTGTAGAAACAGAGGATCGAGGTACTTACATATGCTTCTCAGCAACCATGCAACACCGTGATAAAGTACATACTGTATTTGATAGTCGTTCAAGTTGTCAAGTATATAAGGTGGATCACGGCTAGACAAGAGAAGACCCCCAACGCACACAACAGCGACAGCCATCTTCCCTTGCCTGCTCACACGCACACGCACACAACAAACACCTTCCTCCTCTCTCCTTTTTAAAACCACCGCCCTTCGCTCCCTTCCCATCAATTCAACTCGCCATCATCCTCTACACACCCAAGCCACAGTCGATCGTGAAGTGACTAGCAGCACAGCCATGGTCAAGAAGCTCGTCCTTGCATTCCTCTTTTCCACCGGCAGCGTGGACGCCGCCGCAAGCCTGTCGTCGCCTCCTTCCATGTCCGCCGCGTCCTCCAGCACGACCACCTCGTGGCAATGGCCTTCCTGCGCGCAGGCCAGGACCATGTCGTTCGGCAGGGCAGAAGACGACGGCAAGGTTTCGTCGACGCGCCGGGACTGCAGGACCAGGGTGATAACGAACCCGGCGTACTGCGACGAGGTCCTCGACAAGCGCTCCTTCCTCTCCGTCACCGACTCCTCTTCTTCGACAACGGCGCCCGTGGCATCAAGCGACATGGACGAGGTGATCATCCGCGGGATCCGGTCGTGCAGCCGCCTCTTCTTTGAGCCCGAGGCGACGAACTCCATCGTGAAGCCGGCTGCTGCGGCTGCGTTCGGTGGGGCGACGGCGTTAGCCATCGACTCGGCGGACCCATACGGCGACTTCCGGCGGTCGATGGAGGAGATGGTGCTGAGCCACGGTACCGGGGGCGAGGACGACTGGGGGTGGCTGGAGGAGATGCTAGGGTGGTACCTCCGCGCCAACGGCAAGAAGACCCACGGCCTTATCGTCGGCGCCTTCGTCGACCTGCTCGTCGCGCTCACCTCCGGCAAGAAGAGCGACGAGTGCTAGAATCATAGCCTACATTCTAGCATGCGTGTTTGCAATGCAACTGCTTACGAAAAAATCGCTCCATGGCATTGGCAGCATCAAGAATTCACGAGTGATTGAACGAGAGATCTGCCGTGTTTGGTGAGAAAAATTGTGATTTCAGCCTCATGTAGAATTGTAGATACAACATGCATGTCTGTAGTGTAATTAATCGATTAAGTTATGGAGATGTTGACTGTTGAATTAATGATTGATTGTACATTGCTAGGTATCTAGTGACTGCTACCTGGAGCTTTCGTGCTCCTTGTCATCACATAACATTACTGATATGTCTATGCTTTGGCCATCGTTTTCGCACTAATGCATGCATGATTGTTTCTGTATATATATGTTTGGATCCAAATTAGCGTAGCATTTCTATTAGTTTGTGATAATCCAGTAAGAAGAGAAGGCTTATATATTTTTCTTCAGAAATCATAAGTTCAGTACAGGAATCTAGAGTGGCCCATTTTTTCTGAAGACGCCAGATAAAAAGCGATACTAGTACTATACCTGACCAAGTGAGCAGTCGTTTTATGACAGGGTGTGAAGCTATTGGTGAACATGGAGATCGCCTGGACGCGCAGGCAAGTTTCGAGTCCCTTGGGCTCCGGGGACATGTGGTTGAGAGGGAGTACCAGCTGAAACCCTGAACAATCACGAGTTGCATCAAATTCTACACTCTGTCGTAATACAGTATTGATTCAGTGTTTCACGCACGCGAGCATAATTCTTTGAGCCCCAGAGATACTACACTGCTCTCGTGAAACGTGTTGTAATACGCGTACGTGTGTTCCCTGTGGATCGCAGATGCTAAAGAGAACAATGCAGTAGTATCGATCTAGTTCATCAGAAGTTTGATAAAAGGTTGAACTTGGCAAGCTATGACGGGCAAGCATCTAGATGCTATAATTTTCTTGAATTCTGCAGCTAGCACGTACAAACCGCGAAAATGCAGACCGTTTGAAAAATCTCCAACTAAAACAGTCAATAAAGTTGTACACAAAACATCTGTAATTCTGAAGAAAGAAAAAAACACTACAACGCTGAAGCGTAACTGTCGCCGAAAGGGTTTGTTTGGTTGGTGCCCGAGGAGATCACAAGAGCACCGGCCCCTCCTGCCGCTGCCGTCGCCGGCTTCGGCCGCGGCGGTGGCGGCACCCCCCGCTGCCAAAATGGTGGCCGGGGGGGTGGTCTTCGTCTTGGCGCTGGTGGAGACCGTCCCGTGGGGGGCGGCGGCGGTCTGGGGCGG
Source organism: Poa pratensis (assembly GCA_947311845.1). Lineage (NCBI taxonomy): Eukaryota > Viridiplantae > Streptophyta > Magnoliopsida > Poales > Poaceae > Poa > Poa pratensis. The sequence goes on from CAMZMU010000047.1 coordinate 3,247,386, forward strand.
AGGAAGCCGGGCCGGCGGGCCCGGGAGATGGTCGTGGGCGGCACGGCGGGTGCCGGCGGCGGTGCGGGCGGCGGAGGCGCCGTCGTCTGCCGTGTGGTCGTCTGCGCGCCCGATGGGCTTGGGCGGGCCCGATCTGGGCTCGCCGGGCCCGTGGCGTCCGCGTGGAGAGGTGGCCGGCGGTGCGGGCGCCGGCAGGAGGGCGCGGTGATGGGGCTGGAGAGCGCGGTGTTGGGGCTGGAGGGCGCGGTGTGGAGCGGGGGGAGCGTCGTGGCCATGGCCATGGTGCTCCGGGCTTGGTAATCGGCGCTGTGTGGCGTGGTTGGGCGGCTCGTCGGGTTGGCGGCGTGGCTGTGGGGTCGGGGCAGCTCCTGGAAGTGGCGGAGAGGCTCGGCGGGAGGGCTGGTCTGTGGTTTGCTGGTGTGGACCTGATGCGAAGGATGGAGTTGTGGGCGCGGATCCGGGTGAAAACCTCGCCTTCGGCTTATGGCCGGAGCCGGTGATGACGATGCCTCGTGCGCCGTTTTCCTTCCTGGAGGCATCACTGAGGTGAAGCTCCCATCTCCTCCTGCTACCTCCGGGGGAAACCCTTGATCCTTGGATCGGATGATGACGGCGTTTCCGCGTCGCTTCCCTCTTTGGGGCATCATTCTTGGAGTTGTGCTGTGGTCGGAGGGACCAGTGGTTGCGGGAGGGTGGCGGCGTGGGTGTCGAGGCTGGTGTGGCGGCAGCAGCAGCGGCTGTCTTTTAGGCCGGGGCGGCGGCCCCGGATGTTGGTACGACGGCCGTGGTCTGCGAGCAGCTTTCCCTGGGCAGCTTGGGCTGCGGGTGGCTGGTTCGTGCGGCGTCGTGGCTCGGTTGCGAGCGGTGCTACGTCGGGACGGCGGTCCCGGAAGGGGGTGCTGGCGGCGAGGCTGGCGGGGCTGCTTGGGCAGCGGCAGCAGCGGTTGCCTTTTAGGCCGGGGCGGCGGCCCGGATGCGGATACGACGGCCGTGGTCTGCGAGCGGCTTACCTGGTGCAGCGTGGGCTGTGGTGGCCGCGTCGTGCGGCGTTGTGGCCGGGTGTGGGCGGTGGCATGTCGGGGCGGCGGCCCCGGAAGGTGGGCGTGTGGGAGGGTTGGTTGTCGGGGCAGCGGCTCCTTGCTGGCCGGCTGGCCGTGGAGTGGGTGTTGTGTGGGCTTTGCCCCGTGGTGTTCGTTGTTGTTGGCGTTGGTGTTTGTTGTTTGGTTTTCGCCCGGTTTCTTCCATTAATAAACCGGGCACCTTCTGCTTAATTAATATAAAGGGCAAAGCTTTTGCCTCTCGTTTCAAAAAAAAAACTATGCTAGAGTAGGCACCAACCAAAACTAACCAAAATGAGGAGCAGCAGAGTGGTGTTGTTGGAGCTAGATCTCCGACCCTCACGGGCGCCATGGCAATGTTAGCAGATTAGAGCCAGTTTTGTAGCATGACATGCATGTTTGAGTTTATTGAGTATACACTATACACACCAACCAATCGAACCAAACCAAAATCGCAGCAGAGTGGCATATTATCTGATTTAGTAGGATCTCTGACCTATCAGTTGTCGAGTATACAAAGAAAAGAAATCTCGCACCCTATATACGCTGCAGTGCATGGCGATACGCGAAAACACCTAGACCCTGTTCCATGTGTACGGCCGGCCAAATTAGGCACACAAAGTTCGTCTGCATGTGCAGCTAATTGACGCCACTGTTAGGCCAAATTAGCGGTGGCCTGAACTTCTGAACGGCCACAGGCCACAGCCTAGCCGATTTCAGCACAGCGTAGCAGAAATCCTCACGGTCGACGTCGCACTGATCGCCTAGGCTCCAAGCTAGCGTAGATACTCCAAAGTGGCGCCGATCCCCGGAACAGTGGCATGCCGATCTCGAATAATTAGCCGAGCGAGCTAGCGAGACACCTTTCGCTTCAGCACTAGTGCCAGTGTAGCTGATGTGCTTCCTTGGCTTCATGGAGCAGCGATATACATCATGTCACTTGGACACTTCAAGTCGATGGTTGATATGGTGGCCAAGAAACATCATGTCACTTGGACATGTCCGGCTGCTGGTAGAGACATGTGAGACTTTTTTACCAAAGTTAATATGAAATCTGAATAGGTTTAGCTAGGTCGCGTTTGGATAAGCTGACCAGAAGGAAACTGCAGTGCTCCTGCTAGACTATAGTAACATGACCATGAATGCTACAACAATTCTTTGGGGCAAAGGAGGTGAATGGTACAACTTGACTTGGCATTGCTGATTAGTAACGTCGGCTCCAGTCTGGTACTTTGGGCGGTTGGGCCTGGTGGCATGACGAAGGCCTTGATGTTTCTGTGCCCATCAACCATTCTGGCCATCTCTTCAGATTCTATGGGCCTACGGCCTACGCACTAAATCGTTATTTTTTTCCTTCGGATACGGGTCGAAATTAGCCCAGAAATGGACGCTTTCCAGTTTGTTTGCTTTCATATTCTGGGAATATGAAAAAAAATACCCGTTGGTTGCTTCCTTCTCCTTCATCGTGTAATATTTTTCTTAGAGGAAACAATCCCGATGCAGTACTATTTTTCTTAGGAAAAAAGCTAGCTGCGAACTCCGGCTTTGGGCATCTCCGATGGGTACTGTGCGTATGGATATCTCGATTTCAATTCGATGCCTTACTTGTGCAATTGCTTTTGTCCTAACGGAGACAAAAGGTTGCATATAGAGATAAGTCGACGGAGTCACGGAGCACACTGATACGGTGTCTACACTTACGTCGACGGGCGATGCTCTTTGAATTGGAAGGGAGAAAAGCATATCGTGTCTTTGGACTATATTGGTGTATATTCACGGTTTCAAACATGCATGCATCAGGCCAAGAGATATGGGTTCCTTGTTGGAAGAGAGAAACATCTTCCCGTGACGGACGGATCGGGCTTGTGCATGTCACAGCTTCCTCCTTCCCGCATTTCGGTCAAATGAAGTCCATATACAACTGGACTATTAACGAACTAAACCGTTTGAGGTGTGGTGCACACGAACCAACAATGTCACATAGCGATCTAAAGCATGATTAGACGGCTCACGTGATCGAAAATTGATTGAGCAATGCCTCTTATGAAGGTGTCAATTAATATAAGGGTAATTGATACATGTCAGGATTACAGCAATCAGCCTACGGTAACAAAAACTCATTACATCCTGCTAAAGCACCCACAATATGTAAAAAATAGCTTTGTTTGTGTCTTAGCGGTCATTACGCCAGTGGTAACAATTTACCGCTTGCGGGCGGCCGTCCGCCAGCGGTAAGGCTCGTTACCGCTGGCGGGCAGAACTTCGGCCCGCCAGCGAGAGGTTTAGCAGCGCTGGCGTGCAGCCTCGGCTGCCAGCGGTATAATTTTTTGAATTTCTTTTTTTTCTGAAAAATCGTATTCCAGCAGTATCTACAGTACAGTAAATTCAAATACAGGCGTCAAACAAACAACAGAAATATAGACGACCACATACAAATGATCAAAGTGCTATACATAGATACCTTAATTAGTTCATCACACATATATGCATCACAAATTAACCTAACACGACATAGTACTTAAGCTAAAGTTCGATAAGGTAAACAACATGCATTAGTTCATCCCTTAACCTAACTTGAAATTTAACCTAAACTACTCATCGAGATGACCCCAGCATGAACTGATGTCGGATGAGTCGTCCGACCCATCGAGATCATCCCAGAAGCTCGAGTCCATGCTCGACGACGAATCGTCGCCGGTCTTCTTGCACGGCGGCGCTGCACTAGAGGGTCCGGCGACGTCGGAGCTCGCCTGCCTCTTCTTGTTCCTCGAGGCGTAGAAGTCCAGCTCCGCCTGCACCAGATCGGGGCGGTTCTGGCGCAGCGTGTCCATCCGCCACTCGTCGATCTCGGCAACGCGGCGAGCTCTCCCCACGCGGCGGTTACGCCTCACCTCGTCTATGTCGACGATCTGCATGGGCGGCGCGAGGAACTCAGCCTCCGCCGGTTCGGAATGTCGGGGAAGTTGAGCTCGGAACGCGGCCGTCCAAACCTCCAGGCTGCCGCGTCGAATGCGCGCGCGGCGAGCTCCGCCGTGTTGAAAGTCCCCATGTACCAACGGTGGCCGTCACGGTGATCTCCGCGGACCAGCGGCCAGATGGGCGGCCACGGACGCCAATGAACCCGCTCATAGAGCGGCGGCGCGGCGGCATTCTCTGCATACAAGGTAAATAAAAAATGTTAAACAACAAATTACACTACAGAAATTGTAATGAGATGAAACATAACAACATTTTAATCATCGACAACTAATAAGAATACAAAACAGAACAACATTTCGGCCAAAGTCATGCCAAAATTCACGAGAATTTTGGCATGACTTTGGCTAAAAATATGACATATGAGTATCCGAATTTGCCGGAATGGAAGTTAATCAACATTCCGACAATCTCGAGGGTCTCTAAAGGTACCTGCAAACATTTCATACATAGCCACAAGGCCAGCACCACAAGCACTTATGAAAATTTTCATCTCACTTCATGTACTACAAATCTATCAACTATCAACTATCAACATCAACTAGCATCTATTAGCAACTATCAACATCACGAATCTATCAACTATCAAACATAAAATTGAAGTTGGCATTTCGGCAAACACCTTCGGTGCAACCCGTTGGAGAGAAGGGAGAGGGGAGACGGGCAGCACTCGGGACGGCGCGGCTGCGGAGACGGCGCGGGCGTGGACGGCGCGGGCGGAGACGGCGTGTGGACGACGTGGGCGGAGACGGCGCGGGCGGAGACGGCGCGTGGACGGCGCGACGGCGGCGGCGAGACGTGCGGGGGAGAGGCCGCGCGCGAGGAACGGCGGCGTCGGTGGTCCGGAGCGGTCGCTGCTGCGGGGGCAGGGAGGGGGCGGCGCGGTTGGTGGGGGGCAGGGGGTGGATGGGGATGGGTGGGGGGCGAATGGATAGGGTTAGGTGGGGGGGGAGCAGCGGCGGGTGGATAGGGATGGTGCGCGGTGGGCCCGCGCGACTAGGGGAGGGTTACCGCTGGCGGACAGCGTCTGCCGTCCGCCAACGGTAACTTCTAGGGGTTTTTTCCCCTTATATAAAGGGCCAGGGGCAGACCCCAGATTTGCTATCAGTACCGCGTCACCACCGCGCCGCCGCCGCCCTTGTCCGTGCTCTCAACGACCTCTCCGCGCCCGTGGCCTCCGCCGGCGCCCCTCCACGCCTCCGTGGACCTCCCCTAGTCCGTCCCCATGCCAGTGTGATAACCCCCAAGAGCAAGGGATCACTGTAGCACCTCTCAATGTGGAAGTAAGGTATCGATCCGCAGGAGCAAGAAGGAAAAGTTATCTATTCCCTACAACTAAAGTGTCACAAGTTTTAGTTGATTATGCACTAAACAAGTTTAGAGAACAAGATGGTTGGTTTGATGGATGTAAAAGTGTCCCAATCCTCTTCTTTGCAAGAGGACAAGACAAAGGTAGTAGCAAGTGAAAGCTCTCAAAGAGAGAAAGCCCAATCCTCTATGTAGCAAGAGGACAAGCTCAAGTGTGTGTTTCTTATAGGAACAATGGACATGGTTCATGGGTTCACTTAATCCTCTCTCTCTCATCTACGGTGATCATCATGTTATAGATAAAGTACACACAATTGTCATGTTTTAATGGTAGCTTTTTATGACGGCTATATGTCCTAAAACACATAGTTGAAAGAAATACTCATTTGTGTTGCTAGGTCACCCCTCGTAAGGCTAGCGTGGTTTCTCTCACTCCCACATCATACTCTTTCTTTTTACCCCCAGATAAAGGATGTTGGGCGGTACTGTGTCACTCAATACCTATGCCGTGTCACATCGGCCATCCCGTACCCACATACATCATACTTCAAAGTATGACAAATCACAAAAGCTCCAACACAACGGTAAATGCATAACAAATCATCTCACACCACAATATTCACCACAAAGGTATTACATAGATGACCGTAATCATGTTCAGCAGCTCATACGGTACTAATTAGTGAAGCTCAAGAGAGAGGAGAGATACAAAAGTTACCACCACAAACCCTAGTCCAGGGGGTGGACTACTCCCCCTTCATCATGGTGATGATGGTGAAGAAGTTCTTGCTGTAGATGTTGATGATGAACACGCCGGAGGGGGGTGGAGCCCTCCGGAGGCGATTCCGGCGGCGTTTCCCCCCTCCGATCTTCTCCGGCGGCAGCCTTCTGTCTCTCTGTTTCGTGGTTTGTGTTTCTCCGCCGCCTCCTTTCGCGAAACGCCAGGGGACCTTTTTTATAGGCGTTTTTAGGTCAAGACGTCGGTGGACGAAAGATCGACGGCCACGGAGCTCCGAGGGGAAACGAGCTGGGCCCACGCGGCCAGGTATTTTAGGCCGCGTGGGACCCTCCCATTTCCAGCCTGTTGGGCTTCTGGTCTTCAATTTAAGCCCATTGCGTTCGTCTCGAAAATTCTGAACCGTGCTCTTTGGCCTTGCCCTTTTTGGAGTCCCGAAGCTCCCGGAAAGTCTGAAACACTAAAAAAGACGTTTTCTGGAAAAACAGGGTTAATTCCAAATAAATGGGAAAACTATGAAATATTCCCAAAATCATTATAAAACATTGATATAACCCTTATATGATGCAAATATGATTGGAATATAAGCAATTAAAGTGCAAAGTTCATGTATGCATTTTACATGCATCAACATCCCCAAGCTTAATCCATGCTCGTCCTCGAGTATGAAGATGATAAAACTAACATGGACTTTGCAATTTAATACTTAACAATGAATATCAAAGATGATTACTATTGCTACATATAGTCAAATGATTCATTCTTCAAAGGAGTAGCAATATGCAAATAGTTTATGAAGTGATATCAAGTATTCAAGACAAGGATGTTCATTGATAGTTCACAAAGTGTAACATAGTAGCAAGTAATATGGAACACATGTATGCATAATGATAAGTAGAACATCCTACAATGGTCATAGAGTGTAGATGAAAATCTGAATATGATAGGTGTACACTTTGGAAAGATGTATATGTGAGTAGAGGTAAAGCATGCATAAGTTTCATCCAACTTCCAAACTCTTCTACTTAAGTTAATGATTGCAATAAGGTATTCATTGGTGTCAAGCTCTCATTGCCCCTATCATAGCATCTTGAATGATTAAGGTTAAAGTGAAAGCAAATATGAGTAGTGTGCTTGATAAAGAATGGGTTGAATGTCTCATGCCCCTTGAATACAAGTACTTACACCATGTGTTACTCAACTTGGGAAACAAAGCAAGTTCAATTAAATATCATTGTAAGCATAATAGTATCATCAAGAGCGTCAACTGGGGTACCTCTTGTCCCAAGATATGGAACAAGCCCATATCAAAATGACAAGACAAACAAACAAAATGAACAATCTCAACACCCTTTTTATTTACCATTTGGAATAGTTTTTTATTGCAAGGTGTATCACAGAAGGTTCACCATAGTATGTAAGTAAATTTCCACCATGAATGATGCATGGCTTAGATTAGCGGCCCAGGCGTCTCTCTAACCATTTACACAAACTCATTTAAACTCACTCTATTTCCACATTTATTTCAACATGATAAGCATCCATAGACAAAAGCACATGATATCAACTAAATGAGATGAAGAGCGTGTTGAAAGCTTGCCATGTGACAGCACATATGGGCTAACTTCCAACCCAAAACATTCATCAAGCCACAAACATCATAATCTTAATCACAATGGGTCAAGTTTTATTATGCAAATAAAAGAACATTGTGCATCAAGTTCGTGAGAGCTATATAACCAATTTTTTCCATTGCAATCAATAACATAAACATTTTCATTCAGAGGTAAGATAACACAAACAACATGTTAAACATACTCGGAATAGCATAAAGCCAATAGGTAGATATGGTGGACTCACTGGAATAACTTTGGTTGAAGGTGTTGGAAACAAGTTTTTGCTTGTTGGAGTTTTTGGGCTAGCAAAAGGGAGAAAGTTGACCATCTAGATGCATGCATGAGTGTCCATAGAACTAACTAATCCATGTTAAACCAAGTAAAATAACAATCAGCACCAAAACATGAATAAGTGATAGCTCTACAAAAAGAATTTGCAAACTATTACTCATAAACAAGCTCATGAATCATGCAACTATATGTATCATTAAAAATCAAGTCAAACATCCCTTTTCCCAATCTTATAAAAGCATCCAACATATTTCAACCCATATTTCCAGTAGCTCTCTCATATATAAATGATAGTGTGGTGGTCTCTCAAGACTCAAACAAAAACAAAAAACGACGCTCCAAGTTTATGCGATAAAGTGTTTCGATCGAAAAACAGAAGTTGGACGTGTGCAAACCGAGAGTGTGTAGGTCCAGCGGGGTTGTCTTCACATCCCCAAGCTTATGGTCTTCACCATCCTTGGATAGCTCTTGGTGCATCTCCTCCAATCCCTGTGAAAAAACTTCAAAACACCGTTTCTCCCATTTCTTTTCTGTGGGGTGCATTAATAGTGATAAACAAATAGGTTCTTGCTGCATATAATCCTTGAACAAAAATTCATATGAATGTCCAGAAAGTGTATAATGTTGTATGCCTACTCATAAACTCAATTGGATCAAAAAGATTCAACTTAAAAGCTCAAAGCATGCATCAAACAAAATGGGACAGAATCTGTCCAGAAAAACAGCAGCAGCAAAACGTATTTTTCTACCCTACCAAACTTTCTCGAAAAATTCCGAAAAAATTCATGCATACAGAGGATGAAAAGTTGCAACTACAGTTCAAATATGAGCTCATTCGGAGTTACAGAATAAGAATTAAAAATCATACCGTGCACTGACTCGTGCAGGAATAAAATCTCCGAACGCTATAAGCAACTTTTTCAAACCAAAAAGGGTAAAACTTGGCACTTTATTAAAACTCCAGAACCTAAACTATAACAAAGTCTCTTGTTACAGCAAGAGGACACAAAGAAAATCACACAAAAAATAACCGGGTTGCCTCCCGCAAAGCGCTTTCTTTATAGCCATATAGCTAGGCTTGATAGTTTTAATGATGCTCCCATAGGAATAAGAGTTGAATATAAAAGAGCATCAAGAAGCAAATATCAAACACATTTAAGTCTAACCCACTTCCTATGCATTGGGATCTTGTAAGAAAATAAATCAATAAAGCACAAAGTGACTAGCATAGGAAGGCAAAGCAAGTGCAACTTCAAAATTTTCAACAAAAAGAGAGAAGACTTAATATTTTTGAGATATATGAAATCATGTCTCCCTCTCTCATAAAAACTTTCAGTAGCATCATTGATAAACTCAACAATATAGCTATCACATGAAACATTCTTATCATGATCCATATGCATAAAAGTATCATTACTCTCCACATAAGCATAAACAGTTTCATTAGGAATAGTGGGAGTAAAACATTCATAATAATCATTGTAATCATCATATATAGGAGGCATATCATAATCACAATAAACTTTATACTCAATAGTGGGTGGACTGAAAATATCATATTCATCATCATAAATAGGAGACATAGTATCATTAAACAAGTTAAAGAACCTCCCCAAGCTTAGATGATTGCAAGATATAAAAGGAACCTCCCCAAGCTTAGTCTAGTGCACACAAGAATAGAAACTTAAGCGCTACGCTCCCCGGCAACGGCGCCAGAAAAGTACTTGATAACCCCCAAGAGCAAGGGATCACTGTAGCACCTCTCAATGTGGAAGTAAGGTATCGATCCGCAGGAGCAAGAAGGAAAAGTTATCTATTCCCTACAACTAAAGTGTCACAAGTTTTAGTTGATTATGCACTAAACAAGTTTAGAGAACAAGATGGTTGGTTTGATGGATGTAAAAGTGTCCCAATCCTCTTCTTTGCAAGAGGACAAGACAAAGGTAGTAGCAAGTGAAAGCTCTCAAAGAGAGAAAGCCCAATCCTCTATGTAGCAAGAGGACAAGCTCAAGTGTGTGTTTCTTATAGGAACAATGGACATGGTTCATGGGTTCACTAATCCTCTCTCTCTCATCTACGGTGATCATTGATACGTCTCAAACGTATCTATAATTTTTGATGTTCCATGCTTGTTTTATACCAATTGCTACATGTTTTGCATCTACTTTATATCACTTTTATACATTTTCTGGGACTAACCTATTAACAAGATGCCACAGTGCCAGTTCCTGTTTTCTGCTGTTTTTGTATTCCAGAAAAGCTAGTCTGGAAATATTCTCGGAATTGGACGAAAATTTACGGAGGCCCCTATTTTACCAGAAGACTCCATGGGCCAGAAGGACAAGTCCGGGGGAGGCCCGAGGGCCCCCACACGTGGGCAGGGCGCGGTTGGGCCTTGCCCGGCGCCCTGGGGTGGTGTCGTCTCCTCGGTCACCGCCTCGCGACGCCCTTTGGACTATATATTGCCCCTGACCTAAAACTCACGGAACAATCGACGAAACTCCCGAATACATCTCCGTGCTCCGCCGCCACGAAACTTCGTTTCGGGGGTCAGAAGGTCCTGTTCCGGCACCCTGCCGGGACGGGGATTGACCCCCGGAGCCATCTCCATCGACCACGCCGCTTCCACTTCGACTCCATGATGGTTTGTGAGTAGTTCCCCCATGGACTACGGGTTCTAGCTGTAGCTAGTTGGTACTCTCTCTCCCATGTACTTCAATACAATGATCTCATGAGCTGCCTTACATGATTGAGATCCATATGATGTAATCGGTGTTGTGTTTGTTGGGATCCGATGAATATTGAATACTATGTCATGTTGATTATCAATCTATCTTATATGTTATTTAAGATCTTGCATGCTCTCTGATACTTGTGGTTGCCTTGATCAAGTAGTTGCCTGTATCTCCAAGAGAGAGTATTTATGCTAGATAGTGGGTTCATGCCTCCATTTAACCTGGGACAGTGACAGAAAGTTCTAAGGTTGCGGATGTGCTGTTGCCACTAGGGATAACCTAACAATGCTATGTCCACGGGCATATGTGTTTGTTTACATTACGCACTTTACTTAATGCAATTATCCGTTGCTTGCAACTTAATACCAACGGGGAACTCGGATGACAACCCGGCGGTGGATTATTAGTCATAGACGTTGTTGGATAACGGTCTATGTATTTTGTCGTAATGCCCAATTAAATATCATAGTAGTCATCATGTCATATATATGCATTGTCATGCGCTCAATATTCTGTCAATTGCCCAACTGTAATTTGTTCACCCAACACTTGTTATTGGAGAGTTACCACTAGTGTAGATAGCTGGGAACCCCGGTCCATCTGTAATCATCATTGCTTTTCCGTCAACTCCACGCAAGCAACTATTTTCTGGTGCCATTGATTCTGTGCTACTGCTACTACTGCTCTCATATTACTGCTGCTTTCACGTCACCCCTGTTACTAGTGCTTTTCCAGGTGCAGCTGAATTGACAACTCCGCTGTTAAGGCTTATAAGTATTCTTTGTCTCCCCTTGTGTCGAATCAATAAATTTGGGTTTTACTTCCCTCGAAGACTGTTGCGATCCCCTATACTTGTGGGTTATCAAGACTATTTTCTGGCGCCGTTGCCGGGGACTACAAATCTTCATCCTCAAATAAGCTCCCGTCAAGACGCTAACGAAAATAGCATCAACTATTTTCTGGCGCCGTTGCCGGGGAGCATAGCTCTACTCATAAGTTCACCTGGGGAGTACTCTCCACCTCTCTCTCTGTTTTTATTTTATTTTGTTTTGTCTAGTTTACTTTTGTCTAGTATTATTTTGCTTAGTTTACTTTTGTGTAGTTTATTTTATCCTAGTTTACTTTTGTTTAGTTTATTTTTGTCTAGTTTTATTTTTCTTATATACCCGAAAATCCATAAAAATTTAAAAACCGAAAATCTAAAAAAACTGTTGCTATGGAAGAACATGCTAGAACCTCTATGTTTATGAAAGGTAAAGAATTATATATAAAATATAGAGAATCAAGAGAGGGTAAAATCATGAGAGGCATGTTAAAAAAGTTAAATCAAATTGCTGAAATTTTGCTGGAACGCCATGATATAAATTGTTGCTCTGAACAGGATACTAAACATCTTAAATTCCAATGTGGCTTTAGTGAAGAAGTTTTAATTATGAACTATCATTGGAATAACTATATTCATTTCGGAGCTGAACAAGTAGAACAATTTGTTACATTTATGGGAGCTTCTGAAATAGATTCCTTCATGGCTAAAAATTATGAAACCTGTGTTGCTTGTAATACATTTATGGGAGCTTCTGAAAAGTTACCACCACAAACCCTAGTCCAGGGGGTGGACTACTCCCCCTTCATCATAGTGATGACGGTGAAGAAGTTCTTGCTGTAGATGTTGATGATGAACACGCCGGAGGGGGGTGGAGCCCTCCGGAGGCGATTCCGGCGGTGTTTCCCCCCTCCGATCTTCTCCGGCGGCAGCCTTCTGTCTCTCTGTTTCGTGGATTCGTGTTTCTCCGCCGCCTCCTTTCGCGAAACGCCAGGGGACCTTTTTTATAGTCGTTTTTAGGTCAAGACTATGTCGGTGGAGCAAAGATCGACGGCCACGGAGCTCCGAGGTGGAAACGAGCTGGGCCCACGCGGCCAGGTATTTTAGGCCGCGTGGGACCCTCCCATTTCCAGCCCGTTGGTCTTCTGGTCTTCAATTTAAGCCCATTGCGTTCGTCTCGAAAATTCTGAACCGTGCTCTTTGGCCTTGCCCTTTTTGGAGTCCCGAAGCTCCCGGAAAGTCTGAAACACTAAAAAAGACGTTTTCTGGAAAAACAGGGTTATTTCCAAATAAATGGGAAAACTATGAAATATTCCCAAAATCATTATCAAACATTGATATAATCCTTATATGATGCAAATATGATTGGAATATAAGCAATTAAAGTGCAAAGTTCATGTATGCATTTTACATGCATCACAGTGTACGCTACCCTTTCTCCCTGATCCCGTCCTCCCCTCCGTAGGTTGCATGTACCTTAGGTGTTTGATCAAATTCCCCACTATTGTTTTTAGATCTCGGGCATATACGTCGGCGATGGCCGCGGCCGGACACCCGTTGGACAATAACGGCCCTGTGCGGGATTGGGCTCCGCCGGGCTGGCACTGGGAGTTATCTTCCGGAACGCGTAGCTTGGTGAGAAATCCGGGCGAAATCGCCGACCCGGATCTTGTTTGGTGGAGGTCGCGTGGGCCAGGAAGCTTCCAGAGGGAGCCGGCCCCCGAGGAGGTGGTACGTCGCCGTATAAGGGAGGAGGATGCACACGTCCGTCGCTACATGCATCTGTTGGATACGATGTATACTAATACATGGCAGGCAAGGCAAAGGAATCCTTATCATGTGAGTATTGACCCTGTGATGGTTCCTACTCTTTGGGTGATCAGCGCTCCCGTGATGCACCCCGCGGCCTAGTACGAGGCAGAAGTTAGTTAAATAAAAATGGCATGAGGACGATCGATCCAGCTGTAACCGGAGATTAAATAAATATGTAACCGTGATACTTTTTGCATATTAATTTGATCTATGTTGCTTTTTGCATAGAGTCTTTTTATGTGTACTAGTTGCTATGTGAACTGATAAACTTTATTTTCGACGAAAGTTTCACAAACATTCTTCACAAAAAGCACTATCATGTAGAAACATCTACAAGTTTCAGTTCGATCAAAATGACCAAGTTATGTCAATTCTCAACGCATAGTTTGTGATAAAGTGCTCGTATTCGACACATAGATCTGTCTTGATATAGGAAGCAATGGTTCCTAAGGAAATGTATAGATTGTTTTCATAAATATAATTTTCCTACTTATTTGTATTACAGGCTAACTTAGCGCTGGCGGATGCTCTAGTGTGCCCGCCAGCGGTACGGAACCGATCGCTGGCCTACGGTGCACTCTGCCCGCCAGCGGTACTGTCTCCATTTTTTTCCCCAGATGAGCTCATCCGCTGCCACTACCGCTGGCGGTCACTGTCTTGCGTACGCCAGCGGTACGTTAAGTACCGCTGGCGGGCATGTGTTGTGCCCGCCAGCGGTAGTTTGCGCCGCCTCCTCCCAGATTTCTACTCCTACCGCTGGCGGGCGGTCCTAGTGTCCGCCAGCGATACGTCCAGAACCAGTGGCGGACACGAAAACCCGCCCGCCGCGGTCGTAGCGCTGGCGTACGAAACTGTTGTCCGCCAGCGGTACGCTGGTGGCTATAAGCCTTTTCCTACTAGTGTATACTTCCATAAAATATGAAAACTCTATCAATCATTTCGTTTGTTCCTCTCATCTCTTTTTTCTGGCCACGTCCTACACCGTGTTGCCACCGGTAACATCCGCCCGCTAATTTTCTCCCCTTCTACTTCAAAGTATGAAGCTAATTGATTTGATTTTTATATCTTTAAGTTTAGTTTTCTCGACATGCGTGATATTTATACTAAACTTTTTTATTTTTTATAACTATTGGTAATTAATGTGTATCGATTTCATAGACATAGACATTGACATGAAGTTTTAACTAGTATATTTTATATTCTACTTAATTAATAAAACTAATTATGTAATCTTACAAATAAATATGAATATACAAAGCCAAAATGAAACATATATATTGTCTATTTGTTGTTACTTTATCTTATCATTTAATTTAATCATAACCTAACCTTTAGAAAATTTATTGATAAAGTAAAGAAAAACTAAAAAATACATATAATAAGAATACACTTTGGGGAGTGGATGTATTATAGCATGCTTGTATATATGTCTACTTAAACATTCCTTAAATATTGTAGTAGAGGATTCCACTACATATGAGTTTAGCTAGTAGCATTACTAGTGTTGACAATATATTTTTGGCAAAGTATGAAGCTAGGCTCTAGTCAACGAAAGAAAAAAGCAAGGAGAACCTTTAGGAAGGCTGGATTGCCGGCTAGAAACTAGCCGGACTATCACCAGTCGAAACCCGAGGGAGCCCGGACATAGCCCAGAAAGGACCCCCGACTATCAAGCCGGGCCAAAGACCCCTCGTACGCAACTCGAAGAGAATGTCTAGCTCATCACCGGAGCTACAAAGGCCCCCAACGGATGCGGCAAGCTCGTGGCGGGGTAGCAAGCGCCATCACCAAAGCTATGAGCGGTCAACATTAGAGCTGCAAAGGGTCCCTGTCGATGTCACAATCTCGTGGCAATTCTACAACGGTCTACCGCTAGAGTTAAAAGCGGTTGTCGCTTTCAAGCGGCCGCAACCCATGCTACAACCTCCCGGCAGTGCTGCAAAGGTCTATCGCCGAAGCTTCAAGCGGCCATCAGCATTGTGGTGGTACTGCAAGCCGACCGTGCGGGAGAGGGGAGACTTTTGCAGTGCCTATGGGACGAGGGGAAAGGAGAGAGAAGATAGTCGAATCAAATGATTTGATGGTCAGGAGAGAAGGATCGTGTGGTGCGCAAGGTAGACGATCGGAACGACATATCGTCCATCTAGGAAGGGAGCCAGGAATAATATTTAAGGGGGGAAATGCACGTTATGCAACTTGGAGGGGGCATTAGGGCTAATTTAGGGAAATTTAGAGATAAAAAACCTACTATTAGGGGTTTTGACAACAAAATTATCAGCAGGAATATGCACATGAATCTGGAATTTACTCGATTTTGTATTCTATTGGACATGAATGCTGCAACCTTTTCTCTTCGGTGGAACATGAATGCTAGTCCAGTTATTTTACTGGAAACCGAGGGTTTTATTCATGACCAATGTTCAATGGGACCCAAGGAATATCAGGTAGCCGCCACACATGACGGCCTAAAGGGAGATAACTAGCTGCCTTAACTAACCTGTAAGCATCCCGTAGAGAACCCTTTGTTCGTAGAAGAAATTTGCGACCCGAAACATCGATCGACGATGTTGTATTCCGTTGAGAATCACCGCATATTGGCATGCAATGAGGCCCTAGCGCTGGAGGCGGATCTGCATATCCAGAAGGCGATGGTCTCTTCAGATTGCATGCAAATGCTTCCAAGCTTGCGGGGTCAGTGAGGCCATCGTAGACAACAGCTGATGCTCCGATATATTTCCGAGACTCATCATGGCAAATCGGTGCGACCTCTCCACGGTTACCTTATCGATATATATAGCCCTCCATCTACATGAATTATATATTTTTTTGAAACCGAAGACAAAAGCTTTGCCTTATCCATTTATTAAGCAGAAGGTGCCCGGTTTATTAACGGAAGAAACCAGGCGAAAACCGTACAACAACACAACCCCACGGGGCAAAGCCCACACAACCTCGAGAACAAATATAGCCCGCTCCGCAACGAGCCGGTCAGCCATGCACCCTTGCCGGAGAGAAGAAGCCGTAACTGCTATGGGAGGAGCAGATGCGGGACGCTCCAACGTAGACGAAAGCGACGAACCCACCAGGAGCCCCGACGACGACGACCAACACCATGAGCAACCTTGTCGCCCACACGACACAAAGGTGGAGCACCCGTGATGTTGCAGAATTCTCGGAGCCGCCGCCCCGACATCCACCTCTCTGTCACGCCCTGCGCAATCCACCTCTACCACCTTCCGGGGCTGCCGCCCCGACATGCCACGCTCGCACCCGAGCTGCAACGCCGCACGACCTAGCTGCCCGCAGTCCAAACTGCCTGCCTAGAGCAACTACCCGCAGACCACGGCCGCCACACCACATCTGAGGCTGCTGCCTCGACATACTGAAGATCGCCCCTCGCTAGGACGCATTGACCGAGCCGACAACCTCGCCACCCTTGTGACCGAAGTCGCCACTCACACTCTGCCAAGCCGCAACCCCACCTCATTGGGTCACCACCGCACAGAAATCCGGAGCCGCCGCCCCGACATTCAAGAACAAACTCGAAGCCGCCGCTTCGACGTCCACGCATCCGCTGATGAGACAAGCTAGCATGGCAACACAAGGCATTGGTACCGAGACTCCTAGACAACGCCCCCAAGGAGGAAAAACGACGAAAAAAACGCCGCCGTCGCCCGCATTGTCGACGACAATGCAAGGTTTTCACCCGGATAAACTCAGGAATTGGGGTGACAAAGGGGTGGTTGGCGCTCCACGACGACGCCTCCAAGGAGGGGAAGGACGTCCGAAGACGCCGGCGCCGCCGGCACGACCGAGATCAGTGCGAGACTTTCACCCGGAGCAAACCAACACCACTGTCACCACCGATTCCAACCACCACAAGCCAAAATGTGACCAGCAGCGAACCTACATCAGCGTCCACCAAGCTCACCGTCGCCGCGCTGCCGCTCTAACTCACATCACGCCGCCATCAGAGCCAAAACTCCCTCATCGAAGCCCAACATCTTCACCTCTGCACCTCGTTGTCCGCCACTGACCACAGCAAGCTCTTCTTCAACCCCGTGCACCTCCTGGCCGCACCCGTGCCGACTGACCGCGCCCCGCATAGCCGCCGGCGAGTGGAGAAAGCAGATCGGCCAATCTCTCGCAAGATCTCGATCTGCCGTGGAAGAACTCCACGACCAAGGCATCCTGACCTCCACCGAGCCGCATGCATGCGCCCCACACCGCGCCTCTGCACCAGCGCCTAGCACAGCACCTCCGAGCCGCACGCCGTCTCCAGGGCCGCCGCCACGGCGTCCTCGCCGGCAAGAGCCGGCCCACCCGGCCACGCGAGCTCCCTCCCCACCACCTTTGGCAGCAGGGAGGCCCGTCGCCACCGCGGCGCCGGCCTGCGGCAGCGGCGGCAAGGGGGAGCGGCCGAGCTGTGCTCTAGATGCGGCGGCGAGGGAGTCGCCCCCGGGTTGCCCAGGCAAAGCGACATGGGAGCCTTTTCCGAGTTGTTAGACGAAAATCTTATCTACATGAATTATAACCATGTGCGGAGAAGGAGCACCCCACTCCTTCTTCCTCTTTGGCCCTCCATCTAAACGAATTCTAACCATGGGTTTCTTCATGCTAGCACTTCGACGTACCAAAGAGCTGATTTCTAGCTCCTCTAGATACTTTTTTTAACGGGGACAAAAGATTTGTCTCGAAGTAGTTCTACAAAGAAGTAGTAGAGTAAAGAATTGCAAAAGCCTACTCTTGTTGACAAAGCACATTGTCGACGGTTGGTTTTGGAACTCATTGTGGTGTATAGCCTTGCGACGTGCCCATCAAATAGCACAAAGCATTTTTTTTTTTTGACAGGAAATAGCCCAAAGCATTACTAGCGAACGTGCGAGATCCCATTAGTTCAGAGTGTCACACTCGACAGGCTAGTCTAGTTAGGGCTTCACGATAATGTTTGGGCACCGTGCAGCACAAAGGCCTTATTTCATTTGTGCCGTACTACTTGTATGGGCCTTTCTACAGATACTTCCATGCTTTCGATCCTGCAGTAGTGCGCCACATGGGTAGAAAGTGGCCCAGATAATGCTTTATTGTTTTTAGTTTGAAAAAATATGTCTGTTCGAAAAAAAATCCTTCACCGTGCAATGTTTGTTGTCCTAAGAAAAAACACCCGCCGTGTAAGTACTACGTACTGTTTTTCTTAGTTTTGAAGTTTTACTCGTGGTGCAATTTTTTTGTACAAACAACAAGCACTCTCATCTGATTATCCTCGAGCTCGCGCACGAATACGCATGGTCGATTTGGTGGTGGTAAAGAATAAGGGTATGCGCTCCCGCCAAGAAAATTAGGGGGGGGGGGGGGGGGGGGGTAGGGATGTCGACGGACGTCCGCCTGGGACCACTGATCTGTCCGCTCCACTAATCCATCTGCTGAAATTAATTAATTCGTTTTTTCTTCCACGCCCAAATCCTCTCTGACGGACTGTCCGCCGGCGCGTCCGTCGACATGTGGGGGGGGGGGGGGGGGGGGGGGCGGGATTATACAGTATTGGGGGTGGCGTGTCACTCGCTTCCCGGATTGGGGCATTTCCGAAAAGGGGTACTGTGTGCCTTGTTTGTACAGTTGTAGAGATAAGTTATGGAGCCCAGCCACTTAGTACGTGTCTTTATGGCCGTTCCTGTGTATTCACAGTTTCACACATGCGTTGGTGGTTAATTTCTCGGAAGAGAAGAAACACCTTTGGACTGTAGACGGACTCGTCGATACCAGTATAATCCCTTTCCACCATTTCACGGCGTACGACGCCCCAGATACGGATTGTTCCGATCCAACATCCAACGATGCAGTGCACCCTCACCGGTACACACAGTACCAGTGTCTGAACGGGGTTCGACGAGGGTCGCTTCGCAAAACGCCGTCCCCCCCCCCCCCCCCCACCCCACCCCACCCCACCCACAGCGTCTTCAGGGTCCAAAATAGCGCCGACTCGTCTAGTTAGTGTCGGAATCCTTCCAGTCGCCCCCCAGAAGCCCAAATAACGTCGTTTGGGCCAAAATTAGTGTCGGCGCACCCAGCCCAAACCCAGTCTGCCGGGGGGCGGCGTGAAGCGAAAGCGCGCGGAATCTCAGCGGGGCCGTCCTGTCAGCAACCTGGGCGAAATGGCGCTTCGTCGAAGAAGAAGAAGAAGAAGAAGAAGAAGAAGAAGAAGAAGAAGAAGAAGAAGAAGACACCGGTGAGGGAGTGGACGGCGCCGCCTGAGTACGTCAGGGCGGCGATCAAGATGGAGGCGCCGGACGACTCGGAGGAATTCCTAGGCGAGAAGCTCGCCCTGGCCGCCTTCCTCATCGACATCCCGCCGGAGGACGAGGAGTTCGCCTTCGCCTGGTCACGGGAGCAGCACGCGGAGGAGGTGGAGCGCCAGCAGCGCCTCCTCGACTAGGTGGCGGCGTCTCGCCGTTCTGCCCGCCGTCCTTCTCCCCTACCGGCGAGCAGCGGCAACTAGGGCATCATCGTCCTCGACGACAGCGACTAGGAGTACTACGCGCCCGGGCCGAGCAGGTGGCACGGCGACGACGACGACGTAGGCCCGAGCTGCGACTCGGACGCGCTGCCGAGCGACTCCGGCGACTGCGGCGACTACATGCAGTTCTACAGCCAGTTCGGCATGTAGAGCGCCGTGTTTAGTTTAATTAAGTTTTTTTTAAAGTCTTTATATTGTAATCGTCCTGAACTATGCGAACTTCGCCAATATGAAGCATGAAATTCCCTTAAATTTGCAGTTTCGCCTAAATTTGTATTTTTTTTAATTGTTGAGTTTGTTCCTAGGTTTCATCACGGCTGGAAAAACATCACCCAACACGACGAATATTTAGCGCCGGAATTCGGCCAGGAGGCACAAGGGCTGGAGATGCACTGAGGACGGCCGGCCGGAAAATTCCACCTCTATGATTGCGAGCGCGGTCGAGCTGGGCAAACCTACACACGACGACGTTGCCGACCGCTCCGTGCACGGGATCCCACGCGCCACCATTCCCTGACTCCCAAGTCCACGCGGCCCGCGCCGTGTCGCCACAGTCCGGCGCCCGTGACCACCTCTGATATCTGATCCATCCATCATCACGGCCTGTACCTGGACCTGGAGCCCACGCACCGGCCGCCCAGCTTGTTGATCTCCCTCCTCCAGCGCCACGCAAGGCACAGATACTCTGCCCACCCAAACAGGACGACGCAAACCGCGCTTAAAACCCGCCCAAACCCCATACCTCATCACTCTCACTCACCACCACCTCGGGACGCGAGCTGCCGTGCCGATTGCCGCCATGCCGATGCCGTCGCCACTCCCCTGCTTGGTACTCCTCCTCCTGCCCCTTCTCTCCACCGCGGCTCCGACCAAGATCCCGCTCTACCGCCACCTCCCGGCCGCCGCCACCGCATCACACCACCACCCGCTCTCCCGCCTCGCCCAGGCCTCCCTCGCCCGCGCCACCCACCTCAGAGCCGGCCACCACCACCCCCAACCCCAGCCATCCTCCCCCGTCCACACCGCGCTCTACCCGCACTCCTACGGCGGCTACGCGTTCTCCCTCTCGCTCGGCACACCGCCACAACCCCTCCCTGTCCTCCTCGACACCGGCAGCCACCTCACCTGGCTCCCCTGCACCTCCTCCTACAAGTGCCTCAACTGCTCCGCCACCACCCCCGCCCCATTCCCCGTCTTCCACCCCAAGAACTCCTCCACCGCCCGCCTCGTCTCCTGCCGCAGCCCCGCCTGCCTCTACATCCACGCCAAGTCCCACCTCTCCACCTGCGCCGCCTCCTCCGCCCCGCCCTGCCACCCCGGCGCCGCCACCTGCAACGCCACCGCCGCCACCGTCTGCCCGCCCTACCTCGTCGTCTACGGCTCGGGATCCACCTCCGGCCTCCTCCTCTCCGACACGCTCCGCGCCGGCACCACCGGCCGCGCCGCGAAGCGTGGCTTCGCCGTCGGATGCAGCCTCGCGTCCGTCCACCAGCCGCCCACCGGGCTCGCCGGGTTCGGCCGCGGCGCGCCCTCCGTGCCCGCGCAGCTCGGCGTCAACAAGTTCTCCTACTGCCTCCTCTCCCGTCGCTTCGACGACGACGCTGCCGTCAGCGGAGAGCTCGTCCTCGGCGCCTCCTCTGCCGCCGGCGGTGCCAAACCGATGGACTACGTGCCGCTGCTCAAGACCGCGGCTTCCAGGCCGCCCTACTCCGTGTACTACTACCTGTCGCTGACCGCCATCTCCGTGGGCGGGAAGAACGTGCGCCTCCCGGCGCGAGCCTTCGCCCCCGTTACCAGCGGCGCAAAAGGTGGTGGCGGCGGCGCCATCATCGACTCCGGCACGACCTTCTCCTACCTCGACCCGACGGTGTTCAAGCCGGTTCTGACAGCCATGGTGGCCGCGGTGGGCGGCAGGTACAACCGCTCCAAGCTCGTGGAGGACACGCTCGGCCTGAGCCCCTGCTTCGCGCTGCCGACGAACTCGAAAACCATGGACCTCCCCGTCGAGAACTACTTCGTGGCCGCCGGGCCTGCGCCCACCGACGGGGCCGCCGCGGCCACGTCCCCGGAGGCCATCTGCCTCGCCGTGGTGTCCGACGTGTTGAGCGCCGACGGCGGCGCTGGTGTTTCTGGCGGTGGACCGGCGATCATCCTCGGGAGCTTCCAGCAGCAGAACTACCACGTGGAGTACGACCTGGTGAAGGAGCGGGTCGGGCTCCGCCCGCAGCCATGCTCATCGTCGTCGTCGTAAGCTCGCCGCTGCGACGTACTGGACGATGTTAGCTAGTGCAGCACTACTGCTTAATCAATCACAGTACGGTCGACTCGCATGCCCGCGTACGTACGTACGATCGATCGTTTCATTTGATTACGTACTCCACGTAGAGGAGTAGAAAAGCTAGTGAGGATTCTGCATTAATAAATTGCCGTGACCATGTGTGTTGCTCGCTTGCTAGAGAGTAGGGTTTTTCGAAGAGGATCCAGAGCTAGCACCGAGAGCCGCAGCTACGCCGGCGACGAAGACGAAGGCCAGCGAATCTTCACTTTATGTATTTCTACTATGTACTTTGTATGTGGTGGCTTGGTGAATATACGTGGAAAAATGCAAAAAAAAAAAAGAGAGTAGGGTTTTTCATTAATAGGATCATGTGTGTTGCCGCTCATGTGTGTCGACGGTGCTTTGTTCTTTCTTTTTCTTTTTGTCTTTTGGATGGAATCGAATTGCTTTGGGGAAGGGGAGAAAGCAAACGTATCATGTATGGCATAGTGAGCAGAGCAAACGAAGCTTTTGGAGTAGTGTTAATCCGTGGAGCTAGCATTTGATTTGATGCGTGAAATGTCTGGTAGAGTAGGTTTGTTTGTCGTATCGTTTGATTGCTCTTCAATACTCCTCCTACCAAGATAGGTGTAAATGGGCATGTGATGCACTGCCCCATTGCCGTGTGTCGGCGATATCACTCTCTGACGCCGTAGTGATGACGCCTGCTGCTCGTTCAATGTTGCACAGCACGCTCTGACGGCCAAATCGTGCATCACATTCCACTGCCGGCAGATGCCATAGTCTGATTTTGATGCCCCGTTGCCGTGTGGGCGGTGGCACTCCCTGACGACGTAGTGTGATGGTTGTCGTCCAATGCGCACAATTACAGCCCGCGCGCTCTGACAGCCAACCTGTGCATCACGGCCGAAGGCAGATCTGTGAATCTCTGCACGTCTCCAAGAACACGACCACACTAGGTTGGCAGCTTGGTTGTAAAGAGTCTCCTTGATTCAGACGTTCCGAAATTGTCATGCACGACAGCAATTAGAGATTTGAGTTGCTCGAAAATAAAATAGAACGACTTGTATAGTCGTCTAATTCAAATGAATTTCATAAGGATTTCGTTCCTTAGAGTTTTTTCCTACGCTGGTCCTGGGATAAAGATTTTTCCAAGGATTCACTTACGCTTAAATTTCTTTGTTTTTTCCCGTGGTATCAAGCACTGTTTCATAAAAACTCCTCTAGTTCCCTATCTTATAGGATTGGATATATAGGGCATGCCACTATAATCATGCATTTGCTCTACTCTTATGTCTTGACAATCCTACAAATTCTGTAGACCTATAAGAATTCTAATCTACATACAAAAACACAAAATGCTCTAACATTCCTGTGATAATTGTTCCCTCAAATCTGAGAAAACGATGAATGTGCGAGTTTTATTAGTAGGGAGGTGCAAGTTGTTTTCTGCGGCTAGTTTTCCACGAACCATAATTCTTACCTGGCCCTCGCATCTCAGAGATGATGATGCGAGGGGGGAGGGGGACTGGTTGACTGAAGTTATAGCTCGACACTCTGATGAGGACGCGCATGTGGCGCGATGGCTTGGAGTGGCGGTGGCCACCCGCCCCTCCCGAGTTTAACTCCCACGGGAGCGAATATTCGTGGGCCTCACTTTCCGGCGCCTCTCACCACACGTTTGTGCCATAGCGTAGTAGTCTCCAAACCAAGGTGTGTATAGTTTGTAGGTCAGCTTGCGTGCTTGTGGTGTGTGTGGAGTTATGTGCATGCGTGGAGTGAGAGTTTACATGTAAGTTCAGATAATGCAGATGTACCATCCTAGAGGTTTTTATAAAGAAAGCTCGACACTCTGATCTTATTAATTGGCATTCAATTGGCAAAAACCTATTTGACGCCTTCAGCGGCACAGACGCACTGTGTCGCTTGAAGTCACTCAGTGAAGAACACCCAATTCAAGTGTTTTTCTATTTTATTTTATTTTCGTTGTTCGTTCTCTTTTTTCTTTCATATTTATATTTGTGTATCTTTTTGCCTTTTTTCTATTAAATTTTCAATGTTTGTGTTATCAAAAATCACTTCATGTTTTCTAATTTGTTCATGGTTAAATAAAATGTTTTGGATGTTCGAATAGTATTCACGCGGTTCAAAAAAGTTACGAGCAAAAAACCATATTAGCGAGTTTAAAAAAATGTTCATAAGTTAGAACAAAATTGATTGGTTAAACAAATCTCAGGATTCAGAATTTTTTACTGGTTTTCCAAAAAAGGATTCATGAAGGTTTATTGTTCACAGGTTCAAATTTGTCAGCACAATTCAAACACTTTTTATAAGAAATTAAAAACCAACAACATAGAAAAATTAAGAAAATAGAAAGCAAAATAAAAAATAAAAAACAAGAAATATAAATTTTATTTTGCCTCAAATAGGCCGCTTGTTAACTGGATGCTACACACAGCGTGAGCCCACCCGGGCTCTATAGGCAAATAGCACCTCCCATCAAATTCGAATTAGGTCAAATCATATTTACATTAGTAAATTTAGATATATCTGAATAAAAAATAATAAAAATTAGATTCACTCTTTCCCACACGACGGACAATATTAACGTCGCCTGCCCGAGATCCAATCCTGGAAATCCCCTCTCATAGATATTGGTGATATTTATACTAAACGTTTTTATTTAGGATAACACTTATAACTTATATGTGCCGCTTTTAATGGATAAAGATTTCGACATAAGTTTTAACATGTATTTATTATGTTGTACTTGATAAACGAATCATGTAATGGTGCAACTAAAAATAAACCAACATTGCTTCATTACAAAATTGTAAATATACATATAGCAAAGTTGAAACATATTTATTGTCTATTTGTGTTAGTTCCATCTAAAGAATTAATTTGGATGCAATACGGCCTTTTGTTTAATTTTTTGTTAATATGTATGTAAAAGACAAAATACATCTTTCAAGGAATACCCTTTGGAGGGTAGATGGGTTATAGCATGTATATGTATGTGTCCATTTTAAAAATGCTTAATCTTAGCAGAGGATTCTACAACATATCATTTTGACTAGTACCACTACCAGCTACTCGTATCTAAAGAATATCGTCAAACAGAGGTATATTTTATAATCAGCGGTGCACCAGGAAACACATTGATCAAGCTGTGAGTTTTTTATTATAGCATAGGGAAAAACCTGTCAATGACCATATGTAGCTACCCGATGCAAGCATGCATCTAAAGATTCCAAGAACAATCAGGATTAAACAGTTCCAAAGTCGATATCGATGGCATCATGTCGAAAGATTTGTTTGGTAAATAATCAGGATTAAACACTAAATATGCAAACAGGCTTTCTTGTAATGCTACAAATTCAATGGCCGCAGTCCCATATTTTATCTGAATTATGTCAAACTGTGTTGATTTTTAAATTCTCACATGATAGTTCAACAACATCCAAATATTTTTTACCGTGGTATCCTAGGGAAAACCCCATACAGTGTGATTTTTAATTATATAAAGGAAACAAAGTCTTACATGAGAGAAACAGGAAAATAGGTAAAGTCTAAAAAAAATTGCTGGCCGATCATGACGGGCAGATTGGAATCGGCCGCGACACTACTTAGTACGTATATAATGCCCGAATTTGTGAAAATTTTGTCGCGAGGAAAATCTCGCACCGCAAAGTGTGTGACGGTCTTCTAGATTCGCAATATCAGGAACATAGTGACCACATAACTGCAGTCTAGCTGACAGGTGGGTCCCACCAAAACCATATCCAAATGGCATGAGCGACGTGCGCCCTTGAGTCACTTACATGTGTGGGACCCGCCATGATTTGCTCCTCCGCTCGTGTGCGTCGCTCGATTCGTGTCAGCGTCGTCGCACGGGAAAGACGAGCGCGAGGCGACTTTTAGTATCTTTTTCCAAGAATCAAAGATGCAAACTGTGGTGTCTGATATAAACAATTATTCTCGATATAAACTGTGGTTCCAAATTGTCGTAGCTACCGGAGCACCCGAAGTTGGTTATGGCAATATTTACTGAAGTGGAGCATGCGGTCAATAAAGTGTTTATATTTGCAGTGGCGGAGCTTCAGCCCATTTGTTGGAGGGGCCATTGAGCTAGGGGCAAGATTTTATGCTTTGGGCTGATTTTTCTTGTACAGATGGGCCAATTTGTAAAGTGTTCTCTACTGTTTTGGTCATGGGGGGGGGGGGGGGGGGGGGGCCCTTTTCGCCCCCACTAAGCTCCGCCACTGTATATTTGGATAGCCCCTCCGCGCCGCCTTAGACTGGTTTATCTGGGATTTTACATCCTCGTCGTATATCAGTGTGTTTTTGTCTTCTTATTGCTTGTTCACATAGAGGTCAAGTTAAAACAAATTCCATTTTATCGTCTTCATGCGACGCTTTGAATGAACAAATGCTCCCATTGTTGAAAATAGGCCTAAGAGTGGGATTGAAAATTATAATGAAACTTCGGTAATTTTTCTTGGTATTGAAATATTTGTAACATCAAAATTTCACATCAAATTCAAAATTAATTTCAACTGCAAAATTGAAATATATCAAAACTCATTTAAATTAGTATCTTTTGATATATCCAAATCAGAAAAAAAGTTTTTCTTACATTCAGTCCTTTCCCAAAAGAAGGAATATGTCGACGTCGCCATCTATCTCTCACATGTCTAGTCCATGATACTGACAGAGCTACCGCCCGCACAGTCAACCCAAGCTTCCATGGAGCAAGTCATCTCTCCTGGAAAATGGGTGATATTTATACTAAACGTTTTTATTTTGTATAACTCTTTATAATTAATATGTGCCGTTTTTAATGGATATAGATTTTGATATAAGTTCTAACATGTATTTACTGTATTGTACTGGGTTTTAAATGGTTGTAGCAACCGGGGCACCTGAAGTTGGTTATTGTAATATTTACTCAAATGGAGCAAGATGATCAATATAGTGTTTTAATTGCATGGATAGTGTTTTAGTCTTTCGATCGGCCCTCTACGCAGCCGTAGTCTGGTTTATCTAGGTTTTTTTAGATCCTCACTATATATGACTGTGTTTTCATCTTATTATTGGGTGTGTGCACATAGAGGTCAAGTAAAAAAAATTTGTGGTATCGTCTTGTAGCGACCCTTCAAATGAACAAATTCTCCATTGTTGAAAATAGGCCTAAGAATTGGATTCAAAATTTAAATGAAACTTTGGTAATTTTGGTTGGTATTGAAATATTTGTAGCATAAAAATTTACATCAAATTCAAATAAATTTTATTTGAACGGATGACTATCGGCGTCGTCAGCATCTCGCTTCTTGCCTGTCGTGTCCATGATACAGAGAGAGCTACCGCCCACGCCCGTCAGCCCGAGCTCCCATTTACTAGCCATCTCCCGTGGACATGGGTGATTTTATACTATTTTTTTATTTTGTATAACTCTTAAATATTACTATGTGCCACTTTTGATGGATATAGATTTCGACATAAGTTTTAACATGTATGCTTTATATTGTACTTAATAAACTAATCAGGTAATTGTGCAACTAAAAATGAATCAACATATCTTCATTATAAAATTATAAATATACATATGAGAATACTGGAACATATTTATTGTCTATTTGTTTAAGTTCATTCAAAGACTTAATTTGGATGTAACACCGCCTTTTGTTTAATTTTGTTTGTTACTAAACGAAAAGAAAGGAAAAGACAAAATACTGTTAGATTTTGGGCCCATTTTGGGCAGCCCAATAAAATTCCTGAAAATCTCAAATTGGCCCATGTGCATGGCAGAATTTTGGAGGTACAAAGTGGTGCTAAAGTTTAGTCCCACATTGCTAGTTGGAGGAGACAAACACCACCTTATAAGGTGGAGTGTTGTACCACTTGGTAAGCTTGTGACAACAAAAGGCTCTCTCGTGCGCACTCCTCCTCCTCCGCCGCCGCTCGCCCGCCCGCCCGTCACGACGCGCCGCGCCGCGCCGCGCCGCGGGAATCTCGCCGAGCCGAGCTTTATTTTTGCAGTCCGGGAAAACGGTTTGGACGGACGCGTCACAGTTAGTCGGTTCGGGTCGCTCCCGGATCGTGGGCTACTGTAACCGACCTAAAACGTGCGCGACGTGGACTTGGCCCACGTTGTACCGTTAGGGTTTTCCCGAGCCGCACTATATAAAGTCGTGCACTGCGTGCGCTGCAAACAACCCGAACCAATCTAGGTTTTGCCAATCTCGTGCCTTGCGCCGCCACCGTAGTCTACTCCATCCCGTGCGCCGGCGTGCACCGGCGAACGGGACAGCAGGTCTCCGGAATCGCTCGTCCTTGTGATCCTGTACGGGAGAGGACGAATAAGGTTTTTGGGAAGCGCTCCGCGCGACTGCTTTCAAGTTCTTCATCACAGCTCGACTTCCTGGACGATCTCCGGGTCCGCGGGCGACTCGTTAAACTCGAACTCATCCACCTTGCTAACTTTTACAAGAAAAAGGTTTGGTTGGCTCGACTCGTTGGTTCGTTCGCTTGCTGCCACCCAGAATCGCATTCAGGCCAACACCACAAGTCCACAACTGAACGTGCCCGTGCAGCGTCAGTTTGAAGCGTCTCAGACGCTGACCTGGCTCGACTTGGACGCTTCACTCAGAGCATCTCCAACCGGAGGCCCCAAACCCGCCCTATACGTCCGGGCGGACGGTCCGGAGGTCATTTGGCCCAAAAACAGCCACCCAAGCGCGGCCCCCATAGCCATCCGAAACGACGGGCGGTCCGGTACACCCCAAACCCAGCCCAAATCTGGGGCGGGTTTGGGGCGGCCCGGACGCGTCCGCCCCTTACTCGCTGACAAAGCGGACCCACTACGGGAGGCTGACCGTCGCCGCTGAACGGCCGGCCGTCGCCGCTGACTTCCGCCGCGTGGCAGCTCCGTCCCCACAAATATCCCCACCGGCCGTAACCCTACCTCACTCCACTCCCCACCCCGCCACCTCGCCTTCTCCGCTCGAGCGGCCGGCGCAATGTCTTCCTACTTTCACCATTGCCAAAGGTTCTAAGTGCCATAGCTGTGTGCAATCTAAGCAACCTCGAAAGCCTCACAAGGCGGCCGAGGAGAGAAACTTGGCACCTCTAGAACTCGTACATTCGGATCTATGTGAGATGAATGGCGTGTTGACAAAAGGTGATAAGAGATATTTCATGACTTTAATCGATGACGCTACTAGGTTCTGTTATGTATATTTGTTGCACACTAAAGATGAAGCTTTAGACTACTTTAAAATTTATAAAGCTGAAGTTGAAAATCAATTAGAGAGAAAGATCAAACGTCTTAGGTCAGATCGTGGTGGCGAGTATTTCTCCAACGTATTTGATGAATTCTGTGAGGAACATGGTATTATTCATGAGAGGACGCCTCCCTATTCGCCCCAATCAAACGGGGTTGCCGAGAGGAAAAACCGCACGCTGACCGACTTGGTGAAGCCATGTTGGACACTGCTGGTTTATCTAAGGCATGGTGGGGGGAGGCTTTGTTGACTTCGTGTCATGTCCTGAATAGAGTTCCTAACAAGGATAAAGAGAAGACACCTTACGAGGAGTGGTCTGGGAGAAAACCATCACTTTCTTATTTTCGTACTTGGGGATGTTTGGCGAAAGTCAATGTTCCAATTCCTAAGAAACGAAAACTTGGACCGAAGACAGTGGATTGTGTCTTTCTAGGTTATGCTCAGCGGAGCATTTGCTATAGATTTTTAGTGGTTAAATCTGAGATACCTGATATGCATGTTGATACTATTTTGGAATCTCGTGATGCAACATTTTTTGAGAACATGTTTCCTATGAAGGATATGCATAGCATTGCTAGAATTTCTTCTGAGATATTTGCTGAACCTAGTACATCTGTTGATCATTCTGAACAACCACTTGTTGAGGAAGTCCTTGAGAAGGATGACAATGAATCAGCTCCCAAGAGGAGCAAGAGACAGAGGACTGAAAAATCCTTTGGTGATGATTTCATTGTGTACCTTGTGGACAATACTCCCACGTCCATTGCAGAGGCATTTGCATCTCCTGATGCTGATGACTGGAAAGAAGCTGTCCATAATGAGATGACTCGATTCTTTCTAATGGAACTTGGGAATTATCTGAACGACCCTACGGCTGCAAACCTGTGGGTTGTAAGTGGGTGTTCAAGAAGAAGCTAAGGCCTGATGGTACTATTGAGAAGTACAAGGCACGGCTTGTAGCCAAGGGCTACACCCAGCGCGAAGGCGAAGATTACTTTGACACCTATTCACCTGTTGCTAGACTCACCACCATTCGAGTACTACTTTCCCTGGCTGCCTCCTATGGTCTTATCGTTCATCAAATGGACGTAAAGACAGCTTTCCTTAACGGAGAGTTGGAAGAGGAAATCTATATGGATCAGCCTGATGGGTTTGTAGTAAAAGGTGAAGAGAGAAAGGTGTGCAAATTGTTAAAATCTTTGTATGGGCTGAAGCAAGCACCTAAGCAATGGCATGAGAAGTTTGACAGAACTTTAACTTCTGCAGGCTTTGCCATTAATGAGGCTGATAGGTGTGTATATTATCGCCATGGTGGGGGCGATAGTGTTATATTATGCTTGTATGTTGATGACATACTGATTTTCGGTACAAGCATGATAGTGATAAATGAGGTCAAGTCTTTCCTGTCAAAGAGCTTTGATATGAAAGATCTGGGACAAGCTGATGTGATCCTGAACATTAAGCTGATTAGGGATGAGAGTGGGATTACGTTAACGCAATCACACTATGTTGAGAAGGTCTTGAGCCGCTTTGGTTATATAGACAGCAAGCCTTCTCCAACACCCTATGATCCCAGTGTGACACTCAGAAAGAACAAAAAGGAAACGAGAGATCAATTAAGATATTCTCAAGTGATCGGTTCACTCATGTACCTTGCGAGCGCGACAAGACCTGATATCTCTTTTGCTGTGAGCAAGTTGAGCAGGTTCATGTCTAACCCGGGTATTGATCATTGGCATGCACTTGAAAGGGTCATGCGCTATCTGAACGGTACAATGAGTTATGGGATTCACTATTCAGGGCACCCTGCGGTGCTTGAGGGATATTGTGATGCGAACTGGATCTCAGATGTTGATGAGCTCTACGCCACAAGTGGATATGCATTTATTCTTGGAGGTGGCGCAGTGTCATGGAGGTCTTGCAAACAGACCATTTTGACGAGGTCAACCATGGAAGCAGAACTTGCTGCTTTAGATACAGCTTCTGTTGAGGCAGAATGGCTGCGTGAGCTCTTGATGGACTTGCCGGTGGTTGAGAAACCATTACCGGCCATCCTTATGAACTGTGACAACCAAACGGTTATTACGAAAGTGAACAGTGCTAAGGATAATGCGAAGTCATCAAGACACGTCAAGAGACGCTTGAAGTCTGTCAGGAAAATGAGAAACTCCGGAGTAATAACTGTTAGTTATATTCAAACAGACAAAAACCTGGCAGATCCCTTTACGAAGGGACTATCACGTAATGTGATAGATAGTGCATCGAGGGAGATGGGGTTGAGACCCGTGAGTGTTACACCATAGTGGTAACCCAACCTATGTGATCGGAGATCCCGTGAATTAGGACCTGGGAAGAACAAGCTAGTGGTTTAACTGAGGAGAGTTATTTTATAACCCTCTCCGTGGGAAGATGCATAACTCTCACATTCTGTAAGGCAGGTTGGCAATATGCTTAATGTGTTTTTGTTGGCTATTCGTAGCAAAGGTGCTGTCCTACAGAGCGACTTGAAAGAACACACCTATATGAGTCCGACTGTTAAACGTCGCAGTCTATGAGATTTGGGTGATCTCTAGTAAGCTCATGAAGAGACCAGGGAGTATGACGCATATGCTCCACCCGCGGGGTAGGCTACTGGCAGCCACGTACTGGTTATGACTTTGAGTGAAGTCTATTGGCACCAAACTTGCAATTCAAGGTTCGTCCATTGTTCAAGTTGCTGGTAGATGTAGCTTGAAGCTCTAGGCGGAAGTTCAACTTAACAGTCTCTGCTGAAACACTGGTATATAAACAAGAAACGAGGTTTGGCAAAATCTCTAAATGGGAATTTGAGATCTGGTGGGGGATTGTTAGATTTTGGGCCCATTTTTGGCAGCCCAATAAAATTCCTGAAAATCTCAAATTGGCCCATGTGCATGGCAGAATTTTGGAGGTATCTCGTGCGCACTCCTCCTCCTCCTCCTCCGCCGCCGCTCGCACGCACGCACCGCACCGCCCGCCCGTCTCGTCACGACGCGCCGCGCCGCGCCGCGGGTTGCGGGAATCTCGCCGAGCCGAGCTTTATTTTTGCAGTCCGGGAAAACGGTTTGGACGGACGCGTCACAGTTAGTCGGTTCGGGTCGCTCCCGGATCGTGGGCTACTGTAACCGACCTAAAACGTGCGCGACGTGGACTTGGCCCACGTTGTACCCGTTAGGGTTTTCCCGAGCCGCACTATATAAAGTCGTGCACTGCGTGCGCTGCAAACAACCCGAACCAATCTAGGTTTTGCCAATCTCGTGCCTTGCGCCGCCACCGTAGTCTACTCCATCCCGTGCGCCGGCGTGCACCGGCGAACGGGACAGCAGGTCTCCGGAATCGCTCGTCCTTGTGATCCTGTACGGGAGAGGGCGAATAAGGTTTTTGGGAAGCGCTCCACGCGACTGCTTTCAAGTTCTTCATCACAGCTCGACTTCCTGGACGATCTCCGGGTCCGCGGGCGACTCGTCTCCAACGTCGTCTCCTTCGAGCTGCTACCGTCGCCGCTCAAGCTGCTGCCGTCGCTGCTCCAACGACTACTTCCTCTACAACCGTTCGGTACGTGCGGCGTGTTCTGAACTGTTTTGCTATGGATCTGTTGGCGTATGTGTTGCTGCTGTTCATGTTAATTAGTACATCTAGTATGTTCGTATTCTACATGTTAGCAGCTGGTGTAGTTATGTTTAATATTCTGGAATTAATCATGGAATTATTGCCTAATTATCCAACAAATACATCTTACAAGGAATACACTTTGGAGGGTAGATGGGCTATAGCATGTATGTGTATGTGTATGTGTCCATTTTAACATGTTTAATCTTAGTAGAGATATCTACAACATATCAATTTGACTAGAACCAGTAACAGGTACTGCTATCTAAAGAATATCATCAAACACGGGTATATTGTATAATCAGCGCGGCGGTGCATCACGAACTTTTACTAGTAGGTATATTCCTACTGCCCTTTGTTGTTGGCCGCATCCTGAACTGCAGGTCGCTTCTAGGTCTGGATAACGAGCCGGGTTCGAATCATTTATGTCAAACTCGTTAAACTCGAACTCATCAACCTTGCTAACTTTTACAAGAAAAAGGTTTGGTTGGCTCGACTCGTTGGTTCGTTCGCTTGCTGCCACCCAGAATCGCATTCAGGCCAACACCACAAGTCCACAACTGAACGTGCCCGTGCAGCGTCAGTTTGAAGCGTCTCAGACGCTGACCTGGCTCGACTTGGATGCTTCACTCAGAGCATCTCCAACCGGAGGCCCCAAACCCGCCCTATACGTCCGGGCGGACGGTCCGGAGGTCATTTGGCCCAAAAACAGCCACCCAAGCGCGGCCCCCATAGCCATCCGAAACGACCGGGCGGTCCGGTACACCCCAAACCCAGCCCAAATCTGGGGCGGGTTTGGGGCGGCCCGGACGCGCCCGGACGCGTCCGCCCCTTACTCGCTGACAAAGCGGACCCACTACGGGAGGCTGACCGTCGCCGCTGAACGGCCGGCCGTCGCTGCTGACTTCCGCCGCGTGGCAGCTCCGTCCCCACAAATATCCCCACCGGCCGTAACCCTACCTCACTCCACTCCCCACCCCGCCACCTCGCCTTCTCCGCTCGAGCGGCCGGCGCAATGTCTTCCTCATCCATCGACTAGGGCTCGGAGCCAGAGGACGAGGTTTCCGATGCGGCGGCGCCACCGGAACCCGTGGACGCGGCGGAGGCGGAGGCCATCCGCATTGCCGTCGAGCAATCTTTGAAGGAGGTCGGCCGCGGCGGATCCAGCGCGGCGGCGCCGCCAAGCGGAGGCCAATGCAGCCGCTGGTCCGAGCTTGCGCCGGTGCGGCGCCGTGCAATGCCGGAGGGATCTGTGGCGGCGTCATCGGCTCCTCCACCGCGCTCCGCTCCGGTAAGATCTGCGCCTCCCCGCCCCCCCCCCCCGTTCAAGCTCCACCTGGGTGGAAGATTCTGCCGGACGGGGCTGGCGGATGGCGCCTTCTTCCGAAGACCCCGCCGTCTTCGAAGCGGATGCGCGCGCCGGAGACGGAGGGGAAGGTTTTTCGGCAGCTCCGCAAGGCCGACCCCGCTGCGGCGGAGCGGGCATTGCGCGCCGCGGCGAAGGAGCCGGTGCCGTTGGCCGTCTTGGATCGGTCGTACACGACCGCGGAGACGAACGCCAGGCGCCTCCGCCGCAAGAACAAGGCGATGCTCGGCGCCGCCATCGCCGAGTCGAAGAAGGAGGCGGCGAAGAACGACCGCGCGGCCAGGCTCGCCGAGGAGCAGACCCGCGCCGTCCTCGCCGCTCGCTCCAACAGCTCCGCCTCCTCCAACGACGACCCGTACGTGGCCTTCGAGCTGCTGCGCCGCCACCGCCCTTCCGCTGATGACAAGGGGAAGGGGCCGGCGTCAAGGCAGTGAGCGCCGCCGATGGAGGCGAAGGGACCGGCGGACAGAGAGGATGACGGCGCCACCGGTTTGCCTACTTTTGCTACAATTTGTCTATATAGTTTAGCCCACCTATGTATGTAATCCGAACAATGAACTCCGATCGAACTAGCTCCGATCTACGTTCTTTATTTACGTTGCATGGCTAGTATGGTTTTGAGGATGCGGATATGGGGGGCATGGTTGTAGGACACCTTTTTTGGGTGTGTCCGGTCGCTGTCCGCGGACACGTCCGGACGTGTCCGCGGACACGTTGGGGGTCAAATTTGGCAAATCCGGTTGGAGATGCTCTCAACTAGTCTGGTTGGGAAGAAGCGGCCAAAATATTTGTTGTCTCGGCGTGCCAGGCGACAGCGACGCGCACCTGCTAATTTTTTTTTAATAATACATTTTTTTAAATAAATTCGAAAAATATTACGCAAAATAACGAAATTTCAAAAATAATACGGCCTCGGCCAGGCCTGGGCCGATTAGGTCCTGTCGGCCAGGCCTGGGCCGATAAGGTACTGTCGGCCGGCTCTGCGTGTGGCAGAGAAACCGGTCGGCCAGAGCTGGGCCGACTGGGCCTATCGGCCTGAACTGGGACGACAAGAGCCTGTCGGCCCAATCTGGGCCGAGAAGCTCTTCTTCCATTTTTTCCCACCTCTCCCTCCTCTTTTTTAGCCACAAATGCAGACAAATTACAGATGAAATCAAACTCCAAATTTAAATCACTGATCCACACATAGTCCAATTTTAAAACATTGATCCTCATTATTACAAATAAAAGCACAGTCCAAATTTAAAACATCCTAGTTTCTTCCCCTTCCTCTTGGTCCTCGGCTGCCTCGCCCACGTGGAGCAGCTGCTCTAGTTGCCGGAGCAGCATTCGTAGGTGGGAATTTTGTACAAGCAGTGTCCCTGTGACCAAAATCATTGCACAAGAAACATTGCACTGTCGGGCCTCCGGCTTCAGATTCATCCATACCATTTCTGATACGCTTGCACGGTCGTCTACCTCTACCAGGACGCAGTAGCCTTGGGTCGGGGATGTACTGCCTTTCATTAGGGTCAACCGTGTTAAAATTACCCACAGCTCGAAATCCCACCATTTCACCGGTCCAGGTATTAAGACAGACTCGTTCAAATAATATGGTGAAACGAACGAGATGGCTGACAGTCCGAGTTGCCACACACGCAGCCAATACATGGGAGCAGGGCAGGTGAAGCAATTTTGGTTTATTGCATGTGCAGTCACATGTTGGTCGGGCTTCATTTCCAATTCGCACCTCATGCGTTCTGAGCTGATTTCCGCAACCAAACTTGTCAGAAGGTAAGCGTACCTCGAACCTCCTTTCTTGATTTCCTATGGCCTGCACAGCATGAGTACGAGCTTTTGCCATCTTCCTATCCATGTACTCCGTAATCTTCTCACAAAAAGGTGTGTTTGGGTTGTTAACGATATGCATGTGAGCTTTCTGGCGTCTTTCTCTGAAATACTTGACTGTGCCCTCAAAAATACCCTCCACAATGGCTGTAAGTGGCAATGCCCTATTTCCTCTAAGAACGAAGTTGTATGTTTCAGCAAGGTTGGTAGTCATAACACCGTACCTGGCTCCATAAGTGTCGTGCAGCAAAGACCACCTCTCAAGAGGCTCGTGCTCTATCCACTGCTGAAAGTTTTTGATCAACCTCCCAGTCTTTCTCCTAACACCAGGCGGATCAAATCCTGGCAAGTCACAAAGCCCAACAGGTACATCCTCAGCTGGTGGAGGTCCGGTTGCTAGCTGTTGCGCCACAAGTTGCACATGTGCTGCTACTGCAACATTTCGTGCAGCTCTCCTCTGCCTAACATGCTGGTTAGTGAAGTCATCAAGCTTACCACGTACGAATGTGTATTTCCAGAATTGGTTCTGCTTGCACAGTTTTTTGAATAGATTCATCAAAGCCTTATCTCGGAACTGTGAGAAAAAATTGGCCCCCAAATGGCGCATGCACCAACGACTCTGCAGGTCTAGCCATGGCGTTTGTTCCGCGGCCACAGGGTTTGTGAGTGCCTTGACGGCGTTCAGTATACCAGCATGGCGGTCATGAAGGATGCACACGTTCGGCTTATCTTTTACTACTGCTATTTTAAGCTGCCTGAAGAACCAAGTCCAACTTTCAGTGTTCTCGCTCTCCACAAAAGCAAATGCAAGTGGCACGATCTGATTGTTGCCATCCTGACCAATGGCAGTCAAGATTTGTCCCCTATACTTGCCAGTAAGAAATGTACCATCAACACAGATAACTGGTCGACAGTGAGTGAAAGCTTCTATGCATACACCGAAAGAGAAGAACACACGATGCAGCACCTTTACGTTTGGAAACTCTGCCATCCAAAAGTGTTTGACGTCAACATATGTGCCTGGATTACGGGCCTGCAATGTGTAGAGGAGCCGAACAACTGAGTCATATGAGTCTAGGAACGATCCGAATCTTTTCTCAAGTGCCATCTGCTTAGCCCTCCAAGCTTTGCCATAAGATATTTTGTACTTGAACCTGGTGAACACCTTATGTATAATAGCCTTCGCTTCCATAGCTTTGCCCTGTACTATTTCTGAGTACAGCAACCGAGCTATAAGCGTCGACGAAATGTTACGATGATCTTGAGGAATACTCTCAATTCTACATGTGTGCTGTACTACGTCGCTCACTTTCCAGTTTATGCCGAAGTGAGGACGATAACCGTGCACCCTTCCAGGACACCCTGCTACCTCACATTCCATTGTCAGATATTTTTTACTCGACACCTTGGTTTTGAATGTCTTGCAAGTCGACATTGCCCACTTAATGATTGCATCTTGCAAATGTTGCTTGTCGGTATATAGAGCACCCGCAGAAACCTGGTTCTGATGGTATTCCCAGGCAGAATCATGACCATCGTTCACTGTCATTGACGACGAGAAATCATGACTCCATGACGCAGGATTTGGCACCACATGTTCGTCATCCGACTCGTCGGAATCATGCCCATAAGCACTACCACCATCTTCGTCTTCCTCTTCCATCATTTCTTGGAATACATCGTCTGCTGCTGCCTCAGCAGCATCTTCATCTCCCTCTTCCATATGCTCTGTCTGACTATTTTGGCCAGATTCATAACTACCACCTCCAACATCTTCCTCTTCCATCTGCTCTGTCTGACTATTTTGGCCATAGTCATAACCACCACCTCCAACATCTCCCTGATTATAATCATGTCCAGAAAATTGCATCTCCTGACTACTCTGGCCAGGATCGTGCCCTCCCTCGCCTTCACGCGGAATCACCTCCTTCGCGACAGGTATCAGTAAGGCATGAGGGGTACATCCCCTGGTTGCGCAGCCTTGCAACCATCGCACCATCTGAGAGGTCCGTTCTATCGGCCTCAAATAAAAAAACACCGGGGACCTTGTCTTCGTCCACAGTGCATGCACACCGACGGTGTCTGTTTCAGGAAGCCCTAAACACGCTGCCAACCAATCTTTCAGCTGACTTATAGACCATGTTTGTGGGTCACTCAGTTCCAACTCTGACCATCGAAACTCACCCAAATCAGCTCCATGCTCATTTACTACAACTTCGCCAGGACCGTAGAAAAACAAACATTTCACTAAATTACTCATCTCAACAACCTAAAAATGTGACACCAATTTACTGTTACAACCGGGAACAACTATATACTTAATATTACTAGCAAAATAAACGCATACCCTTGAAGCGTGCCGATTCAATGGACCAGCAACGTCACCACCACCGCCAATGCAACACCGCTCACCACCACCACGCTGCACCATCCACCACCCTACAGCAACCTCCACCTAAACTCCACCATTACTCCAACCAAACAACACGAAATCACACAATAATCCAACACATCTGTAGATCTGAGCTGCCTTAACTCTCTAACACTTGTAGAAGGAAGATTTGGTGGCTGGATGGACAGATCGCCGCTGAAACGCAGTAAGGAGCTGCTGGTTTGAGAGGAAGAAGAAAAGGAGAAAGAGGACGACAGGAGGAAGATGTGGGCAAGGCTGGTCTTATCCAGCGTCCTGTCGGCCCAGCCCTGGCCGACAGGCCGGTCGGCTGAGTTCTGGCCGATTAGTGCCCACCCGTGACGCGTAACGGCCTGTCGGGCGCAGGCCTGGCCCACCATGCGATCTCGTCGTCCCAAGTCTGGCCGATAAGGCCAAATCGGCCCAAGCCTGGCCGACGGGCCCTTATCGGCCCAAGCTGGGCCGAGGCCGTATTATTTTTGCAATTTCGTTATTTTGCGTAATATTTTTTGAATTTAATTA
This sequence comes from Poa pratensis, assembly GCA_947311845.1. NCBI lineage: Eukaryota > Viridiplantae > Streptophyta > Magnoliopsida > Poales > Poaceae > Poa > Poa pratensis. The sequence continues at coordinate 3,286,571 of CAMZMU010000047.1, forward strand.
AAAAAATGTATTATTAAAAAAAAATTAGCTTGTTAGAGTTCCTGATATTTTCAAATTTTATTTCCACAAACATTTCATTGTAACATGGTTCAAGAGCTTTGAGTTGATGGATGGGAAAACAATCTATGAATCCATGTAGCAAAAATACTATAGTAGATATTCTAATCTTCTAATATTCCTATGAAGACCATCTGAACTGAAGAGGCCTTGAAGTTGTTAATTCCTATACTTAAGTTCGTGCAAATTCCTTTTTGAATTAGGGAATGATGAGTTCCTTAGACTTCATCAGTGTTCAGCCATAGTTCCGTTTGGCCGGATGAGTTCTTCACAGCTTTCGACCCTCACACTAACAAGTTCTTTTGTCGTTCGGTCCAGCGGGCGTGTAATTTAGCAGCTTGATTGTTTTTGCTTGCACCCAAAGATAACACATCAATGCATAAAGATCTCGTCATGAAAATGGACATGCCGCGTTTTCGCCTAGAAAATACCAAAGTTGTTCGAAACTGCTACTACAACAGATTTCTTCTTAGTGCACCTTGCTCTTGGCCGCATCCAGCACGGGAAACAATAGATGGAGACGGTTGGGTTCGTTGCGGTGCTAGTTCAATAGAAAAATATCGACCCGGGGCGAGTTAAAATAAATATAATTTATACTGAACTTTTATATTTCTCTCCCTTTTTATTTTTTCGCATGTTATAGTAGTGAATTTTTTTTTGGTTTATTCCCATAGTTTCCCGTGCTGGACCCGGAGATAGTTACTCCATCAATAGTACTTCCTCCGTTCACTAACGTAGCTTGGCAAATCATATATTGGAAAATGTTACTCCATCAATAGTACTTCCTCCGTTCACTAATGTAGCTTGGCAAAACGTTTTACATTAGTGAACGCGGAGGAGTATGTTTTATCTGCATGCACATTGACAGTCTAGCAAGCACATTGACACAAAATCGTTTTCAGGCCAATGCCCGCTGAACGTGCCCGTGCTGCGTCAGTTTGAAGCGTCTCAGGTTCATGACCTGTCTCGAGTTTGAAGCGGCCATTACTCGTTTGTCTCGTTGTGCTGGCGACAACGACGCGCACCTGACCTCAACACAAGCCAAAACGAAACATTTGGCACCGGCACAATCACGGGTACTACACTACTCGCTCGCTTTTCTCCCGCACTGAAAAGGCGTATGCAGTTTGTTCTTTCAGACAAGTTAAAAAGTGGGCAAATTTTTCGTGTGCACTCTCACTTCTTGGGCCTGCAAATTCAATCACGACAAATCGCATCCGCGACAATGCTTGTCACAGTTCTATTCCGGAAGAAATCCTGATGAAACCACTACTGTGACTGCAATGCCGCTAACTGTGAAAGAATGTACAATTGCCAGGGAGTTTCGGTGACAGTAAAGATGGAAAGAAATCTCAATATATGATGAATGGTAGTATATCAACGCAGATCGAATCTCAATATGTATCCTCTAGTAGTACTAGTAGAAAGAACCAAGCGAACAAGTAATCGACCGATAATATGTGCATGCTAATCCAATGCTAGCGAATACTAGTAGTAGTAGGTAACCACCGAAAATCTCTAACAAAGATCTATCCACGGCGATGCAGAGCAGGACATCAAATGGAATCGAATCAACAGCAAAAAGTCTGGAATCAGAACCAGACTTTGCAGTCGACGGGCTTGAACGCGGGCGGGGAGGCGGCGCCGGGGGCGGGGAGGGAGAGCGGGCAGCTGACCCTGGCCCTGGGCCCGGGCACCTTGAACGCCCACACCTTGACCCTCAGCTTGGCGTTGAGCTTCACCTCCACATCGAACGCGCCGCCGGACTGCTGGCTCCTGAAGTTGGCCGCCGTGGCATCCCCATCCAGGACCTGCTGCCCGCCGAACACGGGGGCGAGCTGGGTCTTCTCCTCGTGGCCCTGGAAGAAGGGGTCGAGGGGCGCGTACCCGAAGCGCTGCCCGTCGAAGAGCGCCAGGGCCTCGACGCCGTCGTAGTAGAGGCCCACCCGCTTGTTGGGGTTGCGGACGGTCATGGCGACGGTGAGGTTGTAGGCGAGGGCGGAGCTGGGGGAGAGGGTGAAGGTGGTGAGGGAGGCGGAGTCGACGGTGGCGGCGATCATGTGGGGGCGGAAGACGAAGTAGAGGATGAGGGCGAGGACTCCGGCGACGACGAGGATGGTGACGAGGATGCTGCAGAGGCAGCTGAAGAGGCCGCACGCCAGGCACTTGAACGGGCAGCACAGGCACGACGCGCAACGGCTGCCGGAACCCATCGTGAGCCGAGTAGGTGCTGGATTCCGACGAAGTGCGAATTGAGATTGGTTGGGTGGGATTCCGGCGACGAGAATTTGTGATTGGTTGTATGGATCTGATGGTTTGTGGCGCGGTGGGCGGTGGGATATATAGGCAGGGGGGTGGTGGGATTAACTGAACGCGGTTGTGCAAGCAAGCGCGTCGAGGCGAAGACTCTTCCTCTTCTGATGGAAACGGTGTGGATTTAGGGTGGGTTTCCTCGTGTGATTTGGTATGATTTTGGATGGAAATCAATCGCGGCGATTTGGGGTGGGTTGCCTCGGATGGAAGCAGGCGAAGGAAGGCGCGGGGAAGAAGGCGTAGTGATGGGCGTGGGCTTGGCGGCCACTTGCCACTTGGTCGTGGAGTTGTAGCCGTTGCGGGTTGGGCCAAGAAACACTCTCGGTTGATGATTGGGTTGACTCGGCCGGCAGTTCCTAAATTTTGCACGACCCAGCTTGGTTGAGTGGCTGGTGGCCGTTTCAGCCTTGTCTATTTTACAATATATAGTGACATGAGTTTCTTTAGGGATGTGATATTGGGATCCAAATTATCCCGCATATAGTGTATTTGGGGGCTTTTAGTTCAAAAGTTCGACAAAAAACTTAAACTAAAAACTCTCAAGTACACTAAAAGTGGGTAAAGTTTCTTTAAATTTTGCACTCTCGGTTGATTGGTTTGATTTGGCCGGCCATTCAATAAAGTGACATGAGCTTCTATGATACCATGAAGGCACAAAGTGTGGAAGGTAATTTTTCATGTGATATGCTGACCTATACATTAGTTAATACAAGATATACTTTCGAAAAAATGATCAAAATGTGAACCTGGCCGTCATCACTACAAAGTTTACTTGAGTTTTAACCGCGACACTTGGCATCCGGGAACATTTTGCTCAGTACAACCTTGTTAGTAGAGTGTCGTTATCGGGCACTTGGTAAATATGTATTTTCTCGGTGTATGCCACGTCTTTCGTGAGAAAAGCAACCAAACGGGCTCTGTCGTCACTCGACAAAACTTGTGCATCCCCACGTGAAAAGACATAGTCAAGCGCGGAGGCGTTGCACTTGACATACACGTAGGTTTTACCGAGTGTCGTGGTATGGCAAAAATTTGTCACCAGAAGACGCCTCCGGAAGGACATTAGATGGTAACATTTGGTCATTAGTTTTACCGAGGGCCCCGCTCCGACACTCAGCATATATTACCGGGCTTTACAGAGTGTCGTTGAGAAAACACTTGGCATTCAGGTGACGTGCTTTGCCGACTGTATATTCTTAGCGCTCAGCATTCAGATCTATTTTGTCAAGTACATGATATTTTGCACTTGGGAACCACTGAGGGCACTTAGCAACTTTGCAGTTTGCGGTAGTGCATGCCTGGTCTCATTGCTTGATAACCCAATTGGCGGGAAAAAGAGAATGGGTTTTAAAAATGGTTAGGAAAATAATGTCGGTGACGGATTAGTCAACCTCGTCAGTCGTCTGTAATGGGCCAGCCCAGTACCGCACACACGCATAGCGTTGGATGTTGTTTTGGGGGATCAGCCCCCGCCAACGGCACTGCGTTCAGCAACGAGCCCATACCACTCAACCCAAAACCCGGGCGTTGAGTTGAGGAAGGCTGCCCTTATAAGCAGATGCGTGGCCTCCTCAACTAGCGAGGTGGGACTAAAGCGATGGTCACGCATCCAGCTTCTCGGAGGCGTGACATCGTCACGTGGCTTGGCGCGACAAATTGACGCAGATTGCTTGTGAATGTGAAGACGAACACGCAGCAGAGCCGAGCCGGCACGGCTGATCATCAGCTGACCTGACACGACCAAGTTTCTCATAGAGAAACACAAGCCCATGTGCGGCATCTGATCTGAAAATGAGATCCGACGTGGGCTTGGGTGGTCGGAAAGCCGATCTCATCAAGTCAGCCGAGATAAAATACGAAAATACTGCGTGGCGCCAATCGGTCAGCAAACCGTGTTGCACGATAGCGATTTCCGTTTCTTTTTCGTAGCAAGAAGCAGCAGGATTGGACGATTAGCCTTTTCGCTTCAGCACTACTGCCAGTGTAGCTGAAGGTTCGTGGATTAGTGATGGCGAGTGGCGACGATAGCCCTGCCCAAGCAACATCATGACATCTACAGCTCTCCTCTGTTTGAACTCTAGACTTTAATAAAAGAAATATAAATGATATATGCATCGACAGAGGCCGAGCCGTTGTCCTTTTTTGAAACAAATAATCACGAGCTGCTCGTAAAGATATTTGAGAAAAACATGCATATGCTATGGGCTAGCTGGCCAAACATGCATATTCTACCATACCTTTTACTAGTACTAGCTGAATGACCGTGCGTTGCCACGAAAAAGCAATACGATGTATAAATTTACTAAACTTAACGAGTGTCAGATCGGCGACATCCCACTCCACGTTGTCATTTTGGCATGTGCGCACATTTTCCCAATTGACGAATTGGCGCGGTTAAAGTCACATTGAGTGACCTCGTCTCCTAGCTATAGCCCTCGGCTCCAATCCGCCCTTGAATTAGTCGGCTCGGCATTCTTCGACATGTACCCTAATTTGGGAAATCTTTGGCAAGGTTCTAGTCACCTCTCACGCATCTATTTTCACCTCTCAACTCTACCTCCAACTGCGTCGTTGCGAAATCCTTGACTACAGCATCATCTTATTAGACATATAATTGTAACCAAGTCGGTTGATAATATAAAACCGACTTGGACTCTTTTCTTGACCTTCCTTGTAATTGCTTGAGACGCAAATCTCCCCCATATAAATATAATCGATGCGGCTCGGTTTGTGCAACCGAGTAGAAACGCTTATACGACGTTCGACATGGTATCAGACGCCTAACTCTTCCGATACATCCAGATCGACTACCGGAACCCTAGAAAACCTACCCTACCCGATCACCGCCGCTGCTGCCGATCATGGCATCCTCGAGCTCTTCTGGTCCAGGCTTGGAGAAACCAACGGAGAAGCTCACACGGACCAACTATCCGCTCTGGAAGGCACAGGTGCTGCCGTCTCTACGAGGGGTGCAGCTAGTCGGGATCGGCGATGGCACCGAGGCCATGCCCTCCAAGATGATGTCCGACGGCGCAGACAAGGGAAAAACATCCAAGCGAATCAATCCTGAGTACGCTGCCTGGTATATCCGGGATCAGCAAGTTCTCAGCTACCTCGTCACGTCGCTCTCGAAGGAGATCCTCATCCAGGTCACCCGCTTTGGGCATGCGGCAGAGGTTTGGAAGGCGATCGAGGGCATGTTCGCGTCGCAGAGTCGTTCGAAGCTGAACAACTCGAGAATAGCGATTGCAAACACCAAGAAAATCAACATGACCACCCCGGCGTTTTTCTCCAAGATCACGAGCCTGGCTGATGAACTTGGTGCTGCCAGCAAGGTGCTCGATGAAGAAGAAATTGTCTCCTATGTGCTGGCCGGTCTTGGCCCTGATTATGACAATCTGGTTGGTGCAATTGGTCTTATGACCACGCCAATCTCGCTCAATGATCTGTATGCCCAAGTGCTTGCCCAAGATCAACGTCAGGAGCTGCAAGGACAACCCTCCAATGGTGGATCTTCCAACGGTGGTTTTGACTCATCAGTCAATGCCGCTATGCGCTCTCGTGGTTGTGGCTATCGCCGCGGCAGCCGACCACCCCCTCGTGGTGGTTTCCAGCAGAGAGACGAGCGCTCGGATCAGCGTATAGATCGTCAGTCATCACGTCCCAGCTACAGAGGTGGACGCACTGGTCCTCCAGGAGGAGGTCGAGGACGTGGGCGTGGTCGACGTCGTACCTCTCCATGGGTCAATGTCACTTGCCAAATATGCAACAAAGAAGGCCATGCTGCTAAGGATTGTTGGTGGCGGTTCCAAGATGATGAAGATGATGATGACACATACGAGGACAAGGAAGTGCACGCTGCTTCCTATGGTGTAGACACCAACTGGTACTCCGATACCAGGGCTACACATCACATTACCCGCGAACTCAACAATCTCACTGTTCGCGACAAGTACAAGGGGCATGATAAGGTCAACACGCCCAACGGTCAAGGTATGGATATTTGTCATGTTGGTCATTCAGTTGTTCGAAACCCTGCTCAAAATTTTCATCTTCGAAATATTCTACATGTCCCTCATGCATCCAAAAATCTTTTGTCTGTCCATCGCTTTACTCTTGATAACAATGTATTAATCGAGTTTCATCCTTCCTTCTTTTTGATCAAGGATCAGGGTACGAGGAAAACAATTCATATAGGATGTTGTGTTGGAGGCCTATATCCGCTTATTTCGTCATCCGAGTCTTCTTCCCCGAAGCATGCTTTTGTTGCCACGAAGCCGTCTCATGCAAAGTGGCATAGTCGTCTAGGTCATCCTTCGTTTGCTATTGTTAGGTGAGTCATTAGCAAGAATAAACTTCCTTTGTTAGAATTAAGGGCATTGAGTCTATTTGTGATCCTTGTCAACAAGCTAAAAGTCATCAGTTACCCTATCCTATTTCCACCAGTGTATCTACAGCTCCCCTTCAATTAATTTTTACTGATGTATGGGGACATGCTCCTACTTCTGTTGGTAGACATGATTACTATGTAAGTTCTATTGATGACTATAGTAAATTTACATGGATATATCTTCTCAAAAAGAAATCTGATGTGTTTTCTGCTTTTGTCAATTTCCAAAAACTCGTTGAAAGGAAACTTGATAAAAATATTCTCACGGTTCAGTCTGACTGGGGAGGAGAGTATGAAAAATTAAACTCTTTCTTCCAAACACAAGGAATTCCACATCATGTGTCTTTTCCTCATGCCCATCAACAAAATGGTTCAGCTGAATGTAAGCATCGTCATATAGTTGAGGTTGGACTCGCACTTCTTGCCACCGCCTCTATGCCTCTTGGACCAGCAGTCCAGCACCGCAGGTCGGCAGCCTGGCGCTGGACGTGGTGTCCACCACAATAGGGATCGTGATGCTCAAGCTCAACACGGTGGCCCACGATCCATGGGGCTTTTCACTTGTTTGGATAGGTAACTGATTGGATGCTTGTAACCTTGCTAGCTGCCTAGCTAGATCAATTTGTGTACGTCATGTTGGCAATGGTTTGAAATATGGCTATTTTCTTACACAGATAAAATTTCTTAATTTTAATAACATTATATAAATGTGTCTCCCTTGCAGGAACGAATGTGATGAGCACAATAGTCGGTACAACATATTGTACACTGACATAATTTTATTATGTTGACGATGAAGATTGTAGGACTTGGTAATCCATGGTTTACTACTGGCATATGCGCGGAAGCTATACTCACATTCGGGTAAGAACCGAGATTATCCGCGAACTACTGCTATCGATCAGAGGTGCAATTTTCTTCTTGTGTGCATTTTTGCTTTCCCTTCAGGAGCCAACACTGATAGAATGAAAGTTAAAGTTTTTGTGGTGACTTATTGATTGTCAGATTGGTCTTGCAAACAATCACATTTCAGGTCTTCTCTATCTATTGCTCCTCAGTCGTGGTACAATTTATTACAAAACAAATACGAAATGCCATTGCTGCTAGCTCGAAGGCGCTTGGCAAAATGTCAATGACCTTATGTTATAACAGCCTATGTATTAACGTACACGCGCCTTGATACTATAATCTCACGCGTGGCTTTCTTATGCAAAATGTTTAGAAATTCAACTATATAGTCTACATTGATGGATTTTGACAGGCATCATTGCAAGGGCGTGCATGTGTTCTCCTTATATTTCCTTTTTGTTACAAGGATATCAGTGTTGAAAATGTCAACGTTGCAACTTTGCGTAAATGCAAGAATGTAACCCTTGGATTCATTTATCTATCCTACTATTTTTGAAACATCGTTTCTAACAAAGATTTTAGAGTTTCGATTCAGTTTCTATGACCAAAAAGATTTGAGTTGCAGAGGCACATGTTTTTCCCATTATTCTTTGTAATTACTTCGATCACAACGGATGCAAAAATTATTGGTATTTTATACTTTTTTTGTTTCCATCTTTCGTTCCTTGACAAGGCTAAAATCATCACCCATCCAAATCATGTAAATAGTTGGCTCCCTATGATTTATTCACATCTTACTCCACGAGGGACCTAAAATATGTGAGTTTATATCTACATCATTAATTATTATTGAATTTTCTTATAGATTGTTAATCATATTTTTGTTAAATCTTTATAAGACAAAACGTGCATGGCACGTGCGTGATTACTAGTACTAGTAAAAGGTCCTATTAGGAAGGAAAGGCAAACAAGAGCAACTAAACAATGTTACACAAAGAGAAAACAATCAATGACATTTCCATTGGTGCAGCTAGCCCAAACGCACCAGCGCATCAAGACACCCATTCATGTTATTCCTCTTGGTAGAAGAGCCGGTTCCTCGTATCTGGTAGGCCCAGGAGGCACAAGTGGTTGTAGTCGGCAAAGCTTGCGGGGTTGGTGCTGCGCTGCAAAGTAGTCGCCATTGTACACCACACGTGTGCGTGTGTTTCTGCAGCCTCGACAACATTGTGATATCGAGCAATCAGACATGGGATTTTCATGCACACAATCAAATTAAGGTCGACTCTCTTGGGCCGCCGGTCTATGCAATTCTTTTTGTGTTGCAACGAATTTGCTCTTATGAGGTGACTACTGTCAATTTTATGAGTCACATATTAAGAAGTAGTATAAACTATTAAGGGCCTACAGATGGAGAAGAATAAATGATTCTTATTATTCTTTTGGGGTACCATACATGGCCTCCTCGCCAACCAGAGGGTATAAATTCTTCTCTTCGTGTGTATGTGTTTTATTTTTTAGACACTAGTAATCAAGCACGTGCACATGAAATTTATTTGTTGTCATACTTTAGAGGAATTTATTTCTAAGTTCTACATACTTTAGAGGAATTTATTTCAGCTTAAACTAAACTGGTGAATCATTACCGATTAGTTGTCATAAAAAATTATACCCAAATTTTCATTTTTCTTTCGAAGATGGGATAGCAGAAATTGCATCAAATATGAAATGTAGATCCATCAATTTCATTACATACCTTGGTTCTAACTCCGAACCAGAATGCACTAACTCTGAGCAAATTCATGCAGTAGACTCTAACAGACTAAGGCCTCGTTTGGTGCTGGTGTATTTCCAGGGATTGGCAGGGATAATCCCGGCCCAATCCCCAATCCCCGATCAGACCGAAAAGCCCATTTGGTACCAGCGTATCTGGGCCGGTATTTTCCTCGCTAATCCCCGTCAATCCCCGAACCCTTCACATTTTCGGTCCGATCCAATACGCGAGGTCGACCTCGCGTTTTATCTCGAAACCCGGCCGCGTCGTCCACAACGAAGCCAGGGGCGGCGGCGGCGGCGGAGTACATAGGGAGGGGCGGACAGAGGCGGCGGCGGCGAGCAAGGAAGCGGGGAGGGGAGAGAGGCGGCGGCGGCCGGAGCAACTCGTCCTGGTTCTTGGCTATCACCGACGAAATCTTCCGTATGCAACTCTATCCCTCTCTCTCACCACGAACTCGTCCTGGTTCTTGTTTCAAATTAGGGCAGGGTGAGAGAGCGGCGCGAGCAGCCAGATCGAGTTGACGTTCTTGTTTCTTCCTGGTTCTTGTATCAGTAGGTTGATTCGTTCTTGTGGCGTCCTCCCTCTTTCGTATGTGTGTTATGCTGTTGATCCGATGAACTGCTGCTGTAGATCTTGTCGATTTAGCTGGTACCCGTGTTCGATTTGGCATGTGTGTCTGTATGCTGTATGTGCGTGCTCTTCATGTCACACTCATACCTCATGTCCCGTGGTTAAAAGTAGATGTCCCCTGCTACTACATGTGCACCAATCCATCAACTGACCGAGGAGGTGATCCTTAGCTACGATCTGTGCACAGGTTATGCTCGATGAACCGTTTCTTCTATGAATTGCTAAATCATGATTTTAATCTGTTGTGCAATATGACTTCTTGTTCATGTCCTGGATCACGATTTGTTATCAGCAAAAATAGCCAAGATTGGTATATAGGACTCTGAATCTGTTGGCTAGTGAATACTTTTGAGTCACATTCTTGAAGATTTTGATACCATGTAAGATGCACTTCTTTTCAGTACGAGGCTATAGCTAACTCTTTTTCTGTTTCTGAACATTTTTAGATTTGTAGATCGAGAGGTATACAAGAAGGGCTTGTGCGAGATTCTGCTGCAGCTGTAGACTATCACCGTCCAAAGAGCCCAATGGAATCGGCTTCCCTCGCACGCACGGCTTCTTCTGGTGGATATTCTTCATGAGCATGATAATTCATATCATAGAGGGCAGAATGGTTGGAGTGGTGAAGTTTGGAATGAAATGGTTCGCATTTTCCTAGAGAAGAACAGCCATGTGAAGCTTGAGAAGTCCCAAATACAAGACAAAGAAAAGGAGTTGAAAAGAGACTACAGAATGCTCAAAGATGCCCGGATGCAAAGTGGGGTTGGGTGGAGGGAGAGTGACTTCAAGTTACAAGCAGAACCTCATCTCTGGGATAACCTTGAAATTGTAAGTTTATTGTTTATTGTTTTCTACATCATATCTAGCTCCCTGTTTATTGTTTTCTGCATTATATATAGCACCCTGTTTTATGCTGATTCTCTATTCTAATCTTGTAGTCTTTTGGTCCAAGAATTCTGAAGTTTAAAACCAAGTCATTTCCTCTATATGATTCCCTTGCAGAACTTTACCATGGTAAGTTGATCCAATTCGTTCATCCGATTTCATTCAGCCACAACCTTCATTTCATTGAAACCTCTTCCGAGTTGATCCAATACCATTCTAATCTTGCAGGGCACACAGCTGAGGGCAACTTCAACTTCACCTCTACAGCTCAGCAATTTCTGAAACCTGATGTTACAGAAATCGAAAGTGATGATGAAGATGATGAAAGAGCAAAGAAGAAACAGGTTGACTTAGGTGACAAGGATGATGGCGAACCAGATATCGAAATGCTGAACCAGAAACAGGCCGAGGTGGAGCATGCAAAGGTTAATCAGAAAAAGGTTGCTGGTCCTTCAACATACAAGCCCAACAAGCCTAAGAACAGCCCTAAGAAGAGTAGTGGAGATGCCTTGGTTGGTGTGATAAAAAGATTTGTCGAGATTAAAGAAAAAGAAGCAAAACAAGAAGCTACCCAAGACTTCTCAATAAGCAAATGCATTGCGGCATTGAGAACTTTGGAAGGGTTTGAACCTGCTCAGAAACCAAAAGCATTTATGGTCTTCAAAAGTCTTGCGAACCGTTAGATTTTCCCCAGTGCCTTGGAAGACAAAGATGACAGTGCTCTGATTTGGCTTCGCATGGAGATGGGAAACTTAACATGAGGTATGTTAGAAGCATTTCATGTTTCCTTTCCCTATTTATGATGCTGCCTCTCAAGGCTGTTTGGCTCGAACAGAACTAGCTAGTAGGAGAGCCACAGTTTCATATTTTCGAATGGAGTTGTTGTTGATATTTTCGAAGTTGATGTGTTGTTCATATTGTATCTGTTATCTGAACACTTTAATCTGAACTATCTGGTTGTGCTCTGGCTTTCTATCGATCTATCTGGTGTGCTCTGGCTTGTGCTGCTAGCCATTCTTGCTGATGCCCTTTTTCATGTCGCACAAGCACACAAAAAATGCTTCTGTATCATGCTTCTGTATCAAAAACCTGAGTGCCTTTTTTCACAATGATGTTGTGTGGTTTAATCATGTGTCACTCACTCAGTCATATGATGCTATTGTGCTTGTTGCAGAAACAAAGACGCTTCCGACGCTACCCTGGCTTGTCCTTCTTGAAGATCACTCGGAATAAAAGAAGCAATTTGAGAAACAGTCTTATCTGAATTGTGTTTCAGCAACAATTTGTAACTGAAAAATAAATGTTGGAAATGTTTCAGCAACAAGTTTTATTTTTTAATGCTGGGAATTATGTGATACAAGTTCTATCTGTCGAAAGTTGAGAATTATGTGATAAATTTGTGTTAATTGGTGTTAAAATGCATGTTCATTTGTGTTAATTGGTGCTTGCCGTGGATATGAGTTTATTCCCCAATCCCTGTCTACCAAATGATGAGTTTAAAAACTGGGGATTGGGGATTGACGTGGTAGAGTATTTGTGGGGATTGGGTGAGGGTAGAGTTTTCACCCAATCCCTTAGGGGATTATCCCCACTAATCCCCACAAAACTCTAGCACCAAACAAAGCCTAAAGAACCTGGCTTCTATAAAAATTGGAAACTGAATGGGCCGAGGTGTTGAACTTCTCTAGAAAGATCACTAAATGCCATATATGTGAAGCGCTTTACATCTCCTTTTGTGCCAAAAAAATCCTTGTATTCAATCATTAATCTCCTGCTCAGAAAAGCTAAAGCTTCAGAGATTCTCTTGATTTGACTACAATCATGGGCGGAGCCAAGAATGAAGCTTAAGGGGGGCCAGGCTGGGTAAATCATCCATTTGGGAGGGGGCAACACTGCTAATTTCCTCTACAAAATTGCTTCTAAACATGGCTTAAGCATATAAGTTCCCTTGATGTGTCATGGCATGGGGGGGGGGGGCAAGGCCCCTGCTGGTCCCCCTAGCTCCGCCACGGACTACAATCACCAAATTACCAAGTTAATTCGAATGTGCATATGACACAGTTGTTGAAAACCACTTCTCACTAAAACAACGATGGATGAAAGTATAGAATTGCGCAAAATCCTTCAACTATTCTTACACCTTCTTGTGGAAAATCCTTAGAGAGTATGAGGCTGAAACATTTGTGCTGGTCCTCTAAAAAAATAGACATATCACATTCTGATTTGTTACAAACCAGAGCAACCGTCTGACTTAATTTCTCATTGATTTGGAGAAAAATTATATTACATTTTCTGAACTAAAAAGTGAAAGTTTGCTTTATCTATAAAGACAAGAAATAGAGCATGGCTGTAACAGCCCAAAGTGGAAAACCTAAAACCCGAGTAAAATTTTCGCTTTTGTGTTGCATTGCATCATGGCATCCATGCATCATGTTGACACTAGGGAATTGTGCTAGGGAATTGTTGTTGTTGCTAGGGAATCGTGATGGATTTGGCAACATTCACAAAAACCAAATGCCAAACTTGTTTCAAACAATTTCAAAACCGTGAAAGCACTCAAACTTGCAAAACAAAAATGCTTGGAAACTTATATTTGTCAAGGAGGTTCCAAAAGTTCCAAATATAATCTTTGCAAACTATTTGGATTTGTAAAATAAAATAAATGGAGGAAATTCAAAATTGCCTGTGAGCAATTCCTATTTTATTTTCCTACTAAATGATTTTCAAATAATCTGGAAAAATTAGGGGAGCTTCATATTAATATAAAGAGGTTACCAAAAAATTTGCATAATTTTTGGAGGTGTTTAAATGCCCCAATTAAATCAAATACACCTGCTGTTATTTTAATCCAGTACTAAAAAGGACCAAAGTGTGATGAACTTAAAATGTCCAGGGGCAAAGTGTAAAAACTCCTTTCTTCTCCCTGTAGCCATGAGGGCACAGTGCGCCATGGCCGCGTTGCTCCCGTGCCGCACGCCTGCCTCGCCCCGGGGCCCCCTCTCTGCTCTCCTCACCCCTGCAGAGAAGAAAACGAGCACCCGAGCCTCACCTGCTCCCTCTCCCCGAGTTTCCCCTCCCGTTCCCCTCCTCTCGTCCTCTCCACGGAGCCGCACTCGCGCTCGCCGTCTCCGACACATCGCCGTCGACCTGCGCCTCCCCGAGCCAAGCCGAGCAGCGCAAAAGCTCCACCGCCTCGCCTGCTTCCTCTACACCGGAGGAATCGAAGCCGGGAGTCGCGAAATCGCCGCCGCCGTCAAGTTCTTCCCCGTCGCCGGACGAAGCTCCTCCGCGACGCCGCCGTCGCTCCGGTCAATCCCCGACCTCGCCGTCTCCCCATTCGAGCTCAGGGTGAGCTGCGGTCCGCCTGGACACCCTCCATCCTCTTCCTCCCCGTCTTGCTCGCCGAGCCGCCGTAGCCCGTGCGCCGTTGGATTTCATCGCCGTGCTCTCCATTTCCTGCCATCGGATATTCCGAGCCAGTGAAAGTTCGGACTATCCGATATACACCAGTGCTAGCAAATTGTTATTTCCTTAGCCAATTTCAGAGCTGTGGTTCGATCGGATATTCCGATTTTGAATAAATTCGGAAAATCCGAAGATGACCAGTACAAATTCCTTTTCTTCTCACTTTGTTACTTCCAAAATGGTATAAATAAGTGTTATGGTTGTTTAATTTAAATGATAAAAGGAGGATATCTAAAAGGAAAATTAGAAATGTATCAACTTTTTATCAGTGCGCCTGGAAAATTAATAAAAGGCAAGAAAATTAATAGAAACTTCTAAAATCAATAACTTTTAAATCGTTTATCCAAAATTTGAAATTGAGGTATCAAAATGTCCAGAAAAATGAAACTTAACCAAAAATATAACTCATCCATGAAAATGAATCCTTTAAATGGTGAAAATAATTGAACTTTGGAAAAATAATAACTTTTTAAATAATGGTCCAACAATTAAGTTTGACCTCTCAGAATGTTCAGCAAGTGAAATACTAACGGAAAACATCATTCTCATGCATGGACAATCATTTTGTGATACTGGTTATAACTAGAACAACATGTTGGAATTAAGATAAATATGGGTGGTTAACCGGATAATTCCTAAATATATCTCGGGACACTCATTTAACTTGATGATCTTGTCTAGGATCTCCTAGTTGCATTAAAATGTCATATCATCATTTCTGTATGCATTGCACAACTGCCATGTGTTGATTGTGGTTTTTGCTTTCCGTGTTGTTTGCTCTCCGGTAGATCACGAGTTCGGAGTTGAGCATCAATACTCCGACAAGCAGTTTGACTACTCCGCTGACCAAGGCAAGCGTAATCCCCCTCTGAGCATGTCTTATCCTATATTTCCGCAATTATTTTCTCCACTATAATATTGCATGCGGTTCCAAATGTCAATTTTATTGGATTAGAGTATCCTATAGTTGCATTAAGATTCCAATGCCAATACCTGTTTTCCCTCCTATTATCCATAGGTTTGTATTGTTGGCCGAGATACCTACTATGCTATGTTGATGCTTAGCCATGCTTAGTTAATTGCATAGCTATACGATGGATGGTTTGTGTTGGAAACAGGTGATGAGATAACTGGTTGATGGTGGAGGAAATTGTGGCGACTGATAATAAAATGCTTAAAGGTGGGGATGAGAGGCCACTGTGGTTGTGGTGTTTTGTCTCGTTCTCGCCGCCTAGGAGCGAGTTCTATACCTCTTGAACCAAGACTGAGCGTGCAACCATGCGTGAGGCCTATGCATTTGCAGGAACCCTCATAGACTAAATAACTCGGGCGGGGCTAGCCAGGGTCCTCTAGTTCGGGCTTCCATTTGCGCGTGCGTGATGATGGTGGGATGAACTGAGATGAGGATGGTTGTGTTAGGAAAATGAGTGGCCGTGGGGCGGGGTGTTGCAGGCACCTGGCAGTCCTGCCGCCACTGATGATCCTGGAAAGTCCTTAACGAGGGAGAAGTCGACACCGCTCCCACCCAGCCGGCTCTCCAGGAAGAGAGCTAAAGGCCAGGCAATGGGCCGGACGGTACGCGTGGCAAACATTTGTACACCCCTGCAGGGTTAAATCTTTTCGAAAAGCCGTGTCCGCGGTTATGGACGAACTTGGGAAGTGAAGGTAAGATCATAGAATAACTTTAACGGAATGATTAAAAACTGGGTACTAGAGGTACCACTCACAAATGCAAGGTGAGCTTCCTCGATGGGTGGTTCGGGGAGGTGCCTTTGATGAACAGGTGAAATGGTCGATGATGGTGGATGATGAAAAGGGTTATCAAGAGAAAAGAGTTACTTCTTACCCCTTTTTAAAAGTATTCTGATTAGACGATGCCTTTGAGTTATGTCTTTTAAAATAAAATCAGCTTTATGCAAAACAGCCATAAAACCTTGAAAGCCAATCATCGAGCATATATTAGCTCTTAATCTTGCGAGTTCGTCGAACTCAACGTCGTTTGTTTTGTTTCAGAGGAGGACTTCACCGACCTCGAAGGTGGGTTCTTTGTGGACGTCGACGAGTAGTCTGGGGTTCCCAGGTGGCAGCTTGGGACATCCCGGAACAGCTGGCGCTGGATGTTTATTGTAGGCCTCTTAGGCCATAATCTGGATCTTGTTGTTTAGAACAACTTAATTTGCTTCCGCTTGTTGTAATGTTGGGTCTGTGACCTCTGGTTGTCATTTGCTATCTTTCTCTATTATAAGAGTTGAACTATATGATTTGTGTCGTAGAGTCTGTGATGTGCCAGTTGTTCCACAAGTCTTGATCTCTCTATTATGCTTTGATAGTGTGTCTGGTGGTATCGGATAACCGGAGACACAGTATCACTGTATAGCCGTCGGGTCGGGGCGCCACAAGTTGGTATCAGAGCAGTACTGCCTGTAGGAAACCCTTCTACTGGTCGATGTTGAGTCTAGTGTTTGTGAAAATATTTTAACCTAAAAATGAGTTGTGAAAACCATCTTAGGATTCTTTTTACTCCTTATCTGGTTACCCTCTAATCTCGGAGCAATCTTACCTCGATTTGAGTTAAAGGTTTTACTCTCGTCTGTTACTTCAAAATGATTAGAAACGGGGTGGGTTCGACCTTTAGTGTTATGTGTCACGTTGCTCCCGCTGCGTTGCAATCCCAAATCAACTCAGATGTTTGAATCCTGTTACCCAACGAAGGAACAAATGATTAGCCTCAATTTTGTCGGGTTCTAACCCAAGGTCTTGAACCGAAGGTCCCGGATTGTGCTGTGAGTCTGGTATGATGAATTATGTGGGTTGTTACCCATGTGATCGTTATGCTATTTATGATTCTCGGCACATGAAGCTGACCTTTAACCCAAGTCCTTTATATGGTCTGTGTGGTAAATGGTTGAACCTTAATTTCCCACACCTCTGTTGACTATGTAACTTTAACTCTGCCATAGCTGGAGATTCTGTCTTGGAATCATCTGGGTTATGACCAGAATTCTCTTAGCGAATCCTCCATCTATGTTCGTGACTCTGCTGCATCCCTCCTTTTTGGGCATGGTTATCACAATTGAGTAATAACCGGTGCATCTTCAACATCTTAGGATTTCTCCTGAGTATGTTTCGTACTCTGATCTGCTTTCCAACCTTGGTCTGTCAGTTGACAGTAAAGTTTTATCGTGCGTTGGTATGTTCGATGTAAGTCACTCTCTCGGTCCGTCAAGACTTTCCCCTTCGTCTTATTTGGAGAAGTAACTCCAGTACCTCGTCCACTTCTCGGACCAGGTCAAGGTAATGAAATCCGCAGAATAAGGGTCTTGTTTAGCTTTTGTTCTGCTCCACCTTAGAGTGTCACACTCTTTTATGTCAGGGTATCGAGCGAAGTATCATGATCCTCTTGATGAAGTGATGCTCTTACACTTTGTTACTCTCCGATATCCGAGTGACTTATTACTCCAGAGTGATGAGACGTGAGTAATAATGTAACTATCGGATATTCTCAGCAGTTCTTACTGCGCTGAAATCCAATGACATCTCTTGTCCTCCTTAGCATGATTGGTTAGCCGATCAATAAGTTGAGTTGGACTGTGTTCCCAAGTTCGTTTTCTCTGTTGCTCTTCCTCGGTCAAGGAGCTAGGTTCGTGCCGAAGCTCCCAAGACCACCTCGTTGTGCCTTGAAAGGCATGATCCTCTCTTGAACTCAAGATCCACCGGTATGTCGTGATATCCTACATGCGGATCGTGATATTCTGGAGGTCTTTCCAGAAGTATCGCCAGGTTGTCACCTGACCGTGATGTTGAGCTTATGAGTAAGCTGGTTCCCTGAACAACTCCTTCTCCAAGAAAATCGTGCTGGATGTCCAGAATTATTCGGTTGAGCTTAAACAACTTGGAGAGTTGAACGACAAGAGCTCTATTCCGAGATAGTTCCTTCCCAAAGGAATGTCTAGTCTGTCAGTGTTGAAGCAAGGTGGTATCTCCTTTGTGGATATGCTATCCTACAAATCTTTGATTTGAATTGGGCTATCGTCAAATCAAACTCAGACCTACCTACCTGAATGTGTTAGTCTGACCAATACTTATGCCTAGTTCTGGTGAAACATGAGTCTACCGTATTGGAATATCGGGATAAGTTTGTGGTTGAGCCCATCAACTACCTTCTATCTTCTCCATATTTGAGGAGATTCATATTGGATATTGGGTGTTAGCATTGGAAAATTGTTGGAACTAACTTTGTGTCTACACAAGTATGTGTTCTGGAGTTAGAAGTGACTTTCCCTGGTTCACGTGCAATTGCTGAAAGATGTCGCCGTGGATCCGAATAAATTGTCTGGTTCCTCGAAATCATCTCAACTCGATCGTGCATGTGTAGAATATGCTCGGAATGGTATGTTGTTACCTCCATTCCTTCAGAATTTCATCGTTGCATCCAAGCCACTAATTGAAGTGTTCCAGAAAGAGAGGAAGTCTGAGAACTTCTTTTGTCTTCGTTGGTGTTCCCCCAGCAGAGACTCCATGGTATATTTTCGCGAGTAAATCAAGTAGGGCAGCTATCTTCTGACAAGTTGCTAATACACGAGTTCCTCCATCTCGTTCCTCCTTTGGAGTTTGACATTGTAGTCCAACTCTTGGGGACCTAGCAATTGTAATCCGTTGGTATGCATTGCAAAGCTTCCTATTTTTACCGGTGCTGAGTCTGAAGTATCTCTACACTTCCCAGGTTTGACTCTCAATCAGAAACGATAGTTGGTGATCCTCAAGAAGCTTGTTCCCGATGCCTAGAAAATCAAGAAGTTTTTCCCGATACTAACGTTCCCGGGGTTTTTAAAGTTCTCTCGATCTAGCTTTCCGATCCTTTCTCCTGTGATCTGAAATGCTCCTCCGTGAGGAAAGTTCTACTCAAGCCGTGTGGTAGAAATTTGGCTCTTCATCTGTTGGAATCTTGTTTCGACCCTCTCCCTCAGAAATTCAAGGCCTTGTGCAAAGTTCATATTCGGAATCTTTGGGAAACAGTTGTCTACCAACTGGAAACTCTTATCAATCTCCCGTCAAACGCTCGTGTCTCCTAACTGTCAAATCACGGGATGCCTGAAATCCACTTTCTAAGATTCTACTAGGAGGTACCTGATCGTGGTAGATTCACCAAGATCCATCCTTCCGGTGAGGTTCCCTTCTTTTCCTATGGTGTACGTTGATAGTGACCTCGAAGTGAAGCCGATGAAGATCTTCATGGTGCACTTGATCAACCTCTTCGAGAAAGAAGCCACCTGAAGCAAGAAGATCGTGGAGTACGTCGTAACCTTTCCCTCTTTCCTACTCTCAGAATCTCGGGACGAGATTCCTGTAAGGAGGGTAGAATTGTAACAGCCCAAAGTGGAAAACCTAAAACCCGAGTAAAATTTTCGCTTTTGTGTTGCATTGCATCATGGCATCCATGCATCATGTTGACACTAGGGAATTGTGCTAGGGAATTGTTGTTGTTGCTAGGGAATTGTGATGGATTTGGCAACATTCACAAAAACCAAATGCCAAACTTGTTTCAAACAATTTCAAAACCGTGAAAGCACTCAAACTTGCAAAACTAAAATGCTTGGAAACTTATATTTGTCAAGGAGGTTCCAAAAGTTCCAAATATAATCTTTGCAAACAATTTGGATTTGTAAAATAAAATAAATGGAGGGAAATTCAAAATTGCCTGTGAGCAATTCCTATTTTATTTTCCTACTAAATGATTTTCAAATAATCTGGAAAAATTAGGGGAGCTTCATATTAATATAAAGAGGTTACCAAAAAATTTGCATAATTTTTGGAGGTGTTTAAATGCCCCAATTAAATCAAATACACCTGCTGTTATTTTAATCCAGTACTAAAAAGGACCAAAGTGTGATGAACTTAAAATGTCCAGGGGGCAAAGTGTAAAAACTCCTTTCTTCTCCCTGTAGCCATGAGGGCACAGTGCGCCATGGCCGCGTTGCTCCCGTGCCGCACGCCTGCCTCGCCCCGGGGCCCCCTCTCTACTCTCCTCACCCCTGCAGAGAAGAAAACGAGCACCCGAGCCTCACCTGCTCCCTCTCCCCGAGTTTCCCCTCCCGTTCCCCTCCTCTCGTCCTCTCCACGGAGACGCACTCGCGCTCGCCGTCTCCGACACATCGCCGTCGACCTGCGCCTCCCCGAGCCAAGCCGAGCAGCGCAAAAGCTTCACCGCCTCGCCTGCTTCCTCTACACCGGAGGAATCGAAGCCGGGAGTCGCGAAATCGCCGCCGCCGTCAAGTTCTTCCCCGCCGCCGGCCGAAGCTCCTCCGTGATGCCGCCGTCGCTCCGGTCCATCCCCGACCTCGCCGTCTCCCCATTCGAGCTCAGGGTGAGTTGCGGTCCGCCTGGACACCCTCCATCCTCTTCCTCCCCGTCTTGCTCGCCGAGCCGCCGTAGCCCGTGCGCCGTTGGAGTTCATCGCCGTGCTCTCCATTTCCTGCCATCGGATATTCCGAGCCAGTGAAAGTTCGGACTATCCGATATACACCAGTGCTAGCAAATTGTTATTTCCTTAGCCAATTTCAGAGTTGTGGTTCGATCGGATATTCCGATTTTGAATAAATTCGGAAAATCCGAAGATGACCAGTACAAATTCCTTTTCTTCTCACTTTGTTACTTCCAAAATGGTATAAATAAGTGTTATGGTTGTTTAATTTAAATGATAAAAGGTGGATATCTAAAAGGAAAATTAGAAATGTATCAACTTTTTATCAGTGCGCCTGGAAAATTAATAAAAGGCAAGAAAATTAATAGAAACTTCTAAAATCAATAACTTTTAAATCGTTTATCCAAAATTTGAAATTGAGGTATCAAAATGTCCAGAAAAATGAAACTTAACCAAAAATATAACTCATCCATGAAAATGAATCCTTTAAATGGTGAAAATAATTGAACTTTGGAAAAAGTAATAACTTTTTAAATAATGGTCCAACAATTAAGTTTGACCTCTCAGAATGTTCAGCAAGTGAAATACTAACGAAAAACATCATTCTCATGCATGGACAATCATTTTGTGATACTGGTTATAACTAGAACAACATGTTGGACATTAAGATAAATATGGGTGGTTAACCGGATAATTCCTAAATATATCTCGGGACACTCATTTAACTTGATGATCTTGTCTAGGATCTCCTAGTTGCATTAAAATGTCATATCATCATTTCTGTATGCATTGCACAACTGCCATGTGTTGATTGTGGTTTTTGCTTTCCGGTGTTGTTTGCTCTCCGGTAGATCACGAGTTCGGAGTTGAGCATCAATACTCCGACAAGCAGTTTGACTACTCCGCTGACCAAGGCAAGCGTAATCCCCCCTCTGAGCATGTCTTATCCTATATTTCCGCAATTATTTTCTCCACTATAATACTGCATGCGGTTCCAAATGTCAATTTTATTGGATTAGACTATCCTATAGTTGCATTAAGATTCCGATGCCAATACCTGTTTTCCCTCCTATTATCCATAGGTTTGTATTGTTGGCCGAGATACCTACTATGCTATGTTGATGCTTAGCCATGCTTAGTTAATTGCATAGCTATACGATGGATGGTTTGTGTTGGAAACAGGTGATGAGATAACTGGTTGATGGTGGAGGAAATTGTGGCGACTGATAATAAAATGCTTAAAGGTGGGGATGAGAGGCCACTGTGGTTGTGGTGTTTTGTCTCGTTCTCGCCGCCTAGGAGCGAGTTCTATACCTCTTGAACCAAGACTGAGCGTGCAACCATGCGTGAGGCCTATGCATTTGCAGGAATCCTCATAGACTAAATAACTCGGGCGGGGCTAGCCAGGGTCCTCTAGTTCGGGCTTCCATTTGCGCGTGCGTGATGATGGTGGGATGAACTGAGATGAGGATGGTTGTGTTAGGGAAATGAGTGGCCGTGGGGCGGGGTGTTGCAGGCACCTGGCAGTCCTGCCGCCACTGATGATCCTGGAAAGTCCTTAACGAGGGAGAAGTCGACACCGCTCCCACCCAGCCGGCTCTCCCAGGAAGAGAGGTAAAGGCCAGGCAATGGGCCGGACGGTACGCGTGGCAAACATTTGTACACCCCTGCAGGGTTAAATCTTTTCGAAAAGCCGTGTCCGCGGTTATGGACGAACTTGGGAAGTGAAGGTAAGATCAAAGAATAACTTTAACGGAATGATTAAAAACTGGGTACTAGAGGTACCACTCACAAATGCAAGGTGAGCTTCCTCGATGGGTGGTTCGGGGAGGTGCCTTTGATGAACAGGTGAAATGGTCGATGATGGTGGATGATGAAAAAGGGTTATCAAGAGAAAAGAGTTACTTCTTACCCCTTTTTAAAAGTATTCTGATTAGACGATGCCTTTGAGTTATGTCTTTTAAAATAAAATCAGCTTTATGCAAAACAGCCATAAAACCTTGAAAGCCAATCATCGAGCATATATTAGCTCTTAATCTTGCGAGTTCGTCGAACTCAACGTCGTTTGTTTTGTTTTAGTGGAGGACTTCACCGACCTCGAAGGTGGGTTCTTTGTGGACGTCGACGAGTAGTCTGGGGTTCCCAGGTGGCAGCTTGGGACATCCCGGAACAGCTGGCGCTGGATGTTTATGTGTAGGCCTCTTAGGCCATAATCTGGATCTTGTTGTTTAGAACAACTTAATTTGCTTCCGCTTGTTGTAATGTTGGGTCTGTGACCTCTGGTTGTCATTTGCTATCTTTCTCTATTATAAGAGTTGAACTATAATGATTTGTGTCGTAGAGTCTGTGATGTGCCAGTTGTTCCACAAGTCTTGATCTCTTTATTATGCTTTGATAGTGTGTCTGGTGGTATCGGATAACCGGAGACACAGTATCACTGTATAGCAGTCGGGTCGGGGCGCCACAATGGCTCCATAAAAAAATGAGAAGTTTCACTCCCAAGAACACTAACTACACGGTCCGAAACTTGTGAATTGTCCACAAGCTTGTAGTCTACCCACAAGGATTAAAATATCATTACTTTTACAGCTACAGTGTGCAGGACAATAATATACAAATATTTATTACAAAGCCGTTGCAAACAGATAGCCGTTGCACCACCGCTTCTCCTTGCCTGTTGCCTACATAAAAACACATTTGGGCATCAATTTCTTCCTCAACACAAGTTCAAAACCAGATTTCTTTCTCCACCACAACTCAACACCAGTTTCTCAAACCGATGGATCCACACAAGCAGTATGAAGTTCCAGATCCCCCAAATCCACAACTAGCAAATGCAAATATGCAGTACTCTCTAGGCTGCCCACCCATACAGCATCACACAAATCCCCTCCACTCCCAGTACATTCCACCACCCAACTTCATGCAAAACTTCCATCCATTTGCTTCTCCCAACCAGTATCAACATTGTTCACAGAAGTGCTGCAAGGAAGGGCTCCAGAGGTTAAGTTCAATATTAATGGGTCAGACTACAGTTTGGGATACTATCTCGCAGATGGTATTTATCCAGAGTGGGCAACATTCGTCAAAACAATTTCGCTACCTCAAACTGACAAGGATAAATTGTTTGCACAACAACAAGAAGGAGCAAGGAAAGATGTGGAGCGTGCTTTCGGGGTTTTGCAGAAACGTTGGGCTATTATACGCCAACCTGCACGCCAATGGGACAGAGATGAAATAGGTGATATTATGTATGCCTTCATTATTCTGCACAATATGATAATTGAAGATGAGAGGGAGGAGGCACTAGATTACAATTATGAAGAAAGGAGGAATACACAGCAGATACATGGACTTTCCCAAGGCCCAATTCACGGGGTTAGTGTTGTCCTTGACAAGAACAAAGAAATTCATGAACGTGTGACACATCGAAGGCTGAAGGCTGACTTGGTAGAGCATATCTGGCAACGTTTCAACTAGCATTAGGCATAGAACTAAATAGTATGTGAGCTAGTTTTTGTAATCCTTAGAGCTTATTATCATTATATGTGCTATGTACTATCTATCTTGTTCTATTATCATTATCTGTGTACCAATCTTGTTGTGTCCTAAATGGCATGCATACACTAGAAATTTTCGAACAGATGGTCCTGTAAGCTAAGCTAATTGCAAAGCAAAAAAAATTCATCTTTCCTGCGCAAGCAGTATAGCACTAGGAAGGAGATGATACCTCAGGCAGGAAAATTAGGCGTAAGCAGCCACTGCCGTAGCATCTTGATTCCACGAACGTGGTCGCCGATAGAGAGAGCTGCAGCAGCCTGAGCAAGAAAATACTCTCGTACACCAATCCTTGAAAGCCAAGAACAAATTCCAGTAGAGAAAGAGAGATTGGGAGGAGAAGAAGCCCAGCACCGTTGTTGCTGATCCTCGCCGTCGTCCTCGCGGCTCTCCCTCACCTCACCGAATCCAGCGGCAGGCACGACCACCACCACCAGGGCCAACGCTCCCATCTCCAAAGCAGAGGTACGAGACCTTCTGCTGATCCTCGCAAGAAAACAGAGGAACGAAGCAAGATGTTGACGCCTTGACGGAGCAGTGTGGCAGATCGATCTGGTCAGGCTGCCGTAGCATCCCGCCGGCCCCCACTTCCGCCTCTTCCGCAGAAACCTCGCCTCCGAGGCGCTCAGCCCGGCCCGCGTCGCGCACTTCGCGGCCGCCAGGAGGTCGGCTTGCGACGGCCGCGTCTCCA
This sequence comes from Poa pratensis, assembly GCA_947311845.1. NCBI lineage: Eukaryota > Viridiplantae > Streptophyta > Magnoliopsida > Poales > Poaceae > Poa > Poa pratensis. Next base: position 3,311,607 of record CAMZMU010000047.1, read on the forward strand.
GCCTACGCGCACAGCAGGGGCGGGAGGCCGTGACGCTGAGGCCGGATCGAGACGTGGGCGCGGCGGATCGAGAGGAGGGCGGCGGATGGGGAACGTGGGGAACGGATAGGGTTGGAGGAGGGGAATCGCACGCGGCGGTGATTTCGCGCGAAGGAAATGCGGTCGGTATTCTCTTCTGCCTTTTCTCCTGATGCGTGGGACCCAGCTTAAGGTGAAGTTTGACAACAAACATAGTAGAGAAGTCTGTATGCCACAAGACTGCTCGGTGGGACCCATCTTAAGGAGAAGTTATCCGTATACAGCTCGTGGCGGCTGAAACGGAAACCAACCAATCGCAGCGCAAGCAAGCTGGCTGTGCGCCAAGAAACGGCCCGGCCGAGTCAAACCAACGAATCGTGCGTTCGGCCATGTCCACCCACCCACGACCCCAACGGCTCCAACCCCACCCGTTAGGAACGAACAAATATCCACCTCCACTTCGTCTTCCTCCACCAAACCTTCCAAAATTCCCATCACAAATCATCAAAACACACACGGAAACCCACCCTAAATCGTCGCAACAACAAGGAAGAATAGTCACCGCCTCCACGCGCTTGCTTGCACAACCGCGTCCAATTAATCCCCTCCCTATAAATCCCACCGCCCACGCCTCAAATCTCACCAAATCCATCCCGCCAATCACAAATCCTCGTCGCCGGAATCCCGACCAATCTCACCTCCTCGTCGGAATCCAGCACCACCACCTCACCCACGATGGGTTCCGGCAGCCGTTGCGCGTCGTGCCTGTGCTGCCCCTTCAAGTGCCTAGCCTGCGGGCTCTTCAGCTGCCTCTGCAGCATCCTCGTCTCGCTCCTCGTCACCGCGGGATCCTCGCCCTCATCCTCTACTTCGTCTTCCGCCCCACATGATCGCCGCCACCGTCGACTCCGCCTCCCTCTCCACCTTCGCCCTCTCCCCCTCATCCTCGCTCCAGTTCAACCTCACCGTCGCCATGACCGTCCGCAACCCCAACAAGCGGGTGGGGCTCTACTACGACGGCGTCGAGGCCCTCGCGCTCTTCGACGGGCAGCGCTTCGGGTACGCGCCCCTCGACCCCTTCTTCCAGGGCCACGAGGAGAAGACCCAGCTCACCCCCGTGTTCGGCGGTCAGCAGGTCCTGGATGGGGATGCCACGGCGGCCAACTTCAGGAGCCAGCAGTCCGGCGGCGCGTTCGATGTGGAGGTGAAGCTGAACGCCAAGCTCAGGGTCAAGGTGTGGGCGTTCAAGGTGCCCGGGCCCAGGGCCAGGGTCAGCTGCCCGCTCTCCCTCCCCGCCCCCGGCGCCGCCTCCCCGCCCGCGTTCAAGCCCGTCGACTGCAAAGTCTGGTTCTGATTCCAGACTTTTGCTGTTGATTCGATTCGATTGGTTGGCTGCGGGATGCTCTGCTCTGCATCGCCGTGGATAGATCTTTTTCGGTGGTTACCTACTACTACTAGTATTCGCTAGCATTGGATTAGCATGCACATATTATCGATCGGTTACTTGTTCGCTTTGTTCTTTCTAGTACTAGTGCCATATATTACCACCAGTTATATATTCTGAGGTTATGCTGTGTCGATATATTCATCGTATATTGAGATTTGTTCATTGCTGTCACCTGTTCTGTTTTGTTGGAATTCCCTGGAAATTATGCGTTGTGCCACAGCCCACAGCCCACAGTTACATTAGCGACATTGCAGTAACTATAGTATTTATTCAGTGGGTGGGTTGAATCGAACTTTGATTCGCGGATGCGACCTGTCGTGATGAAATTGTGACGCACGCCGGCTGCCGATAGTGGTAGAGTAGTACCGCACACGAAAAGGTTGCAGACTTTTACACTTGTCTGAAAGAGCAAACGCCTTATGAAAATCAGATAGAAGTGTACCGTGAGTGTGGCGGCGCGAGCGTTTGTTTTGGCTTGTGTTGAGGTCGTTGTCGCCAGCACGCCGAGACAAACAGGTATTGGCCGCTTCTTCCCAACCAAACCAGTTGACGGAAGCGTCCAAAGCGAAAACAGGGTGTCCCACCACAGCACGGGCACCTTCAGCGGGGAGGTTGGCCTCAAAGCAAGCGATTCTGGATGCAGACGAACAAAGCCAACTGTTTGCACTGGATGCAGCCAACAGGAAGGAGCAGCTAGTGCTGCACATGGCTTTCCTTTTCGTTGCGTTTCGTGATGGCGATGACACTGTCACGTCCTTGTTCGGAGAGTTTCGTGGCCGGAGAGGCGATGATTTCTACAACACGTGTTTATGTGCTCGTCGATTGCAGATGCTGGTTTTGCATTGTGCAGGCCAGTCTTTACTCTTTACTGCTTAATCTGTCATTAGCTTTCAGACGCTTCTGTGCGGAACCTTTATCTTTGACGCAAATTACATCCGACAAAATAAATTATTTGGCAAACATCATGGGTGCCAGCAAAAAGAGCAAGCTCCATACATATCACCTCGGAGGCTCTGATATCGGCATTTGGCGAGAGCACGTGATCAAGGCGCAAGGACACAAAGAACTCCATGCTCTGCACGTGATCCGGACGCACTTGCTCTGCTCCTCCAAGTTCAGGATATCGTATCACGCCGATCGAGCCCGGCATTTTCACTTTTTTTTTACTTCAAAGCACCCGAACTTTCTCATGTGTCATCTCAAACCTGCAACCAGCTTTAAAAAAAATCTCAAAGCTGCAACTGGTCAAAGTTTTCGTTTGCGTCGCAGCTACCATTCAGATAATTCTAGTTTATATAGTATCGACCCGTGACCAGCTTAAAAAAACATCTCCGTTCCAAGATTCTCTTTGTGCTTGCATTTTCTTTTCCTCGACCCGTGACTGCGGCGGCCACCGTCACGGTTGATATAGTATCGTGTATTTTTTCCACACGCTCAAGGATCGTACGTACTACTACTTACATGTGTGCCATTTTCAAATTATTAATTGGATGCTGCATAGCCTGCACGCGCTTTGGCCTTTGTGTGTGCTTCTATTCTACGTTCATGAAATTTGGCGTCAGCCCATGTGACGTGCCGGCTCTTCTTCCGTTTCGGCATGCAAAGGGATCGGTTTTCATTTGTCTTGCAGAGGCGCGTGACGACTTAACGAGGCCATCACTCACAAGTCACAACGACTTACTCCCTCCGTGTCAAAATATAAGGCGCGCTATTTTTAAGGTGGTCTTTGACACTCAACTTTGACCACCAATATATAACAAAATATATTGAATGTGAATGTATATATGGTACCGTTGGATTCGTCTTGCAAAATTCTTTAATTTCATATATCTTTATAATAATTTTGGATACATATTATAAGTACAAATTATGGTCAAAGTTACACGGCGTTGACCAGCGGAATTAAAGGGCGCCTTATATTTTGAGACGGAGGGAGTATTATTTATTTTTGCTGTTGCTGTGGAGGAAATGAACTTCGTTTTTAGTAAGTCGTGGCGAGGAAGGGGGCAGCTTTTTCTTTTCATTTCCCTGAAACTGGAAATTTTAAAGAAAACATGTCTTTACCCGTTTGCTCCATGGAGCTCGGTTTGTAAGAATTTCAAAATCTCCATTTCAATGTTTCAAAAGAATTCGGAATGCTTTCCTAGATGTAGCTAGGTAGTGTGTTGAGATCTACCAGGCAACCACTGTGCAAAATCTTAACGAAAAGATCATTGTATTTGGTCTGGAAAAAACAGACTATTGTGTGGACCTTGATCTGTGAACAACGCAGAAATTTAAAGTTTTGAAATTTCGTTGAGTTAGTCATTTTTTATGTAGCCTAAAGTAATATGAATTTTTCCTTTGAATTTCTCACTATGGTAAATCTCGACATCATCTGCACATAGGAATTTTGTAACGCTTTATAAAAAAAAAGGAATTTTGTAACGAATTATTCAGAACATAAAAATAGAGATTTTGATTTTGTTTTAAATACATGGCTACATGTAGCTCGGCCTCCAAATGCGCTTTCCGGCCTAACTAGCCACCAACAATATTTTTTTTTTTGTCATGGAAAATTATACATACAAATCTATCTACTGTCCCTAGCTAGTCGTTTAGCCAACATTCTTCTGCCATGGTCCAGCTTGATAACTCTAATGCATGTATTGTATATATCATCACGATCGATCATTCCCGTTCCAAACAGCCTCTTAGCTGAATCATGTCCTCGAGGAAACACCAAAATTAATGGTGAAAGCTCGTCCACAAGTTAGGTCCGGCGCTGTCTTAGAATAGAAACCAGCCTCGCTCCTTTATCTCCCTTATTATCTCTTTAGTGAAACATGAAGGAAGCAGCTGAGCTGCTCACAGTCCAAACCACTTTACCACATCAGGGTACAAAATCATGTGCAGCTCACGCTACTACTCTCTACCCCGGCATTACTATCGATTACCGTGTATCAATTTTCTAGTTCTCTTCTGCCTTCGTCCAACATAGTACGCTGTATTACTGCCCCTTCTGTTCTTCAGAACAGTTACTTGTCTTTCGACTACTTACCATTTTGGGTTCCGTCATAAATCAATATCGTGCAACACGGTTTGCTACTGATGTCAGCAGTTGGAACAATTTTCAGCGTCCTTCTCTTTCATACAGGTTCGGCGTTAATTTGTCGCGCCAAGCCGCGTGACGACTAACGAGGTTTACTAATCCATCCATCACCGACATTTTTGCTCTTGCTGATGATGTGAAAATGACCTGTGGTGACTGGCGTTGCGTGTGTGTAACGGTTCTTATGTCTGTTTGACGGGCCGGACTTGGCTGCGGAGCTGGGACGAGAGCCAGAACAGGCTCCATGGACAAATGGGCCAGCAAGCACAATATAGCTGCTATTAATATCGACAACACCAAAGCCTCCATCCTCAATCGATAATCACGACGAGGCCCAATAATAGTCCTAACAGAACCAGGGGAATGGCAGCCCAGGTAGGAATTACGGTCTAGCAGAAACTAACAATGATTCGGAATTTATCTAAAAAAACAAAGATTTGTAAATCCACTTAGGCTCGCAGAATATGCTTTTACTGACAAAAAAACTCATCTCAAGAATCTGGAAAAAAATGAGTATACATCCATACATTCTATATACACACACAAAGTTTGGTGCAAAAAAGATATTTTTGTGGCTTGTAGAAAAATGGTACTTCCTCCGGTCCGTAAAAAACGTTCGGGAGGAAACAGCATACGCAGCACAACCAGTACGTATACCCTCCGACCTTTTTTTCGGATCGGAGGGAGTAAAATATGTCTCGTGAAAAGTAATTTTAGAACTCGAATTTGTCCTTTTTACACTATCCACGCACAAAAAATTTAATTTTTAACGAAAATTTGTGTGCACACAAAAAAAGTCCTAATGTATACCCATTTTTCTTGATTTTTTTAAATGCATTTAAAATACATTATACATCATGGAAGCATCTACTCATATGAGTGAAAATGGCGTCTTAAAAAATATTCTGCTAAAAAGGTAGAAGCTAAAATTGATGTAACCTAATTCTTACAAAAACAATTGTGTAACTTTATATGGTAAAAAAATTGTGTAATTTTTTTTTGAACTTAGTATACTGCATGTATTCATCAAAATACATCAAGGAATACAACACACAGTACACGGCAAGTGGGTCCCAAGCGCCAGCACAACAGCAGAAAAGACCACAGAAAAAAGGAAATTAAAACTTGGTCCCCAGGATCCTCCGCTGAACACGCCGCCGGTCCGCCACCTCTGCTCCACCGCCGAAGACGCCGGAGAAGAAGCCGACCACCGCCGAACCTGGAACGAGGCGTAGCTCCACTCATGTAGGCGACCGCATGATCCACCCGAAGCACAACGACGAGATCTAACTCGTTGAACGAGCACGGCCAAACCACCACCTCCTCCATTCCGCCACACAAAGTTCGGCCACCCTGCGCCGGAGGCCAGCAGACACCACCGCAGTCTCCAGAACTTACCTCACAATCCCACGTCGCCGCAGGAGAAGACGACGACGCCGCGACAGCAGGGACGGAGGACAGGAACCCCATGAGAAGCACTCGCCGCCGCCGCGACGAGCACGAAGGGGACACACCAACTCGACGGATCCAGAGATCCGCGAGACGAAACACGCCGCAGCTCCTCGCCGGAGGCGGAGAAGGACAGGAGCCGCAACACCAAAACACCACCTCCAGCACCGCCACGCCCTCCTCAACGACGACGGTCGGAGCACCTAGACGCCACCCTATATACACCAGACACCAGATCCAGGGTTCCCCACCCTCCCGCCAGAGCGGCCGGCGGAGGGAGAGGGAACCCCGGGATCGCCTTTGCGGTCGCCTTTGAACTGTAGCAGGGGAAAGGAGGAGATGGGTCGAATCCCATGATTCTGCCTGCACGTAACTTTATTTTTTAAGTTATGAAGAGTACATTTTACTTTTTTACTTGGTTTTACCTTTTTCGGTTACACTAATAATGAGAATAGAGCTGAGCCAGGTCATTATGTGTTGGATTTGCGTAAAAATATTACACAAATACAAAATACTCCCTCTGTTCCTAAATGTAAGACGTTTTAGCATTTTTAGTCCCACATGCTCCCGTCTTACATTTATGAACAGAGGGAGTAGTTGTTCAGCCATAGGCTAAAAATTGTTCATGCTGTACATAATTGCGGGCGAACATTATCCCGACGGAGATCTAGTGGATTTGTTTCTGTTTCAGCAGTTGGTCGATAAAACCGAATGTCCACTAAAAAAACATTTTCCGTTCTCATGATCAATTATTGGGTTATCATGCCACGGGACGAGACAGGAGTCGCAGCCTCACAGGCCCACATGGTTGATTCATCAACTTCTCCTCTAACCCCAAATAATATTTTCCATGCCACCTCCAAGCACGCATGCATGCATGATTGATCTCTATGCATGGTGACGTGCATACATATAAAACTATCGTTTGTTCCTTGTAGCCAACAAACTTTTCGTTGTTGGAATGTTCAGCTAGCTTGGACGCACGGATGCACTTGCACGTGCATATCATCATCACCATGAATACTGCAGACGAACTCTCACACTTCTCTGAATCATGGTTCTAAATTTCAGTTTCGGAAAAATTTCGGGCACTACTGAAATTACTGAAATTCAGTGAATTTCAGTGATTTCGGTTTTTGTTTCGGCCAAAAGACCGAAATTTTTCTTTCAAATTCATTTAAATTTTTGAAAAATTTAAAAATATTTTAAATAATTTTTATATTCCTATGTAGTACTGAAAGTGGTGAAATATTTTGACCAAAAGGTGATTATTTCGGTGTATGCTGAAATCAGTGAAATCCAGTGAATTTCGTTGAAATCTCACTGAATTTTAAAACCATGCTCTGAATAAGTGGATACCCTAAATTTAGTGCCTAGTCCACAAGTTAGGTCCGGGGCCCTTCTCTTGGAATAGCAACCAGACCTCCTCCCTTTATCGTCTATCTTTAGCGAAACCTCAAGGAAGCAGCTAAGCTGCCAAAGTCAGAGTTGAGAGCCCTTTATCAAACTACAAGATGCGCCACCTCTCTACCTAGTATAGTATCTAGTAGAACTTTTCCTATTACCTCCGTCCAACATAGCAACACAATCTCAAACCTGCAACTGGTCAAAGTTTTCGTTTGCGCCGTAGCTACCATTCAGATAATTCTACTCCCTCCGTTCCAAATTAATTAATTTCCATTTGTTTAAATATGGATGTATCTATACATGTAACATGTATAGATACATTCACATGTGGACAAATGAAAATCAATTATTTAGAACGGAGGGAGTAGTTTATACTGTATTTCGTACGTACTCTCTCCGTTCCAAATTAATTGACTTCCATTTGTCCACACATGGTGGACAAATGGAAGTCAATTAATTTGAAACGGAGACAGTACGATCCAACGCAATCTTTACAAGCACGTGGCCAGGCTCCGCTCCAAGATTCTCTTTGTGCTTCCATTTTCTTTTCCTCGACCCGTGACTGCGGCGGCCACCGTCACGGTTGATATATACTCCAAGGATCGTACGTACGTGTGTGCCATTTTCAAATTATTAATTGGATGCTGCATAGCCTGCACGCGCTTTGGCCTTTGTGTGCGCTTCTATTCTACGTACTTACATGAAATTTGGCGTCAGCCCATGTGACGTGCCGGCTCTTCTTCCGTTTCGGCATGCAAACGGATCGGTTTCCATCTGTCTTGCAAAGGCGCGCGACGACTTGACGAGGCCATCACTCACAAACTCACAACGACTTATTGTTTATTTTTGCTGTTGCTGTGGAGATAATGAACTTCGTCTTTAGTAAGTCCTGGCGAGGAAGGGGGCAGCTTTTCTTTTCATTTCCCCGAAACTGGATTTTTTAAAAAGATATATTTAACCGTTGCTCCATGGAACTCGGTTTGTAAGAATTTCAAAATCTCCATCTTTTATGTTTATAAAAATTAGAAATACATTTTTAGATGTAGATAGTGGCGAGATCTACCAGAGTACCACTGTGTGCAAAATCTTAATGAACAAAAATCGTTGTAATGCTCTAGGAAAAAAAAAGACAATTGTGCAGACTTGGATCGGTGAGCAATGCACAATTGTTTTTTGAAATTTCGTCAAATAAGTCAATTCTATGAAGCCTAAAATAATATCAATTTTTCCTTCAAAATTGCAATATGGTAAATCTCGAATTTATCTGCGGATTTTTGTTACGAATTTTTCGACACATAAAAATAAAGGTTTCAATTTTTCTAATAAAGATCGAGCTACATGTCGGTCGACCTCCAAATGTACTTTCCGGCCTAACTAGCCACCAATAATATATATTTTGCGTGGAAAATTATATGAACAAATCTATCTACTATCTCTAGCTAGTCTTTTAGCCAACAAACTTTCTAGAATGCTCCAACTTGATAACTCTAGGACGTGTTTGGTCACCTGAATAGATTTTGGTATCTTTGCATCCGTGGCTCGGCAAGACCTGGCCCTGGAAAAACGATGTCTGACCCATGTTGTGCATCCCATTTGGTTGTCCACAAAGTGATAGCCAGACCTGTTCGGCGGGAAACAAATTTTGAAGCACCGGCGTTTGGTGTACATCTCTGTTTCATGTACTCTCAGCACTTGTCTATGCGGTGAATTTATCTCACACTACCTCGACCGCCGGTGATAAGCAAGACGATAGTACGGCGCGGCGGTTGTGCGTGGTGGAGGTTACGATAGAGGTTACAAATGCACTTACACCAAACATTGTATCTGCTACTGCGACGGCGGTGTTCACGGCGGCGAGCTACGGCGATAGAGGTTGAAGAACACACATACACTGGACCTAGTATAAACACGTACATAACTCAGTACAATCTCTACTCCTATATATATGCCCTCCAAGACAGAAAAATTATAACACAAAAATTGTGCAAAACGTCGAGATGAACATGCTCGTCAAATGATATTTCCAAAGGTCAACGAGTGCGACGAATTTGTTAAAATGCATCTAAAATATTTTGAACATCAATTCAAAATTGAGAAGTTATAGTTGAAAAAACTCAAAACCAAGCACGAGAATGAAAACTACTCGTCGACGCGCATAGTTTTCATGTGCACTTTGTTTTTAATCGAGCTATATTTATGTTCTGAAAAACGGTGAAATCGGGTTGTTCCTCCGGTGCCAGTCCCGAGGGTGCTTGTGACGTCCCTAATGCATGTACGCATGTATCATCACGATCACGATAGATCATTCCCGTTCCAAACGGCCTCTTCTTAGCTGAATCATGTCTTCAGGAAACGCCAAAAATAATGGTGAAAGCTCGTCCACAAGTTAGGTCCGGCGCCCTTGTCTTAGAATAGCAACCAGCCTCCTTCCTTTATCTCTCTGAGCTCTTTAGTGAAACCTCAAGGAAGCAGCAGATGAGCTGCTCGTAGTCCAAACCACTTCACCATCAGGGTACAAGATGTGCACCTCACTCTACTACTCTCTACCTGGCATTATCGACTATATCACTTCTCTTCGGACTCTTCTGCCTTCGTCCAACATACTGTAGCACACTAGCTGTACTACCCCTTCTGTTCTTCAGACCTCAGAACAATTTCTTGTTTTCGACTACTTACCACTTTGGGTTACGTCAGAATTCGCTGTCGTGCATAGGTTCCTAATCTAATCGTGCAACACGGTTTGCTGCTGACCTGGTTGGAGGCATGCAATATTTATCTTGGCTGAGTTGATGACCTTGTTGAAACATTCGTTTGCGATCCCCTTAACAACACTTCTGGCGGCATGGTTTTCGACTCACTCAAGCCCACGTCGCTCGCTTGTCATTTTCAGAATCTCTCTTTCATACACGGTTTATGTTTCAGTTCTACGGGAAAACTTCGCCGTGTCACTTGTGCGGATCTTCAGCTGTCTTTGTGTTCGTCTTCACAAGCAAGCGGCGTCAATTTGTCCCGCCAAGCCGCGTGACGACTTACGAGGTTTACTAATCCATCCATCACCGATATTTTTGCTGTTGACGGTGATGTGAAAATGACTGTTCTTATGTCTGTTTGACGGCCGGACTTGGCTGCGAAGCTGGGAGGTGAGCAGCCAGGGTCCGAGCCAGAATAGGCTCCATGGACGAATGGGCCAGCAAGCAAAATACTGCTCTCGACGAGGCCGAATGCTGGGGCCGGCCCATATCGGAGGATTTCCCTTTTTCTTTTTATTTTCTCCTCTGTTTCTTTTCTTTTCTTTTTCGTTTTCGTTTTTATTTTTCGTTTCCTTTTCTGTTTTCATTTTATTTGTTCCTTTCCATTTTTTTACGATTTTTTAAAAATGTTCATTTTTAAAAATGTTCAAATTCGAAAATTGTTCAAATCTAATAATAGTTCAAGTGTGAAAATTGTTCACATTAAAAATTGTTCATTTAAAAAAAAGGTCAAATTGAAATTATTCCAGTTTTAAAGTTGTTCAAATTTAAAAATGTTCAAATATAAAAAATGTTCAAACTTAAAAATTGTTCAAATTTGAAAAAATTCACATTTGAAAATTTTCTATTTCAAAAAATTGTTCGAATTAAAAAATTTCAGATTTGAAAATGTCACATTTGATATTTGTTCAGATTTAGAAAATATTCAGCTTTTAAAAAACGTAAAAAAATAGTTACCTTTTTATTGGGGCGCAGCGGCCCATGAAGCATTGCTTCAAGCCGCGGAAGCCTTCCGCGCCGCACTGAAGCTATATATAAGATCTCCCCTCGACGAGACCAAAGCGTCCAGCGTCCATCGATAATCTCGACGAGGCCCAATAATAGTCCCAACAGAACCAGAGAAATCGTAGCCCAGGTAGGAATTACGGTCTAGCAGAAACTAACAAAGATTCGAATATTTATCTATAGAAAACAAAGATTCGAAAATCCACCCTGGCTCGCAAAATATGCTTCTACTGCCAAAAAAACGTATTTCAAGAAGTCAATAATTCTGGAAACAAATAGAGTATACATCCATACCTTCTATATACGCACACAAAGTTTGGTTTAGAAAAGATATTTTGTGTGGCTTGTAAAGAAATGATAAAATATGTCTCCCAAAAGTAATTTTTGAACTCCGGAATTTTCTTTTTACACTAGCCACAAAAAGGTACCTTTTTACGAAATTTTGCGTGCACACAAAAAGTCTGAATATATACCCATTTTTTCTCGGAATTTTTTGAAATACATTTTAAGTACTTTTTTTGTGAGAAACTCCCGATCTATTCATCAACTTTCAAGGCAGTACAAAGAAAACTAGAAGCAATAGAAATTACATCCAGATACGTAGGCCACCTAACGACGACTACAAACACTAGAGCGAGCCGAAGGTGCGCCGCTGTCATCACCCCTCCATTTCCAGAGCCGGTCAAACCTTATTGTAGTAGACAGTCGGGAAGTCGGCGTGCTAAGATTTCACAGGACCAGCGCACCAGGACAACAACCGTCGCTGATGAAGAGAAGTTTAGATCAAAATGATCCAATCTGTAGACACACGAACGAAGACGAACAAAAATCAGATCCAAACGGATCCCCGAAGACAACCACCTTAACTGTGTAAGAGCATCTCCAAGCGGAGGCCCCAAACCCATCCCAAACGTCCGGGCGGACAGCCCGGACTCGTTTTGGCCCAAAAACCGCGACCCAACGACGGCCCTCAAAGCCACCCCAAACGTCCGGGCTGTCCGGCACACCCCAAACCCAGCCCATATGTAGGGAGGGTTTGTGGGCGTCCGGACGCGCACGGACGCGCCGCCACGTCGGACGCGGCCCAACAATACCCCACATATATCCGAAAATTCCCCACCCCGGTCGGAACCCTAGCTCTCACTCTCCTCCGATCCCCTTTCCACTCAACTCTTCTCCGACCACATCTTGCCAATGGCGGGCTCCGACAGCGAATCCGCCACCGAGCTGTACTGGCATGCGTTCGCGGAGGCGGAGGAGGAGGAGATTGGGAGCTGCGTCGGGCCGGATGCCGCCGCGCCGTCTTCGGCGGCTCTATTCAACGCCGCTGGCAGTTCCGCCGCCGCCCCCGCCGCCGCCCCATCCGACGAAGCAATGGAGGTGCTTCCGCAGGTTTGCCTCCCAATCTCCTCCTTCGCTTCCGGTTGGAATGCCCACATTATAGGAACGAGTAGGATGATTTTGATGCCCGATGCACTCCGTAGGCTGCGTTTCCTAGAGGTCCGGCGTACTCCGTCGGCGACGATAGGTTGCTGTGCAATGCGTGGTTGTCCACCCCGTCGGATCCTCTGACCGGAAGACACCACCGTGGTACGTTCTGGGAGCGGATCGGTCAAGTGTTCAATGCAAACTCGGAAGTGTTCCGCAATGAGGGCTCCATCCGCCATAGATGGGGCACATAGTGGCGGAAATCAACAAGTTCTCCGGATGCTTTGCTCAAATGGGTTCCGTTAGCACCGATTCATGGAGTGTCTATTTTATTTTTATAGATAGACGAAGCCGTCATGCTGTACAACGCACTTGGGGGGAAGCCGGAGACGACGGAGTGGAAGTTCGGCCATTGTTGGGACATGTTAAAGGATAGCCCTTTCGTGGACTACACGCCGAATGAGGAGAGGAAGGACATGATCCGCCGAATGGAGACCCAAGCTCGACAGGCACGCCGTGCTCGGCAAAGGGAACGCGAAGCACACGAACGTGAGGAGGCCGCCGCCGCCGACCGGGAATGGCAACGTGCAGCCGTCGCCGCTCACGCACGGGAGCTGGAGCGTGAAGCGGGAGCCCGCCGTTGCCTTCGCCGTCGCCAAAGGCGTGAAGCTGAACGTGCGGCGGCCGCCGCCCGGGGTCCTGTTTGAGCGCGCCTCCGATTTGATTTATGAATGTTTGAACTATGTTTGTGAATGTTTGAACCATATGATGTTTGAACTATGTTGATCATTTGATCATTTGATCTACGTGCATGTCCAATATGGGTTTGGGGGAGATTTTTTGAGGGTTATGGTTGTAGGACACCGTTTTTGGGGGCTGTCCGGTCACCGTGTCCGGACACGTCCGGACGCGTCCGGTCGCAGTTTGGGGGCCGGATTTGGGGCCTCCGCTTGGAGATGCTCTAAAAGTATCTTCTTCTACGAGCCAAAAAGTACCTCCAAAAAATTCTGCTAAAATTGGTGTAACTTAATTCCTACAAACATAACTGTGCAACTTTATTTTTTAACGGATATATGTTTTTATCTTTTTCGGTTTCCCTAATTCTCAGCAAAAGAGAATTATGTTAGAGCTCAACATCCTTATTCGCCTGATTTGCGCCGTGACTTGTGTGAGAAAATATATATTTACACAAGGCATAGGCTAAAACAAGTGTTAATTCACGCGGTACAAAATCGAGGGGGGGTCATCGCACCGAGATCTAGTCGCTTCCTTTCTGTTTCAACAATAAAACCGAACGTTCACTAAAAGAGTATTTTCCATTCTGATGATCAATTATTGGTTTATCATGCAACGGGACGAGACAGGAGTCGCAGCCTCACGGGCCCACATATGGTTGATTCATCAACTTCTCCTCTAACCCCAAACAATATTTTCCATGCCACCTCCAAGCACGCATGCATGCATGATTGATCTCTATGCATGGTGACGTGCATACATATAAAACTATCGTTTGTTCCTTGTAGCCAACAAACTTTTCGTTGTTGGAATGTTCAGCTAGCTTGGACGCACGGATGCACATGCATATCATCATCACCATGAATACTGCAGACGAACTCTCACACTTCTCTGAATAAGTGGATCCCCTAAATTTAGTGCCCTAGTCCACAAGTTAGGTCCGGGGCCCTTCTCTTGGAATAGCAACCAGAGCCTCCTCCCTTTATCGTCTATCTTTAGCGAAACCTCAAGGAAGCAGCTAAGCTGCCAAAGTCAGAGTTGAGAGCCCTTTATCAAGCTACAAGATGCGCCACCTCTCTACCTAGTATAGTATCGAGTAGAACTTTTCCTATTACCTCCGTCCAACATAGCAACACAATCTCAAACCTGTAACTGGTCAAAGTTTCGTTTGCGCCGCAGCTACCATTCAGATAATTCTAGTTTATACTGTATTTCGTACGTACTCTCTCCATTTCAAATTAATTGACTTCCATTTGTCCATATGTGGATGTATCTAGACATGTTACACGTATAGATACATCTATGTGTGGACAAATGGAAGTCAATTAATTTAGAACGGAGACAGTACGATCCAACGCAATCTTTACAAGCACGTGGCCAGGCTCCGCTCCAAGATTCTCTTTGTGCTTCCATTTTCTTTTACTCGACCCGTGACTGAGGCGGCCACCGTCACGGTTGATATAGTATCGTGTGTTTTTTCCACACGCTCAAGGATCGTACGTACTACGTGTGTGCCATTTTCAAATTATTAATTGGATGCTGCATAGCCTGCACGCGCTTTGGCCTTTGTGTGTGCTTCTATTCTACGTACTCCCTCAGTCCCAAAATAAGTGTCTCAAGTTTTTAAAAAAGTGAATGTATCTATACGTGAAACATATCTAGATACATCAACTTTTGGGTAAACTTGAGACACTTATTTTTGGACAGAGTGAGTACATGAAATTTGGCGTCAGCCCATGTGACGTGCCGGCTCTTCTTCCGTTTCGGCATGCAAACGGATCGGTTTCCATTTGTCTTGCAAAGGCGCGTGACGACTTAACGAGGCCATCACTCACAAACTCACAACGACTTATTGTTTATTTTTGCTGTTGCTGTGGAGAAAATGAACTTCGTCTTTAGTAAGTCCTGGCGAGGAAGGGGGCAGCTTTTTCTTTTCATTTCCCCGAAACTGGATTTTTTAAAAAGATATATTTAACCGTTGCTCCATGGAGCTCGGTTTGTAAGAATTTCAAAATCTCCATCTTTTATGTTTATAAAAATTAGAAATACATTCTTAGATGTAGATAGTGGCGAGATCTACCAGAGTACCACTGTGTGCAAAATCTTAATGAATATACTTTCCGGGTGGGAGCCTTGACCAACAGCTTGAAGACATCCCGCGAAGCGCTTCCCGGGTACCTGAGGTCAGGGGAACATGGCATGTGCGCGGCGGGGCCACAGCAGACAAAGGACGAACAGTCTACCTACACCAAGAAAGGACAGAGGGTCAGCTTTTGTGGTATCCCCTTGCTTTATAAAAGGAGGACCCAGGTCGTTCTAGAGATCATCTTGGAACACAAGCTAGGTAGGTAGATCAGATCTAGAGAGCTCATCCTAGAGAGAGTGCTCGGGAACGCATCCTTGTAGCCCGGATATGCATATCACCACCATATATCCAGACAAGCAGGAGTAGGGTGTTACGCTTCCGAGCGGACTGAACCTGGGTAAACTGCTTGTGTGCTTTACTTTCCGCAACGCAAACTTGCTCGCCTAGATCCTCCTTGCGCCCATCACCGAATCTCTAAAAGGGGGGTCTCGCGACCTCCGGTGTTTGTGGCTTCGAGCACGACACCCAGCGCGGCTAACTACCGCCGGCATACAGCTTTCCTGGTACATGAACACTAATGTCAGTACCACTGGCGTCCTAGAAATGTTGTACGGCAGCACTGATGTACGAGCTAAAGTGTACGGCAGCGGCAATGTATTACCGCTGGTGCACAGGAAAACCAGTACACAAGGGGATATACCGCTGACGTACATTTTTTTGGGTGCGCCGGCCGTAATTTTTTGGCTATAACCTATTCCCTAGTAGTGAATTAATCGCGACTGTAGGCTGAGGTTAGCCGAGTGAGAATAAATCCATCGACTGAGGTTTAGTTAGTCCCTTATATTGTTCACAACATTCAATTCACCACAAACACATATGTCATAGTTTCAAACATCAATAACTAGCAATCTGGCCATAATCATGACACATATCACACAAGCGTAAATACATCAAACACGAAGTGCATACATAGAGTAGTTCACACACTTGTCATAGATAGAGAAGCTCATGCAAGAGTGCATACACAAAGAGGTTTAAGAAGAACTATAGGATGACAAGAGTAAGGCACCAGAAGTGGCTATGACAACTTTGTACATCGACAAGCTAAGTCATTCATAATGCAAACATATTAAAGAAGAATCATAAGGTCAAGTGAGTTCAAAAGCCGGATGAATGCACAAGGAAAGATCCATTTAGTTGGAAATGCAGCCATGACGTCATTTATGGTCGTTTTTTGTTTGAAAGTTTATCGGTGCTCGACTTCATAGGGGAGACCCAAAAGTAAGTTTTTGAATACAAATAAGTAAGTTATTCAGCAAGAGTTATGGCTTTGGCGATGTAGGGGCATTACGAATGTTGTTGGAACAACTAGCACATAGTGCGGCTTGAATATACAACTACATGCTCATTTTGATCCAGCTGACATATGCACTGCGACTGCATGTCCTCTGAGGTTAAGATAGGTTCATTCGATACACTATGACTACAGAGGGATATATTGCTATCACCAAAATGATATAAAGTGAATATTTGACCAAATATTTGCTAATTGACCAATTATCATAAGTATCTACTTAGATATACAAGTTGGCCAAATATTTGAGTAGATACTTGTGATCCTAGTACATATAATATTAGGGATATAATTAATTGCATGTTCATATTAGGTATGATATCAATTGCACTTTAATTACTTGGATGGTGTAGACATTAGTTGATATTTTGTATAATATTAATTGCATGCTAAAAATTGTTGAGCTCTCGCCATTGGAGCAATGTAGGTCGTTCGATTGACATGGTGTGAGGGCGATTTTTTTATTTGTCCCTTCGAGTATTTTATATTTATATATATATATAGATGAAAAAGAGTATTGTATCAGAAATATCTTGACATTAAAAGGGAGATTGTGCATCAGTGATAAGTTCCGAGATTTCAGCAATATGTGATTTGATTTTTTATTAATGGCGCACTTTATTCCTTCCTCTGTATGTGTTAATTGACCAAATATTTGAGTGCATACTTCTGATACTAGTAAATGCATATTTTCAATAAATGTTGATATCATGGAGAAAATTAAGTGCATATTTATTATATATTAATTAATTGCATGCTAAAAATCGTTGAGTATAGAACGAGGACGCCCCTAATTGAGTTGGTATAAATACTCTGCTACATAGACGAGCACCAAACACATCACGCCTAGCACCACCCCTCACTCCATGGCGAGATCTATGAGCCCCTTGCGTACGACGATCGTACTCTCAGTGTTTATTCTCGTCTTCTTGGCTATTCATGGGCAGTGTAAGTACTATCGACTAGATAATCACCGAAGTTATTGTAATAGTTACGACTAAGTTAATTTGACTGTACGTTCAGTTTTGTTTCTTTTCGAATTTTGCGGCATAAAACTACTTGGGATGCTTACTTTAATTCACCAAGTCATGGTTACTTGCTAGGTGATAACCATGCAGTCATACAATAACATGAAGATTAATGGTTTTTTATGTTCCACAGGCAGAAACTTGGATCAAGACATGGAAAACGACAATAAGCTCGGTTTACAAGGCAGTCTATGCACCCGTGGATCCTGCGCAGATATGCCGGAATGTTTCTGTTGTTTGATAGGCACATGCTATCCTTCATTTTCCGCGTGCATTGCAGGATGTCCATTTTCTCCTTCTACCCAAGTTCTCCACCGCCCTCCTGTCTAATCTAGTAGTTGCATGCATTGCATTGCTTAGTTTTCAAATAATGTGTAACTCTTGCTCTCGGTTATTCGGCAATATAAATGAAAGAGTTGACGATTAAGTTATACTAGCGAAAACCGGTGCGGAAGTCATCAAACTGTTTGAACAATTGGAGAATCACATCGATCTAAGCCAAAGATTATGGCCCGGTTTTACCATGCAAAAATATAATAAGTCTAAGATATCTTCGACAACATATATTCAAGACATAACAATCTTACGATCTGACACCATGGTAAGCCAGCGACAAAAAACTTTGTTTAGGCGACATGCACTATCTACGTCGGTATTATACTCTACTTACATCGTTAGACAATCAAAAGCCAGATCAGGATTGGAATCGTGCTCGAAGTCAGTACACCGCGCTAGGACAACCACGTCATCGACCGTTACGGAAAATCGCAATAACACACCGAACTCGCGCTAGGCCGACAAAGTCATCAAACCGTTCGAACAATTGGAGAATCACATCGATCTAAGCCAAAGATTATGGCCCAGTTTTACCATGCAAAAAGAGAATAAGTCTAAGCCCATTACGACCCATTATATCGCAAACCTAAGTTATCTTCGACAGCATATACTCAATACATAACAATCTTACGATCTGACGCTACGGTAAGGCAGCGACAAAAACATTCGTTTAGCCGACATGCACTATCTATGTCGGTATTATACTCTGTTAACATCGTTAGAAAATCAAAAGCCAGATCAGGACTGGAATCGCGCTCGAAGTCAGTACACCGCGCTAGGCACGTCATCGACCGTTACAAAAAATCGCAATAACACGCCAAACTAAGCGACAGATAATGGGCCATTTTTTCATCCCACATACACTATAATAATAGACCCATTAAACCTCATTATACCGCAAACGGTAACGCGTCCCTTATAATAGTTCGCCATCATCCAGCCGTAACACGCATACCTACATATACACAAGATCTTTTGAATAGTAGAACTATTAAGTTATCACTACTAACTAAAGAAAAGCAATCTGGTTAAAGTACGAAGCCGTGCACGGACGTATTCTAGAATCGTTAAATCTATCCGCGAAGAAGTCTTTTAACTACTACTAATATGACGTAGGTACAAGAACATTCATCGATAACAGTCGTCTGCTGCGGACTACGGACTGTATAGTACCATTCTTCGCGGGATTTTTGTTACGAATTTTTCGACACATAAAAATAAAGGTTTCAATTTTTCTAATAAATATCGAGCTACATGTCGGTCGACCTCCAAATGTACTTTCCGGCCTAACTAGCCACCAATAATATATATTTTTCGTGGAAAATTATATAAACAAATCTATCTACTATCTCTAGCTAGTCTTTTAGCCAACAAACTTTCTACAATGCTCCAACTTGATAACTCTAGGACGTGTTTGGTTACCTGCATAGATTTTGGTCTCTTTGCATCCGTGGCTCGGCAAGACCTGGCCCTGAAAAAACGATGTCTGGCCCATGTTGTGCATCCCATTTGGTTGTCCACAAAGTGATAGCCAGACCTGTTCGGCGGGAAACAAATTTTGAAGCACCGGCGTTTGGTGTACATCTCTGTTTCATGTACTCTCAACACTTGTCTATGCGGTGAATTTATCTCACACTACCTCGACCGCCGGTGATAAGCAAGACGATAGTACGGCGCGGCGGTTGTGCGTGGTGGAGGTTACGATAGAGGTTACAAATGCACTTACACCAAACATTATATCTGCTACTGCGACGGCGGTGTTCACGACGGTGAGCTACGGCGACAGAGGTTGAAGAACACACATACACTGGACCTAGTATAAACACGTACATAACTCGATACAATCTCTACTCCTATATATATATGCCCTCCAAAACAGAAAAATTACAACACGAAAATTGTGCAAAACGTCGAGATGAACATTCTCGTCAAATGATATTTCAAAAGGTCAACCGAGTGCGACGAATTTGTTAAAATGCATCTGAAATATTCTGAACATCAATTCAAAATTGAGAAGTTATTGTCGAAAAAACTCAAAACCAAGCACGGGAATGGAAACTACTCGTCGACGCACATAGTTTTCATGTGCACTTTGTTTTTAATCGAGCTATATTTATGTTCTGGAAAAACGGTGAAATCGGGTTGTTCCTCCGGTGCCATTCCGAGGGTGCTTGTGACGTCCCTAATGCATGTACGCATGTATCATCACGATCACGATAGATCATTCCCGTTCCAAACGGCCTCTTCTTAGCTGAATCATGTCTTTATGAAACGCCAAAATAATGGTGAAAGCTCGTCCACAAGTTAGGTCCGGCGCCCTTGTCTTAGAATAGCAACCAGCCTCCTTCCTTTATCTCTCTGAGCTCTTTAGTGAAACCTCAAGGAAGCAGCAGATGAGATGAGCTGCTCGTAGTCCAAACCACTTCACCATCAGGGTACAAGATGTGCACCTCACTCTACTACTCTCTACCCTGGCATTATCGACTATGGCCCCTTCTTTTCAGCTTATTTTCCAGATTCTCCCAGAAGCTAGACAAATTTAGAAGTTTAAACAAATTTAAAAAACGAGATTCTGGGAGAAGCTGATGGAGGGTAGCTTCTGGGAGAATCTGGAAAATAAGCTGAAAAGAAGGGGGCCTATATCACTTCTCTTCAGACTCTTCTGCCTTCGTCCAACATAGCACGCTAGCTGTACTACCCCTTCTGTTCTTCAGACCTCAGAACAATTTCTTGTTTTCGACTACTTACCACTTTGGGTTCCGTCAGAATTCGCTGTCGTGCATAGGTCCCTAATCTAATCGTGCAACACGGTTTGCTGCTGACCTGGTTGGAGGCATGTAGTGTTTATCTTGGCCGAGTTGATGACCTTGTTCAAACATTCGCTTGCGAGCCCCTTAACAACACTTCTGGGGCCATGATTTTCGACTCACTCAAGCTTAGCCCTACTGAAGCCCACGTCGCTCGCTTGTCATCTTCAGAGTATCTCTTTCATACATGGTTTATGTTTCAGTTCTACAGGAAACTTCGCCGTGTCACTTGTGCGGATCTTCAGCTGTCTTTGTGTTCGTCTTCACAAGCAAGCGGCGTCAATTTGTCGCGCCAAGCCGCGTGACGACTTACGAGGTTTACTAATCCATCCATCACCGATATTTTTGCTGTTGACGGTGATGTGAAAATGACTGTTCTTATGTCTGTTTGACCGCCGGACTTGGCTGCGAAGCTGGGAGGTGAGCAGCCAGGGTCCGAGGCCAAAATAGGCTCCATGGACGAATGGGCCAGCAAGCCTCGGACCCTCTCGACGAGACCAAAGCGTCCACCGTCCATCGACAATCTCGACGAGGCCCAATAGTAGTCCCAACAGAACCAGAGGAATCGTAGCCCAGGTAGGAATTACGGTCTAGCACAAACTAACAAAGATTCGAAAATTTGTCTAGAAAAAAAAACAAATACTCGAAAATCCACTCAGGCTCGCAGAATATGCTTCTACTGCCAAAAAAAGTATTTCAAGAAGTCAAAAAATCCTGAAACAAATTGAGTATACATCCATACATTCTATATACGCACACAAAGTTAGGTGTACAAATGATATTTTGTGTGCCTTGTATAGAAATGATAAAATATGTCTCCCGAAAAGTAACTTTTGAACTCCGAATTTGTTTTTTTACAGTTGCCAGAAAAAGGGTACTTTTTAACGAAATTTTGCGTGCACACAAAAAGTCCGAATATATTACCCATTTTTCTCGGAATTTTTTGAAATACATTATACATCATGGAAAAGTATCTACTCCTTCGACCCAAAAAGTTGCCTCTAAATAATTCTGCTAATATTGGTGTAACTTAATTCCTACAAACATAACTATGTAACTTTATTTTTTAACGACATATGTTTTTACCTTATTCGGTTTCCCTAATTCTCAGCAAAGGAGAATTAAGTTAGAGCTCAGCATCCTTAATCGCCTGATTTGCGTCGTGATTTGTGCGAGAAAATCTGTGGGATCGCTACGGCTCAAGACCTGGAGGTTTTTGTGAGTCTGTGGGAAAAGGTGCAGCAGGTTCAGTTAAGTGCAATCCCGGACAATATCTCCTGGAACTTGAAGACATCCAAGAAATGCACAGCAAAATCTGCTTACGAGGCCCAATTCTGCAGCAGGGGTACCCTGATCTTGAGAAAGATTGGAAAACAAAAGTGGAGGAGAAGGTGCGATTTTTCATCTGGCTCATTCTCCAAAACCGTCAGTGGACTGCTGATAGGCTTCTGAAGAGGGGTTGGAACCACAGCGACAAGTGTAATCTCTGCAACCAGTTCCTGGAAGATGCCGCTCATCTAACCCTGTTCTGCCCATTCTCAAAGGAGGTGTGGGCAAATTTTGCCACCACGGACCCGAGGGTGGCGGCGATCGCTGCGTCGGCCACCAGCATGCAGGAGTGGTGGCACCTGAATGGGCAGGGTTCCAACCAGTGCACCGCCCAGCAGACCACGGTCTCGGCCTATATACTGTGGAACATTTGGAATGAGCGCAACCGGAGGATTTTCCAAATGTTGAGCTGAGAGCTAACGCGGTGGCACAGCTAGCACGACAAGAGATTTCTAGGTTCAGAGCTGCAATTTTTTTGTGTGAGCTCTGTGTTCCTGACTAGCCAATCTGTTGGCTTCTCAGTTGTAGTTCTTTCACCCTTTCTATCTATATAAAGTCTTGACAGAGCTCCTGCCGTTCCGTTCAAAAAAAAAAAAAAAATGTGCGAGAAAAATTATTTACACAAGGCATAGGCTAAAACAAGTGTTAATTCACGCGGTACAAAATCGAGGGTGGCGTCATCGCACCGAGATCTAGTCGCTTCCTTTCTGTTTCAACAGTTGATCAATAAAACTGAACGTTCACTAAAAGAGTATTTTCCATTCTGATGATCTATTATTGGTTTATCATGCAACGGGACGAGACAGGAGTCGCAGCCTCACAGGCCCACATATGGTTGATTCATCAACTTCTCTAACTCGAAATAATATTTTCCATGCCACCTCCAACTCCAAGCAGGCATGCATGCATGAGTGATCTCTATACACTGTGACGTGCATATATATATAACTTTCTTTTGTTCCTTGTAGCCAACAAACTTTTCGTTGTTGGAATGTTCAGCTACCTTGGACGCACGGATGCACATGCATATCATCATCACCATGAATACTGCAGACGGAACTCTCACACTTCTCTGAATAAGTGGATACCCTAAATTTAGTGCCCTAGTCCACAAGTTAGGTCCGGGGCCCTTCTCTTGGAATAGCAACCAGAGCCTCCTCCCTTTATCGTCTATCTTTAGCGAAACCTCAAGGAAGCAGCTAAGCTGCCAAAGTCAAGAGTTGAGAGCCCTTTATCAAGCTACAAGATGCGCCACCTCTCTACCTAGTATAGTATCGAGTAGAACTTTTCCTATTACCTCCGTCCAACATAGCAACACGCCTTTGGTACTCAACATTATCACTACCAACCTTTTTGTTCTCCAAAATAAATTCTTATCATCGCTCGACTACTTAGATATCGTAATAGTCCGTATGAATATGAATGCAATTTGAGGTGTCTAATATTTGTGGTGGGAAGTAGAGAGCAGAGCAGACCATGCATCCACATCGGTCCGGTGTCGATCACGACCTAGCTATCTTATCATGGGCACGATGTTATCATCCATGGATGGACATATCTATCTTCTCACATTATATCCCAACTGCGCCCACGTACGGAACGGCATTACAGGCAGGCAGGTGTGCGATAGCAGCTGATGCGGCCGAGCGAAAGGGACTTGCAACGGAAAGTTCTTAGCTGCTGCTGCTACGGCTACTCCATTACAGAAACAACACTTAGTTCTTTACCATCTACCACTACCAGTCTATAAATATTCACCGACCATACCGCGTAAGATGCTACCATATCGTGCATGCCTGTTGCATTTGGTGCCAAAGCATCCACCAACCGGTCGGCCCTTTCGATCGCCTCCGGCCGTTTTGATCTCTAGCTAGTTACACTGGTGGACTTGGTGAGCTCATGATCCATCCACACAGAAACCAACTCAAGGCGCTAGCTCCTTATTCCTCCTCGCTTTCTTTTCCCACTTTTTGTAACATATCTGAGGCAACTAAAGGCGATCCTTTTCCTTTCTCTCTCGCCGTAATCTGAACTCCGAACCTTCGCCACAAATCATTGCCGCGCGCTTGCTTTTGGAACCTAGCACTCGCCCCCACATGGCCACTAGCTCCATTCCTCCATCACCGTTGATTAACCACCCTCCATGATTCCATCTGTCAAGCTTACGGTTCCACTAATAATCACGACCACCAGTGACAGTGTGCATGTATAATCCTCTAATTAACAGTTTAACACACGGTCTACACGAGGGGCAGTGTAATTAACTTCCAGAAGGCCCATGTACAGGTAGCAGTTCTGCTCGCTAGGGAATACAGTAGCTGCTCCCAGCCGACCACAACTAACTCGTCAGTCTTCACACTGACCAATGCTGATCCTCTGCTCCTAACCCCACAATCAACCACCAATTCCCCTCTCGCCATTCCCGCGATATATATACCTCCTCTGCACCCACTGCACAGACCTCTCCTCCTTCAGTTTTCCACCCTCCTCACACTTGCAAGCAACCAGCTAGCTCACGCTAGCTCCATCGATCAGCTGTCCACCATGGCGATCAAGGACTGCGGCGGGCACAAGGGCGGCGGCAGCGGCTGCGAGTGCCACCGGAAGAAGCTCTACCGCAAGTGCTGCGGCTTCCTGCTCTGCGCCGTCCTCCTGGCGCTCTTCGTCATCCTCGTCGTCTACCTCGTCCTGCGCCCCCACAAGCCGCAGTTCTACCTGCAGGACCTGGCGGTGCTCTGCCTCAACGTCACCCCGCCGGCCTCCGCCTACCTCTTCACCACCATGCAGGCCACCGTGGCGGCGCGCAACCCCAACGACCGCGTCGGCGTCTACTACGATCACGCCGACGCCTACGCGCAGTACAAGGGCGTGCCCATCACCGTGCCCACCGCCTCCCCATCTCCTACCAGGGCCACCGCGACCAGTCCGTGTGGTCGCCCTACCTCCGCTCCATGGACAACGTCGTGCTCTCGCCGCAGCTTGCTGTGTCTCTCGCGCAGGACGAGACGGCCGGGTACGTGCTGATCGACATCCGCGTCGAGGGGTGGGTGAGGTGGAAGGTCGGCACGTGGATCTCTGGGCACTACCACCTCCGCGTGAACTGCCCCGCGCTCATCAGGGTCAACGAAGGCAAGGGCAGCTACGGCGCCACCTCCGGCGGCGGCACCGAGTACTTCCGGTTCCAGGCGGCCGCCGCCTGCAACGTCGACGTCTAGTTCTTCAGTCACTAGTTCGGTCGGCCCGTCGACGATCGGCGAGGAAAATTGATTCCTTTTTTCGCTTCTTTTTACGTTCTTTCTCCTCTTTTTGACTACTTGATGTTCGTTTGAGCAGACGATTAAAGAATTGATAGTGGAGCTTCGATTCTTGCCCGCCATGTCCGTTAGGATTTCACCTTTTTCTCTTTTCTTGAGAGGAATTGTTCTTTGGAATCGGGTTGGTTGGAGGAGTAGCCTTAAAGTGGAAGGGAAACTGCGGAAAGGAACGGAACAGGGGAGTAAACGTGAAGATAGATATTGGACCGTGCACAAGCTCCGTTTTATATCTAGAACTAGCTACTTGCTCATAAGTTATCGATCGTGCATGTTCCTTATACTCCTAGCTTGGTTCGTCTTAATTACTCCAGTCTTTAACATTTCTCTTTCTTTCTCTGATGGCGATCGAAGAGACGATCTTCATTGCTTGTGCTAGCTCGAGAGATACAGACTTTTTCTGCTCGATCTCAGCTTCTAGCTCAAAGTGTTGCTTCGAAAGCGATCTGGCCGCAATAGTTGCTGATCACGAAATTCTCCTACTAAATCAATGGCTGAGTTGGACTGTTAGCCGGATTGGGCGCTTGGCTGGAAACCGGGGCACGTCACCGAACGCTTGACATGCACCGGCCCGTCTACATCAGATGACGCACCCGCGATTATCTCTTGGCTCTCTTGCCAGGAATTTCGGCGCACACACGTATTTTAACATTGACTAAACGATCCTTTCACGATTCTGTGCCTACGTGTTCATGACCACGCACAAGATTTCCTTTCATTGTCTGAAGGAAATATTATAGTCACGCACAAGTGTAGCTGTCACGGCCAACTTGTAGCCCGAATGAGGAATTAGAGCATCTCCAGTCGGAAGCCCCAAATTCGGCCCCCAAAACGTCCGCGGACGCGTCCGGTCGTGTCCGTTTTGATCCCCAAAAAGTACGTGTCTCCAACCATATATCCAAAAATCCCCCCCAAACATCCGGTCACTTGCATATGATTGGTGGGGATGGAGAGAGAAAGAAAAAAGAAGTAGAAAAGAAGTAGATAAAGTGGTCCAATGTGGTCCGCATCCTACGTGGCGGGCGGTCCGGGCGTGTCCTCCTGCCCCCAAACCCTCCCCACATATGGGGAGAGTTTGGCTATTGCCGGACCGCCCGGGCCTATGTGGAGTGTTTGGGGATCATGGTTGGGTGAGAAAATATACTCTCTCTCATGTCCGGGCCAGGCCCGGGCTGTCCGGCCGGACGTTTGGGGAGGAAATGGCCATCCCGCTTGGAGATGCTCTTAGAGGCCTATAGGCTATAGCTGGCTAGCTCTTGTAGTAAATTACTGAACTAACTAACCATGGACGAACGGTGGATTTAATCTGGATCCAATTCAGTATACACTTGCTAGGATTTATTATCTTAGCGGGCAAGAAAGAGGGAGCGTTGATTATTATCTTAGCGGGATCTATATCAACGAACGAGAGAGCTTTCCAAGTGGAAAAAGGTGGTGGCCGGTGAGGCGTCTACATCATATGAAGCCAATCCAAAGTAAGCTGCATGCTAAAGTGGACGACGAAGGAGAAGCATAACTGGTTCTGGCAAAAAAGTAGTACTCCTTCTATTCCAAATTACTTGTCTCAACTTTTTCTAAATTTGGATGTATCTCCAAACTAAAATATGTCTAGATACATATAAATTTGGACAAAGTTGAGACAACTAATTTGGAACGGAGGGAGTAGCAGACTGCAGACCACATACAGAGGCCGGCGCGTAGTTGGCTCAGTACTACTCCCTCCGTTCCAAAATAGATGACTTTCATTTGTCTACATACGGATGTATGTAGACATCTTTTAGTGTGTACATACATCCATATATAGATATATGGAAGTCAAGTAATTTGGAACAGAGTGAGTACGACCTAATGCAAGCATGCACACGATCGCCCCTGCATGTGCCAATAATCACAATGTGATGGTACGAACAAGGCCGAAATGAAGGACCATACAAATATGCACGGATGGATGGACGCGGCGTGGGAGGGACACGGGATTAATGGAAGCTTCTCATCCTTCCGGGGACGTCAGGCTAGTCCACCGCGTTTGTTCCAGTTGTAGTCACTTGTGCCAGAACATGCAAGACCAATGCCAGCAAGCTACTTGGTCCGCTGAATTTGGTACTCTGGCAGGTAGAGGCGGCGGCAGAATGCATGGTTGTTGGCAGCCCAACTGAGTGTTATTAGCCAGCCTGCTCATGGCCCTCGTGTAGAGTTGGCTAGTGCATTGTAAGGACTGTCACGAGTTATTACTGTATTGTAAGTGGAACCGTAATCCTGGCAGTGCTAGGTTTCAAAGAAGCAATCAGAGTTCAGAACTTCAGATTACGGCGAGAAAAAAAAAGCCTTCAGTTTCCTCAGATACGTTACCAAAAGTGGGGAAATCAAGAGAGGAAGAATAAAGAGCACCTTTAGTTTCTGTGTGTGGTGTGGAAGTTTTAGAATCCCTAATTTCTGTTGTATTTTTCTGGATCCTGGTGAGGGTTTATATAGGAGTACAAGAGGGTAGGAGACTTGGAGTACAAGATGATCTAACCCTAATCAATCCTAACCGTACATATACTTTAACATCCCCCCTCAGTCGTAGCGGGAGTTAAACGGACGATTGCGACTGAAGAGTCCTGTGCGTCCGTCGCCTCCTCCACCTTGTCATCATCGCCGTCCCCTTCTGGTTCCTTCTCTTCCCTCTCGCAGTCACAGCGGGAGTGTCATGGACGCAAGGGATGACGCGGATGCTGTCGACTGGAGCTCTTGAGTTGCTGTAGACGTGTGTATGATGTTGATGTCGAGGTAGCCGAGCGTGATGTAGCCGTGGTCGAGGTTGTCGCGGTCAGTGTAGCCGATAGAGCCGAAGGCGCAAAAAATTGCGCGGTTTAGGGTTTTGAAGCGGCGGCGGCAGGGTTTCTGCGGCGGCGGCGGGTTTTTGGGCGGCGGCGGCAGGTTTTCTGCGGCGGCGGCGGGGTTTTTACCAGGCGGGCGAGACGATCGTGCGATCGCCCTAGCAGAGCGCCGGCGAAGTTTTTGGGCGGCGGCGGCAGGGTTTCCGCGGCGGCGGGGGGGTTTTGGTTTTTGGCGGCGTGCGGCAGCGACTCGCTTGGGAGCAGCGGCAGGCAGGCGGGTTTTGCGGCGTGAGGCTCGACTCGCGTGACGTAGACCTTGGCGATGATTGTATTGGCGATGTAGAACTCGACGAAGATACAGCTCGATGTACTTGTTCGGCTTGGTGTCGTTCGGCTTGATGCAGTGCAGATCGGCGATGATGTTGAAGACGTGTACATGTTCAGCAGCATATCGTGATCATCGGGTATGTTGATGAAGTCCCGCATGCATCCGATGGATTAGTGCAAAAAATATACATGCATACCCTGCCTGATGTGATCTGATGGTGCTGTTGGAGCGCTCGTAGCATGCACGGCGCCTGCACCCACCTGCCTCGCGCATGCATGGAATCTCCACGCGGGACGCGTCGTGCGCGTGGCTGCTACTGCGGTCTGGAGATGTACGTGCGCCCGGACGCGCTGCTTCCGGCGACTCGGCGGGACGTGCGTGCTGCTCGTAGTTGCCGGCCGGACGACGATGTTGACGAGCTGATTTAAGCACCGATCTTGCACTTTTTTTTTACCGAAGAGGATCTGGATCTATGGATTTAGGGCTTTATTTGGTGGCTAAATCGGATCTAATCTAAGAAATAGGGAATTTCAAAATTGCTCTAAGATCTAATCTAAGAACCGATCCGATCTTTTGATCGAAATCGGATGTCGCGCCCCCGAGGAGAAGAGATTAATCTCCCCGGGGCGGCGCGTTGCGGAAGTGGTGGAGAAACCTAGGATCGGCGTCGTGAGACTAACCGCTCTGATACCATGTGGAAGTTTTAGAATCCCTAATTTCTGTTGTATTGATCTGGACCCTGGTGGGGGTTTATATAGGAGTACAAGGGGGTAGGAGACTTGGAGTACAAGATGATCTAACCCTAATCAATCCTAACCGTACAGATGATCTGGACCCTGGTGGGGGTTTATATAGGAGTACAAGGGGGTAAGAGAGGGGAGAGAAGGAACCAGAAGGGACGGCGATGATGACAAGGTGGAGGAGGCGATGGACGCGCAGGACTTCTCCAGTCGCAATTGTTCGCTTCACTCCCGCTACGACTGAGGGGGAATGTTAGAGTATATGTACGGTTAGGATTGATTAGGGTTAGATCATTTTGTACTCCAAGTCTCCTACCCCTTGTACTCCTATATAAACCCCCCACTAGGGTACAGATCAATACAACAGAATATTAGGGACAAATATTTTCTACATGGTATCAGAGCGGTTAGCCTCGCGACTCTGATCCTAAACCCCCACCACTTCCGCATCGCGCGCCGCCCCCGGGGAGATCTCTCCTCGGGGGCGCGGCACCCGGTTTCGATCAAAGATCGGATCGGCTCTTTAGATTAGATCAATTTTCGAAATTTCCAATTTTTTCTTAGGTAGATCGTAGATCAATTCAATTCCCAATTCTCGTGAGATCCAATTAGCTTAGCCACATAATAATCCCTAAATCCACGATCCTTCTCCGGCGCAAATCAGTGCAGAATTCCATCAGAAGAAATCGGCCACGACGGCCCACGGCTTCCGCAAATCCAGACTGCATGAGAATGAGCGAGGCCTCTACGCGCTGCAGCCTGGAGGTCCCTCTACACCGCTGCTGGGATCTAGGCAGGCCAGGCACCGGACGACACCAGCAGCTCCTTCAATGCATCACCAAGTCAGAACCATCGCATGCACTAGAAGACAACGCGTGCACGGCACGGTGAAGCAAAGCAGGATTTTTTGTTTGTACGTATGTCTGCAGATCAGCATATACTAGGCAATCTACACGGCCAGTCGGCCACGCCGAAATAAATCCTGCATCTCCACCGGCTACGCGCGGGGTTTCAACGGCCACAACCCGCCCGCCGGCCGTCTAGATCTTCGTCAAGTTCAAGCACCACCGATCTGCACTGCATCGAGCCAAGCTACAACGACCCTTCGGTGAAAATTGATGCTTATAGGCGGCGCAGATCCGATCTGCAGGACTACATCAACACGCCGGCGCCATCTACCTCAGGCCGGCGGCCCGGCGCTCCGCTAGGGCGATCGTTACAGCGCCGAAACTCACGCTAAACGCCCAATCGTCTCGCCCGCCTGGCTCGCTGCCCGCGTGGATGGACGCCGGCACCTACACGCAACAGAAGGAGAGCTGGACAACTACATCGCCGCCGATCTGCACCGACATGAACAACTACGTCAAGCTGTACGACTACACCAAGATCTTCGTCGAGCTCTACACCGACAACACAAATCAACGCCAAGGTCTACATCACGCGAGTCGAGCCGCATGCCACCAAAAACAAAACCCCGCCGCCTGCCGCCGCCACTCACACGCGAGTTGCCGCCGCACGCCGCCAATGACAACCTAAAAACCCGCCGCCGCCGCAGAAACCCTGTCGCCGCCGCCTAAAAACCCGCCCGTTCTTGTGTTCGGTTGGGAAAAGGAATGGAACGAGGTGGTTCGCAGAAAAGGAATATTCTCTCCAGATGCGGAACGCACCGGTCCGGCCGAATCGGCCGGACGAGGTGGAACGGCTCGCTCTAATCGCGTTCTCTCGCTAATCCTCTCTCTCACCTCTCGTCATCTCTCTCACCTCATCTCTCCCACGGTGAATCGGCCGGACCTGCGCGGCGGAGCAGAGGCGACGGCAGGCCCGAGCGGAGCAGGGAGCAGCCGCGCCGAGGCGGAGCAGAGGCGGCGGAGCCGGGCGGAGCAGGGAGCGGTTGCCCTCTCCGAGCTGGCCGCCCTCTCCGAGGAGGCGAGGAACCGGCCGGCCACGGCCAGGCCCAGCACGGCCAGGCGTGGCCTCGGCCAGCAGCGGCGGCGGCGGCCTCGGCCAGGCGCGGCGGCGGCCACGGCCAGCCTTGATCGATCCTTCGATCTGGGTGTGATGGGAATTTTCTTTTTTTTTTAAGAAAGGGAGAGGAATTTCCTAATCCTAATTAGTGTTAGATGTGTGCTTATTAATATTGGGTACCTATTTTTTTCGAACAAAATTGTTGTGACAACAAATTATGGATTAATTCCATTCCATCTCTTTTTTCTAAACCGAACACCGAAATGAAATGGAACCGTGACATTCTATTTTAGTGGAATGGAATGGTTCCATCCAATTCCACAACCGAACACACCCTAATGTCAGCTGTTGTTGAGATCGATCGATATAATGTGAGATAGATAGAGATGTGTGTACAGTTGGCCCCATATGTCCATCGTGCGTGAATCATGATAATTGCGTGCCCATGACAAGTTACTAGGCCGTGATCGACATCGGACCGATGTGGATGCTATGCTCTGCTATGCCCGGTGTATTAGAGACCATATAATTTCCATTTATACGGAAAATTACCATATAAATAGTTGAGCGATGATAACTTCTTTTCTAAGAACAAAAAGGTTGGTAATAATGTAATTGACTACAAAAAGTGTGCGCTACGTTGGACGGAGGCAGAGTAAATATGCTGGTACTCAGGGCCGGGCCGGCTAAATTCGGGGCCCTGTGCGAAAATCTGAAACGAGCCCCTAACTTACACAAAAATTTGAGCTAATGAATAATTATAATGTATATGACAGAAAATTTAGGTAACAATTGAATATATTGAGAATCATACCTATATAATTCGAAGTTGCATAACATTTATTTGAACATCATTATTCTTGTTGTATTCTTTGAGATGAACTCTTCAATCATATTCTCATAATCAATCTTCCCCAACACTTCACCCTCAAGTGCTATTGTGGCCATATCGTTGAGTCTTTCTTGTGTCATTGTAGTACGCATATAGGATTTCAATAGCTTCAACTTAAAAAAGCTTCGTTCCGGCTATGCAACCGTCACGGGAATGGTCAACAAAACTCTATATGTAATACTTGCATTGGGAAAACAATCATGCCGCTTTATAAATTTCAAAACTTCAACAGGCCCAATATTTTCGTTTGGCATGAACTTTTCGAGAAACTTCAGCTCAACAAATAGATCATTGGCATCAATATCAGATTTGTCATCCTTTTTAAGGGCAGCCTCAAGATGATCACAAGAAGATTTCAGACTATCATTATCCAATGAACGCAATGTTTCTGAGGTAAATAAGAAACCAAAAAAAATTCGGTAACCCTGATATTGGTCAAACCTTCTTGTGAGTGATGAAATTGCTTGATCAACAAGAGGTATAAAATAGCTGATTCGAAATGATTCTTCTGCAGACTGTGTGGCAATATTTGTTTCATCTGGGTTCTCATCAAAGTGTCTCTTTCTTTCATTTACTCTCCTTGTACGAAATGTTGTACCAATATCCATCTCAATTGCAACTCCTTTGGCTATCTCCAATGCTTTTAAGAAACCAGTTTCCCTGCACCCCTTGAAGAAAGATATAAGCCCTTGCACTTTCTCAATAGCAACATCTATAAGCATATCCTTTGTTTGCAAATTTTTGCTTACTAAATTAACAGCAAACAATACCTCAAACCAAATGACAATTGCTACTATAAATTCGTACTCTCCAAGTTCATTTTTTGCCAAACCTAGAGCCTCACTGCTTGTCTTTGGATCACTATCTCTTTCAGATACCTGAAATTAAAAGAAAGATCATAAATATTATAGTTGGATCTAGCAAAGTGTAATGGAATTACATCATTATAAATATGAACGTATTGGTTACCTGAAGTAGAGCCTCCCGAATGTCTGAACATTGAAATCTAATAGCTTTAACACTTTCAACACGACTCTCCCAACGTGTGGCTGACACAGACTTGAGAGTCCATCCTGATCCTGATATGTTATCTAACAAAAATTGCCACTTCTTAGTAGAATTAGCAAAAGTTGTATAGATGCGTTGGATGATTCCAAAGAAGTCTTTAGCTCTACCATCTGTCTTGGCCATATCCCTCTTGAGGGCAGCGTGTGGGAGTTGGACCTGGCTTGTGGGACCAGTGGCAGCTGGTGGTGTTCGCGAGGTGGAGCGGCGTGTCATCATCTGCGTCGATGACGGCGGGTCTTGGCGGCATGGCGCCGCGGAGTATCGGCGACGGATGCATCTTGATGGGCGAGCGCAGGGTGGAGGCGTTGTTGGGCGTTGTGGAGGCATCGACAGCAGGCCTGTCGAGTATCATGCAGATCTTAACCCTGAAGAGTTCGATGGTGGTGGCTCGATGGTGGTGACGGCTTCTTCAGCGTGTGCTTCAGGAGTCTGCTAGACCGGATGACCGCTCTCGTGTCGCCTAGAGGGCGTCTCGGGGTATGCGACTTGTTCCCGGTTCCTAGTTGGTGGGTGGATTTCGCGTTTTCATGGCACAAGGCCATGTTTACATGATTTCACTCATTGTCGGGTTTGTAGGTGTTGCGTGGTGGCTTCGGGTTTTTTTATGTATGTTTCTTTGTCAGACCTTTGTTGAATAAAATAATAAAGAAGCCGTATGCATCTCTTCGATGCAGAGGCTGGGACTCCCCTTTTCTAAAAAAAATATCACAAAGTGTTAAATTAAGACTATGGCAACCACGCGCAGAATAGAAAGCTCTAGGATTCACATCCAAAAGTTTCTTCTGTACCCCTTGATGCTTTCCTTTCATATTGGACCCATTATCATAACCTTGTCCTCTAACATCATTTATATCAAGACCAAGAAGTTTTAGCTCATTCTCTAGCACATCAAAAAGTCCTTGCCCAGTCGTATCATTTACATGTATAAATCCTATAAAGGATTCTTCTATGCAAACATCACTTGAAGATGAATCCACATATCTTATAATTAAAGACATTTGCTCTTGGTGACTTGCATCAGGGGTACAATCAAGTATGACAGAGAAATATTTTGAACTCCTTATTTTCTTAAGAATTTCGGACCTAATAGCAGAAGCAAGCAAGTGCAGCAGTTCATTCTGAATCTTATGATCAAGATAATGAGCATGAGTTTCATCGTTTGTAATACGACGAACATGCTCCTGAATAACAGGGTCAAATTCAGCCAACATCTCTACCAAACCCAAGAAATTACCGTTGCTATCTTCATACAGCTTGCCATTACTACCACGGAATGCTAGATTATGCTTGGCAAGAAATGTTACAATGCAAACAATTCTGAATAATACCTTTCTCCAATGGTCCTTCTCTTTCTCAAGTTGTCATTGAGAAACTTTGTCAATAGTTTGATGTTTTTCCAATCTACTACGCAACTCGTACCAATGAGCCATACACGAAACATGATCTGCACTTGTCTCGTGATATTGTAGCTTATTTTTCATATGTGACCAATCATTAGAGCCCTCATTTGCCAAATGACCTTTTGTAAATAATTTACAACCAAAGCAAAAGACTTTATCAAGTTCCTTAGAATAGACAAGCCAATCCCTATCACAATTATCCCCATTTGATAGAGATCTAGTATAGAACTTTGCAATAAACCTTTTACGCCATATATCTTTGGGACCTTTCTTAATTGATAAATCTCTTCTTGGACCCTTTAGTGCTAAAATATCAATCTGTTTAAAGTCAAGAGAATCCCAGTTTCTTGGATCAAATATATCAGACCGGAAAGAATCATCAAAATCCACACCAGGTGAATTATTGAAGTTAACATCATTAGAATCTTCCTCTACCTCAATATTATCTGTCTGGCCATCTCTAGAATTATTGTAAGGAACAATTGCAAGTGCAAGGGAGGAAGGATCAACAGACTGATTACCGGATGACGCTTGTGATGCTTCTTTTCTAATAAACTTGTCCATAGCACCTTTTTGAGGTTTAATGAAATTTTGTTGCTTTTCTTTTCTCTTACGCTTTTGGAAACCGGACTCATGTTTCCCCATGATGAATCAAACCTGTATTATTGAAACACAAGATTGTAAAATTTAAGCGAGATTGGATCATACGAGCAGAAATTGAGGAGTCTACAAACCTGGTGCATCACTTGGCAAGGTCACGATGGGATTGGGATTGACGCCGCGCCGGTCGTGTCAGCGAGAGGGGCTGGGAGCCTGGGACCAAGGCGGCAAGGCGCGTCGCCGAGAGGGAGCCGCCGAGCCGGCCGCCAAGACCAAGGCGCGTCAGCGAGAGGGGCTGGGAGCCTGGCGTCGTTCGCCGTTCGCGTCTGACGGTTCGCTCGTCGCTTCGCCTTCCCCAGTACTGGAATCGATCAGATAGGAGGAAAATGAATCGACCGCCCGTCGCTAAGCCTTCTGGGCTGATACATGGGGCAACTTTTGCTATACAAATATATATAGGTAAAAAAAATTGGGGCCCCTAAATTCCATGGGCCTTGTGCGGGCCGCACCAGTTAGAACCATTGTTGGCCCGGCCCTGTGGTACTCCATACCATACTAGTATGTGCTATGTTGGACACTGTCCAAGTCGCCTCGGTCTCAAGTGACACTCGCATGGCGACCTCGGGCTGGTCGTTCGTCTCCTCCTCCACCACTGCCCTTGTTGCTCCTGACGCGCCATCACGTAGGATGCGTACATGGCGGGCTGCTGTGGGAGAGAGAGAGAGAGAGAGAGAGAGAGAGAGAGAGCAACCATAGCCTGCCTTGAGCTCTGCCGTGGCAGAGGATCTCCAATTTTGTCTCCAATGGTAGTCTGTCGCGGCATAGCTTCTCCTGCCTTTTTTCTGCCATGCAGAGAACTCCGTCGTGGCAGCCTCCTTCATCATTCTGCGACGAACTCATTCTTTGCGTGATTTCTTTTTCTCGATGTCCCACGCAACTATTGCTAGGGAATTTAGATACAGCATGCAATTGACTCACAGGTCATATAAAAGAAAACCGTTTGGCTCAAGCCATCATGATGTACCATGATATGCAGATCATGAATTATTTATTACCATGAATAGCATATCATACAAAATCATTATAATCATGACGGCCATACAAAATCACATGCACTTTCTACAAAAACGAGTTAGACGCCTCTACACGTTTGTTGCAAGTTTTACCATAGCTTGTAGGCTTACTAAACAACGTGTACAACTTACATGTTGGGGATGAACTTTATACATATTATACTCCCTCCGTTCCTGAATATAAGATGTTTCAGGTATTTAAAGTTAGACAACATAGAAACCATAATGAGTTTAAAACACGTCTAGATACATACGAATATGAAAAAGGCTAAAACATCTTATATTTACGAACGAAGGAAGTAAATATCTAGGTGCCGCCTATTGTATGCGTGCTGGAGGATAGGAGGCCTTATGAAACACTTGATATCACACTTTGGTTGGCTCAGACGTTGATGACCTAGCTAGCTCAACAATATAGCAGAAGAATCTTTGATGAACGCAAGCAATCCGAGGCATCGCCAGGCAGTCGGTGGTGTACGAAGCATATCTAATTTGCATCTTAGGCCTCATAACATATAATGCATCCTGATTTGTATGATGAGTAGGGATATGCATGTATATTTTTATTTTTTTGTTGCAGAATACAAAAAATAAGTATAAGTAATAAGGATATCAAAAGGCGTTGCAGCCACGAATTTTGTCGGTCTAAGAGTACGCGTTGAAGGGTTCGGTGACCACGTCTCCCTAGATAGCTCATTATACATGGTGGGATTGCCCGGGTAGTTGAGGACCCCAGATCCAGCTAGCACCACGTTGTTACTTACATCATTAAAAGTAGCACATCCCCTGCATCATATATTTCATCACCAGAGACTAATGTGAATGCTCTACCATAGTTGGAACGGGAAACTAGTGGGAACCCAGC
The DNA here is from genome assembly GCA_947311845.1 of Poa pratensis. NCBI lineage: Eukaryota > Viridiplantae > Streptophyta > Magnoliopsida > Poales > Poaceae > Poa > Poa pratensis. The sequence continues at coordinate 3,348,938 of CAMZMU010000047.1, forward strand.
TGCCAGCAAGCAGCAACCTAATGATCAGTTCAATCTGGCGTCCACACACACGACAAGCAGCACCCATCCGCAGTACACGTTTGACATGGGCGATATTTTATACTAAACATTTTTAGTTTCAGTTTTTATAATTATTATGCGTCACTTTTCAGGGATATATAGTTCTACATAAGTTTTAACTAGTATGTTTTATATTATACTTAATACATTAATCATGTCATTGTGCGACTAAAAATGAAATCTAGAGTGCTTCATTGCAAAACTGTAAATATACATATATAAGCAAAGTTGAAACATATCCACTGTTTAGTTGTGGTAGTTCATCTTAATATTTAAGTTAGATGTAACACAATCTATTGTTGAAAAAGATCCTAAACTAAAGAAAAGAAAAAGACAAAATACATCCCCGAAGGATTACACTTTGGAGGGTAGATGTGTTATGGCATCTATATATATGTGTCTATTTGAACACCCTTCATCTTAGTAGAGGATTCTACAACATATGAGTTGAACTAGTACCAGCTACCACCTACTCGTATCTAAAGAGATTCATGTGCCATGCCTGCAACGGAATCGAATGCGCCGATGGTTTGGTGCCACTCTGTGTACCCTATCCCTTACATCACCGGTCATTAGCAAGCATACATCTTCACCGAAGAGCACAATGCATATATTGATCGTATACATACATACCTAGTATGGTGGAAGTAGATTCAATTAGCTTTGTCGCGGCACAAAACCCATCGAGCAAAGAATAAAAGTGGATTTTTTTTCTTGGAACACCAAGTCATATGTCACAAATCATGCAAAATCCCATAAGCGCACGCGCAATGTGTTGTGCATTGCTTTGTGTATTTTTAGCTTGGAATCCTCCACCTAAGTGTAAAATTTTACGGTAAAAATATTGGCTACAATTGTGAGCGTACACACAGGGAAGTTCTGAGTAGGTGAGAGAGAAATGAGAGCCATGTTTTAGTTGCGACTCAACCTACACATTCATCTCCATGTGCCAACAGTCGAAACAGTAGTTATCATCCATACCGTGATGGTAGTGCACGCATGGGATGGACGGACGCGCGGTGTAGGGCACGGGATTGGAAGCTTTTATTCATCTGGACAGTCCACCGGGTTTGTTCCAATTGTCTGTCGTCGCTTGTGGCCAAAACAAGGGCAATGCAATACAATGCCAGCTGCTTTGTCCGTTTAATTTGGGGTACTAGCAGCGGCAGCAGTCATACATGCATTGGTTGTTGGCAGATCACAGATGGAGTCCAAGCTAGACTCCAAGTTTAGGACACCTCAACCCAGAGAGAGATACAGACAGACAAACAGATGTGGATGACATGTCGATCAAGGACGTATCCTAATTTCCTAGGGCAATTAACTAATGGGATCCATGCAAAGCAAATGACACGATGCAAATAGCTCTATCATCAGCTAGCCAGGTGTACTGAATGCACAAGCAAGCTAGCTAGACGTTAGTAAGTACCTAATGATGGTGGATGACACCATGGGAAATGGGGAGAAAGAAGAAGACGGCCTAGAGAAACTTAGAGCTGGAATGCTGGATTAATTAGCCTACAGGAAGAGTGAGACAAACCTACTGTCCATGTCATACTCACATCAGCAGGATTCAGCAAACAACGGTCGGTTACAGAGTTGGTTAACGGAAAAAAAATCACAGCAAGGCATGAGAAAATTTCTTTCTGGATCTACGGTAGAATCGCAAGCATGGGAAAACAAGTTGGTATAGCTGACGGTGATGGAAGAATGGAGCTGGTTGGCGCGCGAGTGCTAGGTTCCAAAGGCAGCAATGATTTGTGGCGAAGGTGGAGAAGTGCAGATTAGGGACAGAAAAGGGACACCTTTAGCTCCTCTGATACGATACAAAAAGTCTGGGAAGAAAAGAAATAAAATGAAGGATTTGCTGCGCAAGTGTGTGACCATGGGATTGGGGGGGTACCTTCCATTTATTTTCTGTTTACTGACGATCGATCAGGACTGCTAGTGGCCTTGTTATATTAGGCTTTACTGTGTACTGGCTACAGAGTAACTAGTCAGCAGCAGCAACAAGGATGACGCTATATGTTCTTGACAGTAACAAGAGGGCTTCCACTGCAAGCTGCAAAAGGCAAAGGTGAAAAATACGAGCTTCCAGTTCCAGTTGCATGCAAGTGGGAAAAGTTAGCGACCGGTAGTGTCCACATCAGAGGAAACGGAACCAAAGCTAAGAAGAAAAAATAAATTAGAACTTAGGAGGAGTAGCGATTCAGTATGGCCGCTCGCAGCCTTGCGACAATTTCAACATAAGAACAGTGGAATAGTTATTGGGCCAGACAGAATTACGGGTCATGTTTAATTAATCACGACTCTTATCTATCTATCCAACCTCCCCCATCCATGTGCCTAGGCGACTCATCATACGATGGCAGGCACTACACGTCTACACTTTCTGAAGCAAAGGACAAGGCCGATTGGAAGCTTCTCATTCTGTGGAGTGGAGGGACGTCAAGTCCACCAGGCTTTGTTCCAACTAGATGACCCGTTGCGCGACTGCGCAACTGCCGGATGCAACTACTACATTTGTTGCCACTTGAAAAGCAGTACTTAAGTAGACTATTAACCAAATTAGAACAAACTTGAATCCTTAGAAAATAACAAAAAAATCACCCCTACAGTACATGGAACACCATGCTCACTGGCTGGGCTACGTTCCTGTTAAAAAGAATGAACACAGCCACAGATGGAGACACAAAATTACCATGTAATTATGCTTGACATCTGATGCAGACAAACAATAAAGATATGTGCTATCCACGGGCCCAGCACCCAGCATGATGGCATTTTTTCTGCTCCATTGGGTATCAGTTAACTAAACAGGTATCCTGATGGCAGGCATATTTGCATTTGCCTCGTCTAGAACTACAAAAAACATGAAAAACGGCAACGAAATTAACAAATCTCCTAGCAGTGAAAGTCCATGATAAGAAAACAAATTTGTACCTCCTAAATGGTATTTTGGTTCACCATTGGCTCCTTCAGGACAAATTGGTATTACTTCTGGCATATCCTCCATGTTAAAAACAAACTTATCACCATCGTTCAAGCCGTACTCAGCAATGAAGGTCTTGTACTGCCTTCTATACAGACGTGTGTACCATGGTTTCTTGTCGATATCAAAGTAATACTGATGTCCATCTGGAGTTATGACCTCTATAAAATCCTCAATTCCCACACTGAATTGTCATACAATTTTTGTTGGTCCTTGAGCGTGCGCCCCAATGCATCTCCTGGGAAACGCCTCCATCCTCAGGGTCTCTTTTGTTCTCAAGATTTGGAAAATGCAGGAACATGAAAAGAAAGAAGATCAACGGTTATTACAGAATAAAACATGAGAGGACATAAACTAATCCTTATTTAATTTCTGGTACATCAGTTCTTCAGTATTATGTAAGTATCAACACATGAGCAAAGGTCAATGCAAATTGTATGACTTACTAAAGCCATTAGTGTAGATATTTTCTTAAACCCCAGTGATCAAGGGATTGCTGTCACAAGAGCGAGCTATAAATCAAGTCTAAGGCGGATCAAATTGAAATTCAAGTATGTCTTACAGGATATGGCATAGGAGCATATATTTGAAATGTAGGCCAAGCATGAACTGAAAGAAGCTTCTTCATCAAACGCAATTTCGACAACATAGAATTATTAGACTGCAGTATTACATGACGTTGGCAGTTACAAATAGACAGGAAACCGACAAACGTAATTAAAAATTTAGCCAAAAGCTAGAGGTATTAACAATAGTGTACTAATTATACATATGCCGGATCTCCAGTCTCAAGGATTGGATTCACCGGATTCACCGGTAATGCATCAACCTCTTTACCACCCTAATGTGATCTATAGGTGACCTACATACAACCAACAGTAACATCAAAAATCAAGATCCAGTATTTGCATACAATCAACAGTAACATCAAAAATCAAGATCCAGTATTTGCATCGCCTACCTAGCCAAGCATCAAGAAAAGCCCAAACAACCCAGTCGAGAACTCACCTTACAGCAGGACAACGACGTAGCCAGGCCGAGTCGTCACTGACAGGCCAGTAGAGAGGCCGTGTGGCCGAGGTAGGAGGGAGTAGTGGGTGGGAGCTGAGCCCCGCCATCTTCACATAGGCATGCTTCTTCAAGCACCCACAATCCCCTACCTCTGGAAAACCGAATAAGCCTATGAAAATGACAACCGTGATGTCTCTTTTCAAGCGTGCATCCCTGGCGCAACACCTTCACTTCGCGCATCACTGCTTTGCAACCTTTGGTCTTTTCTCCCTCCTTATTTTGGAAGTGGCTACGAAGTCTGGGCGCGCCCTCCTGTTGGCCATGGCCCTTCTTAGTTTGTGGGGCAGCGTGTATGTCACAAAATGGGCCTGCAATAGGAAAGTTGTTGAAAAAGAATCGTGTAAAAAACTTCACATAACAAGAAAAAGAACCGTGCAAAAACATTCATATAACAGGAGATAACTATGGAAAATAAGAAATATTTCTACCTCTATTGACAGAAACATGCACTATCTGAAAAATCTAACCATCCAAAGAGAGGTGCAACTATATAATTTGCAAGGACTTAGTCACCCAGAAAGAATATCGCCTAACCGAGGAAAACATATGCATAAGATATAGAGAATAGGGGAACTTAGAAATAGAATAGCCTAATATGAAGAGAAAATGTGGCTACAAAGGATGTAGCAGCAGAATTCACAATATTAAGCTATAAGTGAATTTGATTCAGTTTGGCATCTGTAGTAATACTGTAATAAACATGAAAATGGAGCATTGCATTAGCATATATAAATATAAACAACTCCATAGAATTAACGTCTTACTTTTCTGGTGTAGCAAGAAAGAAAATACTCGAGCCCGGAAATATCAATAGGTAAAACACTAAAATCAGCTTCACAATATATGTTGCATATATACATATGGAGAATGCTGCATAGATTGCATGGAAAATGTTGTAAGCAGTCCACTAAAATTTAGAAGAAAAAACTGCAATTCAGACTCGCTGAATACTGTAGAGCTAAAGATGAACTACTTTATCTGTCTACCACTGGAACAACTTTCCTTGGACATCACATGAAAATTTCGCTCAGATCATGGATAACTGTGAATATAGACCTTCTCAATTTGTGCTCAGACCAAAGTACATTGAGCTACCAAGAATAACAGCAACTTGGCAACCAATTTGTCCATATTTTTTTAAGAAAATTGTCTTCCGAAAAAGAAACCTCATTACTCATGAGTTATGACCTCTAAACATAAGAATACAAAGTTAGTCGATGCATTCTTAGAAGGTTATCCGGTAGGCTAGTTAAAGTGCATGGGAGAAAACAGAGTAATAAAATATTAGAGTATAACAGGTTGATTCCCTTTAGGCCGTTTATGCAGCAAAATATTCACTAACATATTTCACTTCACAAAGTAATTGGCAAGAGAATATCGACCAGCTAAAACACGAGAGAAGCTAAAATTCTAGAACATGCTTCAGGCACATACCAGCTTTCACACCAATTCTGCAAAAGGTTGCCTAACCCTTGATAGCAGCCAAAACAAATCAATCTAGGATCTCATTCCAGAATCTTGAGAAAACAGAGTAATGAAAAGAGCTGGCCCATATCCCAAAGGCCTGTCCCAAATTGATCCAGATTAACACATCAAATCAGCTCCAAAATCCAGAAAATCAGAATAACCGCAAACAATTCAGCTAGTGATCAGGAAATAACCTAATATGTAATATCTAAATCACCATCTCGCCCATATCCCAAAGGCCTGTCCCAAGTTGGAAGCAGAAAAAGTAGAATCCTACTCGACAACAAACACACCAAGATCTCGACACGGGTTGAAGGCCGGCAAGAAGTATCCGGTTAGAGTGGCAGGTTCCAGCAAGATAAGTTGATAAACAAATTGTGTGCACCACGATAGAGCAGGGGTGTGTGGTTAAATCATGTATTTAACTTTTGTTAGAATCATCCAAAGAGATATCCCAAAACAAATGACACATGTCAATGGGACCGTACTAATTATTTTCCTTGAGACTAATATATATTTAAATGCATCTGCTCTTTGTTTATATCACACATAGGGAAGGCAAGGTGAAAAGGGACTAAATTATGTAAATTGTAGGTGTTATTGGTTAACTGAATTACCTTAAGGTAATTTTAGGAGAATGCATACCAGGGTTTTTTTTCAATGTAAAAATGCACACAAGCATACACCTTAAGTTAATATATTCAAATGCATCTGCTCTAGCAGTGCACAACAAGGCAAGGCGAATGGTATGTAAGTGGGGAAACCGATTATATACCTTTGTATTCAGCAACTTAATTCTCTCAATATGTTCCTAATCCTGAAGCTCTTCTATCTGAACCAAAACCAATAAGCCTGCAAAGCAATCAGCAACACAAGAAGGTAGACATGAATGTTCATTCCAGCCAAGCTTCAAGAAGACTTCTGGAATCTTGAATAAGTGTGTCATGGATATGCACGTACATTATGTCTGTGTAGCAGCCTTAGGACGGATGCAGGAAGTAAACATCTTGGCCAATACAAGTGGCAGAAGAACCATAAAGAACACAGATGCAATCAAAGTGAATGAAGTAAATAAGAACAAATCTTTGCTGGGCACCACATTCTAGCATGCACTAAATAGCTCACGAAAGAGCACTGAAAAATACATGATAAAGTCGCATCACAAGAAAATCAATGTAATGGAGCGAAATCTGGGACATCATAAAGCTGCACTGAATAACCAGTCTGCAATAGCACATAAAGTTTGGAAGTTTGGCCAACATTCTGGCAATAGGATCTGACTAAAAGACATAGTGCTAAGTTTTCCTTAGTCAGCGGCAGTAGGACTAAAAGCATGCTGATGTATCAGCATACTCTTACCCAAAATAGTTCTTCAGAGGTGATTACATAGCTAACACATAATTGAATGCTGCAGAAGGGGAGACAAACCGACGGTAGCATATAGATAGGCAGCATGGACTCAGAAGGAGTAGCTGTGTGCAGCAATGCGATGAGCGTCTAATTAACTTAAGGCACGCACGCTGAGAAGCAGCGGACGTCTAGGCAGATGAGCAGCACTAAAATATCCATGAACTCTTCACGTAGCCTCTGCGAGCTATGCTTATAACAGGAAGCATCCTTGAAGATATGGCTGTACAACAGAGAACCTGGTAATAAAAGAAACAAAGAATTAAAGAGCCTCATCTAAACTAAGCAAGCTATGAGATATATAAACAGTACCACCACAACATCAAGATCAAAAGGTCTTTATAAAAATTAATCAACAATTACCTCATGTAGAAAGGATCTCTTCAGAGATAGTATTTAGTTACTACTTGTTCTTCTTGGCATCCCAGACTTGACAGTCGAAGATGGCCTGATACACCAAGGAAGCGAAACAATTTGCAATACCAGTTTAGATGAAGCTAGTCTATTTTAAAGTATCCATACATAAATATTGGAATGATAGTGGTTAGGAAAGCAGAACCTTTTAAGCTTGGGAGGCAGGAGATCATCATCTTTTCCTCAATGGCCTCTGTCACATTATCCACACAGCTCCAGCAGGAAGCTATATAATTTGCAAATACAAGCAAATCAAACCATGAACAGAGAAAAATCAATAACATGTCTATAATTATGACAAACATTTGCATCTTCTTCAGTTGACTGAGCAACATCCGCAACAAGCTTCGCCTTCTCTTAGGCTGGGTTGCAAACAGAGAACGCCTTGTAGTGCCACGTTTAGGAGCTGATGACCTGTCACATCAATAATATATATAGCGAGAATAGATTGGACAAGGAACTAAATAGGCCGTGTACATATCAACATAAATCTGTAATGCAGCACCTTGTAACTGGAGTTGAAGGCTTAGCTTGACAGTAGGTGAAGCAGTTACCTGCGTTAAAACAAAGCCGAGCATGAAGGAAAGATCGAGGAATGCATGTAGGTGTCAATAGATAGTAGTATGTGTCAAGTAGTGTTAGGCATACACATGTATTGTAAAAAGCATGAATACCATCTTAACTCACCGAGGGAGGAGTGAATGCAGTAGGAGGTAGAACCGGAAGAACCGATGGAAGCTGTATGCCTGAACCGGTAGTTGATGATGTTCCAGCAGATTCAGCAGTAGTAGAAATGACAAGCGAAGGTAGCTCAGGCTTGTATGTCTCCTCAATTTTGTTGACTTGAAGGATAGATTATTGCTGTTGTTTAAATTCCATTTCTTGGATATGGAGACCAAGAGCTTGAACTTCTGTCCAACAAGACGTGTGACCTCTTGCGGGATAACGGTATCAAACTTTGCAACACTGGCTATCCCTTCACTCGTGGAATATCCTGGGTGCTCTTTTGCAGTAAGGTCATTAACGGCTTTGATATAGCCTTTGTTGCAACCTTGTCAAACAGCACAAACTCAGCCTCGCCTGTGTCGTCAGATGCAAAAACAGAAACACAGTACCTGGAAACCAGTAAGAAATAACGATTCAGGTTATCTGGTCACTAATTATAGGCAAGAGAAGCTGAAGACAACAAATTTACTCACGTCAGGTCTGCGTTCACAGAAAGGCAAGCATCGCCTGAGCACGTGAATTGATTGCCAGCAAGTTTGCAGACTTGCGACACGTTGAACACGAAGGGAACCACCAACGCTGCTCAGCACCAAGCCTGTCAACAGTGACAGTACAGAGGAATCGGTTGTCCTACACAATCACCATCAGGCAACATAAGAATCATAGGAAGATTAAAACTAAACCAGCCATGCCTAAAAATAGCAAAACAGGATGTACTCACCATCTCCTCGAAAGGATCAAGGTCAGTCAGCTGCAACACAGTTTTATCAATGGGAGCCTGGTGCACACGGGGCATAATAGCGTCAGGCCCGTTGGGGCATAGGTGGCTAGAGGAACGAACTGCTCTCCAAGTCTACATTAAGGAGAAAACAGGTTTGAAAACAAACATCTCAAGGGAAAAAGTAGGAACAAAAGTATAACGGCTGAGAGTACATACCCTACACGAAAAGCATTAATATCCGGTATATCCTCGTCGATGTACCAGCGACATGGAGAGCTACCGCTCAGACTTAGGACACCTGTAACAAAAGCATAGAATAAGAAAGGGTCGACCGATAAGAACCAGTTCTGCAAATAAGGTAAATTGTAAGGCACCAAAGAATCATTCATAATTTTAAGAAACACAGTTCCACAGTCCGAAAGCAGAACAGCAGAACATAACCAAGTTGGCAATTAAAGACAAAGAAACTGAATTCTGGATATGAACATTGCAACTTTTAATATTATAAAGCTCAAGTAGTAATATAGGCTGTAAAGAGCCAACACAAGGAAAAGGCATTGTAGCACCTACCACGAGACATCTTAGGCAACAGTCCCACGAAGATAGCAATAATCGGCTCAGTAGCCCCCCAGGCACGAACAGCCTCTGCATCAAATTCGACCGCCCGATCACCCCAAAGAACAATTCTCATCTCATTACCTCTACACATACATAAGGAGGTAAAGAATCAGACATATGCATTATTAGCACAGATAACTGGCACCAACTAAAAGGCTAATGAGCATCGTAACTTACAGCAAGTCCATCAGCATAACCGTCCGCGTGTTTGATGGTTTTGTCTGGGACATTGACTGAACTGAGATAACATCAGAAACCATAGTGATCTTTCCCATAACATCTGTACCAAAGCAAATCGGAAAACCGAGGTTAAACACAGCAGGTACAAATGCACAACCTAACGATCTAGAAAGACACAAATCCAGAAGAACGCACCAAAGAAGCGTACAGGAGCCCCATTACCGGGAGCTGGGACATCAGCAAATGCAGTGACGTTGTAAGTGCAGAAAGGATAAGCTCCTCAACTCCAGGTTTTTCTTCAACCACGGTGAACCTGGTGAATTGCACCATGAAAGGGCTCTCTACAGGCCTGTATGTTGGCCTTGATACGGTACACAGAAACTTCTTGATAACATAGACCTTCCCTTCCTTTAGCACATCTTTGAAGCGGTCCACCAAATTTGCAGGGACCTGACCATACATATGAGTTCCCTGAAGAAACAACTCCCGTATTAGGCCAGTGAAAAAGGAGAATCATATAACTTAAGCCTTAAACCATCGCAAACACGAAAGGAGAGAGATGAAGCACACACCTCAGCATCAAGGAGGACCAAGTCTGTGTGCTGAATTGTTCCCTCGTCCGTCCCACCACGAAAATGCCACAGACGAGAAACGTAGACACAGATAGTCCAATTCTGGTCATCCTTATGCAACTGAGAAAGCATGGAAACCGCCATCTGCAACATCATGAAAAAGCTAGTTAAACCCAAAACAAAACTAAACACAAGGAACATAAAAAATAGCAGGAACGAATTAACAGGCAAACGGATCGTCGGTATGCAGACATTACCTGATAACAGTCGGTAATACAAAAGCATACAAGTGATATAACAAGAACAAAAGCATTGGCTCTAACAAAAACATCCACATAGCTATCATGTACCGTCAATAGAACAACAAGGGTAGACAGTGCACACAGGGAACAGCAATAATCTCCCACAGCATACAACAAGGTAAGAACCTGAGGAATAAAAACCCAGCACTTTTACTTCGCAAGTCATCTAGTACAAAGTGATGCAAGCAACAGAAGTACTTAAGCTAAAGATGCAATATCTCAAGAAATATAACCCATCAACCTTATTTCGCAAGTTATATAACACAAAATGATGAAGGCAACAGAAGTACATAAGCTAAATATATATATACTATTTACATAGCATCAAAGATCACTTGTTAAGAAAGGAGTGGAAAATTTCTGAAAACACAATATTCCTCGTCTCAGAACCGCATGTACCATCCTCGTTCTCAATCAATATTTTTAGAGCTTTTTTAGAGGTCACACGAGACACAGCCACATACAACTGACCATGTGTAAACACAGGAGCTTTGAGATACAAACCAACAGCTGCAAGAGTTTGACCTTGGCTTTTGTTAATAGTCATAGCATAAGAAATCCTAATAGGAAATTGGCGCCGATGCAAGGTAAATGGCCATTTAGGATCTTTAACAGTGAGACATATCCTAGGTATGTACACAACATCTCCAATATTAGAACCAGTCATCACTATGGCCTCAATGACCTTTTCAGCAAGTTTAGTAACGATAAGACGAGTCCCATTACATAAGCCTGTTGATTGGCTTATGTTTCTAATAAGCATGATGGGAACACCTACTTTAAGGAGCAGCCTATGACAAGGAAAGTTGTTAACTTTTACAGTATTCAAAACCTCAACAGGGTAAAAGATATCTATGTTACGTACACCATCGGGTGAGCTTCCTGTTGAATCACAACTCAAGTACTCTTTTTCTTTCCCAGGCACAAGAGAAAGAATATGGTCATTGATGAGCTCAACTGTGTCGTTCATTGGCGTTAGAATAGCTCTCTCTCTCAAGTAATCAGGGTCAGAATACCTTTTAAAAAAGTCAGGATACACAGCCCCAAAAATAGCATCAATCTTATTTTCATCATCAGTATGCACCAAGTGCTCGCTAGGAATAGTAATCCATGTTGGATCAGTCTCTCCTGTTCGTGTCACTGCATGGACCACACCGTCACCAATGTCCAAAACCCATTTAGCAAATGATACAGCCTCAGCTTGCACAACAGGATCTACAGTCTGGACATCCAGCCGCATGTTTCTTTTAAGGCTAAGGACCGTGACATCGCGCCACAAAGGAGAATTTGTAACAGCGGCATTTACAACTGAGTTCGGGTCCCGCCTTGAATCACTGGTAAGATCTGCCTTAAATCACCACCCAGAACCACTATTTTCCCACCAAACGGAACATCGGCCAAGGAGGGGTTACGATCAGAGAGAACATCACGCAGGCTTCTATCCAGGGCCTCAAAACACCGCCTGTGTGTCATCAAAGCTTCATCCCAGATAATAAGAGACGCGGACTCAATCAAAGAGGAAAGCTTGCTATTTTTCCTAATGTCGCAAACCCCATTATCGTCCAGGTCAAGCGGTATTCTAAACCTGGAATGAGCTGTCCTACCTCCAGGCAACAAAAGTGATGCAACACCTGAAGAAGCAACAGTCAAAACAATTCGTTTGTATCCTCTAAGGTATGTAACAAGAGCATTCCAAAGAAAGGTTTTTCCAGTACCACCATGGCCTGACACAAAAAAGAAACCAGGTTTGCCGTCTCTAACTCGATCAACGATAGCTGTAAAAGCAACGCGCTGATCCGCATTGAGTTTTTTTTGCATGGTCTCAGAGGTCCTAATGAGCAGATCTAAATCTTCAGGCATCTCATCACCTATCATATTACCTCCACAGGAGCCTCTATCATACACAGATTTTAAAGGCAAAGTATGATCCAGTATATTACACCCATTTTTGGCAAAGACAACAGTCAGTTCATCTAAAAGCATGTTTTTGAGCTCTTCAGTAGGGACAATGTAGGACGAATCATCACGAGCACAACGTATTCTATGCTGAATGTCTTCAGCCATATGAACCCAGTATTTTTCAAAAAATTTATTTTCATCAACAACGGCACAGAATATAATGATGGTAACAAACAGCCGTCGCAACTGATTCCCCATACCCCAAGTTACAGCCTCATCGAAAGCACAGTACCATTCACTATCATCGCCAAGCAAACCCCTGGCAGTACATGCATCTTTAAAAGTTTCATAGACAACATCATTATATGTCCTAACATCAGCATAGCAAGTTGCGCCTTTAGCAATCATCAATAACATCCTAAGATAATAAAGCTCACCAGTAGAAGGGTGCACATAGTATATTCTACCGATTCTATCACCCTTTTTTCTACTGACCCAAACTTTGTCCTTTCCTACCCAACTCCAGGCAGTGGGAAAATCACAGTATGTAAGAGACCTGGCACTTTCATGAGCATCATTAGCAACAAACCATTCTGTTAACATAGTTTTACTCAGCATGCTATCATTAATGAGTGCAGGAAGTTTAGACCTTGCCCGAAAACGTACAATTTGTTTATTATGCAGGTGCACAGCAAGCCTCTCAACAGATGGTTTTTTGCTGTGGATATCATATCCATAGCATCTCCAAAAGGAATCATGATTACAGATGTAGCGACACTCTCTATATTCCTGGATTTCATCTACCCCCTCACCATGTGTTTCAGTAGAATTTTTTATCCTTTGAAATAGGGCCTTTGAGAAATCAGGGCCTTTGGTAACATACTTGTATAGATATTTTATGACATGAGTCTTATTGCACCATTCAACATTGATATGAGCCTGATATTTTTTGAGCAATTCCATGTTGTAAGGAACAACATGGCTATTGTCAAGCCTGGCTTTATTTTTAACAACGAAACGGGCATTGTTGCGCCTCCTATAAACAGGGAAACCAGCTTCATCAATAGACGTATCATCCTGAAATTCTTTAGGAAATTTTTTTGAACATCGGCCATCTTTCATGCATGGACATTTAGGATGACTACGCCCACATGGGCCATGCATCATAAATTCAGCTACAAGGACGTACCCAAGAGGGTCCTCTACAGGATCAGGAATTTCAGCAGAAATAAATGAATTGATCAAGGCAGGGCTCACCTCCCCTCTCTCTTTTTTGTTCTGCCAAACAAGTATGTGAGCGTGTGGTAGCCCCCTTTTCTGAAATTCTACAGTATGCAACACTGAAAATAGAAGAGACGATCAAAACACAAAAAAACAAACAGAGAATTACAAATAAATAGAAAAAACAAAACAAGCAGCAACTGAAGGCTTAATTACCCGCCACAGTAGGCCCAAACGCTTCTCCACCTTTGATATCATGGAGATACTCATTAAGTTTCATGTGAAAAACCCTAACAGTTATATCAGCTCTGTTATGGGGCCTCTGTCCTGGTTCAGAAGAAATCGCCTCCGTAATCTCTGGCCACTTAGGGTTGCATGTGAATGTGGTAAAAAGATCTGGGGCACCATGAACACGGGACACAGCAACCGCGTCTTGGAAATTTTCCACCATATAACGACGACCACCAGTGAACGAAGAAGGCAGTATGTTCTTTTTACCAACGGAGCTCCCGTCCATGCGTCCTTCTCCAACAGCATCTACAAGGCCTTGCAAATTCTCGGCCCTCATGTCGTTGTTGCTTAGCAGGATAAAAAGAAGCCTACATTCATCAATGCAGGCACGAGAGTCCACAATTGCCTGATCAGACAATAGACCACATGACAGATAAGGGTTATGTTGTCCCTCCTTATAGTGAGCACAAAAGGAATAGTAATCCTGCATGGTCACTTTCTGTCTTTTTGAGGTGTCTAAAGGATCTACTCCAAGGTACTTAACATCCAAGTGGAACCCACGCTCACCATACGGAAACAGAAGAGGGTACTGTAGAGCCATATAAGCAGGATGTAAGGAAGATATCTGCTGTAAATGAGTACCTCTACCACGCACTATAATGTCACGGCAAGGAGTCTCTAATGTAAGTTCCCCAACTACCAAACAGGCAAGCTCATCCGTCGAAGGCAGGTTATACTGAGGGCCATCATCAGGACCAGGAGCAAGGATACGAATGGAGACCTCAGCAAATCTATTTTCTAGTAGCACCTCTTTAGCCATGCGAAACTGTTTGACAAGAGAATTATGGGCATCAAGCATTTCTGTAAGGCCATTAACAATTGATATATCTAACCCCCCCTCAGTTTTATCATCCTTATGTAAAGCCTGGATTCGATTATCGGCCTCATTTCCGCCATGATATGCATATAACTCTGCGAATTTTGGGAGATCTCCTTCCTGGGGCAACAGGGACCCCATCCTATGACAAACCTGGCCAGATATCTTAAATATGTTTGGGCCCCCACCATCATTTATTGAACGGTCTATGGTCGCTCCCATGGAAGTAAAAGCAAACAGACAATTGTACTGTCGGATTTTTTCAATAAAATTTTTGCACCGTGAAGAGCCAGCATAGTTAAGCAGCTCTTCAAGAAATGGAGGTGGTTTCTTGAACGGCTCAACAAAAACTTTCCCTCCTTTGCAGCAATTGTTGTACACAATTCGCCTGGCTAAGATCGAAGACGCTGACCGAACCCTCTCCTGGAACCAAAAGGCCGACGTGCATCGAGCACAGCTATAGTATGGGCCACCATAAAAAGACCTCGGGTAGTAGCCAGCTACAGGAAGTAGTCATCTTCAGACTTTCAGACACAAACACAAGGAAAGCAATAACAACCAACGCAAACAATAGACACCTTACCTTTTAAAATATCAGCTTCTTCAGCCGTGAAACCAACCCAGGAAGGGTCTAAAGGCGAAGAAAAAGGAGCAGCTGTAGGTACCACACGGAAGGATAAGTCACAGCAGATAATAAGCTAAATCAAACCACCAACATTGTGGACGTGAAGTAACACTACACCTGGCGTACGACCCATCCATCTATCATGTATAACCTTGCGCAGCTTTCGATTGGTAGCAGTAGCCTCTTTACTAAGAAAAGGAAAGAAACCATCCCCTATAGTAAATAGAACGAGGCAATTATAAAAACAGGGAACCGAAGTAACATCAAGCAGGAGGCAAAGGCACTCAGTAAGAAAACAGGAAGCACCTACTTTTTCTCTTGCGGTACCATGAAATCAAAGGTCTGTCACTGACGGGCAGCACTGTTTGTTGACGGAGGACAACATTATTACTTGCTTGATGAGGGACAGCCCGACAACCGCGACTAACAGCAGCAGGAGCAGGCACCGGCAGAAAACGAGTGGTGGGACGAGTTGCACGATGACTGCGACGGACAGCAGGAATAGCAGGCACCGGCACGGAAGGCGCCGTGGAACGAGTAGCACGATGAGTACGACGAACAGCAAGAGGACCTGCCGGCGGAACCGAAGGAACTCTGGCAGGAACAGCTGGAGGGCGAACCATGGCACCGTTGCTAGGACATAGGCACGAGGAAGGACATGGCAATACCACTGGGGACAACAGGAAGAAAAAATGATCAAGGTTCCTCTAACGCAGATCAAGAAACCTACTTTAAGTACCAGCATTGATTTCAAGAACCCGAGAGGTAAAATAAAAACGACAAACCGTAGACACAGTAAAAGGACAATCCCACGAAAGCAAAAACTCATAATAGAAAGAAAGACAAAGGCCAAAATATATCACTTTGTAAAAAAAAACTACTCTAAACAGCAAGGCAGCAGATGCTAAACCAAATGCCCATGTCATTTTTTTAAACACGACCCAACCGAAGGAACATAAAGCAAAGAGAGCTGAGCTAGAGAACCCTAAACAGCACACAAAAACAACATTGGCCTACAAAATATACGTTAATGTTCTCAATATTCAATAATCTCATGGTACCTTCATAAATAATTAGAATTATTGCTCTATAATGTATATTTTGACCAATTAAATTACAGAAATGTTCACCAGTATTATTTGTAATATAAAATACTGTAAACTCATTTAAAATGGGAAAACGCTATGAAAACCATCTTATGTTTCAAAAGTCAATTAAGCTATTTAAATAATACATACAATATTTTTGTGTCTGTAAAATATTTGTTTAAAGTTATAAAATACTAAATCTGAAATATTAGATTTAATAATTACATGATCCTTCTAAACTCTTTTTTGCATCAAAATATTTGATGAAATTTACTTTTAATAATTTCAAACAGTTTGAACATATTGTTTTAGGGTTTATTAAACACCCAATTGTAATAATTTCATAGACGTGAAGCAACACTACCTGGCGTACGACCCATCCATCTATCATGTAACCTTGCGCAACTTTACTAAGAAAAGGAAAGAAACCATCCCCTATAGTAAATAGAACGAGGCAATTATAAAAACAGGGAACCGAAGACTCAAATAACAAAGAACACCACACATTTTTAAGGGGAGTACTAACAGTTTTAACAAAAAAAGCAAAGGAAGCACCCTCAAACAACAAAGATTTAAGCTTTATCAAGAAAACCCAATTTAAGAGGTCTAAAGACTCTCAATGAAATAAAACAAGGGAAGATCACCGAAAGAACCAAAAGCACTACACAACCCAAATGAAAGCATGATTTAGCAAAAAAAAACATAAAAAGTTTCAATAAAATCTGTACGAACGTTTACAGCATCTTTGAGACCTTTAAGAATTTTAACAATCAAGAAAGAGAAGCCAACCGAAAGAACAAGAAATACCAAACTCAACTGGCTATATACCAATGAAACTAAACTCAATGGAACCATCTGCATCGGATAAGGACGTGGCTGTACTGCATGAGTCCTAGATGGGCCAAGAAACGGCCAATAAGAAGGCAAGCCCATTTACTAATCCTAAACCAGAAATGAAGCCCATGCACTTCAATCTAAACCCAGAAGGCCGAGACAAGAAGGAAGAAAAGAAGGTGGCAGTCAAAGATCCATGGACTCTAATACGTAGAACCAATAAATTCCATAGCTATTATTTACAAATGCAGTGTAACTGCAGCGCTTACACTTGTCAAAATCCATGAACTTTTTATATCTGAACGCTAAACGGGAGCAGAAGAAGGGTGGCCATAATCAATTGAACTAAAATGGCAAAAGGATGAAAAACAACACAGTTTTCGAAAGGAGAGTGGCCATTTTATTTCAATAGCTATAAACCAGAACACACAATTCAGGGACGCCCAAAGCGTGATTAAACAAACAGAGACAACATTAAACATAACGCAGAGATGATACAAGCCGCGCATACAACAGCTGCCAATCAAATGGTACCGGCCTCACAGTTGGGTCCATGACAGGAAGGGCAGCCACAACATCGGGCACTAACATAGACTTACCCTCTCTCTCTAACGTGCAACAGAACGAATAGCCGACGCAGCGACTGCAACAGCGGAACGCACAGAACCCCTATAGGCTAACATCGCGTCGTAGTTGAAGTCTCGGACAATGAAGCCAAATACTCCTTGCAGGAACCTGATGGCTTCCATAGCAGCTGGTCATAAGCATCCAAGCATCCAGACCAAGCCACACTCCAAAAGAACTTCCTCTCGCCTACCGCCTCAACACCATCACTGGGAAGCTCAAGCTCCACTCCAACAAGCACTGACCCATCCTCAGTAACCTCACGTAGATAAAATAAGGCCGGCAAAGCAAAACGTGCTGCAAGGGTCTCTAAAATAGGAAGAACGAACGATACAACAGAGCACATCCTGACACATACACAACACACGGAATAATCCGCACCAGCAGAACAAAGTAAGTAAGACAACAATTAAAATTAGGAGACAGCATACATATATACACAAGGGATAAGAAATAAACCTTCCAAGGATCAGCAGCACGACAATACCACGGACAGAGCAAGTGCAGCAACAGAAAATCTTCAAACCTGTAAAGAGACAAAAGACAAAGAACAGATCGAAATATCAAAAGTAGGTCCACACTCAGAATAAAAGTTCATTTCCAAAAGCAGGAGCAGAATACATCCAGTACAGCATATATGGGAGTTGTAAGTGTATTCTCCCTTTCATATTCATTTATGATTTACTTCCAGTATATAGGCTTTTGGCACATAAATAACATCAAGTATAATATGAGGCATTTGTTTCAGCTATCTGGTTCTTGCAGGTTCATGGAGACCATCTCATGGATATGCTCATAGATTTACTTCCAGCATATAGGCTTTTGGCACCTAAATAACATCACATCTAACACATCTCCCTAAAGCAAGAACAGGCACAACCACTACAGCAGCAGTAAACTACATCTAACACAAAGAGTTGCTAACTAAAAATAATAATAATAAAACACCATTTCTAGTGAATAACAGCAACAGAGACTAACTATCACTATGCCAGAAGTAGATAGGAACAGCCTGTGGAGACCAACAAGCTATTATTTTATTGATCAAAAGAGTTGTTTGCTCACCAATCTCTTGGAGCAACAGAGCAAGGAACCGAATACCTACAGAAGAAATGACATCTCAGAGCAAAGAAACAGAACAATGGACCAGCGCATTTAGTCGAACAAGAGGGATGCAACAATTGCTCACCAATCTCTTGGAGCAACAGAGCAAGGAACCGAATACCTACAGAAGAAATGACATCTCAGAGCAAAGAAACAGAACAATGGACCAGCGCATTTAGTCGAACAAGAGGGATGCAACAAGACTGAACGAAACGATTAAGAGGAACTTACCACGAGGATGAGCAGCAAAGAAGATACAGCACAGGAGACAATCCAGGGAAGATCCAGGAAACGAGTACCCTACAAAAGCAGTCACATCTGAGGGCAAGAAAAGAGGGCAAGAAAACCTAACATTGGAGCAAGCATTTCGTCGAACACGAAAAGAACTAAGAGGAACCTACCACGAGGACGAGAAGCAGAGATGATCCGGCACAGGAGACGGTCCAGGAGCAGATCCACGAAACGAGAACCTACAAAAATAGTCACATCTGAGAGAACAGAAAACCCGCAGGAGGACGAGCAACAGAGAAAGGTCAAGAGGGAGACCGAGATCGAAATCGAGATCGAGATGCAGGCTAACCTCAACCAGCGTCGAGTCCCTGCGCCGCCATCGTGAGTACGGTTGGGGAGCGGCACGGCGGTGACAGCAACGGAGCCCGCGGCGTGGAAGCAGCGGAGACGGAGGAGCTTCTCGGAAACCCTAGATCGAGAAATATCTGGTCCAGGGCTTACAACGGAGGAGGCGCGTCGAATATAGCCTGTCGCGGCAGAGAGGGCAAGGGCGGGGGGCCTGTCGCCGGCGTCGCCTCCCAGGCCGCCACGCGCGTGAGGCCACCTGTCTTCGCGGCAGAGAGGGCAAGGGCGGGGGCCTCTCGCCGGCGTCGCCTCCCAAGCCGGCACGCGCGTGCGGCCGCCTGTCGCCCGCGGCAGAGAGGGCAAGGGTCCCAAGCCGGCACGCGCGTGCGGCCGCCTGTCGCCCGCGGCAGAGAGGGCAAGGGCGGGGGGCCTGTCGCCGGCGTCGCCTCCCAAGTCGCCACGCGCGCTCACGCGGCTCAGCGACAGCGCGGAGAGGGGCGCGGAGGGGCGCGTGAACAGCGTAAAACGAGCATCCAACGGTTAGAAGCGAGACAGCGCTGCGTTTTTTACCGGATCGACGAACCAGATAACTGGGGTGACGTGGATGGGGGCTCTCCGACTGAGTGTCCACGGAGGTTTATAGAAGTAATTGTCATCACTAGTGACCAAAACAAGGCCAATGCCAGCTACTTGGTCCGTTTAATTTGGGCATTAAACATGCATGAACGGCCCTTGATGACAGATGGAGTCAAGTTTGGATGGCAAAATTATGGAAATTGCTCCCTTTGTGATCAAAGTCAAGAATCGGCGATGCACCTTCTCTTCAAGTGTTGTTATTTTTCTAGGATTTGGACGGATATCCTCGCTTGGATCGGCTGCAATGACACCTCCACCGCGCTTTGGGCTCACGAGGACAATGTGAAAGATTGGTGGACTAAGCTTGTCATCCCAAACCGCAAGGCTACAAATCATTGCTGCCTTTGAAACCTAGCACTCGTGGGAAATTTGGAAAGAGAGAAATGCCCGTGTCTTCCATCATCACACATGCCCGCTTCCGATTGTCATTTCTAGGATTAAGGAGGAAGCCAAGTTGTGTGCTTTGGCCGGTAACTCGTATTTGGGCAATGTAATTCCGGGAGATTAATTCCCTAGTTTTTCGAAAGTCCTAGGATGTGTCGTAGCCTCGTAGGCATGTGTTGAACCTCTAAACTCTCCTTCTTTATTAATGAAAATGACAAATTTGTGTGTTGTTTCAAAAAAAAAAGTTTAGGACAACTCAACTCAGAGATAGAGGCAAACAGTGGTGCCCAGAAGCCATGTTGATCCTACCACAAATGGGATGGATCCATGCACATGGAATTCTTTCCTTGTTGGCGGATATATGTTTAACAACTATTTCTAATGTATGTGTAGCTCAAGAGAAAAACGGAGAGTGGTTGGCAATGGAGGCTCGATCGTTGTGGTTTCCATGAGAAATGTGAGGGCATTAGCATTGTAGTTTGCCCTCCAGCAACTGAAAATGACTTGTAGCTTACAGAGGCAGTCAGAAAAAACTGCCGTGAGATGGTGGCTGGTGCAAGGTGCTTCTTCAACTTCAGCCATCAGCGCGCCACTGTCTCTGGAGATGGTCCAGGCCGAGCCAGCGTTGGATGATACCCGGCCTGCCAAGGTGGCATGGGATGGACCGGCCCAGCTGCAGCGGCCTGATTAGGTGACATCTGTGGTGACGGGCCGGGTAGTCGGGCCAGCCTGGCTGCCGCTGATGGACCAGGTGCACAGCGAGCAGGCCGGTGCTTGGCTGAATTCTCAGCCGTCCACTGCAGCCACTGGTTCCACTAAAAAAAAACAAAAGCTGCAGCCACTGGTCAGGGAGCATGTTCACCAGCAGCACCAAGATTCTCCAGCTTCGCCAGCACCTGTTCATCCTGTTCCACTGGCGTTGCCTACGGCGACAGACCACCAATATCCAATAACACAAGCATTTCGAAACATGCTACAACTCTCTCGACTTCTCGAAAGTAACAAAGTGCGTTACCGTACAGCGTATATCTTTCTTTTTCTTTTTGGAGATAACTTACAGTACTTGCGTACTGCATTTATTTAATTTTGAACTGGACGGAGTGGTCTTTTATCTGTATATGATATTCTTGGTATCGTAACCGTACAGTCGCATGTCTTCGTAAGTCAGTGCTGCCACCAAGTTCAGTACAAGATCACTACTTTCTAGTACCTGAAGTGGTCCTGAATGAAGCTCACTTGCACATCTCTGGAAATACAGTAGCATCTATTCTGAAAGTCTGTATCTTGGTTTAAACTTGACAATAAATTTTCAGAGAAGTAACATGATTAGTATTATATTGTTGCTGCGAAAAATCTGTTTCTTTTCTACTCACTTTGATCGCATACTTTACCTAGTGTTGGTGCATACATCCTGTAATATTTGGTGCAGTATCTATGCTGCAAAATTCTCTCTTAGAGCAGTAAGACTCAACTGCACCAATGTACAAATGGAAGCCAAGCTAAAATGATTCATTTATTTAATTGAAATTGACTCATTTAATTCGTTTGCTAGCCTAAATCTGGCCACGCGCCGCACCTCAAGAGCAATATTAATAACAAGATAACTAGTGATGAACCTGTGTAGGATCTGGTGGAGGCGCGACTATTGCATTTAACGAGACATTGCACGGAAAGCTATAGCGTGCTATTAGCGGCCCTATAGCTCGCTATTTTTTTTACCATGCAAATGACGGCCGGAGTCAGCTAGCGATTTGCTTGGAGAATTTCAGTCATGACCCTCCTGAGCAAATGTTGCTGGATGACAATGCCGGAGTGCGTAGAATTAGCAATGGTGACGGGACGGGGCTTGCCTGCTCCGCGGCAATGCTCCCATGCATCCGTGCTCCCACACACATGGCGCGCATCCAGGCACTCGCGAGTCGCGACCCACTCGTCCAACCAAAGATCGCGAAAGAAAAAAACATGGCCGCCCCGTCTTCTTCCCATCTGGGCGCCATGCTTGCTTGCGGCAGAATTGATGACCAGCGGGTGATCGACCCGGGACTATGTCGCCGATGAAGGCTCAATCCTGCTCTGCCCGATTTGGGCGGAAACGATGACAGATTCGTGTCGAGCGCGGGGACTGCATGGGGAACGGCTGGTTCGCATCGGGCAATGTCTAGTCAGCTGAGGACTCGCGTCTCCATTACCTGGCCCTAGCAGAGATGGCCACCACATCTCCATTAACGTCCTCTCTCCTCTGCACGTGTGCACGACCTGCATGATAGGTCGCCGCCCCAAATTAACAACGAGAACTCGCGTCAACACTTTCCCGACGGCACGATAGTCTAGCGACTAGCGAGCGTCTGGCCGATCCCACTTCTGCTGGTGGTGGAGACACTCGAGGATGATCCGGCCGCCGGCGTGCTGCAGCCAAAGTAAACCGGCGGGCAGCACTTGGATGCAGCAGCGGAGAGAATAAAAATAAGTTAAAGACGAATTAGTCATGGTGTGCCGCGAGTGTCCTGGATGTGCGCCACGTGGTTGGGAGCACGGATGGGAGCATTGCTGCGGAGCAGGCAAGCCCCGTCATGGTGACGGACTTGAAGGGCACGTTATTCCGCTTTTGCTGCCTACGCAGCTCCTTCCCAAACGCTACCATGCTGGCGAAATTGACGGTCCTCCCGTCTCCATCGCCGTATACATTATCCGTAGCCACGTCAAAGTTGCCTTCCCAGAACACCAGCTGCTCCGGTGTTTGGACGCCCCCGCCGATGATGTACGTGGTCGGCACCAACGGCGCCTCCACGTTGAGCATCCGCCTGAGCCTGCGGAAGGGCACGGTTTGGTCGGCGGTGAAGCCGAGAGCCAGAAGAAGGTCTTCCATGTGGTAGGCCGAGTAGTTCCTGTGTTTGGTTATCACAATGGGCTTGTGCCCGAAGGACACAGGGGACGGCATGGCCAGAAGAGAACTGGCGAAGGTCCACCAGAGTGCCCGCAGCTCCATGGCGGGAACGGTGGCGATCGGGAAAACGGACAGTCCGGAGGCGAGGTGGGTGATGGTGAGCGTGAAGCCCGTGGGAGCCGCGGGCGAGATGAGGAGGTGCTTGATGAACTTTTTCCTCCATGGCAAGGGCGTGGAGTTGAGGAAGTTGAGGACGACCGTGGCGCCGAAGCTGTGGCCGACGAGGATGACCGGCTTGTCCCCGTTCTTTCTGCTGGCGTGCTGTACCAGCTCCTGGACACGGGCGACGTAGGCGGAGAAGACATCGGATGGCTGGCCAGGCGGCGGGGGTGTATCGCATGTCGTAGGGAGCTCCGAAAAGGGTTTCGCCGTCGCGGTAGCCCACCGCTTCTAGCTCCTTGCGGACGCTTACCAGGCAGAGATTCTCTCGGTCGCTGGCCATTTGGACAAATTAATTAATGGATTGATCATTGATGCAATGCAATAAGAAGCCAAGAAGGCATAAATAACAACTTACGGCACCATCTTCTTCTCGCTGAAGCCGTAGGCGGAGCCGAAGTGAGGCACGCGCGTCTCGACGCCGGGGAGGTTCCGGTAGTCGTGGAGGACGGGGTCGTAGACGAGGGCCATCTGCTCTTGGAAGCACGGCATGTAGTCGTGCTGGACCAGGTCCAAGGTGTTATACCTGTAGATCGGGAACCAGCCCTTCCCCTTGAGCTCGCCGCAGCGCGGCAGCGACGGCGTGTAGGCCTCCGTGAGGCGAGCCTCCAGGTCCGGGCAGCTAAAGCCGGCGAACAATATCAACGGATGGTACACGTCGAAGCCGGCGTGGTCACCCCACCCTTTGCTCGCCGTGAAGTGATCGCGCAGGGGAGCGGGGAGGAGTAGGAGCAGAAAATGCAGCAACTGGAGAAGCAGTGTGCGAGCCATGGCGTCTACCGGCCGGGAGTAGCAGCTGCCAGCTAGTAGTACCTTGTGGTGATCTGAGGAGGCCGTCTCATCTTCACTCCCGAGTCCCGATCAATGAGCAACAAAAGTACTAAGAAACATCTCGATCGATGGCGATTGGGTTGGGTGGCCTGCAGCTCTCATCTCGATGGCGCCTCTACGTTTAGTAATAATCCTGCAGTGTTGTGCTGACACGGGCCGGACCTTTCACATGCATGCCTGTACGTCAAATACTGTGCTCTTTTGAGTTTGATCCACAGCCACACACGCGTGATCCTCACACTCACAATTAAATCAGACTTCTTTTTCAAACTTACAACATCATTAGAACAGTTCAAGTCTTCTGGTGGAACATTAATTATTTTTAACACACATGTATAATAGTAATACATATGAAAATTCAAATGTATAAGTGGAACAACCATATAATATTCTAAGATACTGTTTTGGCAAAAATGTATTTTGATAAAAATCGACCCAACTAATTATCTCCTATTATCATGTATTGATTTCTAGTTAGTTATGTAAACCTGATAAAAATTTAATTGAATGCATGTGCGTTGTCACAAGCTCGGCAAAAGTAGCAATAAGCATCAGTAATGATCGTGTAAAATCCATCCATCGAACAGTTAAATCATAAATCAAAATTTATGTACTCCCTCCATTCACTAATGTAAGCCGTTGGACCTACCATCTCACAAGTATGAGCACCATATTAAACGTTCACAATGTTAATGGATTTTACGGGTCTTAAGCTGGAAATCACTCGGTATCGCCCGAACAATTTTGAGCAGCCATTTCACCCGCATGCGCGCCGACACATTAGTTTCGTCGGCGCGTTCAGCTTCAGCAGGGTGAATCATATATAACACCCATTAATGGCGCCAGACGCTCGCGCAGTCGTGCTGCCTGAAACGCATCCGTAGGCCACGGTGGGCCGGTCCATCAGGCAAATTTTTCCCCTCTTTACTCTCTCCTCTCTTATCTTTTTCTTTCCTTTTTTCGTTTTCTTCTCTGTTTTTTCTGTTTTCCTTTTAGTTTTTTCACCTTTTTGTTATTCGGAAAATGTACAGTCTTTGAAAATGTTCATATCTACAAAAAATCAGAATTGAAAAGGTTCAAATTTGAAATGTTCAAATTTTAAAAATATCAATTAAAAACTTTCAAATTTGAAAATTGTTGAAATTTTAGAAATGTGCAGATTTAATTTTTCCCACTTTTAATGATTTTGAAAATGTTCAGTTTTCAAAACTTTTGAGATTCCAAAAACTAGGTCTGGTGTTTCTCATTATCAGGGAATGTGCTCTGAAAACTTGATTGCTGAGAGGTGGGATTCAGAATAATTTTTCATGAGGTATGTTATGTTAATTGAGCACATTAGTACCTCTGTTAGCTTAACTAATGTATGAGTGCAAGCTATTGGTGAGAAGTTCTAATTCATGTTCTCTGACCTTGATACATCAAATGTTCTCAAAGTTTTTTCTTGATAAATATTTTACACGACATAACTTTGTTCTGCAATAAGCAGTCGCACACTCCTATTATAAGAATATAAGTACACAGTGAGAATCAGAAAGATAAAACCCTGAGTAAGTACAATGCGATAGTGGTTGAAACTCATAAGTCGCATGAGATGCATACTTGTGAATGATAGTCTTTCTTTGATTAGTGTCCCTATGTCTAACTTTTTTGTCCCGTAGCAACGCACGGGCATTCAACTAGTTTTAATAGTAAAGCAGCTGGTGAAACTTAAAAAACATTTTCTTAGAAAAAATCTATAACTCCAACAAATTTAGGATCTAAAAACTCCAATTAATTAGAGCGGGAAAACTAAATAGATATATACTGCAACGGAGGTGGATAGGAAGAGAGACTGAGTGGAACCTACTACTGCTCCAGAATCATGGACGGGAAAATATTATTTCAGTTTAGTATGATTCAGATCAGTCTCTATAGCATATATTTACCTTCATTATTTTCAATAAAAATATGATGTTATTTTTTTAGTTTAGATGATTTATACTACAGTTCTTATCTATAGTAATTAATTAAATACATAAGTAGACAACTTATGCTAAGTACTCTGACTTCCCTTGAGAGTTTTTTCATGACTTGCATCGTCTATGTTAGACGAGCCGGTTCCCTCCCCAATCACCGTAACAGAGCTCGATGATAGAAATATGTTCTATGATAAATCTAATAAAACTAATTTGATGTTGTAGACGTTAGTATATATTTTTATTTTCCTATAGGTTGGTGAAACTTATTGACTTGGAAAAAACTCTAGTTAATTCAGGATCTAAAAAACTTTATTACTTAGAATGGGAAAATAAATATATAAATACTGTAGAGAGGTGGATAAGAGGAGAGACTTACACTGTGTTTGGATGTAGGAAAGTGGGGCTGGAATTGGGGAATCTGGAATTGGACAACAAATTCCACCGTTTGGAGTGGTATAGGAAATCGAGGCTGGAAACTTTCACCAATTCCACGCGAGACCCCTCCGCACGCGCGCTCCACTCTCAACGTTTCCGAGCCCCGCACCTAGGAAAGGCTCGGAAAGTTTTCTTCGCTCCCTCGCTCCCCCGTGCCTCGTCCCTCCCTTGCTCGCTCGCGAAACAGCGCGTCGCCCGTCCCTCGTTCTCCACCCGACGACGGCTAGAATCCGGCGAGGGAGGAAGGAATCCGGTGACGGCGGCGCAGGTAATTCTCCCTCCCTTCCCTCGGCCTCCTCCCTACCCGCCTCTTTCCCGTGCTCCTCCCTACACCGCCTCCTTCCGATTCGACGGCGGCTCGAACCCTAGATCTCCGGCGGTGGTTCTGGCGGCGGCAGGGGGCCTAGCGGCGGTAGGGTGGCATGGAGGCAGCGGAGGCGCCTGGACGAAGCGGAGGCGCATGGCGGCGGCAGTGGGCATGGCCTCGTAGCCGGCCTCCACCTCTTTTCCTGCTCTTTTCCCCTGTTTTTCACTGTCTCGCATGGAGGCGCATGGAGGAAGCTGATGGACTCTTTAAAAAATTGCAGAATCTGGAGATTTGCAAGAGCTGAGCTGAAGAATTTGGACTGTGTTTGTGAGGTATTCGTTCTATCCCACATTGATGTGTGCCTACTCTCTGAAATTAGTAACCTGTGATACATAGACATGTGTGCAATGGTTTATTTCATGTTTTCAATGCTCTGAATAATTCATGCTGTAAATGGTGCATGCATTGTAGATATTTTATTCGAGAACAAGGTAGTGAACAATTGGGACTCTCTCAGTACCATATATTCGAGAGATCATGCGACCGGTGTAGGAGCTAGAACAGGTGCTGAGGGCGTTCAAGAACCACAAAACACCAGCTCCTCTTGAAGAAACTCCTGAGGCAATGTACAAGTCCCTGTTTGGTTGATGTATGAACTACTATGTACTTTGTTGTTCGTGAATTATCTATTTTGTGTTATGTGTAAGAGACATGAACTACCTACTTGTGCTAGTTTTAGAGACAAAATTGTTATCCATGTGTTGTCCGTACTTCAAAAGTATTTAATTTCTACTTGTGTTGTTGTTTGTGACTTGATTTTGATTTTTTAATATTATTATGTGTGCAAAATAATATATCAATATTCAAATATACACATACAAATGTTTTCATACATGTAACAAGGTTTACACTGTCCAAACTCAAAAAAACATTCAATTTCAAGATTCATACATCCAAATAATTGGAATCGTGTTTTACCTCTTGATTTCAGCCATACATTCCAGTGACAACCAAACAGCAGAATTGGAATTGGGGTCCATTTCCTTTCCATCTGGGAAATGAAATTGCTAGTCCAATTCCATTTCTACGAAACTTTCCTACATCCAAACACAGTGTTAATGAAAACTACCACTGCTCCAGAATCATGGACGGACATCACAGTGTCTCTCCCCGCTCGCAGAAGCCACAGAAAACAAATAATTGCCGATCGAGACATCACATGGAACTACTACCAGCTGGGACCGTCTCTCATGGTCTAGGATTCTATACACCCTGTGCATACACCAAGGTACGTGCTACTCTGGTCTCTTATAGGGAAAAGTATTTTGCTCCCGAGAACCAGTTATACTGGTGTTCTACAAAAATCTAAAAATATTTACTAGTTTTAGAAAAATCTAAAACAAATCTCGGATATAGCAATGTTGTGTTCTACAAACATGTAAAAAATCAACTTCAAATACAATGTATTCTGCTTTACACAAAAATAAAAAATCTATTAGATTTAGAGATTTGAAAATAAGCATACTCAGTTCACACTTTTATCATTTTTGTGCAGCTCAAAATTCAAAATATTTAAAGTTGATTTTTGGCACTTTTGTAGAATACACCAATGTCTACATTCGGGAATGTTTTCAGAATTTTTTGAAACTCGTAAATATTTTTTTCAATTTTTTTTGAAACGCCTAGATCACTGGTGTCCGGGAGCATGAAATCTCCACTCCTTATAGCCCTTCATACTCCAAGAAATATTCAAGATTTGAGTTTGCTGACAGAGCTTGCAGGTCTGAATATTTCAAGAAATATTAACTTAGCTTCCACAAACGTATGGACTATGGAAAAGACATTCACGCAGAAACAATGTGTAGCTCTTGCCTTCTGGTCAGGTTTAAGGACGAACTTGAGAAATAGTCATGGTGCATGACATGTCATGCGACTAGGGCGATGAACTCATATATACATGGTGCGAGGTGGACGTTTTTATATTTACTACTAATAATAATGAATAAGGATATTGACAGGAAACATTCTTTGTTAGTATAAAATAAAATCTCTTGGTCTATGGACCACGCTCACCGACCGCCTCCTGCCATTCATCATTTGTCGCTCCCAATTAAACCATCTCTGTTCCGGTCTCCCTCCTCTGCAATTGCAAGTTTCGCCGTCCGTCCATGGCGTCCACGGCTCCGCGGGAGGACATTGTGATGGAGGAGGACCTGGAGCAACGTCCACCCCTCACGCGGGCCCTCCTCCACCGCAGCGCCACCAACAACATTTCTCAGGTGGCCATGGTCGGCTCCAAAGCATGCCCCATCGAGAGCCTCGACTACGAGTAAGCAACCTCTGCTTCCATTCCTTCCCAGCTCATGTGATGTTTGTGTCCTCTGGTTCCTGTTGTCTTACCAAGAACTCCGGTGGGATGGAATCGTGTGTTTGTGTTCCTATATCCGGGTTAATCAGAGTTCGCGTACTCGGCAGACGGCCGGATCTCCGGCTGCCCTCTCATCCTCTGTGCCTGAGGCATGTAGATGTAGATAGTAGGGTAGGATGGTGGTGGCTGAGCTTGTTCCCCGTCTAGGCGAGGCCATGTGTGGCGGAGCCGATGAGCTGGCAATAATTTTACGACTTGGACATTAACATGTTATGTTTGTCTTTCTTGCCCCAATTATCATACCCACACGTTGTCATTTTGGGATTGATTTGCGTTTTCAGGATTATAGAGAACGACCTCTTCGATCAGAATTGGAGGACGAGAGCAAAAGCCGACCAGGTCCGGTACGTGGTACTCAAATGGACCTTCTGCTTCGCCATTGGGATAATCACCGGCGTCGTCGGGTTCCTCATCAACCTCGCCGTCGAGAACGTCGCTGGCTTCAAGCACGCCGCCGTGTCCAACCTCATGGACTCCAGCAGGTACTACCCTACTTAATTTGTTGAGTATAAAAACACCAGTGGTGCTGAGCACGACAAATGTGCTCTATGTTTTGTCTCTACTGACTACTGTATCCGAATCCCAAACATAATCTTGTAAGAAAATAAAAGTTATGCTCGCTTTAACCTGCTCTTTCCTGTGCAGCCACTGGACAGCCTTCTTCGTGTTTGCGGGCATCAACCTGGCCCTGCTGCTGTTCGCATCGGCGATCACGTCGTCCATCTCGCCGGCAGCCGGGGGGTCCGGCATCCCGGAGGTGAAGGCCTACCTCAACGGCGTCGACGCGCCCAAAATCTTCTCGCTCAAGACCCTCGCTGTCAAGGTGAGTCCACCTCCTAATCCAGCTCAGCATCACCTCTTCAATTATTCTGCAGATGAGTACCCACGATTGCCACCTGACTTATCCACAATTAAATAAAAAGAGACATCAATTCCTCCATACGCAAGATCTCATGAGCGTGGTTCTTTATTTGTGGTGGGACATCATTAATAATTGAGGTTCCTGTATGTTTTACATTTTGTTCGGATCCATTAGGTTGGTCCTCATCCGCTTACCCTCCATCGATTTTTTCCTACAAAAAACCTCCATCGATTTGTCTTATTGGATGGGTATAGTATTTTTATTTTTTTTTGAACAACGATGGGTATAGTATTGACTGGATCAATCATTGAAGCTGGAACCTCCAGATCTTTATCTCACTGACAGTGAATTGAAATGGATAAGAACATGGATTGTTTGATTTTGGGTACCAAACTGTGTGACTGAACCATCCGCCAAGTCAAACTTAATGGGACGTTTCAGTACAAATCTTAGGATGATTATTACATGACGGACAGAAACCCACTAAGATGATATGGCGCCTGTAATCAAATACTACCAGCATTGTGTTTGACACCTTGAATTTGAGTTCGTAGAGAGTTATAATTCTGTACTTCACTTGTTCGTAGACTCTTTAACCACGTTAAGATTAATGGTCACACCAATAGTTAATACTACTAGGTTGACAGCATATCTCCGCCCCGTTTAATGCTCTAGTATTTTCAGTACTGTTACTTATTATGATTTTTCAAATTTAGATGGTTAAATCAGTTGGCGAGGAAGTTTCGGTTGTCTCAGTCTTTTATATCACAACAAGGAACCAAGTTCATGCATGAATGAACACCCTGAACTCATGTAGACATAATACCCTGAACTCTGATGAACCGTGCAGATCATTGGCAACGTGGCCGCCGTTTCGTCGTCGCTGCACGTCGGCAAGGCTGGACCAATGGTGCACACGGGCGCGTGCATTGCCGCCATCTTCGGCCAGGGCGGCTCACGCAAGTACGGCCTCACCTGGCGCTGGCTACGGTACTTCAAGAACGACCGCGACCGCCGTGACCTGGTGACCATCGGTGCCGGTGCCGGTGTCACCGCCGCCTTCCGCGCGCCAGTCGGCGGGGTACTGTTCGCTCTCGAATCCCTCTCTCGTGGTACGTATTGAGGGCTCATTCATGTCCACTACATTTCAAACTAAAACATCTTTCGGTGAAGAATTAATGAAATTGACATTTTGTTTTAATCAAGGTGGCGGAGCGCGTTGATCTGGCGTTCCTTTTTCACGACGGCGGTGGTGGCGGTGGTGCTGCGGTTGTTCATCGATCTGTGCGGGACGGGGGGGTGTGGGATGTTCGGCAATGGTGGGCTCATCATGTACGACGTGAGCACCATGTTCGACGACCTCATGACGTACCATCTCAAGGACATCCCCATCGTCATCCTTATCGGCGTCATCGGCGCCATCCTCGGTGCCCTCTACAACTTCCTCATGAAAGTTGTTCTTCGCGTCTACAGCGTCATCAACGAGTATGCATGTGTTCGATCAATCCATTTTCTTTAAGTCTTGGAGCTTTTCCTAACTGTCACATTCCTAGGAGAGGGCGTGTGCACAAGCTGCTGCTGGCGGCGGCCGTGTCCATCCTGACATCATGCTGCCTGTTCGGCCTTCCCTGGTTCGCGCCATGCCGACCCTGCCCCACGGCAGCGCCCAACGGCGCCTGCGGTTCCCTGAACCGATTCCGGCGGTTCCAATGCCCACCAGGCCACTACAACGACCTCGCGAGCCTCTTCCTCAACATCAACGATGACGCCATCCGCAACCTCTACACCACCGGCTCCAACGACGTCTACCACGCGGGGTCCATGCTCGCCTTCTTCATCGCCTCATACACTCTCGGCCTGCTCAGCTACGGCGTCGTGGCACCATCGGGCCTCTTTGTCCCCATCATCCTCACCGGCGCCACCTACGGCCGTCTCGTCGCCAAGCTGCTCGGAAGACACTCCGACCTGGACCACGGCCTCGTCGCCATCCTCGGCTCCGCGTCCTTCCTCGGGGGCACGCTCCGCATGACGGTGTCCGTGTGCGTCATCATCGTGGAGCTCAGCAACAACTTGCTCCTTCTGCCACTCATCATGCTGGTGCTTCTCATCTCCAAAACCATCGCCGACTCCTTCAACTCCAGCATCTACGACATCATCCTGCAGCTCAAGGGCCTGCCGCACCTGGAGGGCCACGCCGAGCCCTACATGCGGCAACTCGCCGTTGGAGAAGTGGTGACCGGCCCGCTGCGCAGCTTCAACGGCGTGGAGAAGGTCGGGCACGTCGTGCACATCCTCAGGACCACGGGTCACCACGCGTTCCCGGTCATCGACGAGCCGCCATTCGCCACGGCGCCCGTGTTGTATGGGCTGGTGCTGAGGGCGCATCTGCTGGTGCTTCTAAAGAAGAGGGAGTTCCTGCCGACGCAGGAGAGGTACCCCAAGGAGTACAACGTTGCTGGGAGTTTCGAGGCTCAGGACTTTGACAAGCGGGGCTCCGGCAAGCAGCACACCATCGACGACGTGGAGCTATCGGATGATGAGATGGAGATGTACGTCGACCTGCACCCGTTCACCAACGCGTCGCCATACACCGTCGTCGAGACCATGTCGCTGGCCAAGGCTCTCATCCTCTTCCGGGAGGTCGGCCTGCGCCACCTCCTCGTCGTGCCCAAGGCTTGCGATGTAAGTTATACATTTGTTCACTTCGAAATTTTACCACCAGCGGAGGATTGTGTTACATATATATGACCAATAAATAAAATTGCAGAGGTCACCGGTGGTTGGGATCCTGACGAGGCACGACTTCATGCCGGAGCACATCCTGGGGCTACACCCTGTTCTGCTCGGTAGCCGGTGGAAGCGGCTCCGGTGGCAGAAGGGCGCCATCGCCAAGCACTTCCGCTCGCTCATCGTGCGGATCGCCAACTGCGGCTGAAGCATAAGCACACAGTATACTTGCATTCTGACAGAATGTTGGGTTGAGAATTATTTTTCGCGCGTTTGTGAAATAATACCAATAGACAAAAGTTTTTTTTTAGTTTGATTCCAGGTATATTTTAGGAAATGGTGGTTTGTGTACATCAATTGAATTTTCCATTTACTGTTCTTTGTGTACATTACGACAGGAGAAAGTATTCTTTCGGAGATCGATTTTTGGAGGGCATATATATGACCATGATTGTAGACTTGTAGTGGGTGAATGTGTCAGCTCAATGGGTCAGTTGGCCGGACAATATAATTTTTTTTGTGTTCCGATTGCTCCGCTGGATGCTGTCCTTGTCTAGGGGCCAAATCATTGGTGTTTTTGTCATTTGATCAGCTAGACTAGGACATGACCAACCTGCGGTGGTGCCTTCTGCATCAGATCAGGCCGTTTTGCTTAAGGTTTATATTTTCACTTATCTATCTATCTACTACTCTACAATATTATTAAAACGACATAAAACAAAATGTCAAGATGCACCGGTAAATGTGAGGAAATTTAACGGTAGGTATTCAGCAATCTTAATTTACTCAGACATCCCAATCCGATTAGGGTCATAGTTTGTGAAAAACCTTATTGTGAAGGCTCATAATTACCAGATTGGTGAGCCGTTTGGGAGGGGAGAAGACCCAGCTATGCGGTGACCGGTGAGAGCGAAGACACATCAGCAAGTGGACGGGCCTTCATGCTCAGCAAGTGGACACGATCCTATGAAAGGAACGAGCTATGTTGTATCTATTATCATAGTATTTCCCTGCATCCAAAACATTCAGCAGAAACAAAACATGAAATGAATCAACTAATTACCTCTACCAAGTGTTACTATCCTACACTAAATGTTGCTATCCTAGACCATGGATGGGCAGTGACCAAGACAGCTCCGTGCCCTAGTCCATTAGCTGTGATATTACCATGAAACAACTTCGCCCTTTTCTCTACCAATTCCTGTCACCTATATACTTTTTGAGTAGAACACAAAACGTCCTGATAGCTCCGCTGCCAATATCTAGAACCTAGAATACAATGCGATATCTAAGTGACTCTTCCTGCAGGCGTGCCTGAGGGTAGGAGGCCTTATGGTCTCAAGCTTTGGTTGGCTCAGACATGGAAAAGAGTCTTTGTCATCCTAAGCCATCAGGGGCCTCATCAGACAATCCACGCAGAATAAATTGTGACTGAGAAGCAGAACACAAGGATCAAAAATAAAGTTGGATAGGTGAAAAATAAGGACCGGCTGTAGGGTGACTGAATATAAAGAACAAAAGGGAAGAACATCAAAAAGTGCTGCAGCCGCAAAGTTTGGAGGGGATTTTTTTCTGTAGTTTTTATATGGATTCTCATCCATAATGCCATCATGAAGGCAGTAAAGAAGAATCCCAGGAATAAGTTTACACACACAGAGAGGATCGAGACAGAAATATATTTTAAAAAAGGGCTACCTGATGGTTTATGTTAGTGCTGTAATCACCATCTGGGACTTTTTAAGTTTACAAGTCATCAACCTAAAGTTAAACACTATAATGTCCTCCACGAGAATGCACTACATGTGAGCTATGCAAAAAGCAACTGAAATATCTAGAAGCTCAGATCATCCTGCCAAGTGCCAACATGGGTCTAACATTATTGAGTGACAAATATACTCAGACTCCTGCTATAATACATTATTAATAAAGATGGATAAGGTAACGATGTACACTAGAAATGGTCCCCATGAACTGAAAATGAGCAGGAGAAAACCAAATATTTTCCGATATACTTATCTTTAATGAGTTGTAGTTGCTTAAAAATATGTCTACTTGCGACTCATTTGCAAATATGTGCAATCACCAACAGCCACAACCGATAATTCAGTTACAAGCTACCCATTTAATTAGGGTCATGTACGGACACGGTATTGGCAATGCAGTTCAGGTTTAAGAATTTGCTTGCACTCTTGGAATTGGAATTTTTATTAATCCGCTAGTTCCTTTTGTTTCGATGGAGTTAAACCAAACCTGAGAATATTATATTGCAAACTATACTGCAGAATAAGCCCTCACAGAATCAGCTATGTTATGACACATCAAATCATGGATAGATTATGTAGTCAACAATATATATTTTCAAAATGAAACTGAACTTGGTTTGAACCTCCAGATTTGGAGACTCCAACGTTAACATGCAGTGAATGTAGACATCAACCACAAGGGCACACGAGAATGCACAGATTTGCTAAAGCCAAAAGGTGAGTTTGCTAAAAACAGCTAAAGCTCTGCTGAAAATTTAGCCATTTTACAGAACTTGTGGCGGAGTGGAACAAATATTCAGGTCGGAAGATTCATAATTTGGAATCATCATCACCTAACTACAGCACATATACAATCTACCAGAATAGCTTCTAACTTACTGCTAATTAGAATGCATGGTACAACCTTGTTCGCTTATTGTACCGATTTCTTTGCAAAAAGATTACCAAGTGCTTGCTCAAGAGTTTCTGGAGTGTACTTGATATATTTCGAAGCGTTATGGCTATTCTCAACAAGAGGCCTGGATGACAAATAAAAGAATGAGTCAAACCGATAATACGGTATGAATTTATAAGTTAGAGAAACTTTCACTACGCTTTGCGTTTAGTAATGAAATTTGGCACTCTGTGCTTTGTGTACAAGACTACAAGTCTACAAGTAGTGACCATATTTAGGAAGATGTGAAGAGGATATAAATTCACATGAGACTTCTGTTCAAAGAAATATACTACACGGTTTTTATGATCAAGCAACTCCTTTTTTTCCCAGAAAATTTATGAAAACTAGATCCGGAACCCCAGTAGAGCATGATCTGCTAATACTGCTGAGCCAAGTATTATCCATAAGCCTACCTAGCACCGGCAACTGGTGTGGTGTTTTTTCTACAAAGCAAATAATGATGCCAGTGGTGTTGACCCATGCAATGACCATTCACCACAAAAGTAAGTCCAAAATGCTTATGATATTCACTTGATATAAGTTGCAATCCATCAGTAAAGACTGACAACTATATACTAAACAATGGTGAACTCATTTCACTACCACTTAATAAAAATTGTTATGAACCTCTCAGAAAGGAAGAGGGAAAACAACATTGGCCAGCTGCTATTCGAAAGTTTTCGCACCTAAGAATCTAGTAATCTCATTAATGTTAGCACCGAGAAATCTAATAACACATTGCGGTGAAAACAAAGTAGAAGATAATCGAGTAAGATGGGGAAAATACCCAAAGCGCTTCACGAAAGATCTATAAGCAGGTGACACAATTTCGGCAACCGCAAGGATAAGGTTATCTCGTAACTCCCTATCAGGAATAGCCCAGTTAATCTGCGTTTGACAAACCTCTTCAAATTGCTTGTTGAAAGACCTGAATCTGATAATATTTGAAAGAAACACCATAAGATATAGCAAGCAAAAACACCATAAACAAAGTATAGTATAGTATAGAGCGCACTGAAAACTTCGGTCTAACCTTCCCTTGATCACAGATGTGGAAGTTGTGCCGCTATGAGATCCAATATTTCCAATACTTCCTAGAGTAACTTCTGTAGTAGAACCTACTGATGAAGTTAGACCTTGAGCTGAGAGACACTCCAATACCTACAGTTTGAAACGGTAAACAAACATGTTCATGTAACTGCACAAGATGTGGGCATGCATTGTGTTCCCAAGTTCGAGCTTTTGATTATCAGACCTTTGCCCAAGCAACTCTTTTGTACTGAGTAGCATTTTGCTGCACAATCCTTCGGCGTCTTTGAACCCAATCATCACCAAATAAATCCTTGACGTTTGAACTGAAAACAAGAAAATGATTATTCCATCCAATAAAATGAGATCTCAATTGCTTACTTCTCTCTCATTGTAAGTTTTTTATATACCTGCGGATAGACGTGACAATATAGCTGATGTTATTCATTAAGAAAAGATTTCCCAGAGCAAGATCCTTGTATTGCTTTGCTTTTACATCTAAATTGGTCTCTAGAGCATGTACAACGCCAGTGATTTCAGAGACCAGCCCAGAATTTGTTCCGTCTCCATTGCTGGATTCTTGAAAGATCAGCTCCAGGGATGACTGATAGCTGCATAAATTTCATATATGTTTTAAAAAGGAATATTTTTGCATTGTAATGGACTGCATTGTAATGAAGGCCATGTTGAAGACATATATCTAATGCAGCATTTTTCACTCACTCAAAAAGAAATTTGATATAGTTTCCAACATAGCTGGTAATAGGATGCACATCCCCATCAGGAGTCATACTCTTAGGCGACTCCTTCTCAATATTTTCTTTGAAGTCACCGAGAGTCTTTTTTGTTGCTCCTGCTAAACATTTCACCAAACTAATTGCAGATTTCCGGTTTTCAGAGCATTCGTCTCCCGCAAAGACTGCGTCAACCTAACAATAGCCAACAAATGAAATACACATTGAAATTTCAAATAGCATGCAAATGCTGCAACACCACACACATGGGGCATATGCATTAACAAACCGGCAAATTTAAGTGTCACTTTTCTTTCATCAAGTACATTGACAAAAACTGTGTAGTGTCTGAGGCTGAGCTTCAGTGAATGTACCATGCTAAACAGCTACAGCTAGAAACTAGCAAGGAGAGATTATTCCATATATCTTTCCAGTTTACTGAAACAAGAATAAAAACTGATAACATTTGAACTTTTGAAGAATCTTAGTCATTACGTAGTGAAACTGTTAAAAATTTGCGCGATATGAAAACTTTACAGGAGATACTATCATTTTCATGGCCTAATCATCAAAATTAATTGCAAGTACCAGGGGAAAAACATTAAAACCAAGTCAAATTCATCGCAGATAGTATATACAGATTTAATTGAAGAAATAAGGCATGCATATATAAACCAAGATCACAGTATTTGCTCCTTTTGATGGTACCTACAGTCTCATGATTCAATTTTATGTTATCTGGCAATCTAAACCTATATGACTATGCATCTGAATATTTTGTACGTCCAATTCATCATATGGATTGGTTTGAAAACGGTAATTTTTTTAATTAACACAGGTCGTTGGTGTGTATTAGAGCCTTCATTTTCTTTGTAAAGGTGAAAGGTCTGACTCCAAAACTGTAAGACAAATAAAGGGTGTGTGGTCTAGACGACATTCTCAATTAGTGCAAAACAAATCAACATATATCAAATGCAATGCACGTAACAAGCATCATGGATTGTTTTTGGAAATAGATGCACAATACAAGAATTCGGTAGGGAACAACATAGTCTAGGTATGTGGTAGAAACAGTGTCATTCACAACATTTCCTGCAACAGATAAATGGACTACCAGTGGCTGCACATATGCAGTAGAAAGTTCACCTCAGATTGAATTTCCAATGTTGCCTCAAACATATCTAGCAGCAAAAATACTTTCTCTGGTAATGATTTGGATTTAGCAATAGCCTGTCCGAAGCTGAGTAGAGTCAAGAGGCTTTTGGACGTGACTGCAGCGAAGCAATGGTCTTTCAATCCATGAGTTCCTTCAAAAATCTGATCACATAGCACACGTTCGCTAGCAAAAAGCAACTTTACCTGTTCAACAAATAGCCAACGATTATTGACAAACATCATTTACAGTTCAAACCTTATGTGGTCAAAATTCAAGAGCATCACCGCAATTTGCAAACACTGGATCCACTGCGCAATTTTAGCGTTCAGGCTCTCAACCTGCGCAGCCTGTACTTCTTCTGCCGTAACATATTCAACTCCCAACTGCTTAAGGGTAAGTTCCAAAGTTGAACTACGAATATCTCTGGAAGAATGAAGCAAGATGTTATGAGTACACAAATCTTGAAATATAGATAACAATATACTGCAAGTATGCCAGACAAGCTGGAACTTCTAAAAGCTTGCACCTGTATGTTTTCAGAAACTGTTTATGGCGACCAAGTTCAACTGATTTCTGAACCAACTTCGAGAGCAGAGGAATGTAACGGGGATCAACTAGCGTAGGAAGAGCGCCCGGTGTATCTGACCTTCAGAAGGATTTCCGCCGCTGAATGGCTTGGAAGACAGTTGAAAAGAAGCTCGAGCTCTACAGGTTTGCTGTAACCAAACGTCGAAAAACAGCAGGAATAGTCTCCCATTAGATCATCTATAAACGTGCGAAAAGTATGGACTTAAGCGAATAGAGAACCAAACCTACCTGCATTTGGATAGCAGCCTACTGAACTCGTCCTCCAGCTCGACGGCTGCTTTAGGGAGCAGTTCGTCGACTCGTCTGAGCACGTCTTCGCCGGCTTTACAGCTAATCTTCGAAGTGAAGAATTCCTCGGCGCCTCTCAGCTTATCGACCGCGTCGAGATAGGCGCTGATGCCCTTGCTCGGAGCCCAATATCACGGACTCCGCCTGTACGAATGGATTAGAGTGAAACTTCAGCATGATCTCACAACAGGATAATGACAAGACGCTCATGTTGGTAAGAGAGTCTGTTCGACTCGATACGGCGTGAGCAATTTTATCGTGGCAGTCCAGGCAGAACTATAAGCAGCAACATTTGTGGGGATCATTGCCCACATTGCAGCAGTTCTAACTGTAAACACCTAGCTCAACAGTATAGTACACTACAGTCGTATCAATCCCACCGACGACTTGACAAATATCAGGATACCCAGACCGACGGCGGAGAGGAATCACAGACCTAGAGACGCGGTGAGCGCCGCGCTCCGCTCCGGGCCGAGCAATTCAAGGCGAGGAGGGGAGGCAGCAGCGCTAGGGTCGAGGACAGAGTGGCTCTTCCACCCCGCGAGGAACCGCCGTGCTGGAGTGGAGGGGAGGCGCGCCACTGGGGAATACGGCGCCGGCGGCCACCGCGTTGGGGTGGATGGAGCCGCCCCTGCTCGCGCCATTTTGTGGGGGGGGGGGGAAGATGCCGCCGGCCGCACGAATTTTTTTTCGAGGGAAACGGCTCTCGCGAAGTGCAAAACCGATCGGATGTCGTCGGCCGTTGGGCTTACACGAACCTGGGCCTAGCGGCTGCTGCTGCTGGGCCACAGAAAACTCGGTGGCGAACCGATCAACGGGGAACGACTAGCCGACTAGGACTTCGCATTGCTCTGGTCTAGAAGCGGACACGCAAGCGGACGGGAAGCGCCGCCATTGCCGCCGCCGGCGCGGCGGCGCAACCGCGCAAGCGACGACCAAAAACATACGTACCTCGCGGACGAGGTCGAACTGGAGCACGATGTCCTGGACCGCCCGGAGGCTCTTGGCGACGTTGTCGTGGACCATGCTGGCGCTCCAGGTCCTCGCCTGCGATCAGCACAACCAGACACCCAGGAGCCGGAGGTGAGAAAATCCGCAAGCTGGTTCGCGCGGGCGAGGAAGATGCGTACGACGTACCTGGGCGGGGAGCACGGCCTCGTCGACGGCGGCCATGCGGCCCCCGAGGGAGGCGACGGCGGCGGCCGACTCCTCGCGCACGGCCTCGCTACTCCGCATCGCCTCACGCAGCTGGCTCGCCTTCGCCCGCAGCAGCGCCGCTTCCGCCGCCGCCGCTCGATCCATGATGACGTACCTGTCTGCTCTGCGCTTGATCGAAGTCGACCAAGAAAACACGGGAAAAAAGAGAGGATTTTTTTGTTCTGTTTTATCTCGCGCGTTGCCTTCCTTTTCTTCTTATCTCTTGCTTGCTAGGTTCAAAAGAAATATTTGGAATAACAGATTATCTTTTTGGTGGGTCGTTTTCTTATGAAAAACCAAACCAAACCACGCGTAGAGGCTGCTTCTGGTAGTACCTCACAGTATAATTATCTCTTAGAAACTTATCACAAAATCGCCGTAATTAAAAATGCAATTAAGAAAATCTAGAGAAAACCTTCACACATATAGTAACAAGTAAAAAAGAATGATTTCGATTACAGATTTTGGTTTAAGAAACAGTTTAATGTTTACCATTGTTTCCGAGCTAGCCATAAGAATGCCGTTCATCCGTTTTGGTTAGTTTCCTTTAATGGAAACTTCTGGCACGCCCAGAAAATAGCTGTTTCTAGTACTCCATCTGAACATTGACCTTTTTTTCTCTCTTGGGAAGTGCAGAAAACAGACACGCATATTTGGGCAAACATTCAGTACTTTCCTGCCCAGCTCCATCAAAACAGCCTTGACGAGATGATGTTAACAGAACAATAAATATCCATATAATCACCAAGCTGAATTAGCTTTCATAATAAATTAAAACCTTCCGAAGTACTTAAGTCGTATGTGCCGCGTGCCGCGTTGCCTCCGCTGCAAGGGTCCTTGAATTCGTAATACGGCTTTTGATTTGGTGACAAAGAAAGGACTACAAAAGTACACAGATCGTTCTGAACCAGTCGGGGAAGAACGTTTCAGACTCGATCAGTAGGCTCTCACCAATACAAAATACAGTTCTGGTTGCATATGTGCCTAAAAGTATAGTTCCCAAGGAGATCAGAACAAATTTCTCAAAAAACAAGATGAAAAACAGCAGAACAAATCAAAGCAGCTTGGAGTACGTGTGCCCAAAAGTAGTAGGGAGACCAAGACAGGACCGGACCAGCAACAGCAAGCAAGGCCACTCATCAGGTCAGCTAACTCTTAAGACGGTTCAGAACTGAGATTCCCACTGATCACTGTGGTCAACAGACGATGTGAACAGAACAATAATTATTATCATAATAACGGAGCTGAATTAGCTTCCATGGTAAAAAACTTGTTTGACGCGCTGTTGACGCGTTGCTTCCACTGCAAGGGTCCTGAAGTCATCCTTATACGGCTTTGCTTCTGGCGATAAAGAAAAGAACGCAGATCCTTCCCAAGCCTGAACCAGTCGTGGAAGAACGTTCCAGACTCTGTCAGCAAGCTCGCAAGTCAATATGACTAAGAAGTGCTTGTACTTCTTGCCAAAAGTACTACTCATCAATGTCTTTATTAATAAGATTCAGAACCGAACCAGCAGCGTCACCGTGGCCAACTCCAGTGTTCAGGTACAGAACTACATTCAGAACACGCTAGACAGCCGCGCCTGCTGCTGGTGAATGAGCTAACAAGAATTACAGCACTCCAGCCTCCCAAAGAAAAAATGGTAGTACAAGACACAATTTCAGCACACCCAAACCACCTACTCCTCTGACAAACAAAATATAACTGACAGCTGTTACGCTCTGTACAAACCATGCACCGAAAGAAGGGCCGGTGCAAGTTTTTTAGCCTCGTGGACGAACCCTGCGGGGCTCCGATTTACAGAAATACCGTTGCGTACTCGCTGCCGAGGCGCGGTGGTCAAGCACGTTCTTGTTTCCCCTCGAATAGATTGCCGAGGAACAGCTCAAGCTGCTCAGGCGTGTGCTTGACGTACTTTCCAGGAGCTTTGCTGTTCTCGATGAGAGGCCTGCGATTTAGCAAAACGATTTTATAAGCGCCCTAAACAAGACATGAACTAGGAGCTACAACCTTGATACATGACCATGAGACCATCCATGTTTGTCGACAAGTAACACCAAAAGATTATTTCACGAGATTTAACAGGCTGGAAAATAGTAACGAGATCCAATCCTCGAAAAACGATGTGTTGTTGATTAGCACAGTAAGCAAAGATAAACTTAGCTGACACAAGGGATAGCCTAACCTGCATGCTCAGGATTCAGGTCTAAATGTCTGTCTAATCAGCACAACAAAACGATAATAAGTGTGCCTCCTAAGTGGCTGCCAAGTGAATCAAGGTAGAGGAATAAATGAACTGGCTATTTTTATTCAAATGCTGATTCACAAACAAGTACTAACTAGTTTTACCATCACTAACTAACATATACAAATACGGCACAAGGCTAGGTTAAAGATACTACCACCCTGGGGTGTGTTGTTACGATTCTTAGTCCAGATTCATGCATTAAAACTGAATGTTTACGAGTATGAGGTGTCAGGCGTCAAGAAAAATACCCAAAACGCTTTTGGAAAGATCTGTATGCAGGCAACAGAATTTCCGCAACCGCGAGTCTTAGCGACTCGCGCAACTCTGAATCCGGAACAGACCAGCCACACTGCTTTTGGTAAATCTCTTCAAATAACACATTGAAAGACCTGAATCTGATAGCATCATAGGGAAAAACAATGCTTCAGAATGGAGTAATAGGCCATCATAGTGATAAAGTATGCTGAAATAATCGGTGCATATGAACAAACCTCTCTTTCACAGCTGTTCTAGAAGCTCCGCTGCTATTGCCTCCTTCGCTTCCTACTTGACCACTACCTCCTGATGAAGTCAAACCTTGACCAGAGAGGCATTGCAACAACTACAACATTGGAAAAACCTAAAATAAGGCGGTGCGCATAAATATTTTATGGCTTTAACTTTTCTATTTTTTGTGACTGTATTTTCACTTTCTAAGAAATATTACATCGTACTTTGCATGTAACGGACAAGGCGATCACCAGAGCAATGTTTAGGAATTAGCTACACACTAAACACAAAGTTTTCCTTCTGAACAATCCTACATAATTAAAAACCCACAATCCTAGCCCAGCAAAAAAAATAGGGGAAACAAATAGGTCAAACCCATTTCTATGCTGTGAACTGCATCAATATTAGTAATCCTCCAATCTATTCAGACAGTAGCTATGAAGATATTGGTTTTCCGAGTGTATTAGTTTGGTCTGACGTTCTTAGTGAGAACATAAATTGTTGGGGCTGTATAAGCTTGAACGATATGGTATTAAAATGCAAGAGAAATAGGCACAATAGGTTTAATCAGAGATTTCTGGTCAACCTTTGTCCAAGCAACCCTTCTATACTGATTCGCATTTTGCTGTACAATCCTCCGATGCCTTTGAATCCAGTCATCACCCAATAAATCCTTGGCTTCTGATCTGGAAGAACGGAAAGAGAACATTAGACTGAACTCACGCAATTACTAACTTATTATGGCTTTGCTACTTCGTAAAGAACATACCTGCGAACAGACTTAACAATATAATGAATATTTCATCAAAAATATGTGCATCAGTGCAGGATCCTTGTATTGTTTTGCTTTTGCATCCAAATTGTTTTGTAAAGCTTGCATAATACTCATGGTTACAGATGCCAGCTCAGAACCTGTTCCATCTTCCCTTTTGAATTCCTGG
Source organism: Poa pratensis (assembly GCA_947311845.1). Lineage (NCBI taxonomy): Eukaryota > Viridiplantae > Streptophyta > Magnoliopsida > Poales > Poaceae > Poa > Poa pratensis. The sequence continues at coordinate 3,393,588 of CAMZMU010000047.1, forward strand.
AAGAGCTGTTTCAGAGTTGATTGATAGCTGCACAAATATAAGAAGATTGCCGTCATTATTTACATTATTTTGTGAAGCTGCAGTAAGTAGTGATATGTTGAAAGATAACATGGATATGGAATTAGTAGTTAGAAAAAATGCTGCCTGAAGGTTTAAGAGATGAACTATTGGAATTGTGTCAACACATGAAGTTCACCTACAACTACAAGCGGTATGATTATCAGTTCGATCACCGAAACAGTTGGAAAAGTTCTTTGTGAACTAGAAGGCTTTGTAGAAGGGCCAGATATAATAGCAATGAGGTGCATAACAAAAATTTCATAGCCCAATGGATAAACTTTAAGAAAGAAACGTACGAAAAATATGGCCATGCACCTATGAAATCACCCAAAAAAAATGCGGGTGATCAGGCACTTACTCGAATAAAAATTTAACATAGTTAATCACGTAGCTCGTCAAAGGATGAACTGTTCCATCAGTATGAATATTCTTTGTTGCATCCTTTTCGACAGCTTCTTCAAATCGCTGAAAGTCTTCTGTGCGGTTTGTGCTAAACATTTTGTCAGACTGAGTGCAGAGTCGCGCATTTGAGAGCATGATTCCCCAACAAAGATAGTGTCAATCTACACAATCAATTGAAAAGATGAACCTTTTAGTTATTTCCATTCAAAAGTTTACCACCATATATAAAATAAAATCACATTCAATTGACACTACCAACTACGAAGTCACTAAACTTGCTAAAGATCTGTCAAGTTAAAGTTGTTGTCAAAACAGAGATAAGCAACGCCATGGTGAAAACATATTTTCTGCATAAGAGATGAACTCAAAGACAGATGGCACAGCAGTTCAATGAAGGAAGTATGGTATCAAACTGTGACACATGAGTACATTGTACTTGTATAGCTACAGTCAGAAATTGTATTTTTCTTAAACATATGCATAAGTTAATAGTCGTCAAATGTCACCATGCAAAGCAAACCAAGCTGGTAAAACAGATACTGTAGGAAAAGTTCTCAGGCGGTGTAAGGGATAAAGCATTTCTGTCAACTGCAAACAGATTTAACTATATTCGGCATTCATTGTTATCATTATGCATACTGCTGCAGTGGTTAGCCAGTGAAACAAGTATGGTCTGAATAAAAAAGTACCTCCGTTTGAAGTTCACACATTATCTCATACATGTCCAGCAGAACAAACAGTTTCTCCGGTGATCTTTTACTCATAGCAATGGCCTCACCAAAGCTGAGTAGAGTAGCCAAGCTGTTCTTGGTTATTGCGGAAAAGCATTTATCCCTCAAAGATTGGCTGCATTCAAATACTTGGTCACAGAGTTGGCGTTCTCCCGCGAAAAGAAGTTTCACCTGTTTCAAGCAGAATGTGTCACCAGAGGGATATTATAGTACCATTTAGTAAGTCTTAAAAAAGATCCTTACAGCAATTCTCATGAAATGAATCCAGTTCCCTATTTTAGACTCCAAAATTTCCCAGGGCATTTTCTGCACTTCATCTTTACTCAATTTCTCGACACCCAAGTTCTTCAAACTTGATTCTAAAGCTGAAGCACGAGCTTCGCTGCACAAAAAAAAGGAGAACATATTTCAGCAAGCCACTCTCAATAGTAGAGCTGCAACTGCATAGGGGTCAGTTAGCACACAGGCACATGGAAACAAGAAAGACGCAATCTTGCTGCAGGAGCCACGCAGTTTCAGTAATGCATTGGATTTTTCTTTTTCTGGCTGGACACTGGTAATACTATAGTTATTCCAAACTGGGCTTCTTTTAACCTTAGTTATGGGTTTTAAATATGGCAAAATAATTAATTGATGTACTCAAATTTTATTTACAGTTTTCTTTTTCTGGTTGGGCACTCGTAATAGTGTAGTTATTCCAAACTAGATGTTTTTAACCTTAGTTATAGGGTTTAAATATGGCAAAATAGTTAACTGATGCACTCAAATTGGCAAACATAACAATACTAAATGAAGATAATGCTGACACTAGCTGCCTAGCTGACCCGTTCTTATTTCTATGTTCAATACAGAGGAACAAACGCATGAACAAGAATGGTGAACTATAACCAGTCTAGCACTGCTTACCTGTATATTTCTGCACATTGCTGTTGGCATCCAGCTTGAACCAATTGTTGTGCTAATTTAGCAAGCAAAGGAACAAACTTGGGCTCAATGAGAGCAGGAGGGCTGTATACTGCAGCCTCCTGGTTATCGGATTGTGGGTGTTTCCCACCTTCAGCCCGAGACTCGGCTGATGGCCGAAGCGTGCTCGGAAGGCAGTCGAAAAGACGGTCAGGCTCCATAGGTTTGCTGCATCAGTTCACACAATGCAAGAGTCAGATGCTGTCCAGACAAAAAAAAAAACAATTTAACTCGATAAATGAGTGAGGCACAGACCTGCGCTGAGAACATTGGTTCTGGAATTCGCCCTCCATCTTCACAAGGGCCTTGGAAAGGAGAGCATTCACATGGCTGAGAACCCGGTCGCTGCTACTGTAACTCCTGTTCGAGCTGAAGAACCGCTCGATGCTCCGCAACCGATCGACCGCGTCTAGGAAACTTTGGAGGTTCTCATGAGGACCTTTCTGTATCTCACGCTCTGCCTGTACATATGTATATAGAGTTGTCAACAGTTCAAGTCGTGTCTAGCTTGCTCGTGGAAAAGCAACACGTAACCAAAAAAAAGATATCTGTTTTTTCTTGAGGCTTGCTTAATTGAGGAGCTCTAGTTTTCCATCGAAAGGAAAATCCCCGTCAGCGACAATTATAGCTATCATAAGGTGTATTATGACCGACCCTCGACACTCAGCAAACTTGAAGCTTGCATTCAACACCTTGAGTTTGTACTAGAACAGAATGGACTGATCACACGAAACACTAACTAAACGTTCCCTGCAACAATTGTAGCTACCAAAAGGTGTAGTACACTCGAAACTGAGACACTAGCAGCAAAGCTAAGCTTTCACTGGGCACCTTGAGGTTGCAGTACAACGGAATGGACGAACCGATCACAGCAGAGAGTAAACCTTTCCCTACACTGGTCAGCTACAGTCCCAACAACCGGGATGGGATCCGAGCAGTGTGTTCAGAGCTCCCACTCAACATCTTGAGATGTAGCACAGCATAATGGATGATGGGCTGATCACAGCAGACACTGATTAACGGAAGGCTGTGATTGGGTAATTAACTGGCACTAGCAGCAAGCTCGAGCTTGCACACTCGACAGCTTGAGATGTAGTACAACAGAATGGACGAACTGATCACACCAGGCAACTAATCTTCGCTACACTCGTCAGGTACGTACTGGGCTACAATCCCAACAACCGTGCGCGATGGGATCGAAACAGTGTGTTCAGGGCTTGCACGCGACAGGTAGCGAATGGAACGGAGGTGCGGGAGATGGGCGTTACCTCTCGGGTTCTGTCGAACTGTGTGAGTATGACGTCGGCGGAGCGCAGGGTTCGGTCGATGTTCTCGTGGGCGGTGCGGACGGCGTGGGTGCGGAGCTGGATGGGTCGCATGGCGGCGTCGAGCGCGGAGAGGCGGCTGTCGAAGGAGCCGAGGATGGCGACGACGGCGTCCGTGGACGCCTGGCTCCGCCCCAGCGACTCCCGCAGCAGCGCCGCCCGCTGCGCCAGGTCTCCATCGCCGCCGCCGCCCGCTGGTGCTACAGCTAAGCTGGGACGGATGCGCTCTGGGAGGTGGTGGGGAGTAGGGGATCTGGGGGAGGGATCCGGGGCGGTGGGTTTGCGCACAGTGGGGAGGAGCGGGCGGAGGGGGTGGGTGGAGGACGGACGGGGACCCCACGGCGGTGGCTGGCGGAGGAAGCGAAGCGGAGGGGAGGCAGGTGAGAAAGAGGGAATGATTGCCAGGCGGGCAAGGAAAGTGAGGAGACGGCGGCTGGCAGGCAGCGGAGCGGAACTGTCGCCTGCCTGCGTGCGTGCGTGCGTAGCGTGGGTTGCTGCTGGTTTGGAGCGGTTGCCGTGGCGGTACACGGAAGAGGAGGACGGTGTCTCACCCACCAATTTCTCCAGCAAATCGAATAAACACATGTTCATATTCACAACAATTACTGATACACCTGCTTGCTTATCGATCTTTGCAACACAAAATAATGCCCAGGGTTTAGGAAAGAGACTACGAGCTCGTTGGCACCCATAATTTTATTTCATTTGGAAAGTAAAATGACAAGGTTAGAAATAGTAATTGACATAACACACAATAGACATTTGTTGGAATTCAAATGAAATGACATGCCCAATTTCATGCCAGCCAAATAGGTTGAACATGGAATCACAAATGAATTCGGCTTGAAATGAACGACCTCTACAATTGAACTGGAGCAACGATGAACGATGTTGTTCCTTGGTTCATCACTTGGACCGTTTTTCTCTTTGGGAAGAATCGTGCTTTCTTGTCAATTGAAAAACGCAAGTTTTCGTTACCCATGGCATGTCTAAACATGCTGCTAGTCTGCTACACGGAAGAAATTCATGCACCGCGGGTTTAACATCCGCAGAAGTGTTTTGTATTACCTAAATACATATTTGTCAGGTTATTTCTTCTTATTCTTCTTAGCGACCACGACGATGAATTTCTAATAGTAATGAACTTGCCATTATTTGGTAGATAATCGGTGTGGAAAGGTGTGACATGCGATTGCTTGCACCACCGCTCTTAACTAGGCAAAGGAAAAATGAGAACTTGCCTATGGCAAGATGGTTAGGTGGGTGGTTGTACCCCCAGCCCACCAGAGTTCAAACCCCAGGTTTGACGCTGGTGTTTCTCATTTAAGGCGGAATATTCTTCAGTGGGAGGCGACGTTCCCGTCGACAGCGAGGCGCCCGTGGTGACTTCGTCAATCTCAAGACTCGACCCGCCGGCTCAGTCTCTCGGAGGTGCTCATAGGGGTAGGGTGTGCGTGCGTGCGTTCATAGGGGTGAGTGTGTGCGCGTGTATATGAGCGCTTGCGTTGTACTGTGTTTCGCAAAAAAAAAAAAAAAAAAAAAAAAAAAAAAAAAAACGACCGGGGCAGAACGCCTCTGCCTGCCAACGCGTAGCGGTTCTTGTGGTGTCCACCATGCATGCGTCATCGGAACACCAGCTCGAACACGGTGTGCTTTCCGTGCATGCCAGACCAGATTTGGACCTCCTCGTGCAGATCCTACTAGTGGTATTTTGCGCGTCGTCACGCCGCGCTTGCGTGATTTTTTTTGTATTAAATTTGAGTTGTGTAAATAAGTTTGTATTTTTGTATTAATAAGTATTATTTATTTTAGTGAGCATGTAGATATATTCTTTTGTACCTTTAGTATTGTAGGATAAAAGAATATCCAAATATACCTTTATGTTCCAAATAATATTTAATGTAAGCACATTGGCAGCGCTAATGCAATATTTTTTTTTAATTCGAGTCCACAATTCGGGGAAGTTCATTTATATTGAATCTAAATATTGACTATTTTGAATCCTGTAAATATGTTTTGTGTTTTGCTACAGATAGTTAGTCTTGTTTTTTATGAGCATTTGTTATATAGTTTAGTGAATATCCAAATATATAGCAATTTGAAGTATTTAAATATGTTTTTTTGTTGCCATGATTTTTTAATTGTAAATGAAGAAAATGTGTGTGAGTTATGTAAGAATGGTGAACAATTTTTAAAATTTAGAAATGCTACGGTAAATTCGAATAGCTTGTAAATTTTAATGGTTGATTTTTTTTTTGTATATTGGTGAAAATAATTAATGCCAACACGTGTCCTCCTCTCTTACCCAAAATCCTACCAAATCCCGCTTTTGCTACGGTGTAGGAAATAATCGCCCGCTTTTGCTGCTATGTAGCAAAAAACGGTTCGCCCAGAAAACAGAAAAGAAAAGACCGATTTCACCGGATACCTCGCCGGACTCGCCGGACCTCACCGGAGACCTTGCCGGAGATCCCGAATTTGTGCAACCTAGATTGTATTCAAATTTGAATTCTTTCAATGTTTGCCAAATGATTTGGTTTGAAGGTCAAATGAAATATTAAGATGTTCAAATTTATAATTTCTGTTGGACTGCTGAGATATGGTTGTTGTCCAGATTTTGAAAAGTGTTCAAGTTGGGGTGTTTTGCAGACTCAAATAATTTTTTGGTTTGTGAAATGAGTAGGTTTTGGAGGTTTTTAAGTTTTTTGAATTATTCTGTAAATCTGATTTTTGGTTGTGTGGCTCAAATAAGCAGCTTTCATTTTTTTGTGAGGGTACCTACAAAAGTATTTTCATGTTGTAGAGAGAAATGTATTTCTATCATTGTATTGTTTTATTTTCCCCGGATATGAGTTAATTTAATAGAATTAAATGCATAAAATTAGAGAAAGTCAGCTTGGATCTTGTATACATATTAGACGCACCCGCTGTAATTCGAATCGTTGGAATTCGTCTGCGCGTATTGCTAATTCATTTACCTTTGTTATTTTATGTGTTTTTTTTTCCAGTTCGAATGAGATTTGTGAGATACATATTTTATTAATTGACATATCGTTTACGTGTAATTTAAATTTTGTAGGTGTGCAATAATATCGAAGAGGGGACGAAGTATTTTGAAATATTGCTGTGTTTTTTGTAATAAAGTTGGCCTTAATTGATTTGTTGCTATGTTTGGAAAGATAAAAAAAAATTGAGTAATAAGAAAACAAAACAGGGAAGAAAAAACGTGCTGACGATGGTTTGGTTTTTTTTAGGAAAACAAAAAATGTTCAGATTTAAATTGTTTGAAATAAAGACAAAATGTTGCAATTTGCCATGTGGATTATTTTTAGGTATTTGCAAATTTGGGATGTTTGGATATATTTGAAATATGGCATAAAATGCTGGTTAATTTCATAATTAGAAGGAATGCAATGTGTGAGATATATTTTAGAGTATTTATAATTTTCTAGCAGTTTGAAATGTTTGAATGTATTTTTTTTACCGTCTATTTCAAATGTGTAGCCTTGTTGCAGGGTAAAACTTTGACATAATTAGTGTTTTTTTTTGTGAGTGTGTTCATATTTTATGTTTTGTAGCACTGATAATCTGTTTGTTGATGTTATTCGAGGTTGAAACAAAATGATCGAATCGACGTTTAAAATGACATGAAGTGTCAAATGTTGTTCTTTTTTTCCTTTTTCTTTTTTGAAGCTAAAATAATTTGGAAAAGGTCAGAAGCATGTGGGAAATGGTTGTTCTAATAATTTTGAGAAGGTCACAAAGTTGTAGAAATGGTAGTAGCTAGAACATTTTGAGAAGGTCACAAAGTTGTAGAAATGGTAGTAGCTAGAGAATTGTTCTTTGCATTTTGATATATTTTTGGAGGCTCTGAAATGTTTTTTTATTTCGTAAGCAATTTGAAAAGCCCAAATGTGCTACATATTTTTTTTGTTTTCGTGCATCTTGATGTGTTCTAACGTATTTGTAAATAAGTAGTACAAATAAGTAGTTAATTTTTTTTTTCGATTGTGGTTGTATATGAAGGTGCTGACAACATTTGTCTTTTTTTTTTGTTTGTATTTGGAGAGGTGTGTTTTTTTTATTTTGTGTGTGGGAAAAGAGAATTACTGAAAAAATAAGAGGTAGTAAATTTGGAAAATATGCTAAATTTTGAAGGATTATAATTTATATGTGTTGTCATTTTTGTTGGTACGATTCATTTTCCGAAATATGTACATTTCAATGTTGTGTTCAAATTTGAATTTGAAAAGTTTTAAAAGATTTCGGGAAAAAAGGAAAAAGGGAAGGGGGAAAAAAAGGTGGCGGACAGGCCGGCCCAGCAAGCGGCCCATCTGGAGGCCAGGCCCGCTGGGCCGTTTCCGTGACGTCGCTGCTGGCGTCACTGTTGCCCGGAGACGGCGCGGCGGCGACGGCGTTGCCGGCGGCGAACCAGCGCGTCCCAGGACGCGAGGCTGGGCGCGCTGGATAGGCCTCGACGCGAGGCGTCGGAAGGTGGCGGCGCCGCCCGAATTTGGTCGCCGGAGCGCCGCCGGCGGCGCGCGGACGCGGCGGATGGCTGCGGGCGCGGGCGCGCCGATTCCGGCGAGGGCGCGGCGGCTCGGCTCGCGATCCGCGGTGAGGAGGTGTAGCGTGCGGCGGCGGAGCCGTCCGTGGCGTCGGATCCGTGCGGGGAGGCCTGGCACGGCGGCGGCGTGCGTCGGCGCCGGGGCGGCGGCCTCCGTGTCGCGCGCGAGGAGGAGAGCAGGGGGGATTTGTGGTGTTTTTGCAAAACGATCCCTGCGGTTACGTGTAATTACAGTGGGGTCCTTCCGCACGTGAAGTTGAGGTCCGTGGTGCAAATCGTCGGCCGCGAGGGGCCTTTTCGCAAATTTGACGCGCACGAGTTGTGTGGGCCGCTGGATCGTGGGCGAACGGTCGCGATCGAGTCACTGTAGCGTACTGTTCTCACTTAATATAGTTAGTAATCTGGCCACGCTGTTCCGTTTCCCACCACGAAAAAAGAGCACGCCATCGACCAATGTATCGTCAATGTGCCGGAGCAGGTGAAGAACTAACCGACTACCCTGTGAAAAAAAACTATCCGACTAAACAACATAACACATGAACTTGATTGCAGACATGCATTCATCTTTTTGTTGTGTTTTGTGTCACTAAACATGTAACACGGAAATTATCGTTGTACGTACCACCTCAGCGTATGAGATATAATTCACAATTCAAATACAAGAAATGTGTACCGTCGGCTCGTACCAGCCGAAGCTCTGCCAAGGCTAGGCGTTGCCGGAGAGGAAGTAGGCACGAGTCTTGGCTAACAAAGCCGATGGCATAAGGGAGCACTAAATAAAAAGTTATTGCGCATCAAAATTGAATTGTAACAAAAAAATCATTCAATGTCTAAAAATGTCCTCAATCCAGATTCCAATGTTACAGGAGTTGAAAAACAAACTACTTATGATTATCGAGCGAAAGTTGTTGCACACAATCCCTACTGCACTTCCTACGATGTACCAAGTCCCGCTCAAACTGAACTTTCAGATAACAAGTTAAAGTTAATATAGTTATACTAAACTTTTATACTTTTCTAATTATCTATACAAAATATATAGTATATACTATTTAGTTAGCATTGTTAACCATACATTTTTCTTCTAAAAGATTTTCCGTGCAGATGTTCGAACGTATAAATCATTGAAAATATATCTAAGTTACGTACTAAGTTTTTTTCTTTCTGCGATCTTACTTGACATTATAAAAACCATCTTCAATGTGGGAACAAAAAAGAAAGGAAAAACACATGCCTCCTTGATTGTTATTACGATTGATGCACTGCATAACGTATATGTATATTATTGTGTGATTGTTTATCTCTATTTTAATATTACTGAATATATCAGTTGAGATTCCAAATTATACATACTTAACAAATAACTTAATAGAGGGGTGTAGTGTATTGTTATGTAAGAAAATATATAGAGATTTCTAGAGTGTAAGTGCAACACGTTGCATCACCCATTTTTCATAATCAAATGTGCCTTATAGGTTACAATGGATTCGATAAAACCATCATATGTTGAAAACCTATACTGTTCGGTTCGGATGTTCATATTGAGAGGGTAGATATTATATTGGGTTGAATATCAATATCACGAGATATTGATATTGAGTTCGAATATCAGTATTTGTGTTTGGATGTTTAGATATTCAGAACCCAAACTTAATATTGAGCTTCAATGCCGAAAGCTGTTTGGATGGTTAAATTGAGGAATTGACATGTTCGTTAGATATTCAGAACCCACGGACATGTTCGTTAGCGCGTCCTTGCCGCCGCTCCGGCACCGTGCTCGTGCGGCCATGCGCCGGCCATGCAGACCAGCTCGATTCTTTCCATGGAAACGGCCACATGAGAGCCCGCGCTCCACGCCACCAGGCCACGGGGGAGCCCGCCGCCGGACAGTATGCTGGTGCATCGGCGGAGAGGGACCAGGGCAAGGAGGCGGCTCCATCGATCCGTACACTGCATGTACAGCAACAATGGAGGGGGTGGCGAAGGAAGGGAAGAAGACCATCGATCCGTACCTCAGAACGGTGGCTGCAACTCCAGAATCAAGGGCGCCAGCTACCGGAGCTCGTCCAATCGACCGTCCCTACAAGAGAAGAAGAGGGAGATCAGACGGGAGGGAGAGGCGACGGGAGAAGACGACGGCGCCAGGAAGGAGGAGTATAGGATGGACGGCGGAAATATCCGCGCGCCGCCGCGCCTGCCGGGAAGGAGGTGGGGCGGGAGGCAGTGGCGGAGCTGCACCTGCCGCGCCGCCGCCTAGATCTGCGCAAGAGACGAGCGCAGCAGCGAGGGAGAGAAGTCGAGAGGAGCAGCCAGTCACGAAGCGTTACGCGAGGCGGGGCGAATATCGCACAATGTCGAGCTAGACCCCTCGACATTCGGTGTCCTCTTTTTTTTGCCTCCGGAGCTGAGACTCGATATCACGCCCGAATACCCAGCTTCAATATCTACGTCATCCAAACAGCTGAATTCTTGATATTTGGGACTGGAACCACCCGAATATCCAATATCTAGGTTCAAAGCGAACATCCGAACGAGGCATACTTGTTATTGACGTAGCATTACATAAAGTAATATGGGTTCTACTACGTTTTCTGATATAAAATTCAATTATTGTATATGCTCGCCATAATATATGTCTTTCTATCACATGTTGTATATGAATGCTCGTGTTAGTTTCAAATAATAATTTATGCAAGAAATTAAACATTAGAAATGTATCTCAAAACATCTAATATGACTTGTTGGCATCCATAAAACACATTAGCAAACAAAAAATTGTCACCACCGATTTAATTGGTTTGATCTTACTTGATACATTATATTGGTCTTTCGCGTGTAATTGGTTCATGTAAACTAAGGTCAATATTCTATTGTTTATAAACAGCAAATAATTTGTGACACCTGATAGATAATAGTATTTTAGTTAAAACGTGTTCTATGGACCGGCTCTGGACGTAGTCAATACACATGGGAATAATGGCATACCATCCACCATAATAAGAAGTAACGGGCATGTGCTTGGATCCTAGTAAGGGAGAGAGAAAATTTGTGATGTGATATTGCTAATATGTACGCATAATTGCATTAAAAGATTAATCGATGCCAGACATACTATCCTCATTTAGCAAAAATGTGGTGGGGGAGAAAGGACCCACATCTCACTATCGGTAGAGAGTGTTTGTCATGCATGTCCATGCTGTCGAACACATCACCATCTTGCCCGAAATTCTTTCCAAAAAATCCTCTGAAACACGTGATTTGTCTTAGTACAAGAGTAGAATCTAAGGTTGACTTTTAGACAAGAATTGTCGTACAAGTATAGATTCCATTGTTGACTAACTTTTTATTTCCACCAAGATAGTCAATGTTCGAGACTAGTGCCACATTGTAAGGTATTTCTCTCATTTTGCTTGAACTTACCGTCTACTATTGATTGTCCTTGTCTGAATTAAGGGGCAAACGATTTGCGCATTTCATCAAATTGCCATGAAGATTATGCTCTAACTTAATCCTCGGTCAACCATGAATTAGAAAAAAGGATAAATAATGTGGGTTATCGCCCTTTTCCTCAACATCCTCGTCAAGGCGTTGAGATTGAACTACTCAACGTCATGGGTTGAAATTTTGAGGTCCCGAGAGGACCAGGCAATCTTGTTAGATGTGGAAAGACTCAACTCAATGCCATGATGATCCAAATGGAATGGATGATGAGACGAGGGCATGTTGGGAGATTTGGAAAACGAAGATCTCTGCATCAAGGATGATAGCATGGAGCGAGCTGTGACGGCGAAGAGAGGCGCGATGCTATTGTGAGGTAGTGGTCCGGGCGGCTATGTGGATGATGTTGCTTTCGATTGTCCATTGTTTTGTTCATGGTGGCTGGTGTATTATTGGTTTCATGCTTGCAATGAAATCGGGAGCGAGAGCTTCTTAGTTGGAAAAAATTAGTCTTGTTCGTGCACATGTTCTGTTTTTCTCTTCATGCATCTAGACCTTGAATTATGTTCGAGTTATAAATTTTATTCATGCCAAAATGGAGTTAAAGTGAGCATGTGTATGTACATATGAGAAATAGAACATAAATATTTTAGAGGATCTCGGCAACCTCCATGTCCACCAGAATGATTTAGAGGTTCTATAAAACTACTTTAAAGGATTGAATTTCAGAGAATATGCTAGAGTTACTCTTAGTTTGCTTCGGTATGAACGCTTAACCATGGAAGAACAAATGCGGAAAAAAGAAATCCATGGTACACCTGCACCAACAAAATGAACGTCAAGAGAGACAGAACAAAGAGCACAGAATCTAGCGTCGGGCACTTGACACCTCAAACACATGAGACGCTGTGCTTTCCGTGTCCACCACGTAGAACTCCTCGTGTAGATCTGATCGTCCGATCCCTTTTTTTCTTCCTCTTGGAATCTAGGCAAGGCCACGGTGTTCGTCGATGTCGCACCAAGAAGAGAACTCACGGCATGCCATCGTCTCGGCCGAATGCATCGTCCCTTTCCAGACAGTTGGAGGAGCAGATGGGCCGGTAGCAGCCTCACAGCCTGGCTGGCAGGTGATCCTTTTTGTCGCCAGGATTGTCTCTCCCTGCAGTTGTTGTAAACGGCTTCAGCCAGCGTTATATTTTACTTTTGGTCGGGCCAATTCTGCCTAGAACAGATTAAGCAGCAGAAGCACTTGATCGATCGAGCATTGTATTTTGGGCCGTGCTGATCTGGGGAAAAATCCCCGGGTCCCCTGCCGACACATATCCCCTCCCTGACACAAAATCCCACCAAATCCCGCTTTTTCTTGACTGAAGCAAAAAGGTTCGCGCGTAATAAGAATTTTGGACTATTGTAGCAAAAGTCCAATTTCAACCAAAATCCCCCGCAAATGGTTCTATGAAGTAAAAACGGTTCACGCGTAATAAGAATTTTGTGCTATTGTAGCAAAATTTCTAATTCTCACAGAAATCCCGCAAAATGCTTCAATGAAGCAAAAAAAGGTTCCGTTCGTAATATTTTTTTTACTATTGTAGCAAAAGTCCAATTTTCTCTCAAATCTCACAAAATTCTTATACGGAGCAAAAAGTTTCATTCGTAGCAAATGTTTTGTGCTGCTCGTAGCAAATGCTTAGATAAGAATTTTGTTTGCTACTGTAGCAAATCCGACGAGACCTCGCTGGCAACATTGGAAACAACCCCGACGCGGCGTCGCCGATGCAGCAACACCATGGTAGCCGCTTGCAGCAACGTTGATGGTCCGTGGTAGCATCTTCCTCCAGAGCGCCGGCGAGACATCGCCAGCTTGCATCATTGTAGATTCTTTTGCGGAGCAAAACGCGCGCCGTTGGTAGCAGCGTCGTGCGCCCCCCGGTACCATCTCTGGCTCGTCGGTAGCAGTGCCATGCGCCGTCGCGAGACGTCGGTAGCATCCGCCCGTATCATTGTCAGATACCGTCGGTAGCAAGTAGCATCCGCCATCGGTAGCATCGCCGCGTGCCGTGGTAACAACACCGCCCCACGTCGGTAGCATCGTCAACTCGTCGGTAGCAACGCTGCGAGACGTCGGTAGTATCCGCTCGTAGCATTGCCGGAAACCGTCGGTAGCATCGTCAGCTCGTCGGTAGCATCTTCTCGTAGCTTTGCCGGATACCATCAGTAGTATCGTCAGCTCGCCGGTAGCAACGGCGTGAGAATCTTCTCATAGCTTTTCCGCATACCGTTGGTAGCATCGTCGGCTAATCAATAGCAACGACACTCGTAATCGGTAGCATCGCCACGTGCCGTCGGTAGCAACACCGTGGGAGCAGCGCCGCGCTCCGTTGGGTGCATCGCCGACTAATGTATGTAGCACTGTCGCGCTTCGTTGGGAGCATCGCCGTGCTTCGCTGGGAGCATCGCCCCTACCATCGTTAGCATCACCGTGCACCTTTGGTAGCAACACCGCGCTCCGTTGGGAGCATCACCAATGGCGTCGGGAACATCGCCGTGCACGTTAGTAGCAACCCCACGCGTCAGCAGTAGCAACCCCGGATACTATCGGTAGCAACATCGCGTTTTAGACACATCATTTTTTGCTACAAACGTCCTACGGATTTTCATTAAATATGAAAAATAATTGCTACAAACCTCCAAACATTTGCATCAAAAGAGAAAAAAATCTGCTTCAAAGTTTCAAAAATTTTGCACCACAAGAAGAAAAAAAGACACAAAATCTATGAAAAAATTGCTCCCCATGGCAGCACCGCCGTCCCCCATGGCAGCACCGCCCCTGAGTTCTGGCGGCACCGCTCCACACGGTGGCAGCACCGCGGCGCGCCGCCGGTAGCAGCGCCGGCCGCCCCTGTGTCCCCTTGACGCCATCCACCGGGAAGCTGAGGAGTGGCGGCGGCGGACGGTTGCGGGAGCGTCCCCTTGACGCCTTCCGACGGTGAAGGTGAGGAGCGGCGGCGGGCAGTTTCTGGAGCAGCGAAGGTCAACGCAATCTTGCGCGAGGACGAGGACGCGGCGGGACGGCGTGCTCGACGGCGGCGGCGCGAGGAAAAGTTGGAGGAGCTGGGCGAGCATGGCGGCGGCTCGTCGGCGCTCCCAGGTGGCGGAGATCCGGTGGAAGCGAGCCATGGGCGACGATGGATGGGAACGTGCGTGGGCCAGGTGGACATGCGTCGCTCGATCTACCCGGGGACGCGTCGCGTGCGATCCCCCGGGGGAATAGAAGCGTTTTCCTTGTATTTTTTCAAGAACACGCAAGAGAATTGCGCTAGGATGATCAGCGAACTAACTCCCTTCCTGGACTGAGCCGGAATGGCAGACACGAACTGATGCCACCACTCTGCGATGGTTGATTGGGCCGTCGGGGTGAAGCGATGAAGGCGCAGCGGCAGCAACATCGAATACCATACCTCCCTCGCAAACAAGCACTGCATCGTCAGGTGCTCGGTCGTTTCTTGCTCCTGACAACAAAGGGGACAGAACGCCGGATGATCAAGACCACGGCGAGCCAGCCGGTCGGCCGTCCACAGGCGGCCACGAAGCGCAAACCACATGTGCAACTTGTGGAGCAGAGGGGCGCCCGATGACCAGAGCTCGCTGGCGCAAGGGGAATCCACCATGCCCTCGAAGAACGCCGCGTAGGCCGACCTGGACGAGTAAACGCCATTTGCCGTCAGCTTCCACGAGAGCGGCTATTGTGTTGGGTGGGACGCATTGGCCACGAAGTAAACTGATTCCGTGTGCGTACAGACTGGACGTGATCTGAGTTTGCCTGAGCTTTCAAGACTCGTCTGACTATCATACCATCACCAGGTGACGGACAGCTACTGATCTCGTTCCATTCCATGGGATCAATTTACCTTTTTCCCGTTTAAGTTTAAATTACCTTAATGGAAACCACTCGCACATATCCTTGCCTTGTCGATTCCACGTCGTCCAGCTTACTTGCCTTCTTCAGCAGAGTCGCGGTAGCCCAAGAACAGGGGCGCGCGAGACAGCATGCTGTTTGGGTGTCGTTTCACTAAACAAGGAACATCTCTCCTTCAGGTTCAGGTTCGAGTTCTAGGTGCATTTTTCCCGTTTCCCTCTCCTCACCCTTGAGAGTCAACCGCCGCCGCCGGCCATTGCCGGCGCTTACGCTGGACGGTGTGGAGATGAAATAGGGTGCCGGCCCCCTATGTATAGGAGTAGATTAGGTTGTAGAAGTAGGTTTGACTTTGCTTTCGTGTTTGCCGACGTGCAGAATGGCGTCTTGCCGATGAGGACGTGCTCGCCGACGCGCCCGGGCCCTGTCTGCTGGACGGTGGCGCTCGCTCTCCTCCTGGCGGTGCTCCGGTGGTGGGAGCCGCATACAGAAGGTGGGCACGCCACATCCTCTTTCTCCTCTAATAAGCTCGAAGATTGGCTTCTGGTTATGGAGGCCGGTGGTGACTGCTCTTCAACGGATGGGAGGCCGGTGGTGCTTCTTTCTCTGGCCGGCCATGGTGGCGAGGGGCGGAAGAGGTACTGCTGGTTTTCTTCTTCTTCTTCAAAGTAGTGGTTCCTGCTTTTGCTGCAGATTCGCGCGACTCACACGGTGGCCATGGTTGCTGCTGTGATCTTTGGCCATTATGGAGGCCCTTCGACTCGTTGTCTCCAAGTGGTTCGACCCCGGAGACTACGGGCTGGCCGGCGGAGGTGGTCCATTGTCAGAGGAGAGCGTCCGAAGCTCTGTCAAGGCTAGGAGTTGTCGGAGAGGAAGTAGGAGCAGAGCACGAGTCTCGGCTAACAAAGACCATGGCATAAGGGGGACTAAATAAAAAGTTATTGCGCATTAAAATAGAATCATAACAGAAAAATAATTCAATAAATATAAATGTCCATGGAAGCCATTCCACCATTTGGGAGTTCAAGGTCAAACTCATTATGCTTACCAAACGAAAGGTGTTCACACGCAATGGCTATCGTGTTCCTGCAGTGTAGTCAGCGTTGTTCCAACTAAACTTTGGACCGAGGGTGAGTTAAAGTAAATATAGTTATATCAAACTTTTATTCTTTCTTAATTATTAATCATATAAGGGTTTAACATATATTGTATACACTATTTAGTTTGCATTGTTAGGTGTACAATATTTTTTCTAAAACATTTTTCTGTGATGAAGTTTCAATGGATATCATTAGACGGAAAACCAGACGAGTAACATAGTAAGAACAACTTTTTAGAGGTTTGTAGTTGCATAATAACACATCCTAACTATATCTTTTATGTGGTTTGATTTTGATGAGCCTTGTGTTTTTTCCAGTTCATGTGAATCAAAACCCAAGTAAAATAGAATTCTCATGTTTCTTAATTATTGTGTTTACTTGTTTTCCATAACATTCTCTTGTTTTGTAATTCTTTGTTTTTACTTGTTTTCCTATAACATTCTGGTGCTATTTTAGAATCAACCAAACAACCCCCGATAAACCAAAGATTAGTCAAGATCAAGTGTTGCCGGAGTACTGGAAGATGCTTCAGCAAATTAAATTGAACCGTGACATAGCAAATTCGTATGAATAATTGTAAGATACAAATTCAGAACATGTGGACATATTCAAAAGACGATGTAAAAGGAGAAAGAAAGGACACACATCTCGCTACCGGTAAAGAATGACTGGCTTAGAGCATCTCCAACCACGGTCCCCAAACCCTCCCTAAACGTCCGGGCAGACAGCCCGGACGTGGTTTGGGCTGAAAACGGCAACCCAACCGAGGCCCCCATAGATTCCACAAACGTCCGGGCGGTCTGGCTCCCCCCCAAAGCCAGCCCATATGTGGGAGAGTTTGGGGCGGCCCGGACGCGTCCGCCATGTCGGCTCTAGCAAGGCGGCTCCACCAAATTTGAAACCAAATTTGGGCGCCGACGACTTTCATTTATCCACTCCTGCCGGTTTAATTTCATTCCTCCCGCCTCGTCCACCTTTGCAAATCCGGATGGAGATGGAAGAAGCCATGGATTTCGCGGAGAAGGGCGCATCCTCTGAGTCCGTTGAGCAGAGGCCGGACTCGACGCTGAAGCCGGAGACCGTGGCACGGAGGACGCGGCGCCGCAAGCAACGCGAACGCGAGCAAGCGAACAAGGAGAAGGCGGCAGGGGAGGCCGAGAGGATTGCCAACGCGGAGACGCAGGAGGAGGAGCCGATGCCCGTGGGTATGAGCACGCCCGCACCCATGGCGAGGCGCCCTACGACGACGCCGCCTCAACCTCCCGGCGTGGCGGCAAGAAGGTCGACGTCCTCGACCACGAACCGGGAGGATCCGTGCCTCCTCGCGGATGAGTACCTGTCGCAGGTGCCGCTAACGCAGGACGAGGATGTGGTGGAGGACTCTCCGCCGCTCCAGCGGACGCGTGCTTCTTCCGGCCTCACCGACAGCCACCACGCCTACAACCTGTTCAATGGAAGTCAAGTGGACTTTGGGGTATGAAACTCTATCCGAATTGCATAGTTCCAAGTCAATTTTAGGTCCGTCGTGTAATTGTTAGTATGCTTAGGATGAAACTATGATGGAATTGATCCGAAATGGGTCAATCCTCCATCACAGGAGCCGTCGGCATCCACACTTCCCCCTTTTACACTTTGGGTGAGGACGAGCCGGCGGACGCTGCGACGACAAAGAAGGTGAAGGCGAAGAAGGTGTACACGCCAAGAGGCCAATCGTACACAACTTTTGAGTATGTTTTGCTTTGCCGAGCTTGGTTAGCCACAAGCATGTATGCTATATGTGGAACCGAGCAAAAGGGCACCCGGTTGTGGGAGAAGATACATGCCCACTTCCATCATCAAAAGTGCTATGTGCAACCCCACCCAATTATGTCCGATCGCAACGCCGGCTCTCTCCAACATAGGTGGGCTTCGATCCAAGAAAGCGTGAACAAGTATTGTGGTTTCCATGCACAAGTGGTGAATAGGAATCAAAGTGGTGTCAACGTGACTTCCCATGTAAGCAATTGATTCAACTTGTTTCATTGAAAAATCTTGATTTTATCACATTTCATTGGTGTAATTGCTTCTACTTGTTTGCTTCGTAGAGTGGTTTGACCTCCACTTTGTACCATCAAACGGAGGGCAAACCCTTCACCATGGCACATTGTATCCCAATATGATGATCACAAGAATCCGGCTAAAAAATGGAAGACCAATGATGGATCAAGCTCTTCTCTCCCAAGTGGACTTGATGAAGAAGATGTGCCATCCGAAGCCGGAAGCGGCCGGAAGAGGATGATGATGGGGAGGAGGTTGGAGAAGGATCGGGTGGCTCGTGAAGGCGCCGCCACAAAAATGTCCGCCACATGGACAGGCATCTTCTCAAACAAGGATGAAACCATGAAGAAGTTGGAGAAAGATAGATAGGAGAAGAAGACCGAGAGGTATGACGCCTTCTTGGCTTTGCAAAGGGAAAGAATGGAGTTTGATCGCCTCCGGCTCAAGGAGAGGATGAACATTGAGAGGGCGAGGTTGGAATTGGTGAAAGAGGAATCTTGGATGAAGGTCCAATTGGAGCAAAAGAAGATGTCGGATGCCTTCGCGGTCGAGCAAGAGAAAGCCAATCTTGCAAGAATCACGGAGGAACAAAGGATCATGTTCCAAGACGCTATCCCCTTGGATGAGCCTAGCGCAAAGTGGGTCCTCGTGATGAAGAAGAGGATCTCGGATCGTGACCTCGGCCTAGATGGCTCTGGTGGAACCGCCCCTTGAAGAAAAAGTCACTTCTCATTCTTGTATCAGACAACTTGTTAAACTTTGTTAATTTCATTTTGAATTTGAACCACTATGTTTTGTAATTTGGATCCGGTATGTATCGGATCGATGTTGCATGTCTTGCATGAGTTTGGAGAGAAGCTTTTGGGGTATGTGGTTGTACGAGCCCAACTTTGGGGGTCGTCCAGTCACTGTCCGTGGACACGCCCAGACGTGTCCACGGACAGTTTGGGGGCCGAATTTGGAGGCTCCGATTGGAGATGCTCTTATTCACGCACGCATATCCGTTCTGACTGAAAACATTTCTGGAAAAATCTTGCCTGAAGCACGTGGCCTGTCTCACAAGAGTAACTCCTAAGGTTGACTTTCCGATACCAGACTTGTCTTACAAGAGCAGACTTCAAGGTTTGACCTTCTCCATGTACACCCACGCTAGTCAACTAAAAGTCCACGCCCGGGAAAGAGAAATACCAGTACCGCCTTGTAAGTTTGTTTATTTCTATACCTTTTTTCAAACTTAACTTGTAAACTCTTTTGAAAAGTTGGCACGCAGCAGGTGAAAAAACACTGCACACCACTATTCCGTGTGCCAAAAGAATGTGTGAGGGCTCTAGAACAGTTGGATGGGCAGGAAGGCAACAGGTGGCAGCTCAAAGCCTCAAATCTAGTTGTACAATATCTAATCGATTTTAATTTCCGGTTGGGTTCGGTGAGGACTGACGAGCGAACTCGATAGCAAAACCTCGCGTGGCTCTTGCAAGAGCCGGCTGCTGCTGTTCGAAAGCATTGGCCAGTACGGAGAATAGTAGTCGTCGTCAACCGTCCGCGCGTGCGCTGATTCAGACAGCCGAATTTTATTTTTTTTAAATCGGGGGAAAACGACTGGTCAATTTACGGATGAATAAATAGACTTTCGCCACCTTTCTAGAATGGGGATCGGAGCTCGATCCAGGTTGTTCCACGTACTACTACATTTGTCATCTGAAATCTCTCCTGTAAAATTTTCAGAAAATTACCTTCCAAGTGTTGATTTTTCCTTGGCTGTTCCAGTACTCCCTGTAGTATCCGTCGCTGAATCCGTCACCAAGTGAAGAACACGGCACGGCACGCCACTGTCCCGCATGCCAAAAGAATCGCGTGCGTGTCATCAGGACGTCCATACAATAATCGTCGATAACAATTCTTTTGGGCTGGTTCGGCCAGGAGCGAAGAAATAGACAGCAAAACCTCCGGCAGATTGCGGTCTCGCCGGAGTGCTATTAACAATCGTGCTCTTGTGCTCCGCGGCGGCCGGCTGGTTGGCCGCCGGTTGCTGTTGGGCTGCATTGGCCAGCAGGTTTATCCCACGGCCACGGAGAATATGCGTCGGCATCAAGCTGCGCGTGCGCTGCAATATCGTTCATTTTCTTGCCACGACGTACGCATCAGTATCGTACTTGTAAAATGGGTGGAAAACGACCTGCCATTTTCGGGTGAATGAATGAACTTTCGCCACCTTTCTCGACCCGGGGATCGGGGTTTGGTCCAGGTTGTTCCACGTACCTGTCTGTCCATCTGCTTCGAAGCAGAGCAAAGCAGGGGAGGGTAGGAAGAGAAGAAATATCCAACAGAGAAAAACGAGACATGCGTTTGTTGCCATCTGAACTGAAATTGTCCAAGCAACACGAGGACATGAAAATGAAAAAAAAAACAAGGAACACGAGGACAAATTTTTCAGACTAAACTTTCATCTGCATATACCACTTCGATATACCAGGAACCGATTAATATCGCCCATCAATTACCAACAGGCTCTCTCTATCTCTCTCTCACTCAACTCTCTCTCACTAAACAGAAAAACAAAAACAAAAGAGAAAAATCCAGTGACGTTGCCCGCTTCTCCGGTCTGACTCGTCCACATTGCCCCACCTGTCACAAAGCACTACCACAACCAACTCCAGGAAAACACGGACCAAACAGAGAACAAGTTTCCTGACACGAACGCCGGAGCTGTGTCCAGCCGGCCGCCAGCCTGTGGAAGTCGTCGCTGTACTCCTTCCTCTGCACAAACCCCGCACGCAACCATGGCCGGCGGCGGCGTCCACAATTCCAATTCCCCTTTCTCTCTACAACATCTAATTGCATCTGACGGCTAGTAGCAGACGGGCATCAGGCCGGCGTGAGCGAAGGAGAGGCGGTTGACGGGGCTGAGGGTCGGCGGCGGGGACGGGGACGGCGACGGGGTCTTCTTGGGGCGCTCGATGGGGCCGACCGGGGAGCGGAAGCCGACGGTGACCGCGTCGCGCACGCACCAGTGGAACGCCGGCTGGCGCATGGTCGCGGCGGCGGCCTCGCACTCGGGGCATGGCGTCCAGAGCGGCGGCGGCGGAGAGGCGTCGCGCTCCGGGAGGAGGAGCGAGGGCAGGTACGGGTCCGACGCGGCCGCCGTGCTCATGAGGTACCACTCGTGCTGCCGCTGCAGCTCCCGGAGCTGCGCCTCGTAGTCCCACGCGCCGAACGAGGCCGGGGAGGCCAGGGACGCCAGATCCGTGGGCGGGAGGTCGCGCTTGAGGATGGACGGCGCCACCAGCAGCGGCGGCTGCTGCGCGCCGGCCTTGCGGTCGCGCCTCGAGCGGCCCCCGCGGCGGTCGCGGCGGGAGCGGCGGAGCGCGGCGAGGAGGTAGCAGCCGGCTCCCTCGCGCGCGACGGCGGCGGCGAGGTCGGTGGACTCGTCGAGGGGCACGCGACGCGGGCGGCGGGGCCGCGCGAGCGAGGCGGAGATCTGGTGCGGGGCGACGCCGACGCGGTCGGCGACCACGGCCTGCAGCTTGCGCACGCCCAAGGAGGGCTGCACGGTGACGGTTCCCAGGTCGACGGTCCGCTCCCCGTCGACGAAGATCACCTGCAGCACCGCGGTGGGCGGCGGCGAGGTGGACGCGCCCAGCTCGCCCATCAGGCGGAGGAGCCGATCCGGATCCGTGGTAGAGTGGTGCTCGCGAGGGGCGCCACGCGCATCGGATCCGGCGACGGCGGGGGCGGAGTAGAGGTGGTGGTCTGAAGTTGTTGTTCTTCTGGTCATGAAATTGGGATTGGGGAGGAAACGGGCCAAGGAGGATTTTATAGGAGTAGAGTAGTTGTGGAAGGAAGGAATTAAAGGCGGTTGGGCTCGGGCCAATGGTTAATGCGAGATAAGGCGGTGGGGCCGTTGGGTCTGGCGGAAGTGGTCGCTCTCTTTCCTTGGGAGCCAAGGCAAGGCGCGGCACGGCACCGGCTCGATCCAGCGAGGAAGGTACAGGACCGTGGGCCACGCGGACCACTGTGTGGTGTGGGTCCCACCGTGGCGGGGCGGGACTGACTGACCGGGGTCGCGTGGAGCCACGTCGGAGGGGAAAACGTGGGCGGCCGTTACGCGGCCAGCGAGGCGCGTCGCAGGCGGCACGTGCGAGGCGGTGTGGTATTCGGGTGGCGTGGTGGTGACGGTAGCCGCTGGAGTGGCTGGTGTGAGGTGTTTCACGTGATGCCGGGCATGGATTTGGCGTGACAAACTTGAGACGGACGTGGACGCAATGCCGTTGCATCATTTCGCCGGCTCCATCGGACCCGTCCGTCTCATGATCCAGCCGCGTACGGCTCGCTCCGATGCGGATAAACAATTTCCATGAGAGAATGGCGCATTCGAGCTCATTAAATTTTTATCCAACATATTATCGATGTTGAACATTTTTCTTCTGTTGCCGGGTATAATCTGACTTGTACGTGGTTAGTTTCTTTGTGGCGACATATTTTCCGGATCAGAGAGAGTAGAATCTTTTTTGCGCTTTTTAAAAAGGCATTGGGACTTGGTTAAGCACACCATGTTCGCTTCACTAACCGATTTCCACTCCTTATCCTCGGATTTACGGCCCATCAACAAATCCTACATTGTCATTCACCCTAAGAAAGCTGGTGCAAACACTCCTGAGAATTTCCGCCCTATCTCCCTTCAGAATAGTACTCTTAAATTCCACACTAAATATCTCACTATTCGGCTTAGAGAGGCGATCACTTCTCTTGTTCATCCTGATCAAACTGGTTTCATCTCGGGACGCTCAATTGCTGAAAACTTTGTGTATGCTGCTGACATCGTCCAATCATGCCATAAAAGATCTGCTCCTGTTGCTGTTTTCAAGCTTGATTTCCACAAAGCTTTTAACTCCATGAGATGGGACGCCTTGGACCGTATCCTCATGGCCAAAGGCTTTCGGAGTTATGGAGATCATGGATCAAGCTTATAAATTGCACTAGCCAGACTGTTGTTCTCCTAATGGCATCCTGGGACGCTTGATCCAATGTCGTCGCGGTCTTCGACAGGGAGACACACTCTCCCCCTTCCTTTTCAACATTGTTGTTGATGTGCTTCAACAACTTCTTCTCCAGGCATCCGGGACGGTCTCTTACTTCACCCCTTGTGGATGACCTGCCGTGTCCTATCCTACATTACGCGGATGACACACTGATCTTTATTCGTGCTATCCCCGATCACGTGGCCAACCTCAAACGCCTTCTTGAGAGAATGGCTCATTCGAGCTCATTAAATTTTTGCCCAACATATTATTGATGTCGAACATTTTTTTTTGAACCAAGGGCTTTATTAATTACTATCTCTATTCCTAAATATAAGCCTTTTTAGACTTTTATTGATTCATGCATATCTAAACATATTTAGACACACTTTAGTGTGTAGCTTCAATCGTTTTGTTCCGTATATCTAGTCCATCTATGGTATACCTAAAAAGTCTTATATTGTGGAACCGAGTGAGTACTTATGATGGATTACAAGAGCGTTTGGAAATAGATGCGGACTAATGACTATCAGGTACCAACGCACCTCACATACGCAATATTTTTAGAAATTCAGAGAAACTTCAAAAAAAATGATAGGGAAAACCCATTGGTACTATTATCTCACTGAAAAGCTGGATGAAAAGTTTGAGAGTTAACTCAAGGAGTGTAATATAATGTTTGAATAGGTTAAAATTCAGAAAGAGACTCTCTGATCTTTGTAAATCAAGGGCAATATACTTAATTACATTGTTTTTTATAGAACATATTTACATATTTTAACACACGTATTTTTATCTTCGTAGTAATAGTTAGTGATTAAATAGAACTAATCTTTACTATATAATACAAGTAACCGTGCCGGTCGTACGTCCTGCTTTGTACGTCGCGTGCCGGTTGTACATCGCACGCAGGGCCCAGTAACGTCGCACGCATGGCCCAGTCAAAAAAACCAATCCGTAATGTTTACCACTGCAGCTAAAAACAATCTCGAACGCTCGCTAAACCAATAGGTTGTGCGTGCCGTGTGGCCTAAGCTGACAGTCCAAGACGAGCGGCGCCTGCGACGGGTGGGAGGTCGCCTGCGACAGCATCTGTCCAGTTTGAAGCTTTGAGCGCGCGTACGGCGCCGTCCCAGTGGATGTGGAACAACTTCCCCACGTTTACGCTTTCTTGTGCTGATTCTCGCCGGCGGCGATGGCGCGGCGTCGCCGTCCTATCGGGCGAGCAGTTGTGCCGCTTCTCGCCGGCGGCCATGGCGCGGCGTCGCCATGCTCTCGGGTGAGCTGTTGTGCCGCTTCTCGCTGGCGGTATCAGCACGGCGTCGCCGTGCTCTCGGGCGAGCTGCCGGGCTGCATAGTGCACACCACACCATTGCATACCGCCTCGTGCGCTGATGAGCCACGCACTCCCGCGACCTGCAAGCTGCTGCACACCACGCCACCAGCGCCACATGCGTGCACCAGCAGCTAGCTGCACATCACGGACAACGTCCTCGCCGCCCGCCAACGCGGCCATGTTTGCTTGGCAGCCGAGAGGGATTAAGGAGCGGAGATTATTCACGAGCATGCTAAGTGGGATTATGTTGGCTAATTGCGGGCCTTGCGGGATTGCCCACATAACCCTCGTACCTCAGTGATTCACTCGTGGACGCCCACGTAGTTGATTAAGTGGGCTAAATTTGCGGGCGCCACGGGTAGCCCACTCCCACCTGTGCCCCGACATGCGTTGCCGGCTCCACATGGCACCTATATATGTCCGAAATCCACAAGATCCACATGCCCTCGTACACCTCATGCATACAACACGGTCGGCACAACCTGGGCACAAGGCCACCATGAGCGACGGCGGCGGTAGGTAGGCGCAATGGAGAGGCCGTCACGGCGCATCACCAAATCCTCCTACGGTCGAAATCCACAAGATCCGCGACCCCCCATACTCCTCATGCATATACCACGGTCGGCGCAAGGTCACCGCGGGTTAAAAAGGGGATGACGGTGAGGATTGGATTCTAGGAGAAGTCCGGTATACTCTAAAACGATGATATACCCAAAATCAAATTTTAGTTAATACCTAACATGTTTGATTACACCCATTGCAACACACGGGCACTTTAAAAATTGTGAGATGTAAAGATACAAAATTGGAGCAGTGGAACTGAGAGAAGCGCAGAACGAGACAAACACAAGGATTATTTTTTCTAGACATGTGGTTTTTTCTACTATAACACATGTTTCTTTCCCCATAGCAACGCATGGGTATTTAGCTAGTACTGAATAAGACGGCTAGAGACCCAAACATGAAAGTGCTTTGTATTTTCATCCTCATCAATGGTATTTTTAGTTTTGGATCACGTCTTCTATTTGTTAATTCTGCATCTAATAACGCGCCAAAGGGTAGCGCGAGAGAGGACGGTGTTCTTCGATCATGTCAATGAACGAGATGATAGCTTCGAGTTGTGCTCCGTAACAAAATTACATATGAGCTGCCACCTATCGCCTGGCTGCTCCTCCAACTGTTACACGTTCGTTTGGCACACGGAACAAATGGCCTGCCGTGTTTTTCACTTGCCGATGAATCGAAATGTACCTCTTTTTTCTGAAGAAATACAGCTAGAACAGTTGGGGGATCAACACTTGCAAGGCAAGTTTCAGAAAAAAAGAGAAAGAACTTGCAAGGCGGCACTAGTACGAGTAGTCTCCTTCCCGGACGTTGACTATTTGACTATGATGGTACTACTCCATAGCCCATAGGCATAGTCAAACCTTGGAATTACCTACTCTCGTGATGCTACTCAAACCTTGGAAACTACTACCTGCTCTCGTGATACTAGTATTGTAGGAACTGTCAAGTGTCAACGTTAGAACTGAACCTTGGAATATTGTAAGAATGGATAGAAAACGGTCAGTCAAATTCTCTGAAACATACTCCAGCTGCTGGTGTTGTATGGTGGTAGCCTTGGGATTTCAGATGGCAGCAACCTAGAGCCTGCTTACATGTGCATATCAGTTCAGTTGTTCAGTCCAGAAAGGTGGCGAAAACAGAACGGTTGATTAAGCATTTATTTTCGCGGGAAACAGTAACAAATTAGCTCGCCGTTTCATAATTTATTTCTCGACATGGAATGGAACGAACAGCCGTCAAGACGAGCCTTCAAGTTCAGGCAACTACAGATCAAATCCATTATCCACGCGACAATACTTTGTCGCTGCCAGTGCATCACAGCAGTAGGCCTCTGTAGTTTATGAGTACTGCTCCGGAGTTCTTCTCTGAAACCCAGCTTGATCGATGACGCATCAGATTCTCTGTTGTTTAATTTGGTCTCGGCCAAGAGAACAGAAACAGTGGGAGGCCGCTGCTTGCTGAAAGTCGTTTATAATTGGAGGGACACACCCGAAAACAGGACACCTGTTTATCTAAAAAAAAAAGGACACCTGTGTAAGAATACGACACGATTTAGAGAATTTTTTTTGATACAGGGATCTTTATTACTTAAAGAGTTTTAAGTATTACACCCGGCCTCTGCATAGTTAGGATGCACATAGCCCTACCAAATTCATAAGTCTCGAAGCAATAAAAAATAAAAGGCGAATTACATATCAAAATGAGAAATTGTAGAGACGCCTATGAGGCTATGACGGTGGTGGTGGAGGGCCAATCCGGAAATTATGCTGCCATCCATGTTGGGAAAAGAACTCCCTTGCCGCAGCCTCCAACCGAGAGGACACCTTCAGAAACAGGTCACGGTGCTCCACACGCTGTAGGGATGACCATGATCGTAGTGTAGCCGTACACCGGTAGATAACCTGCATAACAGAAGTGTTTTTATCATTAAAAATCTTGTCATTTCTACTTAGCCATAGCGACCAAATAACGACAATCGCTTCCACCCTAATAAGAAGTTTAAACCTAGAGTCCACTCCGTTTAGCCAGTTGCCGAAAATATTCGCAATGCTACGTGGGGGGAATAAGGTAGAACCTATCTGGATGGCTGACCATATAGATCTAACAAATTCGCACTGTAAGAATAAATGTTTAATTGTCTCATCATGATGACAAAAGACACACTTTTTACTTCCGTGCCAATTGCGTTTGGCAAGGTTATCTTTTGTAAGAATTATCACTCGACGAAGATACCATGCAAACACTTTAGTTTTTAGCGGGATCTTCATCTTCCAAATTTTCTTATTTTTATCGACTGGAACAGCAGGATGGATTAACGCCTTGTACATAGAATCAACCGAGAATATACCATTCTTGTTGAGCTTCCATAAAAATTTATCCGGGCCTTGTGTCAGCTGGACCGAGTCTAGCCGCAATAGCAGAGCATTCCAAGATGCTTGCCTAGGACCAAATAAACTTCTTCTGAACGAAACATTCGGTGGGGAAGTTCCCATCACCTTAGCGAGCGTGTCACCTTGTTCCGCACAATATTGTACAAGGCCGGATATTATTCTCGGAGTGTGGTTTGGCCTAGCCAGGTATCCTCCCAGAACCTAATTTCTGAACCATCCTTAATAGAGAAAGATCCATGCGGGAAGAATAACTTCGTAGTGGCCATAAGACCAGCCCATAAGTGGGAATCACCAGGTTTCCAAATAACCTGAGATAACGCTTGAGATCCCACATACTTTCTCCTGAGAAGGGTTCACTAGTACAGAACGACACATCGGATACCCCTCTATGGAAACGGCACGAGTTAGGCGACGGAGAATCGCGCTTTCTGCGTGAGAAAACCCGCCCCGCCAGGCAAGCTAGGCCGTGTCTCGTCCTTCATAGGCAACGGTCGCGAATTATTAACCGTTGCCGATATGTTGGTAACGGAGTTTCTTGTGACTCCGTGTGCGATATGTTCTTCAATGGCATCGGACATTTGTATACAACCGTTGGCGAGGTTGCGTATATAAAATTCCTTTTTAGCACTATCTTGGATATTATAAAAGACTGTCGATTCGCCCTTGTTCCTCTGCTCCAGCTTGTTTTTACTCTGCACTCATGTCCTCCATGGCCAAGAGCATGAGCTCGTCGGGGAGATCGAATGCGTCCTCCTCCTGCGTCGCCGGGGCCGGGTCAGATCTGCCGCTTGTGAAGTGCGTTTGCTGCCGCTGTCGGAACGCGATTCGTCGAGTGTCGCGTTCGGATCTGAACCCAGGCCGGATCTACTTCAAGTGTCCAAATCACAGGGTTAGTTCGACGCTTCGACCAATTTTGATTGATTCTATTCTATGTGTGATGCTGATTTGTCTCTGGATTCGATTTACCATTTGGCTGGGGAGGGGCGAAGAGTATTCTGGGAGCTGTGATTATTTTTTTTGGATTGAAGATTATGTTGAGATGCTGCTTGCTAATGTCGTCGAAGTGGAAGCTGCAGAGCTGGAAAATGTAGCCTTGATAGTCAAGAAGGCGAACATGGAGATGAAGCCGCACACTGCAGCAGCTCTAGCTGGTTTGGCATGGAGCCCAACAAACACTTCTACTAAATCTGACCATCTTGTTGCTGTGCGCAAGGAGCGGCATAAAGGAACAGAAATAGCTCAGTTAAATGTTCTTGTGAGCATTCCTAGAATGATTTTGTGTGCTTGTGTGCTGCTGTTAGGTGTGAACTTGTATGCAGCAATGAAAATCAGTAGAATGTATTAGGTTCGTATGCAGCTATGCAAATCAGTACAATGTATAAGGTTCGTATGCACTTTGAAAATCAGTAGAATTTATTAGGTTCGTATGCAGCTATGCAAATCAGTACAATGTATTAGGTTCGTATGCACTTTGAAAATCAGTAGAATGTATTAGGTTCGTATGCAGCTCCGGAAATCAATAGCACACAGTAGTTGTGAACTTGTATCCAATGGAAACGGTTATATAAAATGTCCGTTGCCAATTGGGCGCTTATAAATGTACTGCCGACAGAGCAAACCATCAGTCTCATTCTCACTCCCTCACTGTCTATCTTTCAACCCTAGCCGCCGCACACTGTAGCATTTTGCTCTCCTCACTCTCTCATGGCTTTCTCTGCCGGCGCTTCTAGATCCCGCCATCGCAGCCGCGGCTCTAGTGGCCGCACCGATCTAGCTGCATCCTTTCGTGATGAGGCAGATCTGAAGCCGGCTGTGATGCGGCAGGTGTGGGAGCGCGTCAGGCTGATCACCTGCGGTGATGCCCCGCGTCCTCTGGGCCACGCGGAGCTGAAACAGATCATTCGTCGGGTGGTGATGCAGCAGTTGTGGCGGATCCGCCATCAACGGAGGCCGGTCTGGAGGCCGCCGTCCACGGAGGAGGAGGTGGCCGATCTGGAGGCGCCGTCCACGGTGGAGGAGGTGGCCGATCTGGAGGCGCCGTCCACGGAGGAGGAGGTGGCCGATCTGGAGGCGCCGTCCACGGAGAAGAAAATATGAGGTCTAAATCGCTCAGCTCATGAACTAGTTCATCAATTGGTTTTATATTAGATTGTTCATCAATTGTGTTGTCTCTATATGTCATATTCTGCAGCGGCATAGGCAAGATCTCATGAACTAGAGATGCTCTATTTTGATATGTGATTGGTATTAGGAACTAATGAAATGTTCTATTGGTTTTATATTAGATTGTGAATAATTTCGGTCAATTGTGCTCTGTTTTGATTTGTGATTTGTATTAGCAACTCATGAAATGTTCTATTGGTTTTGTATTAGATTGTGAATTATTTCGGTGACACTGTCCAAGATGGAGTGATTTGTATTAGCAACTCATGAAATGTTTTATTGGTTTTGTATTAGATTGTGAATTATTTCGGTGACACTGTCCAAGATGGAGCAAGCCTCAAAATGAAGAATTTGGCAAAATATATTTGCTACGAAGGCTTGCGATCTCGGTATGGTTTCATGTTTTTAGTTTCTCCATCTATCTTCAGGATGTGTAGCAATTATGCTGCATATGTGATTTGGAGAAGCATGAAACCACTACTTGGAGAGCGAGCTGAGGAAGAAGGAGAAGAGTGGAGGACTATAAATGGACAGTGAGCTGAGGAAGAAGGAGACGTCTCGATATGTGTAATTGATCATCTTTTGATGCTATGTAATGGTTACAATTGTTATATACATTATGAATGGATTTGTTAGCATTGTTGTGCTTCTGCTGTCAGATTTTAAATGTCCAGTGGCAACTCTATTACAGCTCTAGGCTTATGAAGAAACCACAACGCAAACGAGTTGAAACAGAATCTCCGTTTCTAATGTTCCGATACATCGGAAACAGAGGTCTGGGCACAACCGTTGCCAAATGGAGACCTCGTCGGAAACGGTGTTTTACCTCCGTAACCGATGAGGGCCTTCACATCAGTCACGGAGGCGGGGACACGAACCCTTTTTCCGTTTTCGATGGGGTTTTTGGCCCGTTTCCGATGTGTCATTCTGTACTAGTGGTTTGCTAAACACCATCTTTAGCAAGAAGCTTGAAGATCCATTTACCAAGCAGGGCTCGATTCTTGACCTCAAGGTCATGAACACCGAGTCCTCCTTGGTCCTTGGGACAGCAAAACACACTCCACTTAGTCAGTCGATATTTTCTTTTCTCACTATCACCTTGCCAAAAGAATCTTGATCGGAAGTAGTCCAATCGTTTTAAGACTCATTTCGGAAGTTGGAAGAAAAAAATCATATACAGTACCATGTTTGTTAGTACTGAGTTTGTGAGAACTAATCTTCCTCCCAAGGATAATAGTTTGCCTTTCCAGCTATTTAAACGGATTTGAAGTCTCTCCTCTACCAATTTCCATTCCGCATTTGTGAGTCTCCGATAGTAGATCGGAATACCTAAATAGTTGATAGGAAACTGGCCTTGCCCGCAGCCGAATAAATCAACATACAACGAGGCATTTTCTTGGGCCTCACCAAAGCAGAACAATTCACTCTTATGAAAATTTATTTTAGACCCGATAATTGCTCGAACGCGGACAAAATGAGCTTTAAATTTCGAGCTTTCTCAATGTCATGTTCCATAAACAGAATTGTATCATCGGCGTATTGAAGAATGGATAAGCCACCATCAACGAGATGCGGTATAACACCTTCAATTTGGCCATCAGCCTTTGCACGTTCAATCATAATTGCCAGCATATCAGCCACTATATTAAATAACATTGGCGATAGCGGATCACCTTGTCTCAGTCCCTTTTTGGTCTGAAAGTATTTACCAACGTCATCATTGACTTTAATGACTACACTTCCTCCCGAAACAAAGCTATGAATTAACGCACGCCACTCTTTAGAAAAGTCTTTCATTCTGAGGGTCTGCTGAAGGAAAAACCATTTAACTTTATCATAAGCTTTTTCAAAATCTATTTTCAGAATTACCCCATTCAATTTTTTCCTATTTAGTTCGTGAACTGTTTCGTGTAGGATTGCCACCCCATCTAGAATGTTCCGTCCTTGCATGAAAGCATTTTGGGAAGGACGAACCACATGGTCTGCCACACAAAATTCAACCGGAACAATTCTAATTGTCCATCATGAAGGCAGCCAAACAACTGAAGAAGATCGGCCTTGATAACATCCCAGAAGTTCTGGTAGAATTCAGCCGGAAAACCATCAGGCCCAGCGGCTTTGTTGTGTTCCATATGGAAAACCGTCATTCTCACTTCATCCTCTGAATAGAGGGCAGTAAGTAGGGTATTTTCCTCCTGTGAAACCTGGGTATATCATTAGTCTTATTAGAGATAGATTAGGTTTACCGAGTTCATCTTGTATTCGGAATCATTAGTCTTATTACCCTCCAAATCTTTTACTGTATATCTCTACTATATAATACGGCTTAAGGTGGTGATGGTACGTCGCGGCTGTTTTGCGTTTTACCCCCTAACAAAACTGGAAATCAACCCGCAGTCCGAAAGCCACGCGAGCCCAGCCCCGAAACGTCAATCGTCATTTTTTTCCAGTGCCGCACAGAGAGAAAAAACCGAGGTATGCGGCCGCGCTGGGATTTGACGCCGACGCTCCTTCCGGTCGTCCTCCTTCCGCTCCCTAGGCCTCCTTCCGCTCTGTCCCTGCTTCCGTATTTTGAGCTACTCCTTCACCGCTGGCCCCTGTTTGCTCCGCCGCCGTCCTGAGGGACCTAATCCCATCAGAGCTCGCCCGTTGTCGCCGCCGCCACCCATCTGCCCGTCCTTCTCCGAATACCTACAACCGAGAGAGCTGCCGCACAGAAATACACCGCCTCTGACGAGCGAGCTGCTCCTCCATGACGCTGCTCGCCAGCGCGGCGAGATCGTCCTTCATGAGGAGGCGGCAGGGACAAGACAAGGGGAAATCTCATCGATACGAGCCACCAGCAGCTGCTCGTCAATGCCTCCACCGTCTTCCTGCTACTCGACCTCTCCCCCGACCTCCGCCTGCCACAAGACTTGTAGCTACCTGCTGATCTGAAGAACACCCTCAGCACGATCTACTTTGCTGCATCAAGCAACGCCTATAGCAGCCGGCTGCCGTGCATAAGCGCGTGTAGCGATAAGTAAGGATCTCCAGAACCACTGCGTCTTTGTCTTTTTATTTCTGTGAAAACTGTAGTCAAGTGAATAATAGAAAATAGATCAAAGGGACTTGAGAATTTTCTTTTGTGTGGCTTGGTGAATAACACAACTGCATGTTATATTGATGTTACTCGAGGATAACACCTCTTATACATGAAGGATCTGTACTCGATAGCAGCTAGATCAGCTAAAATTGTGAAGTATGAACTTAGAGTATAAGCACATACGTAATGCTCATGATGCTTTAGATTTTTTACTTTGATTCTACACGATGTTTCCTTATTTCTTGATGCTTTATTTCTCACTGTGTGTATGGAGTCAAAGAATTCAGATTTGTACTAAAACTTGTGTCAAAACAAAATTAATTGTTGATAAGTATGTGTGCCTCCTATTCCAGTATTCAAAAATTTGTGATGTCCGTGCTTGTCATCTTAAAGCAATGGCCAAACAGAATTATTTAACATTAGTTCAGGATAGGTCACCATGTTAAATATCTAAAGTTGTATAAAAAACGAACTAAGCACGTCTTATGAGATATCAACGTAGCATTCATCTTTCTTGTTCTGTTTCATCTTTTTTATCCTTTGCAACACACGTGTCACTTGCTTGTCATGTCATGGAGGTTATTTATCAGATATTGCGAAAATGATTACTTAAATGTTTTTTTTTTAGATAAAAGGGTTCCCCCTAGTTTCGTTGAAACTTAGAATCAGAGTTTACATCGTTAATATGTCCACGAGCCACGCCCACACAGAAAACAGAAAAAGGAAACAGAGCACAAGCTCAACACCAGTCTAGACTACACCGCTAACCACCACAGGATCGAAAAAACAGACAAGGCAAACTGGCTACACACACGCAGAGCCAACACCTTACACCCCGCAGAACGTCGGAATCATCATCCGGCACATCTCCGCTTGCTTGGCATCAAACTCAGCTCGCTCAGCATCAGACTCCTCCGGGGTCTCAATCCTGGGTGTATCTTGAACATCACGTCCAGGCGATGCGAAGTAGCTCCCCCCGCATCTTGTTCAGAAGAAGCGCGTTTCTTGCCAACAGTTCGGCGACAGCATCTTTGGAGAGAATTTTTCCAGAGATGCAGATCCGCGGCCACTCTTCTCCAGATGTCCTTCACCCCTGGCCATGTTTTTCCCTGAAAACAGATTTCGTTACGCAACTTCCAAATCGCCCACAAAACCGCAGTGCAAACTACGTTTATGGCAGCATTCTTATTATTACTCAACCACTAACGAGCCACAGATTCAAAATCTGCACCCACCTCTACTCCAACCATATCAGAAATGACAGGCCAAATAAGCTTAGCAACAAAACAATCAAAGAATAGATGGTGGCAAGACTCAGGTTCAGAGCAAAATAAGCAAGTTTGATCATCAACAGTTCTCCTTTTCGCCAAATTATCTCTTGTTAAAATTTTGTTATTAGCCAATAACCACAAGAAAACATGGACTCTGGGAGGAACATTCAATTTCCAGACAGCTGGTGTATGAACGGGGACAACCCATCTATTGTTGATGATGGCGTAAAACGAACTAACACTGTAAGTACCAGAGGCTTCATAAGCCCACAGAGGCATATCCTCTTCATCGTTAAGTATAACAGTGCTAACCAATTGGCACAGTTCCTGCCACCGAATAAACCGGTCAGGGGACACACACCTCCTAAAGGTGAGTTTAAGATCAACCCCATCCCAGACCTGTGCGACAGTACAATTTTGTTCATTAACAATAACAAAGATGTCCCAGAACAAGATGGCCAGGCTACAATTATCTAACCATACATCGCTCCAAAATCTCACTTTTTCGCCTGAACCCACATGCCATCTAAAACCCATTTTAGCAGCACTTGCCGCCCACATCACTCCTTTCCAAAAAGGAGAACATGGTGAGGGTTGAGCACATAAAATGTTTGGGGACAGGTCATACTTATGATCTACAATTAACCTCCATATCTTATTATCATCCATGTGATATCTCTTGATCCAAGAGGCTAAAAGACAGAGGTTAAAATCACGCAAATTTTGAACACCAAGGCCACCAAACTCCTGTTTAAGACAAACCATGTCCCAATTGGCTAGGTGATATTTTTTCTTATCTTCAAAGTCATTCCATAAGAAATTAGACATTTGAGAAGTAATGGCTTTAATCGCCCATTTAGGGAATTTAATAACCGACAACAAGTACATGGGAATGCTAGCAATGCAAGCTCTCAAGAGCACAAGTCTACTTTTATAGTTCAGTAACTTGCCCCTCCATCCCCCGTACCTTTTAATAGTTTTATCAATCACAGGCTGTAAGTCTTCCTTCTTAAGTTTGGAATAATGCAAAGGCACACCCAAATATTTACATGGAAACAAAGACAGCTTACAACAGAAGATCTGAGCAAAGACATTAGCCTGATCAGGTTCAACATGAATAGTCATTAGATCAGATTTATGATAGTTAATTCTCATGCCTGACATACCCTCAAAACAGGACAAGAACCACTTCAAGTTTCTAGCAAAGTGCTCTTTACTCTCCAAAAACAGGATAGTATCATCAGCATACTGAAGGCTGATGATACCACCTAGGATAACTTGAGGCAACAAACCCCAATCAACCCCAGGCGAGCAGCTTTGTATAACATTTTAGTAAAGACATCAGCAACAAGATTAAAAAGAATCGGAGAGGATGGATCACCCTGCTTCAACCCTTTCCCAGCTTTAAAAAAGGAGCTGTTAATGTCGTTAATTCTCACACAGAAAGATCCACCTACCAGGAGGCTTTTGATCCAGCCCCTAACAACTGGACCAAACCCTCTCGAACATAGCATCTCGTCCAAAAAATCCCAATCAACCCTATCATACGCCTTTTCGTAGTCCAGTTTTAAAACCAGAGCACTTTCACCCCTAGAGTGAGCAGCGTGAATAAGTTCTTGGGCAGCAACAACACTCTCTAAAATAAATCTACCTTTTAAAAAGGCAGTTTGATTTTTAGAGATAATCCTATTACCAACAGGAGAAATCCGATTAGTAATAGCTTTGGAGATGATTTTCAAACTAACATTTCCTAAACTAATAGGTCTAAATTTTTTCATCTCCCGAGCATCCTGTTCTTTCGGAATCAACGTAATAATAGCATAATTGAGCCTGGCAACATTCAAAGAACCAGATTCAAAATCTCTCACTAATCTCATAAAATCATTTTTAATAAGGTCCCAGATCTGGGCCAGGAGCACCACTGGCATAAGAATCAAAGATAGCTTTCCTAATTTCCTCCTCACTAAAAGGCTTCTCAAGCATTTCATTTTCCTCATCCGTGATTAAATCCTCAGGGTCCCAGAAATGGTCCCCTAAGCGAACACTGGATTTTACCTCCGCAGCAAATAAATCTTTATAAAAATTAGAAGCTACTTCTAACATTTCTTTATTTGTTTCAACAGGCCCGGAAGGACCATCCAGAATTGAAATATTCTTCTTCCTTCTCCGTTGGCTAGCAATAGCATGGAAGTAGGAAGTATTACGATCACCCTCAGAAATGAATCTATCCCTAGACCGCTGCCAAGCTTTAATCTCATCTTGTTTCAAAATATTATCAAGAACCCCACGAATTTGGGACATTCCCATTTTTTCAACATCATTCAACAAATTCGACTCAGCAAACGTATCTAAGATATCGTATTCCTGAATCAGATCATTTTTCAGCTTTTTATTAGCAGCTTCAACATTAATACTCCAACCTTTACTCTTTTTTCTAAGCAAGCGAAACTTAAATTGCCAAATATCGATGGCATCAGTGAACACACAAGGAGTATTCCAGACCTCATTCACTAACGCAATATAATCGGCGTGCTCCAGCCACCATTTCTCAAAACGAAAAAGTTTCGGAGGGGAGAGTGATCCGTCCCAGTATCCAACAAAAGAGGGGAATGATCACTAACAGGTTTAGGAAGGGCTTTAACAGTAGTGAGAGGAAAGTAATTTCCCAGTCAGTACTTGCCAAAAATCTATCCAAAGTAGCCATAATTAAATTATCTTGATTATTAGACCAAGTATAGCTCATGTTAGACAGTTTTAAATCAATCAAAGACCATTTGTTAATCCAATCATTAAACAAGAACGCCCAATTATTATTAATGACACCATTACTCTTATCAGAACTATTTCTAACCAAATTAAAATCACCCCCAATAAGAGTAGGCACAGCGCTTCTTTCCATGATATCATGGAGTTCAGCAATGAATTGCATTTTAAATTCGTAGTAAGGAGTACCATACACAATCACAAGTTGCCAAACCAGGTTCTCCCGTTTATCCAAAACAACAACCGACAAACAAAACTTATGACAGGAATGACTGATTATATCAAACAAATCATCCCTGAAACCCACCAAAATACCCCCAGCAGTTTTATTGGCAGGCAACTCCAGCCAGGAGAAATCCCAACGACCAGAGATGAAATTAAGAAAGGACAACGAAAACTTCTCACATTTGGTTTCCAGAAGGCCAATAAACTCAAGTTTAAACTTGGCGATCAGGTCGGCAATAGATTGTTTGCGGCCAGTTTTACCTGTGCCTCTAACATTCCAAATTCCCCCTATCATGGATAATTTTCTTGTTTTTCCTACTTCTAACTACAGTCCAAGGTGTAATGTGAAAACCAGACTCTGGATCAGGCAACTGATCAGACTCCGAAACACCAATCATGGACTTATGGGAAGAACAAGGCGCCGACTGATCAAGCAATTGATCTTCAGCAGAAACATCTAAATTAACTGGTAACACAAATTCAGGATTATCAGTGGCAAATTTATGATTAAGAAGAACTTCTTTATCAATTAACAATTGCGCATTAACCATTTTTTCCTCATGTGTGTCACCAAACGATAAATCAACAGAAGTAGCCATATCAACTAAGGAAGTAGTTCCGAGAACAGCAAAAGAATTACCTTTAAAGTATGGGGGCACCTCAAGATTCCTCCTCATTTGGTATTCTTTAGCCTTCTCAATAATATTGACATCACTGTTTAACCTTGCGCTTCTCCTCGCAGCCACAGTAGGACCCCATTTGGACTTCTTCACTGTCGGGATAGCCACTTCAGGTGGCTGAAATGCTTCATCCAGGAAGGGAAGTAATGTTTTCTTCACACTGCCCAACCGATCGCAAGTTCCCTGATCCAAGCATTCCATTTGGTTATCTGCATCATCATCAACTTGTTCTTCATCAGATTCTTCTTGAATTTCGTTTAGAAGCTGAGAGCAGTATTCCATGCTAGGAGTTTTTTCACCCAATTGAGCTAGAGCGAAACTGTCCAGCTCATCAACATCAATGTGCACTGGAGGTTCCTGGTGGCTCTAGGTCAATAGTGCCAGAAACAATGCTTGTACGTCACACGTCAGTTGGGAACCCCAAGAGGAAGGTATGATGAGTGCAGCAGTAAGTTTTCCCTCAGTATGAAACCAAGGTTTAATCGGACCAGTAGGAAAACGAGGTTTGCTTCGAAGGTGTTGGTGAAGGAGTGTAGTGCGGCGCAACACCAGGGATTCCGGTGCCAACGTGGAACCTGCACAACACAACCAAATTACTTTGCCCCAACTTAACAGTGAGGTTGTCAATCTCACCGGCTTGCTGAAAACAAAGGGTTAAACGTATCGAATGGAAAATGATGTTTGTTTGCATAAAACAGTAGAGAACAATGATTGCAGTAGATTGTATTTCAGATGTAAAAGAATGGACCGGGGTCCACAGTTCACTAGTGGTGTCTCTCCAATAAGATAACTAACATGCTGGGTAAACAAATTACAGCTGGGCAATTGACAATTGATAAGTGCATATATCATGCATGTGTGAGCTGTGGTGTCTACTATGAGATTCATTTGGGCATTACGACAAAGTACATAGACCGCTATCCAGCATGCATCTATGCCTAAATAGTCCACTTTCCGGTTAACATCCGTACCCCTTCCAGTATTAAGTTGCAAGCAACAGACAATTGCATTAAGTAATGTGCGTAATGTAAACAACATTCATCCTTGAATAAATCATTGCTGTTTTACCCCTAGTGGCAACAACACATCTACAACCTTAGAACTTGCTGTCACTATCCCAGGTTAAATAGAGGTTGAACCCAACTATCATGCATAAATACCCCCTCTTGGAGTTACAAGTATTCACGTGGCCAAGGCTTCAACAAGTAACGGAGAGCATGCAAGATCACAAATGACATAGACATGATAATATAATATTCAGCTCCACATAGGTATCAATATAAGTCAGATCCCAGCAAACACAACATGTAGCATTACAATAAGATGATCTTGATCATGATAGGCAGCTCACAAGATCTAAACATGATGGCACAAGTGGAGAAGACAACCATCTAGCTACTGCTATGGACCCATAGTCCAAGGATGAACTACTCACGCATCACTCCGGAGGCGGGCATGGCGATGTAGAGCCCTCCGGTGATGATTCCCCTCTCCGGCAGGGTGCCGGGAAGAGCTTCAGAAACCCCCCGAGTTAGGGTTGACGACGACGGCGGCAGCGAATATGTTCTGGATGAAAGGCTCGGTGTTTTAGGGTTTTCGCGTCTCGGGGAATAAATAGGCGAAGGGGTGATGTCGGCGGACCCCCTGTCGTGGGTTTGTCACGTCAGGTGTCATAGATGACTTCGTAGGTGTGGGATTACGCGAGTCAAGCATCTCCGAGCTTGGGATCGCAGGAACAAAGATCAACACAGATTTACCCAGGTTCGGCCCCCTCAATGTGAGGTAAAAGACCTACTTCCTGCCTACCCTAGATTGGTATTGATATGATAATCGAGGTGTTACAATGGAGGCGATCCGATCTGGTACTCGCCGTATGAGCTAGGGTTTGGGGCTTGATAGCTTGACCCGCTCTAAGTCCTGCGAGTCCTCTTTATATACACAGAGGCTCGCTAGGTTACAAAAGGAAACTTCCCCATAAGGAATACATCCACAGAGGCCTACTCGGAGACTACTTGGTCTTCACGTCCTCCGGGATTTGTCTTCTAGATCTTTCTCCTTATGGCGGTTCAATATTGGGCTTGTTCCCAAGTGGGCCTTCATCCGTGCGAGTAAGTTAAGTCGCACTGGGCCGCGGGTTAATCCAGAAAGTATTCCCCCGACATTAGCCCCCAAGCATGGCCTGAACTTCATAGTACTTCTTGATCTTGAATGCTTAGGCCGTGCTTTTCCTTGTTTCCAATCTGCGGCTTATAACTCTTCTTGGCGACTCAAGAACGCGACTTATCCTTTCTTGACGGTTGATTTTCAGATCTAAACGTCTTCCACGTCTGGGTTATTTATCTTGACTCATCGTTTTTCCCGCGTTCTGCATCAAGTCCTGTATTACGCATCCGCTACTCCTTTCCGCCGCCTCCAATCTCGCTTCTCGTACTCACAATCCTTCGGTGGATATCTCCGTTGATCCGAGAAAAATGTCTCGCCGCAAGTGCAACTGGGAAGGCTCGTGGGTCGACGAAGATTTCCTGGAATCCCTATCTGCACGGGGCCTTCTTCCGCCAAAAGATCAATGCGAATGGCGGGCGGCTGGCGAGGAGGTAATCCCCAATCCTCAACCAGGAGAAATAGTGATTTTTGCGGAGCATGTTGAGCGCGGGTTCAAACCCCCAGGCTCTCTCTTCTTCCGCTCCTTGATGCAGCGGTTAGGTCTCCGCTTCCATGATATTGGCCCTAATTCGATGTTGCAAGTGAGCAACTTCCACGTCCTCTGCGAAGATTATCTGGGCGTCCCGCCTTCAATAGATTTCTGGCTTGCTCTTTTCAATTGCAATAGTCAAAGGGAAACCACAGATGGTCCTTTTCTCCAATGCGGCGCCATTTCCTTCCAACGCCGTAGGGGTAGTATCTTCCCAAAACTAACTCTCGCCAAGAAAATCAAGGAGTGGCAAAGGACATTCTTCTATTGTAAAAACACTTCTCCTGAGGGTGAAATTCCTCTCCCTCTTTGGTCTCCTCTTCCCTTCGAGGCTACCGATGCTTTGTTTTCCAAACCTGATCCTTCTTCGTTACCCTTTGTCGAATCCCTTCTAGACAAGGTGAGAGCGCTGACACTCCATGGTCTCACTGGATTAGATCTCATATCTTGCTGGACTAAATGGCGAGTTCAGCCTGTGAGTCGCCGCTCGCGGCTTATGATGGATTTCACTTGTCATGCAAATGACGTCGATCGCACTTGCCCTGAAGATTGGGACAAAGGGGAGTGGATAAATTTCATTCG
The DNA here is from genome assembly GCA_947311845.1 of Poa pratensis. Taxonomy (NCBI): domain Eukaryota; kingdom Viridiplantae; phylum Streptophyta; class Magnoliopsida; order Poales; family Poaceae; genus Poa; species Poa pratensis. The sequence continues at coordinate 3,434,896 of CAMZMU010000047.1, forward strand.
CCGAGTGACGGACGAGGATATTGACTCGTATGACAACGTCGGACTTGCTCCCTTCTGGGCTGAGCACAAGCCTTTTGTGGTAATGTTTACTTGTCACTTGTTTCCTCGAAAATTCCTTTCCCAAAAATTGATTATTTCTGACCTGAGCTCCTTTTCAGATCGATCCCTATTTCTGGGTTCTTCCTTCAGAGGACGTCGACTTGAACCAAGGATCCGTGGCTGAGTCGTCAAGGCAAGCCGCAGCCTTTGACGAAGATACAGTTATGCACGAGGGTAGTGCTTCTGAAGAGGAACAACAAATGGCCGACGCTCTTTTGTCTTCGACTCCAAATACACCTTTCCTGGAACTTCCTGAGGTGCCTCGCAGGTCCTCGAAACGTATTTTATGCCAGAGCTCAGAAGACCCCACGCAGCCTGAGAAACGTCGCAAAGCCTTGGCATTACTGGCAGAAACAAGAGCTGCCAAATCTTTAAAACTTGCTGATCCCAACAAGGCTACTTTTTCTTCCGAAACTGCTGCAGAGGATTGCTTCTCAATAAGCTCGGGTAATTGTTTGCGACTCTTCTCCTCTCTTTTTGTTTTTACGTATTTCTGGCAAGGAATTGCTGATCACTACTTCTTTTCATACTCTGTAGGTTCAGATTTGCAAGGTTTATCTTCTCCTTCTTCTGGTTGCCTGATGAAGAGTATCCGTGTCGCCTCTGGGTATGGTTCGCCTTCCTTTTAATGTTGCGGCTCTGCTAGGTCAGCTTATTAACCCATCAATGTTTTGCAGGGCTATGTCTGAAGAGGCTCCCAAGTCTAATTCCCATCCCACTTCTTCTCTGCAAGCTATGAGCGAGGATGATGCTGCTGATGAAAACGTGGGAAACAGTAATGGTGCGACTCAACCAAGGCCCTCCCTGGAGGAAGGTATTGCAGACGCGGCTCCTGCCGCGACTCCAGCCGCAGCTCCATCCACAACTCCTGCTGCTGGTAGGATATCTACTGAAAATAGAATTCCAGCTCCAGGAAATAGTTCTAAGTCAATCGCAGATGCCATAATTTCTGCTGGAGACAAGCATGCTGCTCTGCTGCGCGGCTTAGTTGAGCAATTTTCTTCAAGTCGCCAGGTACATATACCGTAGCCCCCAAGGATCAAAACCTTGTGTCATCGCACGGGGTGTTGATTCTTTTCCTGCTTCAAATCTCGAGCCCCCAAATTCCTGGATAATTTACCTATGCGTTTTGCTCTGTTTGTTTTCAGCGTGAACTGTCCTTGCTTGATGCTTCTGGCTCAATAAAGGGTAAAGGCATTTCCATAGACCATCCTGAAATGATGCAGTCTCGCCTGGAGCAGCATAATGAGGTCATTAGGGACCAAGATCAGGAAATAAAATCTCTCAAAGGTCAACTCGACTCCTGCGAAGAGCAATTTAAAGAACTTGAAGCTGATATGCAGCAGCGACTCATGGAGAAAGACGAGGTCATTAGATCTTTGCGAGAAGGACTGGCTCTTAAAACTGAATTGATTGATCGCCTGAAGGGAGACCACGCAAAGGAACTCGCCGCGCGAGATGAAAAATATAACTCGCTGCTCAAAGCCTTTGAGGGTTTTGGCTCCATGGTCAAATCAGCCGTCCTGCAGCTTGCTGGTTGGTCTTGTATTCCTTTAATCATACATATTTTGGGTAACCACTCGTTAGTCTCTGACTTGTTTCTTGCCTTTTCTTTCTTTGACATAGGACCTGAGGCCCCAGTGTCCCGCTCCAATTTGAAGGATCAACTGGTATATCTGTCTGACCTCAGCCAGCGCTTCTTAAAGGTTACCAAGGAAGTTATGACGGTAATCACTCCTGCGACTGATGGCCCAACATCTTGCGAGTATTGGATAAATAAACTGCTCAAGGCTCCACATTATGTCTCTGATTGGAAACGATCCTCTGCTCGCGCCGGAGCCGCGCATGTCTTGACATTGCTTCGAGCATATTATCCAGAGATAGATGTTGGCAAGGTTGCTCGCCACGGTCTGGCGATGAGCGCAGATGATACTGAACTGCCAATAAGCGAGTACTTCGATATCTGGAAAGGGATGCGCGGGTATGCCACAAAGTTTGTTGATAACTTAGACTTGGGCACTTATCTTGATAAATTCAATCTTGATGGGAGCAAGGTGTCAAGGAAAAGTCCTCAGGAGCTGAGTCATCTCGGGCTGCCTCCAGCAACAGTATCTGGTGGCCCTTCTGCTTCGTCTGGCGGCGCCCTGATTATTAGGACACCTGCGACTGCAACTGCGAGACAAGCCGCGCCAATTCCCACTCCTGTTGCTCGGAAGAGGAAAAATAAATAATGTGGGACATGCCCGTTAGTCTGTAAGATATTCATGTATCATAAACTGTATTTTTGTGACCTATAAGCAGGTTCTTTTCTTGATAATTCCATTAAGTAGACGCTCGCGCGGCTCAGTATTTCCTAGGAACATGTGTGTTCAGGGTCGAGAGCGGCCATGATAGGCAATCAAGCTCGATTGACGCCACACCCCAGTACTTTGGTCGCATAATGCAAGACGCTTCTAGCTTAAGGATTGCCACTAGTTTGGCAAAATTTGAGGTGCGATTGGTACTCGCGATGCTCGTAAGGAGCCCTCAAGGGTCAGTGATATATGAAATTCAAAAGACTCAGCGACTCAATGATAGTTGAGGCGAAACGACAAACCCTTGAATGTCAAGGGTGCCGGCTTTATTTCATAATCACTCGATGTTTTACAGGGTGTTACATGATGATGCAGGCCCTTTAATGCGGGTTTTCTATTCCCCGCAGGCCATGCATACTTGATACTCATCGCACTTAGTTGCGAATTAATACTCCTAACGGAGTGGGTTGAACACCTGATTGGTTCAATTTTGAGTCGCTAAAAGCGACTCGGGTCGAGCATGATAGCTCCGATGTATGTCTCATGTTGAAGCAGAAAGCATTGTGTTGGCGATCAGCCGCACTGAGCTGCGACTTATGTTGAGTTGAGTTTGCTTTGTAAGGTCTCACGATAACTGAGCCCCTTTGGCTGGGTTGTTGATCGAGGCTGGGTCTATGCACATGCGCCATCTCTTGTCTTCTTTTTGTATCAAGGCGACCTCTGGGGCATTATCTTGCTGATGCGCGACTTCTCGGTGGGTATTTACCATCCGGTGGCTGCATCCTGTTGGCCGCTTCCGCGGTACCTCCAACGCGACTCGTTTTGAGCTGCGATCACCGATCTGCGACTGATACCATGTGAAGAGTTGGCGATACAAGCTTCTTCTGCGAGTACTGAGCCTGCGTTCTCGCATTCTAATGCTCTCTGTCTGTCTCCATATATTGTAATAACACCGTTTGGTCCTGGTATCTTTAACTGTAGGTAGACGTAGCAGGGGCGAGCGGTAAATTTGACATAGGCTTCTCTTCCAAAGATTGCATGATATGAGCTTTTGACTGCTACAACCTCAAAGTCTAGGAGCTCTGAGCGGAAGTTCCGCTCTGTTCCAAAGCTAACTTCAAGTGTTATCTTTCCGATTGGTCGCGTAACAGCTCCTGGGATTATTCCTTGAATTTCTTTCCTGGATGGTCGCAGCCTTGTCTCGGGTATATTCATTCTTCGGAGCGTGTCTTGATATAGGATGTTTACTCTTCCTCCTCCGTCCATTAGGACCTTACTTAACTTGTATCCCGCGACTTCTGGCGTGACCACCAGAGCTGGCTGTCCTGGATCTCTTACTTCTGGGGGTGATCGCCGCGACTCCAAATAACCGATTGCTCTGTCCAGCGACGATACCTTTCTGGCGTTGAAATCTGACTGCTCTTCCGGCTTCCATCCGTCGTTTGTACCTCCACTGTATGAAACTGTCCTATGTTTCTTCTAGGTAAAACGTCAGGCTCTTGATGAGAGCTAGATTTATTCTTGTGGTGCATCGATCTGCTGCGAGCTGTATCTGGCGTGTCGCCTTCTTTCCACCTCCGGTAATAATGACATTGCGCCTTTGTGTGACCCGCTGGCCTGCCATCTCTCCTGCGATGTAAGTCGCAAGGCACGTCGAAGATCCCCTTGCAGTTATTAGGGGGTAAGGCCTTATCACTCCCTTGCTCTTGCATCTGGTGTGCGCGACATTCTGTCTTCGCGACTGGCAGTTTCCCCGTTGGGTTCTGTGATAAGCCGCCTGTCCCTCTATCTGTCTTTGCATACTTGTCAGCCGTTGCCAAAAGCTGGTCGAAACTATCAATCTTGTGCTCAGCGCGACTTAATTTGTGCACCAGCGGCTCAAATCTACAGTTCTTCTCATAGCTTGTATTGCAGCTTGTACTGTTAAGTTTTTGGCGGAGCCAAGGATCTCCGCGACTCTTTGATCCAGTCGCCGCTTGATTCGTCCTCTTTTTGAATGCATTGTCTAAGGTTTTTCATATCTTCTGTTTGGAATCTGCGAATGAACTTGTCCTTCAAGTCTTCCCATGTGTTTATTGATTTTGATGGCAGCCTTAATAGCCAATCCCTAGCTTCTCCCTGTATTGCCAAGTGGAAGTATTTTGCACGTATTTCTTGAGTCACATCAGCCCCTGTCATGCTTGCCTCGTAGTCTTCTATCCATAAGGCAGGGTCTTGGTCACTGCGATAGGTGGTGACTCGCTGCGACTCGTCGAAGTTCGGGGGGAAACGAGTGAGCCGTATTTCTTCTCCAAAACATGCTGGTCCTTTCAATAATGAATAGGAGTTTACTGGCGCTGAATCTGAATCAGTTTCAATCTGGGATGGCTGAGTCGCTCCGGACGTCCGCGACTCGCCTTCTATCTTCTTTTCTTTTTCCAATGATACCTGCAAACCTGCTAACTGGTTGACCACTTCTTCGACGCTGTACTTTCTCCTCCTCCCCATGATACCTCGTTTTGCGGCTCATTGGGCGTGACTCCATACATATTTGCTTGTTGTAAAGCAGCAGTTTGCAGTAGGTCGATCGCATGGCGAGCTTCCTTATCAGCTCGCGTGTCTCCAACCGGTGCTATCTTTGACAATATCCCTATCGCGGCGTGCACGTTGCTCTCTGGGTCGCCGTGGAACTGTGATTTCTCTCTCTCCATCTTGATCTGATGTTTTTGCTGCCAACGACGGAGTCGCCACTCTTCTTCTTGGAGTTTCTTGCGCTCAGATGTCATCTTGGTTCGCACCGCCTGGTGCTTCGGCTGGCAGTGGCGGAGTCGTCGGCCTTCTTCTTGGAGTTTTTGCGCTCAGCCGCGAGTCTTTGTGCCTCTTCACAGAGCTCCGTCCTGATAGCTTCAATCTCTTCAATCTTGAGGTCTCCTTCCTGATTTGGTAGAGATCCCCAAACAGGTCTTGATGGGACGGGGATGGGCAATCTTGCCGTAGCTTGTTGTAGCTCCTCCAACACGCGGACCCTGACCGGCCGCAGCTCCCACCGATTCGCTTCCTTGAGTCGCGTCCATAGATCTGCGACTGACGGATCCGACGAAAACTTTTACTGATCCGATGGGAACGATGTATCCGAACTCGATGCGATCTGCCTCGGGTCCCCACTCTGAGTCGTCGATGAAGGGGACCCCATTGATGTCTTCAACTTGGCCAATGGCGATGTCCTTGAAGCCTGATTTCGATCCTGCGCGGAACGTGACGCTTTTGACCGCAGGCCCCACGGTGGGCGCCAACTGTCGTGGGTTTGTCACGTCAGGTGTCATAGATGACTTCGTAGGTGTGGGATTACGCGAGTCAAGCATCTCCGAGCTTGGGATCGCAGGAACAAAGATCAACACAGATTTACCCAGGTTCGGCCCCCTCAATGTGAGGTAAAAGACCTACTTCCTGCCTACCCTAGATTGGTATTGATATGATAATCGAGGTGTTACAATGGAGGCGATCCGATCTGGTACTCGCCGTATGAGCTAGGGTTTGGGCTTGATAGCTTGACCCGCTCTAAGTCCTGCGAGTCCTCTTTATATACACAGAGGCTCGCTAGGTTACAAAAGGAAACTTCCCCATAAGGAATACATCCACAGAGGCCTACTCGGAGACTACTTGGTCTTCACGTCCTCCGGGATTTGTCTTCTAGATCTTTCTCCTTATGGCGGTTCAATATTGGGCTTGTTCCCAAGTGGGCCTTCATCCGTGCGAGTAAGTTAAGTCGCACTGGGCCGCGGGTTAATCCAGAAAGTATTCCCCCGACACCCCCGAGGGGCCCAAACCACCAGGTGGCGCGGCTGGGCCCACTGCCGCGCCTGGTGTGGTTTGGCCACCTCGTGGCTCTCCTTCGTCTCTCCTTCGGACTCCGTGTACGTGCTGGAAAAATAGGGACCTGGCCTTTTGTTTCGTGCAATTCCGAGAATATTTCCAGAAGTAACTTTCTGAAACCAAAAACAGCAGAAAACAGGGAACTGGCACTGTGGCATCTTGTTAATAGGTTAGTCCCAGAAAATGCATAAAAGTGATACGAAGTGTATATAAAACATGTAGCAAATGGTATAATATAAGCATGGAACAGCAGAAATTATGGATACGTTGGAGACGTATCAAGCATCCCCAAGCTTAGTTCTACTCGTCCTCGAGTAGGTAAAACGATAACAACAAATAATTTCTGAGGAGACATGCTTTCACACAATCTTGATCAATATATTGCAAGGCTCATGTCATGAATGAAGTGACTCAAAGCAATGATCTATAGTTTGCTAACAAATAGATAAAGAGTAAACAATGAATCATATAAGCAAAAACTTTTCATGAATAGTACTTTCAAGACAAGCATCAAAAAGTTTTGCATAAGAGGTAACTCATAAAGCAATAGATTCAAAGTAAAAGGCATTGAAGCAACACAAAGGATGATTAAGTTTCAGCATTTGCTTTCAACTTGTAACATGTATATCTCATGGATAGTTGTCAACATAAAGCAATATAACAAGTGCAATAAGTAAATATGTAAGAATCAATGCACACAAAGTTGACACAAGTGTTTGCTTCTAAGATAGAAAGGAGTAGGTAAACTGACTCAACATAAAGTAAAAGATAGGCCCTTCGCAGAGGGAAGCAGGGATTAAATCATGTGCTAGAGCTTTTTAAGTTTTCGAAAGCATATAGAGAGCACAAAATAAGTATTTGAGAGGTGTTTGTTGTTGTCAACGAATGGTAGTGGGCACTCTAACCCCCTTGTCAACCAGACTTTCAAAGAGCGGCTCCCATGAAGGACGTTATTTCTACCAGCAAGGTAGATCATCCCTCTTCTCTTTTGTTTACACATGTATTTTAGTTTCTTTATAGATGACACTCCTCCCAACCTTTTGCTTACACAAGCCATGGCTAACCGAATCCTCGGGTGCCTTCCAACATTCACATACCATGGAGGAGTGTCTATTGCAAAATTAAGTTGCTTACTGATAAATCAGGGCAAAACATGTGAAGAGAATTATTAATGAAAGTTGTAATTAATTGGGGCTGGGCACCCCGTTGCCAGCTCTTTTTGCAAATTATTGGATAAGCGGATGTATATGCCACTAGTCCAGGTGAAAGTCTGTCAGAAGTAAATGACAAGATTGAAAGATAAAACACCACATACTTCCTCATGAGCTATAAAACATTGACACAAATAAGGAGTAATAAAGTTTTGAATAGTTTAAAGGTAGCACATGAAATATTTACTTGGAATGGCAGGAAATACCACATAGTAGGTAGGTATGGTGGACACAAATGGCATGGGTTTTGGCTCAAGTTTTGGATGCACGAGAAGCATTCCCTCTCAGTACAGAGTTTAGGCTAGCAAGGTTGTTTGAAGCAAACACAAGTATAAACCGGTACAGCAAGAATCACATAAAAACATATTGCAAGTATTATAAGACTCTACACTGTCTTCCTTGTTGCTCAAACATTTTACCAGAAAATATCTAGACCTTAGAGAGAACAAATATGCATCCCAAGTCTCAACAAGCTCTACGGTAGTTCTCCACTACTAGGCTTTAACTACATGATGCAAGAGCTTAAACATGATCTACTTGAGAGCTCAAAACAATTGCAAAGCATCAAATCAAAACAAGACAATGATCTACAAGAATGCATATGTCTTTTCCAATACCAACTACTACATGTAGCATTTTCTTTCTTCCAAACAAACACCAATTAATTTAAACATAAACTCTCCAAATGATAATATAATGCAGCAAGAGAGTATTTATAAACAAGTGCTAACAGCTCGAAGAGATGCATGAAAAACAGGAGCTAAAAGCACTGCAGTAGCTAGTTAAGAATACTCAACAAATATAAGTGAAGAACATGAGTATTCACATGAAAAAGCGGAGCGTGTCTCTCTCCCACACAAGGATTGCTAGGATCCGAATTTATTCAAACAAAAACAAAATAAAAACACACAGACGCTCCAAGTAAAGCGCATAAGATGTGAAAGAATTAAAATATAGTTTCACTAGAGATGACCTGATAAGTTTGTTGATGAAGAAGGGGATGCCTTGGGCATCCCCAAGCTTAGACGCTTGAGTCTCTCTGAATATGGTTGGGATGAACCACGGGGGCATCCCCAAGCTTAGGCTTTTCACTCTTCTTGATCACATAATATCACCCTTCTCGCTTGATCCTTGAAAACTTCCTTCACACCAAACTCAAGACAGTTCTCATTAGAGGGTTAGTGCATAATCAAAAATTCTCATATTCTGTAATGATACAATCAATCCCAAAGCTTCTGGACATTAGCTACAGCCACCAATGCTTTGTGGAGCAAAGAAATCCACACAAACACAGTAAAAGAGCGAATGCAAAACAAAAGGCAGAATCTGTCAAAAACAGAACAGTCTGGAATGACGAATTTTTTCGAGGCACTTAAGTTGCTCAGATGGATCTGGCCTAAAATAATGAAAGTTGCGTACATATCTCAGGAATATGCGTGATTTTTCTCAGAATTTTTTGAATTTTCTACAGGGAGATAAGCTCAAATCCGTGACAGCTAAAAATCTGTCACTGCGCAGAAATCCAAATCTTGCATCAACTTTCAATATAGAACTTTACTTGGCACAACATTGCGATAAAATAAAGATACAAAGGAGTTGCTACAGAAGTAACAAAACTCCTTGAGAAAAACTAAAAATAAAAGATAAAGGGTTGCCTCCCTAAAGCGCTTTCTTTAATGCCTTTAGCTAGGCTAAAAGATTTTAATGATGCTCTCATAGGAATAGAACTTGAAAAACAAAAGAGAGCATCAAGAGGCAAATATCAAACGCATTTAAGTCTAACCCACTTTCTATGCAAGGGAACCTTGTAACAAAATAAATTATTGAAGCATAAAGCAACTAGCATAGAAAGATGAAACAAGTACAACTTCAAAACTTTCAACATAAAGAGAGGTGTTTTAGTGACTTGAAAACTTTTACAACCATATTTTCCTCTCTCATAATAACTTTCAGTAGCATCATGAACAAACTCAACTATATAACTATCACATAAAGCATGCTTTTCATGATCTACAAACACATAATTTTTATTAAGTTCAAAAACAGTGGGGTCATTAAACCCACTTTTGACAATAGTAGTATAATAAATATCATTAGGCAATATAGGACCATCATCAAGAGCATTATCATATATAGCATTAGGGAGCCATTGTTTTATTTCTGAAATTTCGTTTTCTTGAGTCAAGGAGCTTGTTACGTAAAATTTATCAAAAGGAGATATTTCAAAAGAATCATGGCATTCAACAATATAACACTCTTCCTCCTTAGGTAGGCATGGAGGGCAATTAAATAGTGTAAGAGTTGAAGAGTTACTGTCATTAGAAGGTAGATCCTCCTTTTGTTCTTCACTCTCCTCCTCTTTTTCATCCAATGAGATCACAGTTTCAGCAATTTCCTCTTCCTCAGGTTCCTGCAAGGCACAAGTTTCATCTTTTTGAGGAAACATCCTCTCAAGATGTTCAGTAATGTAAGAATTATTATCCTTGTAGGTATCACAACAATATTTAAGTATGGCAATACATTCAGATTTATAAGGGGCATCAGTTTTATGTTCAAGATAAGAACTAATTTCAAGGGCACCCTTAAAAACAATAAACTCTTCAATTTGTTCAAGATTACCAAAATCATAGTTTCCTTTAGCATAGGCAGCCAAGGTTTCATTATCAGTATACTCACATTGGAAAGGGAGATGTTTGTGCCTTCTATAGCAAAGAGATTCATTAAAGCAGTAGGATTCATCATATGTAGAACACAAGTTCTTAGCAAAACCATTCAATCTTCTTATTTGTTCCCATAGATGTTTTCCTTTTGGAGAGAAGCGGTAATTCTTATAACGAGACCCAGTTTCATAGAGATAAGACATTGAAAACAACTAGTCATAATAGTAATTCGAAATAAAAAGGAACTAATTTTTTTGTGTTTTTGATAAAGAGAGCAAACAAGACTAAATAAAAATAAACTAAGCAAGACAAATAACAAAGTAAAAGATTGGGTGTGAGAGACTCCCCTTGCAGAAGCAATTCGGTTTTCCCCGGCAACGGCGCCAGAAAACGTGTTGGTGGCTCTAGGTCAATAGTGCCAGAAACAATGCTTGTACGTCACACGTCAGTTGGGAACCCCAAGAGGAAGGTATGATGAGTGCAGCAGTAAGTTTTCCCTCAGTATGAAACCAAGGTTTAATCGACCAGTAGGAAAACGAGGTTTGCTTCGAAGGTGTTGGTGAAGGAGTGTAGTGCGGCGCAACACCAGGGATTCCGGTGCCAACGTGGAACCTGCACAACACAACAAATTACTTTGCCCCAACTTAACAGTGAGGTTGTCAATCTCACCGGCTTGCTGAAAACAAAGGGTTAAACGTATCGAATGGAAAATGATGTTTGTTTGCATAAAACAGTAGAGAACAATGATTGCAGTAGATTGTATTTCAGATGTAAAAGAATGGACCGGGGTCCACAGTTCACTAGTGGTGTCTCTCCAATAAGATAACTAACATGCTGGGTAAACAAATTACAGCTGGGCAATTGACAATTGATAAGTGCATATAACATGCATGTGTGAGCTGTGGTGTCTACTATGAGATTCATTTGGGCATTACGACAAAGTACATAGACCGCTATCCAGCATGCATCTATGCCTAAATAGTCCACTTTCCGGTTAACATCCGTACCCCTTCCAGTATTAAGTTGCAAGCAACAGACAATTGCATTAAGTAATGTGCGTAATGTAAACAATACATTCATCCTTGAATAAAGCATTGCTGTTTTACCCCTAGTGGCAACAACACATCTACAACCTTAGAACTTGCTGTCACTATCCCAGGTTAAATAGAGGTTGAACCCAACTATCATGCATAAATACCCCCTCTTGGAGTTACAAGTATTCACGTGGCCAAGGCTTCAACAAGTAACGGAGAGCATGCAAGATCACAAATGACATAGACATGATAATATAATATTCAGCTCCACATAGGTATCAATATAAGTCAGATCCCAGCAAACACAACATGTAGCATTACAATAAGATGATCTTGATCATGATAGGCAGCTCACAAGATCTAAACATGATGGCACAAGTGGAGAAGACAACCATCTAGCTACTGCTATGGACCCATAGTCCAAGGATGAACTACTCACGCATCACTCCGGAGGCGGGCATGGCGATGTAGAGCCCTCCGGTGATGATTCCCCTCTCCGGCAGGGTGCCGGGAAGAGCTTCAGAAACCCCCCGAGTTAGGGTTGACGACGACGGCGGCAGCGAATATGTTCTGGATGAAAGGCTCGGTGTTTTAGGGTTTTCGCGTCTCGGGGAATAAATAGGCGAAGGGGCGATGTCGGCGGACCCCCGAGGGGCCCAAACCACAGGGGCGCGGCTGGGCCCACTGCCGCGCCTGGTGTGGTTTGGCCACCTCGTGGCTCTCCTTCGTCTCTCCTTCGGACTCCGTGTACGTGCTGGAAAAATAGGGACTGGCCTTTTGTTTCGTGCAATTCCGAGAATATTTCCAGAAGTAACTTTCTGAAACCAAAAACAGCAGAAAACAGGGAACTGGCACTGTGGCATCTTGTTAATAGGTTAGTCCCAGAAAATGCATAAAAGTGATACGAAGTGTATATAAAACATGTAGCAAATGGTATAATATAAGCATGGAACAGCAGAAATTATGGATACGTTGGAGACGTATCAGTTCCCAATCCCACACACCATCATCCAACTGTCAAACTGCAGTTTATCTGGCATTGATTTAGCAGACTTGACACCACACATTCCACATCAGAAGGAAAACCATTCCAACTTGAGCACGAACCCATAACGCCAGGAGCAGTAGACTTGAAGCCAACAGTACCAACATTGCCACCAGTAGTCGCAGGAGAAGGAGCAGCAGTTGGCGCCCCATGATTGTCCATATCCATATTGCTCTGGAGCTGATCATTCACTTCAGTCACAACATCTCCACCCGGGCCAGGCCCATTTCCACCAGAGGTACTAGCATTGGCACACTCCACCTTCAGGTGCAACAAGTATAGCAGTTGATTCATCTCCACAACACGCTGAGGGGGGATTTTGGTGTGATCCCTACAGGATATCAAAAGCTTAACCTCAGAATAGAAACTCTTGAAAAACACTGCCCAATCAACATCCATCAGAACCCCAAATAATGAGGCCAGCTGCCCAAATGTTTTCCAGGCACACCATTTAGGGGGAATCCCTTGAACAGTAACCCAAACATCGTACAAAGACCCATGAGGTTTAACATCCCCATCCCAGGTTGCAATCTTCACAGTCACACCTTGCTTCTCAAGGTCAAACGCAGGGAATTCAGAGAGCTCTTTAACATCCTTCCATGGAGGAAATCGAACAAGAAAAGATCCAGGCCTTAATTCCCTCAGCTGCCATGGCCATTTCCTTGACTTGCAGAAGATTGCAGTTAGATCTTTTTCCAATTCCACCAGCGAAATTGTACCTTTCTTGACAGTAACAATGGCACAGTTGTTGAAGTTCAACCATTTTGTTTCATCCTCAAAGGAACATCCAGATGATAAAAACCCAGGCCCGAAGTAGCACTACCAAAATAAGCAGCTGCAGGATGTTGTTTGTACCATTCAGGGCAGGCATACACCGGATGACCAGCAGTGTTACAAATAAAACACAGCTTCTTCTTGATACAGTTGCCCAAGAAATGACCAGGATCACCACAGTTAAAGCGAATCATCTTGCTATAACGGGGATCAAGCTCCTGTTCAATCACTGGGCCAGAAGTAGGGGTATTAGCAGCATTACCAGACTGAGACGACCCAGCACCCGACGAAGTCTGCGGTTGAGGGATCTGAACCACCAACGGCTGCAACGGCGGCTGATAAGATTGATTCACCTGCGCGCCATCTGTGGTTGCTGTATCTGAACAGGATACTGATAGTTTTGCGGACCACCAAAGTTTTGAAATCCAAACTGATGTTGTGGTTGCATCGGTTGTTGCATCTGACCAGGAGGATTGTTATACCTTGGTGGATTGCGAGACTGAAACTTCTGCTGACGCTGCTGCACAGGTCGACGAGGAGGAGCAGCCTGCGCAGGAGCCATCTGCGGAGGAGGAGGAGCTAGCACAGGGGCCACCGGCGGAGGTGGGGGAGCGGAGGCAGCCGGAAGACCTCCTCGGCCACGCCCCCGACCACCGGCGGAGCCGCACCCATCACCATGGTGCGCTTGAGCACCTCCGCGTAGGAGAAACTAGATTGAGCACCCTGGAGCGAGATCCGACGAGTTTGTGATGGAATAGGGCCGATCGAGATGCGGGAAACAGTCACCTAGGGTTAGGGATTCAATCTCCACCCCTTTCCTAATCCAGCAAAGGATATTATCAGACACGCGTGGATGGATCGGAGCAGGAGGAAAAGACGGAATCGCCCACAGCTGACCGAAAAAATCCTCCACATCGTCTACCTCAGGATCATCAACCTCCCGACACTGAGCAGCGGGACCCGAGCGAGAGCAACTGACATCGGGGCCCAAATTCAAACCCGCCATCCCGCCGTTGAGATGCAGAGGAGGAAACTATGTTAGATCACCCGGCCATGGCGGAACAGACGCCGAACTGCTCATCCGATCCCGATCTCGAACCAAACCCGCCGGTGCCGATCCCCGTCTCACATCCCGTCGGCCCGGCGACCTCCGGGGATACGAAAACTCAAGCCGACGAACGACATGAGGCGGGGAATCACCACATGCCGATGCCGTCGACGCACATGAACCAGGCGAATCACCATCCACCTCCGTCCTCACGGATCCCTCGGAGAGATCTCCAAGCGCTCACAGGGATCCGGTGGCGGAGCGGCAGGAGGCTGCAGTGGCGCGGCAGAAGGCGGCGGCTGAATGGCATACGGCGGCAACGCAGGTGGTGGCGGCGGCGGATCAGCGCGGAGCGCTAGCGGAGACGCGAGAGTCGTGGTCATCTTACTTAAATGTTTTAGTTCCTAGGTCTTAATTGAATACTCAAATGTTGATGGGGAGTGACTTACATAAGGGTTCTTAATTCTCACGATAGGTTCATTCAATAGACAGTTTGTTTGGATCATTTTTGGGCATACAACAACCAAGAAAACAAAATTTTAAAAATTATATTCATTAAATATCAACCCGCAGTAACAACATATTTGGTCGATCATTAAATTTCGTCGCCCGTTGCAACGCACGGGCATTTTGCTAGTATTATATCCCTATTAGGGTCTGATCAATTAATACACAGCAAAAATATTAGGGTGAGTTTGGACCAACTAGGCAAACATGAGTTCTTCTTAGAAATATCACACGAAGGGCCTCTCGCGAAAAAACCGCTCCTTGGTCGCTCCCGCGCGACCAGGGGCGGCAACCCTAGCCGCCGGCGCCCCCGACCCTCCTCCCTCTCCCCTCCCCTGCCGCCGCCGGCGCGCGCCGCCGGGCAAATCCCGTGCGGTGCAGGCGGCGGCAGGACTTCCTCTACCCGCTGCGAGGAGATCCCGGCGGGGCGGCGTTCTTCTTGGCGGCGGTGCGGCTCGGCGGAGGTAGGCTAGGCCTGGGGTCGCGACGGCCGGCGCGCGGACCAGGGAGACCTCCTGCTCGTGGAGGCGGCGTGGGGGGCGGCGCTCTTGGCCGCTACGGCCCGTCGCGGCCGTGGTAGCCTGAGCCCGTCCGCCCTGGATCTTGGCCGGCGAGGCTGTCCGGCACGGCGACGACGACTCACTGGAGCCTGCGACGGCGAGGACCGGCTGGCACGGCACTTGGACGGCTGCGGGGTGGAGCTGGCCGACGATGGCGGTGGGCCCGGCCTCGGCCCAGATCTGGGCCCTTCGGGGCTGATTCGGGCTGGCTGGGCCTGCGGGTCGTCGGTTTCAGGGGCTTCCGGTTTGGAGGCCCATCCCCTGACCACGTTGGTTGGGGCGCTAAATCCGGGCCAAACGGCCTAGATCCGGCAGCCGCCTAGCAGCCCCGGTGTGGGCTCTGCGGGTTCGACAGGCGGGTGCGTCCTGCTAGTTTGACCTGCACGGTCCGAGAGCCGGATGGTTGGCTTGTCCTCGCCGGTCCATTCCGCTGGATTGGTTGTGCTGGTGCTCGGTCGCACCGTGGGCTGGTGATCCCGGACGCCGAGGTGGCGGCCTCGGATGGTGGACTGCACGGGTGGCTCGTCGGCGCGCGGCGTGACAGTGGTGATGACCTTGCTTCTTGGCCATTTGGATGGTGATAAGCGGGTGGCGGGAGACCCTGGAGGTGGCGGCGTTTCGACAAAGACAGCTCCCAGATCGTGTTCTAGAAGCCGGACTCGATGACGGTGGACGGTCTGAATTACCAGAGGTGGCGAAGGTTTTTCCGGGCGAAAGCCCAACGCTTCGGCGTCAATGGCGGCGGTGCTCGCGGGTGTCGTTTTTTTTTTGACCTAAGACTGTAGAGCTTGCGCTCCACAGCAATTTATTTCATTACTTCAACATAAAAAACACACTGTACAGGGTCGTTACCCTCTTGGGGGCGTCGTTGTGGCTATCTTCGCCGCGTCAGAGCTCCGGGTGAAAACCTTTGACTTAGTCTCGACAATGGCGACGCAAGGCGTCGTTCCCTTCTTGAAGGCATTGTCGTGGAGCTCCGGTCTTCTCGGTTTCGTGTCATTGTCATCGGTGGCAAGTTTGGCTTTCTTGTTTTCTTTGTCTATCTTTGATCTGTTTTGTAAGAGGGTTACCTCATCACCTTGTATTGGTTCGGCCGTGTGGCTTTATTTATAAAGCGGGGCGAAAGCCTATTTCGGAAAAATATTAGGGTTCAATATATTTCTGACAACCCGCTCCTCCGGCAGTCGAGAATCCGATGATAATATTGGAGCTGACGCCGACGCCGACGCCCTGTCCCGAGTGCGAGGAGGCTGCCGCGGCGGGCATGCGCGAGCCGGCGTTCCACCGGTGCGTTCGCGACGCGGTCACCGTCGGCATCCGTTCCCCGGTCGCCCCCATCGAGCGCCCGTCCAAGAAGACCCCCGTCCCCGCTGGCGACCCTCAGTCCCGGCCGCCTGATGCCCGTCTGCTAGTAACTGGTAATTACTCATAGAAGAAGCTGTAGAATGGGGACGCCACCGCCCATGGTTGCGCGCGGGGTTTGTTCAGAGGAGGACGGCAACACAAGCAAGGCGACGACTGGAGATTTTTTTCTACACAGCGTTGGTGTCAGGGAATTTCCGACAGCAGGGCCTATAGCTAATAGATGGGCGATATAAACTGTTCCAGACGATCGAAGTGGTATATGCAGATGAAGTTTAGTCTGAAGAGTTTGTGTTTGTATCTCTCATTTTCCATTCATTTGATACTTCACGAAATCGGCAGATGCAGAAATCGATCCTCGGCGACGATGGCCTACGATTTCAGATGACAAACACATGACGTTGTTCTTTGTTTTAATTTTCTCCTAGTCCTGTTTTGCTCTGCTTCTGCCTTCTAGGGAGTAAAAAAAGCAGACGTAGTAGAGTACGTGGAACGAGCTGGATCGAGCTCCGATCCCTGTCTAGTCTAGAAAGGTGGCGAAAGTCCATTCATTCATCCGTAAATTGACCAGTCGTTTTCCCCGATTTCTCTACTATCTTAAAAAAGAATTTGGTTCCTCTCGTACGTCGCCGCCTTCGTCCAACTTTCGTCCAACTTCCGTCCTCTACCCAAAAATTCGCGCGAGGAAATCAACGGCCTTTGACCGAGTCTGTCCGTAATTGTCTCGCTAACCTTCAGCCACGATCCAATGTGCAAACAAACCCCAAACCATTCCAGATCCGGCTGAAAATAAAAAAAACCACCCCTTCGTCAAACCTTGCGCCGCAGGATCCCGCACCGCGCCATGCATCTCAGCGCGCGCCGCCACCGGGAGGAACCTGTGCGGCGGCCCCTCGCTCTCCCCACTGGTCGCCGCTGGGAAGCCAACGATGACCTTGACACCTTCCTCGCTACGGCTGCTGCCTTCTCTCCTCCTCACACATCCGGCCGCCGTCAGCCCGTCACCGCCTCCCCACCGGCTACATCCAGCCGCAATGGAGGGCGTCAAGGAGGACCTCACGGAGCTATCCAAGACCCTGACCCGTCAAATCTGGGGCGTCGCCAACTTCCTCGCGCCCGGAGCCTCGCCGTCCTCCGCGGGGAGTCAATTCACTGCTGCGAACACGCCGACAGAGAACGACTTCTCTGAGATTAGCGGGAGTTTCAGGACCGGGTCTCACTTCCAATTTCTTCGCTCCTGAAGACGGGGAAGATGAGAAATTGCTGGCACCCAGATAGCTGGCTTCACAGGCTGATGATCCGTTCTCATGTAATTTCTTCACCCCTCACCCTGGCTATTGCTACTGAATTAGGCACAATACCTTTTCCCCCAGTCTGGAGTAGATGTATTTTTGTGTTGGTATGACTACAGAGGCTTCGGTTTAGGTGCATTCTGCTACTGCTATCTATGGCTATATATTTTAATTTTTTCCTTCGTACTTTTTTTCGCGTCATAATAGTTGATAATCTCTTGCTGAAGTTTTCAAGTTCATCATTGCTATATATGCTACTCCATATTGTGATGACTAAGCACTTACGCAGTTTCTTTTCAAAACGTAACCAGTGTCACAAATTATTCATCCATGGCTATTGTATATGAAGCTTATTCGAGGTTTTTCCTAATATTTAATTTTCCGCGATATCGCAGGCTCGCAGCACAGGCGCTCGCAGCGCATGATCAGGAGGCCCCCCATTTGGCGCCGCATCAACATCCAGAGCAAAGCGCGGGTGGCGATGGAGCCAAATCAAGAAAAACAAGTGCTGACGAATTTTCTGGGCGGGTTATTACATCTATCTAATTTGTGGCCTGATATGTACCCATACTTTTGTTGTACTTGCTGGCGGCAGTTGGATCACCGGTGTGGCTGAGTGGGTTCGGAGGACTGGGACATCGGCTCAAGGTTTCTTCCCCCGCGTCCCCACCTGAAATTTGAACTTGAGATTGACTTCCTGCGGTAAGAATCCTCCGGTATTTACATTACTTGATTAAAAGCAAAGCAACGAGCGTGTACCATTTCTTGATGTCTGAAGGTTCTCAAGTCTTATTGTCCATGTCTGTGTGTAGAATCATCGTAACATGACATACAAATAGTTCTGGGACCATCTCAATCCTGAGGCGCCAAGTGCTTGGGTTTTATATGAAGAAAATCAAAAGGAACAAGGCATCAGTTTAAAATTTTAATAGAGTAGCTGTCGTTCCTCTACTAAAATTATTCTTGACTGTCTGATAAAGGTATGAGGAACCTGCATATTTCTTATTGTTGCATTGCTCAATTCCTTTTATATATGGAAAGAAAGTGTTGTTTTTTTGTTGTTTCCTATTGAGTTATTACAGTTACCAGTGAGGTAGTGAGCAGTAATGACGTCCATGAAAGAAATCAACACTTTACCAGTGAGGTAGTGAGCAGTAAGAAAGTGTTGTTTTCTTGTCATTTACAGCTTTCATTTTCTTTCAGTCTGATCAAGCACAATCTATTATATGGAGAAGTGGAATACCACGTTTACCGTCACTTTTTTTTGGAGAGCCAAAGCTTGAGCAATTTGGCGCCGGAGTACATATATTGTGATTATCTTGTGTATTGTAGAACATTCTTTACGGCTGAAATCATGTGTATTTTTTAAAATTGCCCTTGGCCAGCATTAGTTGGGTGTTGTGCTATGCCGGCATCATATATATTTTTATCAGGTATTATCTATGGATTATGTGTGTGCACACTTTCCACATCTTCATGCTGACATCTATATATTAAGTTATGCCTCAGCAGCTACTTGAAATAACAAGTTGGAGTTGCTAATTATTGTGAAACCCAAGAGGAGAAGAATTTGTGTGGATATTAAATTATATTTGACTGTTCATTGTAAAACAGCTGTGACCATTTTAATCCCGGCGATTGGAGTGAGCGCGCCGATGCCAGCCGTCGCGACCACAACCTCTGCGTCGATAAGAACGGTATTCCTACCTATCTGCGTCGACAAGAATGGTATTCCTACCTATTTTGTCCTCTGCAGCGTTTAGTTGTTTCATTGTGTGAATTCAAATGGTATAACTGAGATGTGGGTAAAGAACGATATGGTTTCAGACTTTCAGTTGTTTTTCTGCTCTGCTTTCTCAATTTGGTAATGAAGCAACTATTTGGTTAATGATTGCAGTACAATATGTTCACTGGATCTTGCCCCATTTAAAATGACATCTTGATCGGAAAAATCGTGCAGTACACTGCAGCGTTTAGTTGTTTGATCGTGTGAATTTAAATGGTATAGATGAGATGTGGGTGAAAGGACGATAGGGTTTCAGACTTTCACTATTTTTTTCTGCTCTGCTTGTCAATTTGGTAAGGCAGCAACTATTTGGTTAACGATTGCAGTACAATATGTTCACTGGAAGTACCTATATGAAGTGATGTTTCTTTTCCATCTTTTACTCATGAGACCGTCTACGATGATGAAGGTGATGGCTGAATAGAAATGTCATTGACTAATCGTATGCAGTGTTAAACTTGTAAGATATGGGGCAGGAGTTTCAGTTGCCTCCATCTTGGCGAGCATATATTACATCGGCGGATTACAGATGTCTTTTTTCAACACACATACACACACACGCACACGCACACGCTGGAGAGACCCTTTTGAGGTAAGTTAGGCCCATAAGATTCTTTGTACAGCAGTATGTACCTGTCCTTTGTCTCTTGTAATGTTATAAATATCCCATTCAATTCTTTCATAAGTTTCAGGGCACAGATGGGTACCAATCAACAGGCTCGGAATGAAGATATTATCGACTCCCTGTTTCAGCGACCAACTGCCGACATCATTAAGCAAACACCGATCATTTTGTCGCAAGAAAAAGACATTCTATGCTACAAGCTTTCTCCGTCAGGTATCTGCATCACCAAATGTGTTTATAAGGCTTGTATGTAGAGGCTTCAGCAACCGGGGGAGTATGACCCAGCCCAAGTTCACCCTTATACTGTGCAACCCCTCAAGCAGGTTTGGAAGATCATGGACATTGTGCCCAGGATTCAGGCGTTTTCAAATATAGATCTGAATTATTATTTTCGACAATTTTGTATCAGTGTATGTTGTATGTGAGTTGTCAGATTTCCCTTCTCAATATATTATTGAATAAAGCATCAGTTTATAGGGTTCACTCACCTTTTGTGATATACTAAGAGAAAAAGGGGATTTGAGGGAGAGAAATTGTGCTTCGGGCATGCACTCTCAAGTCTTTCAGCACAATGGGAGGGAGAGAAAGAGGAATGTGAAGTACAAATGTCTCCTTCAGATTGCAGCGGTGAAGAGCATGCCATGTATTCTGAGCACCCAAAGTGCAGTCCCTTTTTGAATGGTCTTCAAACCGACAAATATTGATATTTTTAGATTGCTTACCCGGACTGCAGGTGGTACTGATAAATGTTGATTAAAAAGTGTTTGTGTTCGCATCTTAAGTCATTGGCAATATTCATATGCGCTATTTTCACATGTGTCATGGGCACAAAGTTTTGGATCCATTGCAACGCACGGGCATTTAACTAGTTATATTAAAAATAAAATCCGCTGTTTGAAGCGCACGCGTGATGACGACACATATTCTCCGTAGAATCATCCTGCTGGCCTATGCTTTCAACGCATATTCTGCTGTAGGAGGTTTTGCTGTCCAAGTTTCATTGTGACCGATCCAAACATAGAGGCGACGCGCGGGTGCTGTGTGTCCCGCTCCTTCCCTCCCGCGACCCGCGCCGCCCCCGCGGCGGCCGGGCCGCGCCTCCATCCCCGACCCCAGCCTCTACTTCCTCTCCTCCCTCCCGCCGTCGCCGGCGTGCTGCGCCGGCCCTTGGCCGGGGCTGCGCCGGTGGCGGCGGACCCTAGGTCTTTCCCCACCTGTTCTTAGGCGGCGCGGGCAGTCTTAGCCCAGGTGGTGCAGCTCGGCGGCAAAGGTCCGGCGCGGCGGCGGGGCTCCCTGGCACGACGCGGGTGGCCCATGTGGTGAGGGTGCCGCCATTGGTGGCAGGGGCGGCGTTGGTGAAGCTCTGGCCCTGCAGGGCCTGATCTGGGTCAGGGCGGGCTTTGCCTCGCTGCCTCCGGATGGCCTACTGAGCGGCTCGTGACGGAGATGGTAGGGATGACGCCGCGTCTGTCTGCAGCGTGGCGACGGAGCTTCGCGGGCCTGTCTGGGTCCGGCCGAGTCTATGGGCCGATCATGAGGGTAGCGGCAGTGGCGGCTTACGTGCAGCGGCAGTGGCGGCTTACGTGCAGCAGCATGGCGGTGGGGACTTTACGAGCCCCCGGGGCTCGGCCGAGCCTGCACGGCCTAGTATGTCCCTGCTGCCGTGTCCGGTCGGCACCCGCCGATGGCGGTGGAGGACGTCCTCCAGGTGGCTGCGCTGCTGCCGCCCTCCGGCACCAATGGCCCGGTGTGCTCTTGTCGTTGCGTCCGGTCGGCTACCGTCTACGGCGGTGGAGGTTGTTCCCTCCCGCGTGGTTGTGATATTACCAGATCCTGTCTACGGCTGCTTCATCTTGGGCTGGCCGGCCTTGCTACGTTTGCCATGGTGAAACGACGATGGTGAATTCAAGACCGTGGTGGCGTGAGTTGGTGGATGGCATGATTGGTGGAGCGCTACAGATTGTCCGGGATGTGGTTTTTTGGGGGTCGGGAGAAATCCCTGTCGTTTTGGCACCGACGCGGTGACGCTTGATAGTGTCACTCTTCCTTCCTGAAGGGCGTCGGGTGTACCCCTTCCCCACTCCTCGGGGCTAACCAGGGGAAACCCTAGGATCAGTCCGGGCAGCAGCGTCGTCGTCGTCGCTTTCCTTCTTGGAGGTGTTGTTTGGTACGCGGCGATTTAGAGTGCTAGGCTTGTGGTGGGAATATGATGGAGATGATGCAACGGTTGCGAGTCACTTTCGTTTTCGTTGATCCGCCGATGTTGGCATTGTTTTCTCTTTCTTTTCTTTTGGGCGTGCTTGTGCTGTTTACCCCAGTAGTGGTCTCAAAGTTGTATCGGGTGGTTGTTATATTTATATAGGGGGACAAAAACCTATTTCGAGGTTTTGATGTCCAGTTCGTTCCTCACTAAACCTAACCCGAAACTGAAATCGATTAGATATTGTACGGACCTCCTCATGACACATACCATTGGATTTGAGCTGCCATATGTCGCCTGCCAGCCCCTTCATATGTTCCAGAGCACATTCTTTTGACACACGGAACAGTGGCGTGCCGTGTTCTTTGCACGGTGACAGATCCAACACTGACTACCGACAAGTAAAACTCAACCATGGAATACATGCCAAGTGTGTTTCGGATAATATATTTTCTTTCTTTGGAGAAATTCAAGAGGATGTGTTTGACAACGATTTTCTTCTTAAGCTTCAAGTCCTTGTGCATCTTCCTTTGCATCTACATTTCCGCACCGCCTTGACCATCTTCGCCCGACAACCCGTTTACCATCTCTGAATTCTCATACATCGTAGGGGTATGTGCAGTTCACAATTTCCTGTTCAGACTAAGAGTATCTATAGCAAATCCCTAAAACTTGGTACTACAAAAGTGTTTTATAGTGCACTGAAAAACAGTTTACGGTTGAAAGCATTTTTTTTCCATTTTCCCATAGTTCTCCTCCGGATTTTGCTCCCGAGCACACCCGTCGCTCGAGTCCCTGCCGACTGAACTCGCTTCGACGCTCCTCACTACCCCAGCACGAGGCCCTCGAGCGCTAGCTCGGCCGCTCTCCTACAACTCGAGCGTCGGTGACATGCAGGACCTCCGAATCTTCTCCGGTCAATGTCGTTGCCCTGTGCCGCCGCGTCCCCGGCGGTGACCGAGGGGAGACTGCACTGCCACCCTGTAGCCAGGGACCGATACCTAGGGCACCGAGGGCCAGGGGAGCTCCACCCTGATTGGATGTCCGACCATGGCGGCCGCCTCCGATCTCCGCCTACACTACCTCTCTCGCTCTGCTCGAAGATGGGTGGGGGGGGGGGGGGGGGGGGGGGGGTAGAGGGAAGCGTGGGCCGCTCAATATAGATTTTGGTCGGGGAATAGACCCACGGTGGTGAAATTTGGCTAGAGCCACCGCTAGTCAGGCGGCAGTTGGACCAGAAGTTTCCTCCCGCCAAAACATCGGAGCGGTTCCAATTTAATAAAAATATTGTCTCCCAAACAGGGAATCTTGCTTACGGGAAGGTTCATTTCGGGGAGCTGGATATCGAGTGCCCCCCATTTTTCGGGATCTATGCAACCAATTCATGTTTTTTTTTACCAAAACCGTGAAAATGTTATTTTGCAATTTTGGCTTATTTTTACGGGATTTGCTAGAGATGTCCAGACAATTTAGTGTTTACTGGAAAAAAAGAAACAACACGAGTTGAACATGCTTACTAGTGAAGAGATTTAAGGAGCGTGAATGTCTTACTAGGGTTGCATGTACTGAGAAAGCAGAAGTATTTTTTGTGTATCGATCGAGCTCAATCTTGCCTCCCCCTCTTTTGATTTTGTCTATGGGTGCTATGATATGTGGGCATCTGACTCTTTCTCTAATTTCTCTAGGCGGCGGTCAACTTTGGCTATATATGCAGAGGTTGCTCGGCACCAGCAATGATCAGGATGATGATCGTCTCTTCGACATAACATCGACTAGGGTTAGCTAATGTGGTGGTTGGCGTGAGGCGCTGCTTGTCAATGTTGATCTTAATATGGGAGCGGAGAATAGGGCAACCGACCATTTGTTAGGGCCACAGGGCACACCCAGCGACCAGAGTTTGACTCGCATCGGGATTAGAATTTCTAAAATTATTAGCAAAGGGAAGTGGCATCGTTCTTTAGAATTACAAAGCAAGGAATTGACACCATTCCAACTGTTTCTTCGTCCTTCAGTTAGAATTTCTCGTTCCAGTCAGATGTAGAGACAAGTTATGTTTATCGGTGAGCAAATCCATAAATTCAACGTAGGATATTATTCAAAAATTAACAGAATAGACCACCATTCTCCCTAAAAAGAAAAATAGTTGGTCAACACTAAAGTAAAATTCACATGAAAAAGAGACAATATTATTACAGTAAAAGAGGGACAATAAGACATGCAAAAGAGGGATAATAAGACATGAAAGAGGCGCAATAAGTATTAAAAGCCTTGCCAACAATGAATCATTCTGAACTTGCAAGAAGCCAGTACACCAAGCAAACAGTGTAGAGTCCATGGTTTTCTTCGCCCCAAGGTCCAAGCCCAGACCCCTGAGGGGATTTTTATCACCACCAATAGACTATTAGGTTAGAGCAGGATATCTTAAAGAATTTATAGTTCTAGCATAAGCCATCGGTATGAATAAGTGACACAAGGTTATTGCACATGGGTTTACAAGTTTGCATATCTAGGATCCAACGAATAAATTCTTACAATGTAGTATGTAATGTAAATCGAATTCCAAAACGATTAGAGAATTGATTGCTGTCTGCCTTAAACCTGCCTCAAGTATTGTAGATAACAGATATTGCTTATAATAAAAGTGTTTTCCAATTCCCTACCATCCATCTCCGGGCCTTGCAAATATAAAGGCAGAAGGTACAACAACATTAGGTAGAAATGCTTTTTTTTAGCTTCATCAGATAGCAATGTTAATGTGATAAATTGTGCACCATAGTATATTCAGAAGATATGTGAACCTATAATAAAATGTTGAAGTTGCTGCACTCACAATGCAAGAAACCACTGAATATATTTTTCCCAACTCTTCATATGTTGCTACTATATATATTAATTGTCAAATTTGTTTCTATAGTCTAGAGGATCTACTGTTCTCTAAATGGCAAAGATGTAAACGTTTTATAGTAGCCAAGACAACATGCTCGCTTTATTCTTTAAAATAAACAATCAAATCTTGAAAATCATAAAGACATTACTCCCTCCGATCGAAAATGGTTGGCATAGATTTGTCAAAATATGGATGTACATATCTACGTATTAAAATGCGTCTAGATACACCCATATTTAGAAAAATATGTGTCAATCATTTCTAATCAAGGGAGTACCATGTTTTGATAATGAAGCTTAACCATAACATCACTCTTTGTTTTGAATGAACATACTTATAAGAGCATCTCCAACAGCATTTGTAAATTGGATTTGTAAAAACTTGCTATAGCAAGAGGAGAGAGAAGGTTTACAAAGCCAACACATTTTTTGCTTTGGCAGCCTTTGTATACCTAGATTGCTCACAATGACATGTGGGGCCTTTTAGTCAGTCAAATTGGCATCTTCTGCTCCTCCTGCTCGCCTCCCATGGCCGGCACGTCGCCAGCGCATGAGACAGCCCCGAGCAAATCGCGCAGGCGCACAAGCTCCGCCTCTCCGTCCTCTACCACCACGGCGAAGGAATTGCGCCGAGTCGCAGCGAATCGGCCGTGCCATCCGCGTCTTCCCCTCCTCCGGCCGAAGCTCCCCCACGAGGATGGGTCGCACGGGTGCTGATTCCGCGCGCGCGACGGCGGAAGGGGGACACGGCGGTGCCGGGGAAGGCTTCACAGAGGCGGAAGGCGGACACGCCGATGTCGGAGGAGCTCGATTTGGCGGCGCCAGCGAGGATGGGTAGCGCGGGCGCCTGAGGAGCTCGATTCCGAGGGTGCAGAGGCGGAAGGGGACGCGCCGGTGCAGGGAAGGCTACACGGAGGAAATGCAGACGCGGGGTCGCCTTGGAGGCATCGGGGACGGCGGCGGAGGTGGCGGCCGCGATATTCGGCAGCGGTGGGCCTTGGGCTTGGCCGCGACCGCGTCGGGAAGTGGGGGAGGAGGGTCGGCGCCAGCGTGGGGTGCGCGGGGGAGGTCGCCCGTGGCCTCCATGGCTGCTCCGGCTGCCGAGACGGCGGCGGCGTGGTCGCGGGTGGCGGCGGAAATGTCCCGCGCGGGCGGTTGGCTCTCTCCCGCGTTGTGTTTCCGGATATACAAAGTGCCTCTCCACTTTGCAAATATACAAAGGTAGGGGAAAAGTATAGCAAGCTTTGTAAAAAAAATGGAGGGGGGACCACTTATACAAAGGCCGTTGGAGCACCGTTTTTGGAGCAAATTTGTATATTTTCTGTTTTTACAAATCCTAGCCAAATATTCAAGAGTTGTTGGAGATGCTCTAACTAATGTACAAAGGCACATGCATAATTGTGTAAAAAGTCACAAGATGTTAAAACCTCTTGTCTATGGCTAGTTACCCCTTGTTGTTAGGTGACCAGGTAACTTTTTACTATCGTATCAGAGTGGAACATGCCAAAACATTTTATCCTCAAATAAGTATAATATATTTATTTGACTGTTTATATTTCCATAATAACATAGAGATTGTCTAGTGGAAATTTCAAAGGAAGTTTACCAGCTCTATAATTTTGGCCAGTAAGGTAGATCTCTTCCTATCTATATTAAAGTATCATACTAGTAACAACTTTGCTATCGCAAGAAAGAGCATTATGACTTTATGAGTAATACTCTAATGGTTGGCAATATTCTGAAGCAGCTGCACAGTAAAAAGAACGAACCTCTGTTGGAGGAAATATATGGTAAAATAAAGAGACCCAGCCCGGCCCAGTTCATCCCGCCGACTCAGCAGAGACTTCATAGAAGCCCATCAAGTTAAGCTTCCCCCCTCAAAAACAAAAAAAATTCAAGTTACGCTTCCCATTACCTCCTGCAGATTCCAAATTTCCGATCCCATCGAGAGGCAAATACGACGAGATCGCTTTAGGTCGCACCTCGCGCCGATGTCCGGCGGCGACCGCCTCTCCTCCCTCCCCGACGACCTCCTCCGGCGCATACTCTACTTCGCCCCCGCCAGGGAAGCCGATTCCACCAGCGCTCTCTCAAAGCGGTGGCGCGGCCTCTGGTGCTCCACGGGTGCTGTGAACCTCGATGAACGAGTCCACGACGACGACGACGACGTACTCTTCTTCTCCAGGAGAGACGCCTTCCGTCTCTGCCGCCAGGTTGTCCCTTGAGGCCGCCGCCGCCGGCGGTAGCCCGTCACAAGGCTCACCTTTCGCGTGGAGGCGACCGGCGGCTACAATAACACAGTCTATAAGATTCTGTGCCTCGAGTCGAACTGGCCGAGGAGCACCGAGTCCACCGACGTAGTCGCAGAATTACTCTCCCTCCCGGCAGCACGACGCGTCGAGGAGCTGCAGCTCGCTTCAGTGCAATCCTGCCGCGGCATGTCCTCCGAGTCCGACCGCGAGGTCATGGACGCTTCTTCTTCTTTCGGCACGGTCAAGTTCATCTCTCTGCCGTCCGATACGCTCCGCGTGCTGGACATCACCAGCTGCAGTGACCTCACACCGGCCACAGGTATCGCGTTTCCACAGCTGACGTCGCTGCGGTTAAGCTTCTGCAGTGTCTCGAGCGAGTATCTCCAGGACTTAATCCACGCCGCGCCGGTGCTCGCCACAATACACCTCGAGTCCCTCATGTTCGACCGATGGAAATCTAACAACATACCGCCGCCCGAAGAAGGCTTGACCATCCGCCTCCACTGCCCGGCTGCCACCGCGCTCGTGCTGGAGAAATGCTGCTGGGTGGAGAGGTTATACGACGGGAGCAACGGCACCACCGTCTTAGAAATCGATGCGCCGAGGCTGCGGCGCTTCACGTACAAGGGGGTTCTGCGGCGGTTGTCCCTGAGTAGGTAGGCCCCAGATTTGGCACGGGTAGAGCTGCACATGTTCCCTCAAGTTTATCCCAACTACGGTAGAGACAGGGATGCACGCCGACGCCGCGACCTTGTGACCTTCTGGCAACTCCTTCACAACTTCAGCAATGCCAAGGAGCTGAAGCTGAGGGTAAACTTGCTCGAGGCCATCGGAGTAGTCGGTACCGCGAGTCGTGCCGAGCTCCTTTGCTCTTTCCGCAGCCTCGAGCGCCTGGAACTGGAAGGAAGGCTCGCACTTAACGAAAAGGCTGCAGCGGTGTCCATCGCAAACCTGCTCCAGTGCTGTCCCATGCTCCGGGACCTCCGGATCAACCTCACCACGCCCAATGCCGATATGGACACAGGGGTCGATAAGGGGAGATGTTACTTGGAGAAGAAATATCGACACGATCTCGACTTGTTCATCCATGCTTTCAACAACCGCACATCAACAGCTTCAACAGATTATGACGATGACAGCGCTATATTACAGGATGAGCACTTATCCAAGCTCCCCGCTGCCTTGACTGGGCACGTTTTCCAATGCTTGCAGAGTAGCTTAACTTGCGTGCGCCTGCAATTCCGTCTCGAGACAAACATCTCTAGGGTAAAGTTGACCAACACATTTGGTGTAAAGATCATCAAATTCTTTGCCGAAAATGCCATGATTCTTAAAGATGTGCGGGCATATAAATTCCAAGGTTCAAAAATGGTCATCCGGAAAGAGCTTCCTAGTCTTGCCCCTCGAGAGGAGTTGAAATCAACATGTGCATGGTAGGGTTCGCTAGCTAGCTACTACTATGTAGTAGTATTTTTTTTTTTTGCAACCGAGAGTTATTAATTCCTTTATCAAACGTTTTATTTTGAGCTCGCCTCAAAGAAGTACTTTACTCAAGCACTAGAATAATCAACAATCTGGTTTTTCTTTTACAATGACAGTTTGCTGATTAATTATATAGCGTTTTTTCCTCATCTTATAGTGTTTTGATCAGTTATATGCAAGATTGCAAGTACAACAAATAGTTTGAGTTCAAGATATTTTTATTGTATATGTTATAATTCTCGGCAACTTGTACCTAACTAGTAAACATGCACGTGCAATGCACGTGTTATACTATGCATTTATTTATCACCCTTTTTTATATTGCTCATTTTGAACTTTTTACTGCGGCGAACGTGAGTTAATGGAAACATTGTAAAAATATATCTCAAACATAGGATATTTATAATTTATACATAGAATTTTATCTAAACTCAGCCTTGAGCGTTGACAGCCTATGCCCTCTGACACAGCCAATTGTGTCATAACCAACTCGATGTCCTTTTGTTCGAATCCCTCCTCATCGGCAACCTCATTGTCGCATAATAAAAATCTCTTCTAGGGTTTTGAATTTGTAAATAATAAAAATCATCATATGTATTGGAGGTGCCACACACATATAGTTTTGGCCATGGTAATTTCAACATAATAGTCGCATAAGAGGATTTAAGCTCTTGGATAAAAAATAGTATTAAGCACATGGTTTAATTTGTTTTACATTTTTTGAGAGGGCGCCTATGATTAATAGTGGTATGCGTGAGATTTTGCTCAATAAGGTTAGAGGTGAACGAAACAAGGTTTGTCCATTAGATGGCTACTTTTGGTCAGTTGCTCGGGGCTGCATAATTGTTTGACCCTTGTGTGTAGCCCAACTTATTATTTTTTCAAAGACAAATTGTTTGTTGATTGTAACGAGCAACAAAGTTCTCGCTATACATCCATGCGAATGTCGGCTACCACATGTAGTCATTTCTAATAGCTCTGCTATGACAGAATGGGGACCAATTAAGTGGCTTCAACTAATAATTGTATGGCTATATGGACATGGTGATTCGGGTCATAGGTCTAGATGCACTCGTTATGTAAAATATTTTTAATTTTTATTTTAAATGTCAAAAAAATTCAAAAAAAATCCGGATATACTTTAGCACCCGTTATGTTAGCACAAAAAGTTTCGCAAAGAAAAGACATTTTTTGCGGGTTGTGCAAAAAAGACAAAAAAACATGTCGTGTACAAAGTCATTTTGAAAAACCGAAATTTGTCTTTTTTGCACAGGCTGGAAAAATATCTTTTTTATGTGAAACTTTTTGTGCTAACGTACAATGTCCGTGTGTATATCCGAAATTTTTATTTAGAATTTTTTGACATTTGAAAAATTGATTTTTGAGCAGTGGGTGCATCTAGACCTACGACCCGATATGGATTTCCCATGGCTATATGTATCAACATGTATTCTCTGGTATTTTGTACTCTCTCCGTTCCTTATTATAAGGTGTACAATTTTTGCTGAAAAGTCAAACTTGACTAACTTTGACCAATAATTTAGAAAATATTATTTGCAATTACACTATCAAATCAATATTATTAGATTCATCATGAAATATATTATTTTATTATTTTATTTTATTTTATTTTCTTAATGTTTCAATTATTTATATTTTTTTTGTAAAATCCTGGTCAAAGATGGTCAAGTTTGACTTTTCAGTAAAAAACTATACACCTTATAACAAGAAACGAGGCAGTATTGCTTTATCTGAATTTTTGATGTATTTTGGAATATATCCGATGGGTATCACCAATGTTTTGTATTATTGGAAACTGAACTATTTTTAAATGATTTTCACAAAAGTTTCAAAAGGTGTTAAATATCTTATTTTGGCCTTTTAATTCAAATGTGTTGATTCATTTTTTATTGATAATTTCATTGCTCAAATTTTACTAATAAATTTCATAAATGTAGACACAAACTTCAGTTATTTTAGTGATAGTTCATACATTTTTAGAAATTTGTCACAAAATTCACACACATTTCAATCACTTTACTCATAGTACATTCATGTTTAGAATCAATTCACACATGTAAATTTATTTAGTTGTTTTAAAAATTATACATTTACAATTTGTAAATATGTTCACATAAATTTAGTTTATTATTATGTTTCATAGTTATTCATAGTATTTATTCATATGCCATCGAATTTCATGAAAATTCTATAAATATTCACATAAACTACAATTTTTACTATCCTATTTAAATCAAATCTAAATAAATTAGATAGAGGGGCTTCCCCTGATTTCATTAACGAAACCAGAACTACAATGTAGCAAGCTCACGCAACAACCACTAGAAACAAAACCCACCCAGCCGCAAACAACATCCAAAGCCTTAAGGGCTACAAACTAGAAGGAGCTAAAAAGCGAGTATCAATTATATTACAAATCTATTTTAATACTTTGTTGTTTCAACTTAATGTTTATACAAATATAATTCTTAAATGACAAGAAAAATATCGATTATTTCAGTCATTTTTCATAAAAATTTACCTACTTATTATTAGGGGTGTCGGTCATCTCTACGTATTTACATTTATCCAACATAGACCATGTAATATCGTCTGCACTGTATTGGAATAATGTATACCACAAACAAAAATGTATTGGAATATTGTACAAAAGCCCTCATAAATCTCAGAGCCAGGATGTGTGGACGATTCCACTCCGCCATGTAGCAGCTGCCTGAGAAAGTCTGGCTTGGCTACAACAACACTAGCTTAATTAGCGTGTCCGTGATCGATGCAAGAAAACTGCTAATAACAACGTTTTTGTGTTAGACTTTTTTTTGCGAAACACAGTACAACGAAAACGCTCAAATATAATCGCATACACTCACCCATATGAACGCACGCACACACATCTTACCCATGAGCCCCTCCGAAAAACTGAGCCGACGGATCGGGTTTTAAGATTGACGAAATCACCGCGAGCGCCTCGTTGTCGACGGGAACGTCGCCTCTCACTGAAAGATATTCCGCATAAATAAGAAATAACAGCGTCAAACCTAGATTTTGAACTCTGATGCGTTAGGGGTACATCCACCCTACTAACCACTAACACGGGTAGGTTCTCTTTTTGTTAGACTCGGTTTTGTGGAGTAGTACATTGCAAGGGCTGGTGCTAGCTATACAAATTTGTAGTCGATCAAGCGGGGATATTCCTATAAATTCTTCGTTGAGATGGACACGTCACACACGTATACGACTGTACGTATAGCCAGAGGATTCTAAACGAGGCCGACCTAGACCGTTCGTGTGAATCTGACTACTTGTCGAGCGAGTCCCGCCGCCGCCCGTACGTACGTGCACAATGGAGATCGCCCAAGCCGCCGAGTCGGTTCGCGAGGACCGCATCTGGAAGCTCGACGACGCCGTGCTCGGCCACGTCCTCTCCTTCCTCCCGTCCAAGCAGGCGGCGCGCGCAGCCACGCTCTCGTCCCGGTGGCGCGACGCCTTCGCCGGGGTCCACACCATCTCCATCGAGGAGCCGGGGGGCGCCGTACCCACCTACGACGAAGGCCCTCGCCGCGGCAGCCACGACGACGACCCGCCATGGGAGCACGACACGACACCGTCGCGCTACGGCGCTACCATGGGCGGACCTAGAGGGTGGGCCGGGTGGGCCACGGCCCACCCAGAATTTTGGGATTTTTTTTGACTACCCATAGTATTTGACTATCGCTATTGCTTCCTGTCGTTTTTCATGCGTGAAACTGCGACTCGTTTCTCTCTCTGGGTTCGTTTCTCGACAGAAAAAGGATTGGAAAATGAGACCTGATTCCGGCGGCTACCGTCGGCTGACCCCTCGCCGGCTTGCACCCTTCCCGATTCCCCCCCCCCCCCCCCCCCCCCCCCCCCCACAGGCCGTTGCTGCCCCTAATTCTTTGGGTCATTTAATGGATTGCCCTTAGCAGCCTCGCTGAACTCATTTTTGCCCCTAGTTCCGAATCGTGCTCAGTTTTGCCCTTAGTTCGGTCGCAGCTACTGCCAAACGGCAAGTTTGAAGTCCATTCCGTTTGACCGTTAACTTCTGATGGGTGGGACCCACATGTCATGGATTTAATAATTTCAGTCGGGTCAATGCATTGACCGTTAACTGCTGACGAGTGGGACCACATGCCCTTGCTGAAAATAAACAAACACACCCACCTTTCTCTCTCTTAAACGTGGGACCAAGGCAACAAAAGGCAAGTAAAAAAAGGCAACAAAGGGAAATAGAAAAACGGTCCTGGCCATGCCGGCGGCCCTCGACACCGGAGCAGAGCCGACCTCGACGCCGGCGGAGCGAGGGCGGCGCGGCCGAAACGGCGCGGCGTGCGTCGCGGTGGTGTCCTGCTCCAACTGCCGCTTCAAGTGTGGCGTCTCCGTCCACGACGCTCCATCCGCTCATGGTCGTCTCCCTCACCCGGAGCTCCACCCCGCGGTCTTCGCCGTCCACGACGACCTCAGGAGGCAAGCGACAGGAAAAGATGCATATGAGGATCAGTTGCTCACCCTAGTCGCTCTAGTATTATCAATTGGGGCGGAGGATCTCTAAGGCGCTCGATATCATCCGCGGCGAGCTTCGGCCGGTGGTGAAGGGGACGAGCTGATTCCGACTGCCCCAACTCGAACCAGTGCCACGTTGGGCTCCGCCGGGTCCTACTATTCCTCCACGCGAAAGGACGCGAGCCGGGTGGACTAAAACGTCGGGATCGACGCCGTCTTCCTCGCCTCCGACCGAAGGTCGCCGTGCTCGATTCGCTTCCTTATGACCTCCCCCGACCTCTAAATCCACTCTATTTTGTTCCACGAGAGCCTATGGTCCTAACGGCAAGTTTTTATGCGCGAGGGATGGCTTATCCGACGACCACGACCGGGCGGCGCCGTCGGTATTTTGTCGAGCACCTTGTGGGCGTGCTCTGGACATGGCCATGTCGGCATCAATGCGTTCCGGGATATTCCTAACGATTTAGAAAGAAAACTTTATATCTTTGTGCGCCAAATGGGAAATACTACAACTTTGTAGTTATAAGGTTTCGCTAGTTTGGAACTTTCTATATTGCGATTTTGTGAAAAACATTTCTGGTCCAAATGGCATTGCCATGTTTGAGTAGGCAAATGAATTTTTCAGAATGTAAAACCTTGTCAAATAGTTAGAGGGCTACTAGAATATGCCATTTATTATTTTTTACTTATTTTTACCCACTTAGAAAAAGGGTTCACTTTTTAGGTAGATAAGTAGGTGTAAATCCCTATTTGAATTGAATTAAAAAAATCAAATAAATGGGAAACCATGACATAGTTTGTCGAAACGAGGCCATATTTCACACACTCATGTATCTTGGATGTATAATAGTAGTGAAGAAGGGAATTTTTATTTTCTTTTTACTGAAAACCTATTTTTCATTTTTTGGAGTGTCGAAAATGGCTTTTTTTGTGAAGCAACTACCAAAACGACACCCCAAAAACGAAACACCCAAAGGCATAAAAATAATAGACCCCTTTATAAGTACATATGACACTGGGTTTGAGTATAAAAACATTTCTAGGTAGTTCTCAGATTTCGGTGAAGTTCCTGTCGATTTCACTGGAAGTGGGTCCGATTTGAACTACAAGTGTCGTAAATTTTGCTTATAATTTTTTGCAAAAATTACTTTTAGATCCACAAGATGTACTTTCTTTAGAGATCTTTGGCGCTTTTTGTTGGAACGGAGATATGGTTAGGTTTAGGTTTGGGGTTATGGTTTACCGTCACGGTTTAGGGCTAGGGTTAGGCACAACTAATTCAAAAAAATCAAATAAATGGTAAATCTTCACGTGGAGTCCTATTGTGTGACCTACCACCTAGAAAAAAATATAAACATGGGTTATGAAAGTTTTGTGAAAAACCCTTCTCAAAAATGAGCTTCGAGGTACAAAGATGTATGACTTTCGACTAGAATGAGCTAGGTCATGACCTTAACCATGACATAGTTTGTCGAAAAGAGGCCATATTTCACACACTCATGTATCTTGGATGTATAATAGTAGTGAATGAGCTAGGTCATGAGCTTCGAGGTTTTCCATTTTCTTGATGTTTTTTGAATTTTTTATGCTTATTTTGAAATCGGTCAAACCTAAGTTTGACCAACATTTAAACAAGTTTAAAACATGAAAATGAAAAACTAAGCTTGGATCCTTCTTAGTCACTCAAAAATGAAGCTTTGGTGAGTTTTCAGAAAATTTCATGTTGCAAATCCAAAACACTTCTCTTCAACCTTAGACTTCATAGTTTGAGTTTTGAGATATCACACTTGATACATGCATTTTTCGTTTTGAATCTATGTAGACCTTGTTTATCAACTTGAGTTGTTAGTATATGACATAGTAAGGCCATGTGCACAGGTTTTCCATTTTTTTGATGTTTTTGAATTTTTTATGCTTATTTTGAAATCGGTCAAACCTAAGTTTGACCAACATTTAAACAAGTTTAAAACATGAAAATGAAAAACTAAACTTGGATCCTTCTTAGTCACTCAAAAATGAAGCTTTGGTGAGTTTTTAGAAAATTTCATGTTGCAAATCCAAAACCACTTCTCTTCAACCTTAGACTTCATAGTTTGAGTTTTGAGATATCACACTTGATACATGCATTTTTCGTTTTGAATCTATGTAGACCTTGTTATCAACTTGAGTCGTTAGTATATATCATATGAAGACTATGTGCGCAGATTTTTTCATTTTTTGATTTTTTTTGAAATTTTTATGCTCATTTCAAATATTGGTCAAACCTATGTTTGACCAACATTTAAACAAGTTTAAAACATGAAAATGAAAAACTAAACCTGGATCTTTCTTAGTCACTCCTAGTTGACAAGTTTTCACCGTCTTAAAAAATCATTTACCAGCTCTAATTTGACAATGCCATTTGGACCAGACCTGTTTTTCAAAAAACATCAATAGAGCAAGTTCCAAACTAGCAAAAACGTATACTAGAAACTTGAAGAACATTCAATTTGGCGCACAGAAATATAACTTTTGTTTCCTAATTATTTTTAAATCGACGGGAACGCGCGAATGTCGCTATAGGCGTGTCTAGAGCATGCCCCCAACGTGTTCGACAAAAGTCCGTCAGTGCTGCTCGCTTGTGGTCGTCGGAGAAGCCTCTCCTCGCGCATCAAACCTTGCCATTTAGCACCAAAGGCTCACTTGGAACACGACAAAGTGGACAGAGAGGTCAGGGGATGTCAGGAAGAGGCGAATCAAGCATGGCGGCCGCGGCCGAAGACGAGAAAGATGGCGTCGATCCCGACGTCTCGGTCCATTCCGGTTCGCATGCTTGAGAGTGGAGGAAGAGGAGGATTAGGGGAAGCCCTCGCTAAATTTTTCTACAATTTTGGGGACAAATTATAACACACTTGTAGTTTAAATCTCGTTAAATAGCGTTAAATCTGAGATTCACAAATTTGTCATTTTTACACAGACCAAACTATACAATATTTCACACTCAAATTTTGCACACTATTGTAAATAATCATTATCAACATTCGAATTTTTCACATTTTTTTTCAAAAATTGAGAAAATTCGAATTTTTTTGTACTGTTTAGATATAGATCTCATATCCAAAAATTTGTCATTTTTACACAGACCAAACTACACAATATTTCACACTCAAATTTTGCACATAAGAATAAATGTTCATTGTTGACATACATGATTTTTTTCACATTTTTATCTAAAACTTGAAAATTGAGTTTTTAGATCTAAATCTAGATCTAGATATTAGATCCCGAAATTTTCATTTTTACATAGACCAAACTACACAATATTTCACACTCAAATTTTGCACATATAATAAATATTCATTGTTGACATACAGGATTTTTTCACATTTTTATCTAAAACTTGAAAAATTCGAATTTTTTAGATCTAGATTTAGATATTAGATCCCGAAATTTGTCATTTTTACATAGACCAAACTACACAATATTTCACACTCAAATTTTGCACATAAGAATAAATATTCATTGTTGACATCCAGGATTTTTTTCACATTTTTATCTAAAACTTGAAAAATTCGAATTTTTTAGATCTAGATCTAGATCTTAGATCCCGAAATTTGTCATTTTTACATAGACTAAACTACACAATATTTCACACTCAAATTTTGCACACTGTATAAATAATCATTATCAACATTCGGAATTTTTTTTCAAATTTTTTCGAAACTTGAAAATTTCGAATTTTGTACTGTTTAAATCTCAGATTCAGATTCGTCAGTAGTGGGCCTCCTGTGAGAAATTCAAACATTTCAAAAAAAAAGCTGAAACTATTAAATTCATGACATGTGGGTCCCAACCGTCAGAAGTTAACAGTCAAACCATTGACCAGATAGGAGACGACAAGAGTCACGGAATAAGTCTTTGCACACAGACTAGGGGCAAAACTGAGCACGATTCACAGCTGAGAGCAAAACTGAGTACATGGCGACATCTGAGGGACTCCTGATAATTAACCCTAATTCTTGCCGGCACGGGCGTAAAGCCGCTCGGCCGGACCATTGATGTGAGCTTCAAAAAAAATGTATTGATACTGCACAATGGCTAGAATTGACAATTTATGTTTATTAATCGAAATAAATAGCTTATATATATATATGTTGTTTACACCTGGAAACAATCTTTCATTGGGATGCGACCAGGTATAGTTACTCAATCTCAATGATGTAATTTTCTGTTTATGCTATATTTCAGCATGTAAGACTTTGCTTATGTTTTAACTATTCGTATTGGAATCATGCACATATGAAACACACATATTGAATTACCATTTTGTGAATCGATTGCCTATTTATACTATTCATTTGGCAAAAAAATCCGCGGTGCGAAATTTTTGTTAGAGTGTGCCCACCCTCCAATTTTTTTACTGGGTCCGCCACTCAGCGCTACCATCACCGCCGCCATCGCCGCCCGCCATAGCCACCAGGCCCCAGCCGCCACGCCGCCGCTGCGCGCGTTCCGCGTCGCCTTGCACAACTATAAGTACCGTGACGCCGTCGCCGTGGACCAGTGGGTCTCCTACGCCCTCAAGCAGGCCGGCCCCGAGCTCGAGCTCGACCTCCGCCTTAAGTGCCTGCCCATCTATTGCCGACGCGCCTACAACATCGAGATTAACGCGGCGGAGTCCCATGGTGCCTATGCGGTTGAGGAATGAGGACCCGGGCGCCGCGGCTCCTATTACCACCCGGAGCCGGAGAAGGATCACACCGATGACGACGACGACGAATCCGAGGAACATGAGAGGGTGGTTCTAGCGCCGTCGTCTCTACTCCTGTCCAGGGAACGTTTCCTCTTGTACACCGTTCCAAGGACTCTCTTCTCCTGCTCCGCGCTGCGAAAGCTCCGCATCGGACCCTGTAGGCTCTCGCCGCCGTCCGCTATCAGTCTGCCGTCCCTCGAAGAGCTCTTCCTCACCCGCGTCCCAGACGGTGATGAGGAGGTGCAGAGGCTCATCTCGGCCTGCCCGCGCCTCGCCGACCTCACGCTCGAGGCCTGCGACACGGTGACCGCGCTCACCCTTTTGGATGGTCCGCGCCTCCGCAGGCTCGCTTTCCGGTGCTGCCATAACCTCACCACCGTCCTCGTCGACGTGTCTGAACTCGGCGCCTTCGAGTACCGTGGCGCCGTGCCCGAGATCCCGTTCCTGACCACGTTCGGCGCCCAGCAGGGCTGCTGGTACCTCGCCATGCCGTCACTCGCGTCGTGTACCGTCGACATCTGCAGCGGTGAGGTTTTGGCGCCGGAGGAGCTCTCCAGGCTCACGGCTTTCTTACACCACTTCGCGTCGGCAAAGCACCTGCGCCTAAGGTCCAAGCGCCTTTGCCCCGGCATTGGTAGGGACTTCGACACAGGGCTCCCGGTGTTCCGGAATCTCCACCATCTCCAGCTATGGGGGCACCTGGCTCATGACGGCAATGCCGCCGCCATCATCGACGTGACGAGCAAGATTCTCCAGCACGCCCCTAACCTCGAGGTGCTCTCCTTCGTCTTCGAGTTATGGATTAAGACTGATGTCGACAACAATGGATCTCTCCCGCCTGGCTGCTACCGATGCAAGGAGGGGGAGCTCGTCGACGCGCACCGTCTCAGGTACAACCGATACAGCGTCCTCGACGAGCCCAGTGGTGGCGCCACCATCCCTTGCTTGGCGAACCGGGTGAGGGAGATCAACCTGGTGCATTACCAGGGAGGCAGGGCGCAGAGGACGCTGGCCAAGTTCTTGCTATGCAGCGCTCCGGTCATCGGCAAGCTGTGGTGCCAGTTCGCCGAGGGCCCCCTGTGGATGCAGACCGAATTGACGCGGGAGATTAAAGGCTGGGTGATGAATGACAAAGCCCACACGGTCTTCCTATGATGCGTATGTAATCTAGCTGCTGGAATCGCTGGTGCTTGTTAGTTCTTTACTAAACAAAAGTGCTTGTGCATTATTGATTAAGCAACAATGTTTCTCTCTAAGACAGAACTGGCACAAATCATTTTTGTAAGGGACACAAATCATGAACAATAACATTGCATTTTCAATCTTGGCCCAAATGACTTGGCGATCTGGGGGCCCTTCAGCTTGAATTCTATTGCGATTGTAGACACTTCTCGCCTGGAAATAGTCTGTTTAGACGGTCGATCAGGTTTAGAGCAGAATTATCCAGTGCCATATTTAGGCCTTCCAGACAGGCAATGGCCTCTCCTCACCCATGGCGGTTGTTTAGCAGTGAAGGATGACATGACACCCTAAGGCGAGCAAACAATCATTCCAGATTCTCAGATTGCACATGTGGATGACATGATGCAGGTGCAGTGAAAAGATTGTCATAAGTAACAAGAGAAGAACAAGCAACAATAGATAGCAGACTGCGATGATTTCCCTACTGATGCCGCCGGTGTAAATTTTGCTTTCGTTGTTGCAGCCTACCTCTCCAGATTCTCGTGGTCCGGGGTAATGAGAAGTCAAGAACTC
This sequence comes from Poa pratensis, assembly GCA_947311845.1. Classification (NCBI taxonomy): domain Eukaryota; kingdom Viridiplantae; phylum Streptophyta; class Magnoliopsida; order Poales; family Poaceae; genus Poa; species Poa pratensis. Next base: position 3,474,891 of record CAMZMU010000047.1, read on the forward strand.
AACTAGTGTTAGTCAAAGTTTTTCTAAGGGATGTATCGCTTTCTAAATGTTGATGATGTTATTTTTAAACCTGCACATGTGCAATCCTTTTTTTTTTGACAGGGCATTATGTGCAATCCTTGCTCACCCAGTCCATTTTAATTTCTGGCTCTTCTGGCTCCGCATTGCTCATTTTAAGCCCAACATACAGGAAAAAAACTTAGTGCAATACTACAAGTTACAATTAGTTTGAACCAACTATAGTTAATTTATTCAGTACTTTGATATACAAGATATAAAGTGAATCAGCCAGCTCGACCATGCCGACAACACTTGTCAAGAGAACAAGAACAGACTATAGTAACCTTCTACGCATGACCACAAATACTCCATTTGGCTGGCGGTGGACATTTTGTGCTCCGGGGCACCAGTGATCCTCGCGTTTCAAAAAAATCGAAAACAATATTTAGGAGTTTCAAAAAAATTGAAAAAAAATGTGAATGTAGCCATTGGTGTATTCTACAAAAGTGCCAAAAAAAATTTCAAATACTTTATATTTTGAGCTGCACCAAAATGACAAAAGTGTGATCTGAGTATGCTTATTTTCAAATCTTGAAATTTATTATTATTATTATTCATTTTTGTGTAGCCTAGAATACAATGTATTTGAAGTTTTTTTTTGCACGTTTGCAGAATACACCATTGGCTACTTCGGGGATTATTTTTAGATTTTTTTTGGAAACTTATAAATATTTTTTTGATTTTTTGAAACACCAGGATCACTGCTGCTCGGGAGTAAAAACACTTTTCCGATTTGACTGGACATTACATTGTTTGCTTCCCACACTTTATCTCACACCACTCAGAAAGGAGCTACCACCACAAAGTTGATCAGTTACTTGTTGAGAATGGTCCAAAGAGACCACATCATAGCCGAAGACGCAACCCAAATCACATCAAAATACTCCACCACTCCATGACAAGTCAAGGATAACAAATCAAGTACAGAGTGGGGATTTGCCGACCAATCGATTTAAACTCTTGATAGTTGTCCATAAAATTCAGCAAGGCGTCACGAAAACATGAGGTGATCAATGGACTTCACCTAATTAGAGAGAGGACACAAACCAGAAGTAGGCCATGCCTGGTCAAAATCTGCTCCCGAGTAGGGAGCCTATCTTTAATGATTTGCCGGTTGCCACAAAAAAATCTTAAATTTTAAAGGACTCTTGAGTTTCTAAATCTTTTGTAGTTATGGGTTAGAAACTCCCTCAAAAGCTAGTGAGCGATGCATATATTTGGTCGAATACACTTCACACTATCCTTTTGATCTTATAAAAAGATTGGATCCAGCATCCACCTCTCTGATAATCATGTCCTCAAATCAAAAAATTCTCTTAAACCCCACATCCGAGGAATGGGAGTCCAGATCATAGCTGTCAACCGCAGAGGCATCAGGATTAATAGCAACCCAAAATAGAGTAGGGTAAACAATGGTTCGGACTAGAACTTCAAATGTCACAGATGTAGAGAAACATTGTTGCAAAAGAAAGATTTTAATGTTTCCACATATCTTATCCAAGACTGGACTAGCGATTTGAGTTTGCAGCTTACCTTTTATCATTAAGAGACTAAGAAATCATCTCAGTTGTGACATGCAAACATTAGCTTAAGCTCGGTAAGTAATGGGCCCTAGCATCCCACTAGTACCATTTGAACTTTTTTAAATATTATTTTTAATTCTAATTTAGAAAGTAATACACAAATTAAATCAATTCGAAATATAAGACACAGGCGGGAAGAGTAAGGCCGAAACACTTGTTTCCGGATTGCTCCCGTCGGAACACTCATTTCAACTGCTCGGGCCCGAAAAAAGCTGATAAGCAGGCCTCATAAGCACGTACGTTTGATTCACAGTTGGGCTTGGGTTAAAATGAAACGCACTCAACCGTGTCTTGATTCGAGATAAAATACACGTATTAGAGAAAAACAAGTGTTTCGCCCTACTATGGCCAATTGTGTAGTACTTTTGGAATTGATTTAATTCGTGTATTACTTTTCAAATTTGTATTAAAAAATTAATATAAAAAAAATTCCCATTTTCTTGGGACACTTGCATCAAAAACAAAAACAGATTGATTTTTGGCCATGAAAAAAAAAGAGTTAGATAAATTTTCAACCATAATTCGTCCAAAAAATAAATCTAATGCCACCTAAGCTGTATCGGAAATCACTAGTACAATTCTCATTCAAATAGCCCGAGAAATAAAAGCCAAACGATGACATAACTATGTTTTTCGGGGGTATTTGCCACTTGGACGTTAACCTTAGGACGCAGCAACATGGGATGGTTCCGACCGAGTTTAGAGATCGGCCCTCCCAGGGTACCTCGGGAAGGCAATGACATCTCTGATGTTGTCGAGACCAGTGGCGAAAAGGATCATCCTCTCCAAACCCAAGCCAAACCCACTGTGCTTGACAGATCCATAGCGCCGGAGGTCCAGGTACTTGTCATACTGCTCCAAGGCCAGACCAGCATCGAGTATCCTGTATATATAAAACGTTGAAAAGACGATCAAGGAGATGCAGATGCGGGTTAATTTGGAGGACAGGCACGGAATGTCAAACTGATTTCAGTCAGTAGTCTTTTACCCAAAAAAAAGTGCATCTCTTTATATGGTTCATCTTGTTGAGTTGTGGCAAATGCCCAACCACTTCCGTAACAGTATCAAAGGGACACCATTCATGTAACATTTTAAGTGAGCAGAAGCAAATAGCATAGTGTTTCTTTATCGAAATGCATTACGGTGTTCTAATTGTGAAAGAACTTGGATGCAAAGTACATGATCATATGGTCCGTATAATTGCATCTAACAGCTCGATCTTCAATGAACTGGGAATATCACCAACAAGCAACAAGAATATTTTGAAAAGGCATAGTATTTGAGTAAAAGTCCAGCAGCAGTACCTTTGTTCAAGAACATCTAGACGCTCCTCCCTTTGGCTTCCACCGATTAATTCGCCAACCTAGGATGCATGATATACAGAACATAAGTGATCGCATAAAAGGACTCAGGTAGATATTATCAATTTTCAGTAGAGACTGAACCTACTAAGCACAGTGCCAAGTTTCATGATGATTTCAGAGTAATCAATTATACATATCGAGAAAGTACAGTAAACATTAACACTGCATACATTATGTAAATAATCTAAAAAATACCATGATTTAACAGATTACTGTAGTACCTTGGGAACAAGAACATCCATAGCAGCCACTGTCTTTTGATCATCATTGAGCCTCATATAAAATGCCTTTATTCCTTTTGGGTAGTTAAAAACAATAACTGGCTTCTTGAACACCACATCAGTCAAATACCTTCAAAATTGCAAGAAATAATTACAAATCCAAACCGGTCAAAAAAATAGCAAATAAGTGTCAATTCCTATTGCAATCTCCATACCTCTCATGCTCAGATGCTAAATCAATTCCCCATTCAACCTTGTTCTCGAATTTCATGTCTGCATCTTTTAATATCTCCACAGCCTTTGTATATGAAATACGTTCGAAAGGTGTCGACGAAACAAGCTCCAGGCGCTCAATTGCTGCCTTATCATGACTCTTGACCATGAATTCCATCTCTTCTCGGCAATGCCCAAGTAACCACTTGCAAAGGTATTGCACATAGCTCTCTGCACACTCCATATCATCCTGTGACAGAGGGTTGAATATTTAATAATTGAACAGAAATAAGTTTGTGTTAATGCAAACTCTAACATGACGTGATAAATAACCCAATTATGACAGGCAAACTGATCAAATTAATTGATGGAGAGACATAGATCACCTGCAAGTTTGCAAATGCAAATTCTGCTTCAACCATCCAGAACTCAGCTAAATGCCTGGACGTGTGCGAGTTCTCGGCCCGGAATGTCGGCCCAAAGGTATATACGTTGCCGAGACCACATGCTAGGGTCTCCAGCTGAAGCTGCCCTGAAACCGTCAGGTATGAAGGGCACTTGAAAAAATCATTCTCAAAGGCAACGCTTCCATCTTCCCTGCGTGGAATCCCAGGTTTCAACTTGGACCTCTCTTCCATGGTCGACATGACCTCTTTCGCCTTCTTGAGCTCCGAAACAGCGGCGCTGATCTCCTGCTTGGTGGCTTGTGCGGATTTAAGCTGCGTGACGGCGTCTCCCTTCTCTTTGGCGGCGATCTTGGCGGCGTCGATGTCGGCTTGTGATGGAGCCGGGTTTTCCTTGAGCTCCGTGTCGTGCTTCTCGGCCTGGCTGAACAATGTGGTGACCTGGAACATCTCGCCGGCGCCCTCGCAGTCGCTGGTGGTCACGATGGGCGTGTGCACGTGCAGGAAGCCGTTGTCCCTGAAGAATCTGTCAGTTGCAAACGAGAGCTCGCTCCTTATCCTGAACACCGCACTTATCTGCAACAGATTATTACAAGTCAAGAAATCAGGCCGTGATGATACAAAAAACAGGGGAATTACATGTCAAGAAATCAGGCCGTGATGATTAGAACAGGCGTTGAACAGTAGTACATACCAGGTAGGTGCGCGCGCGGAGGTGGACGAAGTCCCTGATGTAGGCGGGTCGAGGCTGTGGCCGGTCTTGGTCTTGGGCAGAGGGTACGCGGCGGCGTCGACCTCGCCGACCTCGAGCACCCTGGTCACGGCGAGCTCGACGCCGTGCTTGGCCCTCTCGTCCCCGCGGATCACTCCCTCGACGAGCACGGAGGTGCCCGTGGCCGTGAGGCGCGCGAGCGGGTGGCGCACCACGTCGCCCTTGACGAAGAGCTGGAGGTTGCCCTGGCAGGAGCCGTCGTTGAGGTCGAGGAACGCGAAGGGGTCCGGGGCCCCGTGGCCCTGCTCGCGCCCGGCCCGCACCCACCCGCCCACCACCACGCGCGCCCCGGCGACCTTGTCGCCGGCCTCCAGGATCGCGCGGATGTGGGTGCGCCTGCTCGGAGGATCCAGCACCTCCGCCGGCGCCATGGCCATCGCTACTGCTACGTTCGAGCGGGCGGGCGGCGGGTTTGGCGCGCGAGAATTAGGTTGCCCTCACGACCGGAAGCGATCGAGTATGTTATCGCAAATTGTTAAGAACTAGCAAATCTGCCCGTGCGTTGCCACGGAGTAAAAAATTAGATGGACATACGGATCAACATTAGTCTAGTTTAGACAAAGGTGTCAAAGATGAAGGCATTCATACAATGACCAATTGTCCCTCCGATAAATAATTTAAAATTTTAACCTCCTCAGGGAATCACATCAAACTTGGCTAATGCAAGCATGAGTGTACATAACACATTTCATGCTCCCACGTTTACATTGGATGCCAAGAATTTCAGAAATCAGCATCGGTCTTTGAGAACTTGGAATTAATCAAAACAACAATAAAAGTGGTCCTTCAAGGTTAAACACTTTCAGAAAAAAAAAGTCTTTGATCTTGATTACGTTCACTCTGGATCAAGCACCAAGACAAAAAAAAAACTCACATCAAACTGGACGATCCATTAAACTGATTCACCACCAAATCAGCACGGCAGTTCATCTCCATGATTTCTATAACAAATTCTCCTAAGTCATGAAGAACGTGGATGAAGAATTTGCACCAAATTCTCTCTGAAATTATACGTGTCTGAACAAAAAAAAAAGGGCATCTGAAAGCTGCTAAAACATTTGCACTAACAATTTTAAAAAAAAATAGGCGCAGATCGAGCCTTCCCACACATGCGTACTTTCCAAGCCAATCTTCTTCACCAGAAAAGTACTCACGGTACCTATCTGATTGCAGTAGCTCTTCCTCAGGGGGCGGGGGTGGCATGTTCTTTGCATATTTGGACAAACATTGTTCAGGAATTAACCGACAACCACACTGAGATATCACAATATATATAGTCTCGGTTAACGTACTACACTCCGATTCGATGGAAACTAACAAAAAACTGTGGTGTGCAAATCGTCCTACAATGGTGACCATGAAGCAAAGTGTCTACCTCAGTGTGGTGCAAACAGTTTTCACAGGCTACTGTTCTAGAGGATTTGGGATCGGCGACTCTAGGTACCTGCATGTGCTGAACGGCACGGGCGATTCATACCAAGACACCACGGCGGCCGGCGCCTACATCGCCAAGATGAACTTGGAAGAAGCAGCGGTGCCCGAGGAGGAGTTCTGTCGGCCTGCCGTACAACTCGAGCTCGGCCGGCGGGTTCCGCTCCAAACAGCCCACCGTCCTGCAACTCCCGGACAGAGGATGACCAAGGCGGTCCTAGCGAGGCAGATGGCATACGAAAGGATTTTGATCGAACCAACTGATCGGGAAACAAATCACGCGACTTACCAAACAATGTAAACGGCATAAAGAACCGAAACATTTTTATGACTTATGGGTGGCATAGGTGGGTAATTTCTATGAACTTTAAGGGCAAATTTGATGACGTACCACAAGAAGCCTTAATGACACTATTATTAGGTATAGAAAAGACTCGTCCGGTCGGACTCATGTTAAGAAATCTGGCAAAGTTTTCAAAAATTTATGCAAGGTATTCACAACATCTAATATTGAATAGAAGCCTTCATCAATTCTTTTTCTTATTTCTCTTTTCCTTTTCTGATTTCCTCAACAACGACAGGAAACAATTTTGAAGTATAACCTTTACTATTAAATTGTAATGTGAAAGCTACTAAGTAGTCATCGTACCGCCAAACAACATGCACATGGCGAATGAAAATCTCCTTTTTCATCTTAAAGCCCTACCAAATATCTCTAAGCCGATGTGTTAGCTCGTCGGTAAAATAGTCGGCCTCTAGCATCTAATGTCTCTCCATCCTATGATGATCCTTCTTCTTCCTCCTCCTTTTTTTTCGAACATACACGTCGAGAAATGTCATTCATGCATCTCCGCTAGTAAACCAAGAAGACAATTGATGGTTATCAAGCGCACACATCGATCTCGGCAGCGCAGCGGCGGCTTCCTCTTCGAGAAATGCAGGCGATTGGAGAACCTCTACCAAAGTAGCACCTGTAGTCATGAGGATGCGAGAACCGACAATCCCCACACGTGGACACTCCTCCACAAAGCCGCCGCTCCAAAACTCGGTTGAATGGGGACAAGCAGTGCCTCACACCAACCACCCGAGAAGAGAACCCTAGTCGTTTTGTCATGCTGAAGAGATGATCATCCTCCTGATCACTATACTACAGCCTGTTTGCCCAAGGTTAACTGACAGCTAGATAAATTAATACAAGCTCCTAGAGAAAGATTTGATGCTTACAGATCATAACGGTGCTAGACAAAATCAAAAGAGGGGGAAGGAAATATCCAGCTCGATCGATCCACATCAAATACTGCTTTCTCGGTACATGCGACACAACAAGTCCATATGCAACACTATTAAAACATCCATGCTCCTTAAGTATCATCACTAGTTATTGGTATAGACAGCATACAACTTGAAAAAAATCAACTTGACAAGCAGCAACTAGGGTAGTGCTAGTGCATAAGTAACAGCCACATATATCACATGCAAGGTCAAACCTCTGAGCTGAGATCAATAGTCATAAGTTAAGAGAAGAGACCATGCCACAGTTACTTCCATCTCACAGGAGCCGACCTTCAGCATCATACGGCTCCTACCGGCTTCCTTGGGTGCGAAAACCTGATCATCACTCAACGCATCCTCGCTGCTACCACCAGGTAGTAGTGCCTTCACCGAGACATTAAGCTTTCCGTCGACTTCGACACCGACAACACGGCGAGAGAGCCTTATCTTTTTCCCATCATCTTCAAGAGGCAACCCATCTTCTCCAAAAGAGAGCAGCATGATTTGCATGCCATCCATGCTAGCAGTACTGACCGTAAATACACCTCCATGACCACTTGGCCATTTCCCACTGCTGACCTCCACACTGATTGTAGCCTCAACAGAGTTTGTAATGTACCCAACGATCAACTCCAGCGTGCTAAGCCTGCTAGACAGAACACGTTCCATGATGAACGACTGAGACGAGCCGATCTGTATGTACCCAGTAGATAGGTAGCTGAAATCTTTATCATCAGACTCATTAGAATTGCCCTTGATTTTCAGCTCAACCTCAATGTATGAATGACGCACCGACAACACAGCAGCACGGGAAGGACCCGTCAGAGTTAAATACGGATCCTACACACCACAAACCATACATATGATTAGTAGATATAATACAGTAGATCGGTGCCAATGAATTACGTAAATGATGGCATACTCTATAGCTACCAAGTGATGTGCGAAAAATAAAGTTAAGATGTAACGAATGCACACACTATTCAAAAGACTCTTTTGCAAATGGCTTGCAGATAGTCATTTTCAAGCACAACTTAACAAGAAAGAACACAAGAAACTATGTAGGTACAAATGAGAATTCAAACTAAAATGGACTTGGTGGCTCAACAATCCGCCTACCCATTAAGGAAGTGCATGTAAAGGGGCCTTAATTTTCAACAGGCGAAGACAGGATTATGGTAGAAAGTTGCAGGCCGTGTTGCTCCTTAGGACAGACCTAATTAAGACTAAGTTGACATCCAAACTGTATTATCCTCAAACATCGAACATTTGCATTGACAAAAAATAGCAGAAAACAAAATAAACAAGCACCAATGCTAGTCAAATTATAAGAGATTTACAGCAATGCATTGTTGCATGTGACCTAACTATAGAATTGTTGATTGCATGCAATAAAAAAATTAAACTCAGAAATTAGAATAACAGACTCAGGAAACTTGAGTTTTCCTGCTCAATTTGTGTATTCAGTCTCAGATAAGCTACCAGGCATGTTTAAAAATTGTTACAATATTCTTTTGACCAAGCCTGAATCGATCTGCATTCTGCAATCGGGTTTACGGTGGTAGTTTTGTTTAGAAGAAACACTATTAAACGAATAAATATTTGCACGAGCTCATATCTCTGCATCAATATGGATTAAACAATATGTATATTCAATCGATTTTGGTGAAGCCCAAAAAAGTGACGTTAGTTGAATAACATCCTTAATCTCTAGACCAATAATGTACTAGTGTTAGTTATATATATATATATTATGTGAACAGAGACAGGATTGGTGGAATTAAAAAAAGAATATGTATATATATATGAACGAACCTCCTCGGTGATGGTCTGACAGTTGTCTCTTTGACGATCAAAGATGATATTACGATTATGGTCGACCGTGTCGCGTACGGCCAGCTTGCCGTACACATGCAGTGGCCAATCAGCGCCCTCCTTTGTTCTGGCGACTTTGACAGAGAAGATCTGCAGAGTTTCACACGGGCAAGCAGAGTCATACCCATACACGGAGTCGGTGAAACGCATGGCGGGTATAGAAGCTGCAGCGACATTGTAGTGATCATAATTAGGGCCGGTTAGCAATAGCATGCATGGTAGTGCGAGCGAATTTCAAAAGAGCTGCTGATACTTACTGATGGTCTCGTAGGTTCCATAGTGGCCACGGGCAGCGAAGGATTCATTCCAGGAGTCGCGAGCGAGGCGAGCTTCGTAAGCGTGCCAGTCGGAAAAGGATTCCGGGTCGGATTCTTCTGACTCCCACGCCGCCAGATACGCCGCCGCCTTGTCCTCAAGCGGCGGCGGATCGCTGCTCATCTTATTAGTCTTCGCCTTGTCTTCCTTCATCGCGATTCTCCTTAGAGCCATTCTGCCCTTGCGACGATGGTGCTTCCTGTTGCGTTCCTGTCGCTGGTTCTCTTGTCTCTGTCGCTGCTCTTCTTCTTCTTCTTCTTCTTCTTCTTCTTCTTCTTCTTGTTCTTCTTCTTCTTCTTCTTCTTCGTGATTCACATTGGACAATATCTCCTTGTGATCTGTCGGCTGCATTGGGTTCAGCGGCGTCTCAGATATCTTCCCGGCGTCCAAGTCCAACTGCTCCGCCGCATCCCCGCCTTGTACCTCAGGTGTCTTCCCTGAAGCATGATCTGCAGTCCCTCCTCAGACCTCCGATTGCTCGGCACCTGCTCCCTCATCTCCATCTCCTTCGTCTCTTCTCTTCTCACAAGCGAGCTGCAGCTCTGCTGTTTGTGCCGAAGGCGACGAAAGGAAACCCTACGATGTGTTGGTTCGGGGAGCAAACTCACCATATGGGTTTGGGCTTCTTGCTCGGTATCTCCTATCTATCTATATGGGCCTGGACTAGTAACGGCCACAATCAGCTTGCTCTCCCGATAGCCAACCTGGGCCTCAACAAAAACTTCGCCTTCAACTTGCTCACCGGTAAAATCGGCCACGTAATTTTTTTTTCTGGAACGTAATAATTATTCCATCCTTTCCCTCAGTCCCTCAATAAAATGAAAAGCTCAAGAAAAATGGTGGGACTCGGCAGCAGCCATCTTCGCAGCATGTATATATGAAACGGCAATCATCGGAAAGGTTAATTTTATGCACTGTTTACATGATTGCAAACGGTGTTGCTAGTGAGCTAGCTAGCTTTTGTTTTAGACTGAATAATAATTATTATTATTGTAATTGAGTAGATGAACCACCAGATTTCTTGGTGGATAAACCTGTGAACGTTGTAATCTAGCCATGATGGCCGTCGTATTTTCTTTTGCTAAGACAATCTTTGACCAACAATTGTTCAATGAATACAATGTTATATAACATGATTTTTTTTCACTCAACTCAATTTCAAAAGTACTCAATTGATGGTCAAAGACTATTCATTACGAAGTAAAATATGCCTTAATCATTGAAACTGAGGGAGTGTGAATCAACAAACAGATCGGTTTCAGCCAGAAGCAGATCTACCTCATGTGACTTTTTAGATTTCCTTATAAATCTCAAAGCCCCATGTGTGGCAAGAGGTGGATAGTGTAATGTTTAATCCCGCGTTGTTAGTTGAGGAGGAGTGAGACCACCTAGATAGTGTAGCCTTACTTACTCGCTCGTCTCACCTGGTCGGGCTCGGTCAGGGGCGCACGTGCGCGCGAAGGCCCTGCCGAAATCCGGTCCATTGTCTTACAGGTGTGCGCACTCCTTTGTCCTTTTGAATTTTTGGTTTCTTGATTGCTAATTCTATGAGTTGAAAACCTAGTCTGTTTAGATTGTGATCGCACGAAACCGTTTAGTTCTCCTCCTATATATATATATATATGACCTATTGGCCACCACCAAACACACGCAAAACCGAGCTACGTTTTTCAACACATCTCCCTCCTTGCGTCACTATCATAGTCTACTCCATTCCGAGCATCGACGTGCACATGTGAATGGGAGAGTAGAATTTTCAAAACCACTCGCTCTTGTGATTTTGTACGGGAGAGGGTGAATGATTTTTTTGGAAAGCAGACCATGCGACCACTCGTGTTGTTCATCACAAGTCATATATTGTCCAAATCGGGTGGTGTTGCGTACCGCCTTCTTCAACTTAGTCTTGTTGAACCGTTCTTGGTCAACGTTGTTATCAACAACGTCTTCACTACATAAGCCATGACAACTCAGTCAGCAAATAATCAGTACGCACGACGTACTATGATTTACTACTTAAACATGTTTTGCAATTGAATATTCACATTCATGATGTTGTGTAATCACTCTACAGCGTGTGTTAGTGAATTTCTTGCTAGTTGTTGAGTACGTCATGATATATATTATGGATTTAGTCATAAAAATGCCTATTTATCCAACAAATCGAAAAACATAATTGTAGGCTATTTGCCGAGTTAACTATGGTTGGTTCCGCCGATGCACTGAGGCTGGACCAGTGGCGGAGCCACGTTGTTACCTGTGTGCACAAATGACCACACAGGATTTTTGCAATTTATTTGTATACAAGCAAAAATTATTAAGAACAAAATTAAAAATCAGTAAAAGCATATATTATCTGACATCACTGATTAGAAACGACAACACAGGCTTCCGATCCTGGCTCCGCCACTGGGCTGGATCATTTCATCGGTGTGCACTTTAAAAGGTGGCAAGTTAAGGCCACATTCTGACAACTATTCTGAAAGTTTTCACAATTAGTACGGCATGTAAATCATATATTAAAGTTTGGGGGAGCCAATACTATATTTGTGAGATGTATTCTTAGCGTTCTTTGCGCTCGTCTAGGTGGCATGTAAATGCACATTTCAGACCGAAAGGAGGTTTGCGAGGCACGTAATGCTAAATTCGGTGCAACCGGTGCATGTAGTGAACTTTACATTATCGAGAGATTTCATGACTATAATATGGTGAACAACCGACCTAGTCAACAAGATCATGAGATACAATGCATTGGAAAAGAGTTTGAAATCCTCAAGTGTTACTTACGACAAGCGGATGAAACCTGGTGTTCGCATGGGTAACTACACAACTTAGTTTGACCGGTCCTTATACGTCACGAAAAAAAACTCAATGGGGTGGGGGGAGGGGATCTCAACATTAGAGTTGATAGGATTATCCAAAAGTATTTCGAAATTTTTTCAAGTCATATCCCGGTTGTTATGATTATTTTTAAAAGTCAATGGGAAATGTCAACTCAAAAGTAAACCTTCAAAATGACGACCAAAAAAAAAATTTGTTCAAAATTCTAAAACCAATTTTTATACACCAAAAAACCGTGCTCTACCAGGATATCAAGCTAAAACAGGAATATATGGCTTACATCGCCGTATAATGTCATGTTGTGTAGCTACCACCAGGATTAGTAAATCCACTCTCTACCGACAAGTTTGTGCTGAATGCACTACGGCAAAACTACCTTTTTCATGGAGCAACTTCACCACAGCTCTCAAATACAAGAGACATGGGAATCAGTTAAAACCTATTAGCGTCTTTTGATGCTGAGGAGAAGGATCGGGCTAAGTACACTAATGAGGAAGGAAGTGAGGGTGAGTCAGTGGAAACATGGTGCAAAAAATCCACACGACAAGAACAAAGTGAAGAACAAGCCCACCTTGAATAAGCCTACCAAGACTACTCTGTTCAAGAAGAAGAAAATATTGAGCTAGGTTGCTTCACTTGTGGTGCATCTAAGAAATTAATCCAATAAATATACTCTCATCTAGACGCTGGAATATCAACACATGAACTAAATGTCATGTCCAAACAAGATAACTTACACGAAAGGCATGCGATTCTACACTTTTAAACCACGAAAGGATTGTACATCCCCGAAAAAACATAGGGATGCCACAAAATATTAGACAAAATTATATACTTCTATCACGCTTTAGTTTCGTCTGGTTCCGTTTATGGGGATTGTCTCTTTCTTTTTTCTATAGGGAACCCATTTTTTTATATTACTATTATGTTACATTGTAAATCGAGGAATTCTTTGAATCCTTTGTTTTACATGGTTCAAATTCGAACAAAAACAATTCAAAACCCCACTATATCCAATCAATCTAGACCACCCAACTTTGAGAATCGTGCGGCGGAGGGAAAGCCGCCACCGTCATCACCGATAAATTATGCTCCTCTTCCGCCTCGGCCTCGCCGTCGGCTCCCTCCCCCGCCTGCCTCCGATCCCACCGCTCCTCCGCGCCCAAGCCCGCCTCTCCCGCCGCCGCGCCCTCATCCTCCCCCTCCCCTCTCCCTCTCCTCCCTGAGACCGCTCTCCGCCGCCGCCGCCGCCGCGATGGCCGCGCCGCCGGTGGCCAGGAAGGTGCCGCGGGAGCTGGTGGAGCACGGGGACGTCCGCGTCGACGACTACTACTGGCTCCGAGACGACGACCGCGCCGACCGGCCGTCCTCGCACACCTCGGCGCCGAGAACGACTACACCGCCGCCCTCATGTCCGGTGAGTGAGATCACTACTAGACTAGATTGGCTGCCAATGCTTGCTCGCCTGCCCGTGAATTGGGCGTGATCTGTTAGCGCGATTGCTTCTGTTGATACTGATCGTTGCTTCTGCTACTGCTACTACGGGATCTGACTGAGTGGAGCAGATCGATGGCTTTGGTTTGGGCTTAGTTAGTGTGGCCTCACCGAGATTACCTAGTAATTTTGTACTTGTATGAACTATAATTATGCACTGTTTTATTACTAGATCGAGCTTGCATTGTAATCGGAGGGATTATCAGCCTGCTCAGCTTGATTGCTACTATTAGCTATCCGCTCATGCGGTGGCACTGGTTATATGGATGTCATAGGCCTAGAATGAATAGCTTCGCAGTTGATGTGCTGGATGTCGCATTGTTGTTCATCTCTTCTGTCTACTTCCTTCTAGATGCCAAACAGCTCGAGGATGAAATGTTTGCTGAAATCCGAGGAGAATCAAGGAGGACGATATAGACGCCCCCTCCGCAAAGGGCAGTACTACTACTACGAACGGACATTGACCGGCAAGGAGTATGCGCAGCACTGTAGGCGTCTTGTACCGACCGATGGTCCTGTCACAGTCCATGATGTGATGCCTACAGGACCTGATGCACCCGCTGAGCATATTATTTTGGACGAGAATGTGAAGGCTGAGGGCCATGACTACTACAGCATCGGGGCTTTCAAGGTGTGATTGTGGACTGAACCCTGCTCCATGTGTCTATGTGTGATTTCTGCTCCTCATGCTTGCTCTATTCGGTGTTTCTCATGGTTTTCTTAACTAAATATTCGTTCCAGGTCAGTCCCAGCGGCAAGCTAGTTGCTTACGCAGAAGACACTAAAGGTGATGAAATCTACACAGTTTTTGTCATTGACGCGGAGAGTGGGGAGTTTGTTGGGCAGCCACTTAAGGAATTACTGCGGACATTGAGTGGGCTGGTGATGACAACCTTGTTTACATAACAATGGACAACATTCTTCGGCCTGACAAAGTATGTACACTCTTTATTCCTACTTAAAGTTTATCCTGATCTGTGCAAGCAAGGTGCATACGTGCGCTATACCAATGATTAAAAAAACGATGTTTTGGGGTTCCCGTAGTGCAATTGCTCCATTGATCATTATTCTCAAGCCACTATTTGCTGTGTTGTGCATGGTGCTGTTCCTACATACCAATTCTTTTAACGTTATTTTCCTATAAAGAAAAATAATTACTTGAATTCGTCATACATGTTTATTCAGTTATTCATTGGTCAGTGGATGTTCTATAATTGGAAAACACAGTGACAAGGTTTGATATTATCATAAATTTGTCTCCGTGTGCATGCGTGTTTACTAGTTTTTGTAGTATTTTATTGAGTCTTTACCTCTTATGGGCTTTTGCAGGTATGGCTACACAAGTTGGGATCTGATCAGTCGGATGATAGTTGCTTGTATCACGAAAAGGATGACACTTTTTCACTTGGTCTTCAAGCTTCTGAAAGCAAACAGTATTTATTTGTTGAATCTGGAAGCAAAAATACAAGCTTTATATTCTACCTAGACATACCCAATCAGAGCAAGGAACTTGTAGTTTTGACACCTCGTGTTGATGGCATCGATACAACAGCTAGTCATCGTGGAAACCATTTCTATATTACAAGGCGAAGTGATGAATTCTACAACTCGGAATTGGTTGCATGCCCATTGGATAATGTAGCTGAGACCACTGTCTTGCTACCACATAGAGAAAGGTAATGAACTAGATTTCACGTTTATGTTTGATCAGTCTTGTGTTTGATGGATCATATACGGACAGTACCCAATTTTTTATATGTAAATATTATTTTGAATGAAATTTGATATTTTCCAAATTCGAAATTGGAGATGATACAGAAACAGTAAAAGTAAATCATAATATTTTAAACTTTGACATTGTTCATCCTTCAAAGTAGAAGACATTGTTAGTATCATTTGTCGACCTTATATTACCCTTGTGTAACATATTATGCTCCACCCTCAAGCTTCGCTATGGTGTTTTTCTTATTTCTTTTAATCTACTGATACGATAATATTTACTAAACGAATACTCGAACTGCGAGCATATTTCACTACTGCACCATTGACCTAGTCTCTTTGGAGCACTCTGATGACAAAAAAGGGAAATAATGTTCTTGTACAAGCCGTGCTTTACTTTTTTCTTAGATCTTGCATGTACAAAGTTCTAGATGTAGCTACATCTGCTTCCTAGGTTTTTTTTCTTACAGTTACGAAGCATGTCACTGTGTCAGAAGCTTTGATGCTAGGATTTTCTCTAATATACTCAAAATGTCGGTGGTGAAGTATGATATTAGATTACACTAGGATAGTACTGTATTATTATCCGCGTCAAATAGACAATTGCACACACCTATCAGTTAAGTTGTGCATTTCAAATTTTATAGACTATGACTTGCTCTCCTTATCAATGGATGTATTACGTGTTAGGGATGCTTCAATGCATTGATTACATTAAGTACTACGATTATATAAATAACTCGAATCTCTTTTCAGTGTGAAAATTCAGGACATCCAGCTCTTTGAGAATCACATTGCTGTATATGAGCGCGAGAATGGTCTACCAAAAGCAACTGTATATCGCTTACCAGCCACTGGAGAGGTAGTTGGGCAACTTGAAGGAGGACGAGCGATTGATTTCGTTGATCCAGCATATGCAGTGGAACCTGAGTCGTCACAATTCCATTCAAATGTTATTCGTTTTTATTACAGCTCTATGATGACGCCACCCTCTGTTTTTGACTATGACATGGATACGGGTGTGTCGGTGCTGAAGAAAATGGACACTGTAAGTTACTACCTGTACCATTCAGTTTTTGTGTACCCTATTTTTATCAGTAGTAGTGCAATGGGATATACAATCTGTATATCTGCTTTAGAATCCCCCATTGTACCTGGCTACAAGCTGTAGCACAACGAATGAATATCGTAAATTCAACAGTTGATAACCATTTGGGTAGTTCTTATTTAAGGCTTAGGCTACTGCTTCCACTTTCCATAATTTGCTAGATTATTCTGACAGTATAGTTTGTTAGTTACTCCCTCCGTACCATAATATAAGATGTTTTAGGTATTCCAATACAGACTACATACCGAGCAAAACAAGTGAATCTACACACTAAAATATGTCTATATACATCTGTATATAGTTCGTATTGGAATACCAAAAACATTTTATTTTATGGTACAAAGGGAGTAGTTACTTATGGTCTACAGTATTCAAGCAGAAAATGTTTACGCTTGTTGTTTTAGAAACCTAATACTTCATCTGTTTCCACGTGGCATTGACCATTATATTTTACTAAGATGATCTTCATGTGGATAACATATTTCTCTGTTTAAATCAGTGACTAAAGTTGCATAAGTTTGACTGTACATGGACAACTAGGACATGCATTTTAAAAAGGAAGGAGAAAATAATCATAAAAGACATCCATAAGGGATTTGAATTTTTTCAATTCATGATGCAAGCATTGTCCTCTTATGCAGCAAATACTCTAGGTCTATTGTACATTTCGGTATCTGCTTCATTCTAGCAGATGTGTCAATTTATTGACCAATTTCAGTAGAAATTATTCTTATGAGACCCTGTTGATCTGAGCTTTTGAATGTTCTTAGGTTTTACGTGGATTTGACACATCAAACTATGTAACGGAGCGAAAATGGGCTGCTGCTTCTGATGGAACTCAGATTCCCATGACAGTTCTTTACAGAAAAGATATGGTGAAACTTGATGGTTCAGACCCCATGCTGCTATATGGATATGGCTCGTATGAGGTATGTGTTGATGTGTATAAGTGGATTGTCTAGCCGTTTCCATCAGATCGGTCTTTTGGAATAGTTGGTTAGTGCATGAAGCTTGACATGGTATCAGAGCCCAAGGTCTCGAGTTCGAGTCCTGGTTTTCGCAATTTATCCTAAAATTGCTATTGTCCCCTCGGTGTCCACGTATAGGCACGTACAGGCCACGTACAGGCACGTCATGCCTCTTGAGCCTGCCTCTGACTCTACACGTGTTGACTTGTCTTCCCTTGTCTTCCCGTCACACGTGAGGGGGGGTGTTGATGTGTATAAGTGGATTGTCTAGCCGTTTCCATCAGATCGGTCTTTTGGAATAGTTGGTTAGTGCATGAAGCTTGACAGTATGGACTGTCATAATAGTATCTTTTATAAATATCAGGTTTGTACAAATTTGTAGTGTCATATATATAGCTCATGAAACATGTTTGGTTCATCTTAGAGACTTAGACACAGTCATGTAGGTCACTCACTTGAACAGTCATTTCAATTTTGTTTATACAACAACACATGACCAAGTGTGGGACAGTAGTTTCAGTTTTATTTTGTACAACAAATACCAAGTATCTGCAGATGAATATCGTGAACAATATGTTGGCCTGTTCATACCAACATCTTTGGTTCATCTTGGATGCCAATCACTAATCTGTAATGATAATTTACTTCTTATGTATGTGTACAGCAAACACAAACTGTTTCACATTTACACATTATACACTTGCTGTTCATGGGAATGAGGTTATCCAGGAAATTCTCAGAGTGTTTCATCGAATAGTTAGATACATAATGAGCTTGATATAGTTAGTTTACAAACATGTGAAAAACACTCGATGCCTGAGGCAAATTGCATTGCAAAGTTACCTTTTGAAAATTAAGGGGACATATCCAAGAAAAGAGTACCTAAACAGTGAAGAAATTTGCCTCTCTGATAATGCTGTGTTTGATATTGTACATCTGGTGAAGTCTGCTGAACAACTATTAAAACATAGTAATTTCCTTTTAACTCTAAAGTTGCCATATAACTAAGACTATCAACAGATTTCGGGATTTTCCGATAATAGGTTGTTCTAATCATGCTTATTGTTTACACTCCTTATATCAACAGATATGCATAGACCCGAGTTTTAAGGGATCTAGATTCTCTCTGGTGGATAGGGGTTTTATATATGTGATAGCTCATATCCGCGGAGGTGGTGAAATGGGCCGGAAGTGGTATGAAGATGGGAAGCTGTTAAAGAAGACAAACACTTTCACTGATTTCATTGCTTGTGCTGAGCACTTGATAGAAAACAAATATTGTTCGAAAGAAAAGCTTTGAAAAAGTTGGCTCAGATAATTGAGGAAATTGCTAGTCGGGTAGCGAAGACTCCCATCAAGAGTAGGGTGTGTTAGGAATGTCGTGAGTATGGGCATTTTGCAAGAAACCGTCCTAATCTTGATAATGAAGAATCCTCATCTCCAAATGGAGCACCGTCAACCCGAGATGCCCACATGTGCCTTTGGCAAAAAGGGTCAAAGGTAAAAAAACGAGACCCATGGGCACTAGCAACCAGGGCATTTTTTTATGGAAGTAGCCCACCCGGGTGAGATACCGAAACTTTGCTCCTGATCGGACTTGAATCCGGTCAGCAGGGATGCACCACTGTGACCCTAGCACTAGGACTCGGCCTAGTTCTCAAAAAGGGTCAAAGGTAACTCCTACCTTGAATCTATCCCAACAAACCTCATGATGAGGAGGAATATGTATATGATCATGATGCTTTCTTGCATGAGAAGGATATTATGTATCACTCTCATCGGGTGAATGATAATGCTCTTGCCAAATCCGTATACCTCATGGATGTCTTTGCTTCTCGTAATGTAACCATTGAGGAATTATAATCCCTCGTTGATACGGGTAATCAAAGTATCAATATCCTTGAGAAAAAATTCTGGATGAGAGACATTTCAAATGCTTATGCTACTAACTCTATTCCTTGTGAAGCATCCATATCCTGAAAGAGAATGTTGAGGTTAAGGCTCAACTTGAGTTTCTAACTACTACCTCAAGTTCAACCACATACTGAAGAAAGACCACTTTGCAAGAATAACAAAGGTAAAGCTCCCCAAGTCAAGAATCAAATAAGAAGAGTAAATGGAGCATGTTTTACTATATATATGTCGTGAGAAAGGGGCATATATCTTCTTCATCCACTAAAGAAGCTTCCTAGGTGTGCCCCGTGCACGCGATTCGAAAAATTCTCTAGCTGGCCCACGGCCAAAATGGCTAGACGTTGCAGTGGCGAGGCGGGGTGGCAAGTTTAGTCCCGCTCGCCCCTTTATGAGTCGTCCGACCGGTTTATATGCCGTTGTATTGGAAAGGCGACAAGCTCCTCCGGCTCGTGTGATACTAACCTATGAGCTCTCTCGTGAATCGCATCCTGTGTCCCTGACTTGTGGGTCCGCCTTTCGGTGATGTGGCATGGACCCAATCCTTGGGCAGGTCCAAAAAAATTGCCTAGCTAGAAAAATAAGAAGAGTTAAATGTTTGCTGAGCGTCCGTTAGCGGACACTAGGCAAAGAGGATGTGTAGTCTCCTCATAGTTAGAACCGGCCGGCCGGCGGGGACACATGTCCACCGTCTTTGCCAAGAATATTTCTATGCCGAGTTTCTTCGCCGCGTGTTTTTCCGCAATTTTCGCCTAATGCAATTTATTTGCGAGTGTATTATGTCGGACACCAAATAGCTTCTTTGCCTAGACATTCGGCACTGTCGATTTTCAGTAGTGCATACGCCTCCTTTGTGTTTTTGACCTATCGAGCTTGTAGCTACATTTCAAGTGTTTCAGTTATCAAGCAAACTTTTTTTTGCGGGGAAAAAAGGAGCAACAGGATTACAATCACTAGCTAGGAGGTCCAATAGAGTATTTGGAGCATCCTGCATATCCATACATCAGTCAGGCGCTGTACTCTGCATATGCCTCTTTTGTGTTTTTGACCTATCGAGTTTGTAGCTACTTTTCAAGTGTTTCAATTATCAAGCAACCATTATTTTAAATACACCATTATAAAAATTAGACAACATTAAGAGCCAGCAAGTGAAATCTATGAGAGCGGCAAGGAAAAATTTATGTTACTCCTCCTAATTGCGCCCTCTTAATCTGACACAAGCATACAAAGTGCATAGAATTCTTTGACTCGATCACGATGTTACTCCTCCTAATTGCATCCTCTTATTCCGACACGAGCATACAAAGTGCATAGACAAATCATGTGTCTTTGAAAAGGCATATATAATCAACCAACATATAGAAGAAGAGAATCACAAACATCAAGCTTATCTAAGAAAATCAGAGCAGACTTTGAGCAGTACAATAATAATAAAAAACGTAACAGGGCCTTTGAGGCGCACCGCCTTGTTTCTTAGATAATCAATCCTGTTATCTCATTTCCCAGCTGAGAGGAGACGCGAGAGGAGATTCGATGGCTAAAGACCAAATCCATCTCATAGAGCACAGAGGGTGTTTCACCACACGTGCTACCGGTGCGCCCCCTACAGTATGTACTAGTGCACGAATCCGTAAACCAGCCTTTATACCCTGGTCCTTCCTTGTTGAGGTGCATCAACGTCTTCTCCTCAGTTTTGAGGTCGACAACAGAGAAGCCGCCACCCTGCTGGTGTACGAGTAAAGCTCCTCTGCTCTCTACAAACCAGACACGGTATATACTCATGCTCCCGAGATCCGTCAGCTCGGAGCATCGCCAGACCCCATCACACGCCCGAACATGGTCTTGGTCGTCGACGACGTCTTGTTCGTGGTTGGTCCAAAGCTCTGCCACCCCATGTTCTGGTATGCAGGTATGGTAACAAACGAAAGCCTTCCTTCTTCTCCGGCGATGCAAGGGATTGGCGGCCGTCGCACGCTTGCCTGGACTTTAATCGGGATCGCGGTGAGAGAGACATGTGACGCGGCCACGCTTATGTTAAGGGCGTAGTAGTCCCGGTTTCTCTCGTCCATGAACAGCCAGTGCACCGTGCGGCCGCGAATGACGACGCCGGCGCGCGGCCCACAGCTGATGAGCCCAGAAGCCCGGCAACACTCGACGGGCGCACTCCAAGTACCAGCGTCGGAGGAGTAGGTGCAGGCGTACAAAAACCCGTTGTCGTTGCTGGTGTAAATCAGTAGCACTTGAAACATGGTCGTCGTCTTCGCCGGCTGCTGCTGCTTGTGGTCCGGATTAGTACTGTCATCGCCGGCGTGGTCCGCACCGGTGAGAATCGCGCAGCCGGTGAGATTGGAGTTCCAGTAGTGCTGGTTCATGTTGAAGGGAGGCGGCGGGAGGAGACATGTGGTCCTCTTGTTGACCAGAGGGCGGCACACGGCCAGATGGAGCTTCGGTCCGAGGTATTCGCCGGGCGGCGAGATACGCGCGAGGAGAAATCCACGGCGCGACGCCAGCGGCCTCGCCAAGTCGAAGGGCTCAACATCGTCGGAGAAGGCGCCGAATGCGTCGAAGCTCAGATGCGTGCCGCCGGCCTGAAGGCTTAAGAACTGCGGGGGCTTGTAGTTGTCCCTGTTGATGAGCCGGGGCAAGCCGGTGGGAGACGAGTTCTGGTAGAAGATCCCGGCGAGGACGCACGGGCGGTGCGCCGTGTCCGGCCAGAGGCCTGCGCGCCGAAGGAAAGCCCGGTCCGTGACGACGCGGCGCCACCGTCTACATGTGGCCGCGCAGCGGAGGAGGTCCTGAAGGTCAGGCAGGCGCGCGAAGGATTCGCGGAGCGCGTCGTCCGCGATCTCAGTGGCGCCGCCGGCGTTGAGTGCGCGTTTGCTGGCCATGTTTAGGGCTCGATCGATCTGAGTACGTTCCACGGCCTGGAGATCGAAGGAAACTAGGAAAGCACGCCAGCACGGCACGGGTCATATGCGTATTGCGTGGCGACGATGCACCTGCCAAGTTGTGTTTTTTTTTTTCATGCAGAAGAGACTACAAATCAACAAGCCAGTCCTTTCAGAAATCAGATAAAAAAAGGTCTTTTCAGAAAATTTTATAGTACATGATGCATCTTGTCTCTATGTACGTACGTGATTGGTTTGGAGCTCCTTTTTATCTTCTAAATTCACTTTTTAATTTTCAGATCAAATCTTCGTTTCTGAGTAAATATAATAAAACCATAGCTACTGAAAGCTAGGGTTTCAAAAAACCACGACTAAAGATTTTTTTTCCACTAAACAACAATAATTAGAGCAAATTGTATTGAAAAAACTCCAAACTCGAGTTTTAAGATGTTTCATGGCGTTTCGGACACCCTGGGACACATTGCGAAGAGTAAATAGCACCCGGCTGTCCCCGCACCCGGCTGAGCCCTCCTGGAGCTCCTACATATGGTCCTCCGTTTCGACGACGACGCACGCTTGCCGGGACGGTTCCAATCGCCGGGATTGGGTTCGTCTTCCCCAAGTCCGGCCGTAGCGCCGCCGTGTCGAATAACTCCCTCCTGTACTCATCCGAAGTCCTCGACCCTCCCATCCGATTCAGGGTGAGCCCTCCGTCCTTCGGAACAATTTTTTCATCTCCCTTGCGTCCTGATACGCCGCCGCGCCGTAGCCCGTTGCCAGCCGCCGCGAGTCTTAGTTGATGCGTCAGATGGGGTCAAAACTCCACCCCACGCACATAATTTTTAGCAATGTTATTTATTTCCTCCCACTGACAGATGGGACCCATTTAACAGAAGAGGGCAGACTGGGTTCATTATTTAATATGAAGGGGTTATCTGCAAAAGAAACGACCCGCAGGGTCAAAACGTGAGGCGCACGTGACCTATCTCGGTAAAAAACCGGTCAAAAACCGACCGAGTGACCAAAGTGCACACGAATGTTCACTTCAGTGACGGGTTCACAAGATTTTTGAAAATGGTGACTTAAGTGCACCCACACGATGACTTCAGTGACCGCCAGTGCTATTTACTCCATTGCGAAGCAACCGATCTACTTCCTTTTTTGACCTGACTTGGGCTGTAAATTTTCCACATTTGTTTAAAAACTTTGTAATTTTGAACAAACACTACCCAAAATAACCCCTTAGTGAACCGTCTCTGCAACAACCGTCGGTAATAGTGGTGCCACAAACACGTTTTGATGGGGAAAGACATACTAGTAACGGGCGCTAGACTTGGGTTCATAGATTCACTAGTAGCATCTCCCATAAACATGATGGCACGAAATGTGCAAAAATCATCTAATGACAAGATTGGACTTGCACTTGAAGTGCAAAAATGAAGAGTATCATGTTAGATCTTGCCTATTAAAGAATACGCGTCTTAGTGAGAAGAAGCAAGCGAAACAACTTCGAGTTCAAACACATACTGAAAAAAGACCAGTTTGCAAAAAATAATAAAGATAAAGCTCCTCAAGATAAAAGAAGAATAATGGGATCACTTTTTAGTATATGTCATGAGAAGGGGCACATATCTTCTTTATGCAATAAAGAACCTTCCTAGCAGGACCCGGTGCACGCGACACTCGATAAATTCTCTAGCTGGGTCACACATGCCAAAACGGTTGGACGTTGCAGTGGTGTGAGGAATGGCAAATTTAGTCTCACCTCGCTACATTAGGAGCCGCGCGGCTGGTTATATGCCGGCGTATTGGAAAGGCGGCAAGCTCCTCCCAATTACCGCTTGCCTTTAGCTAGTTTTCAAGCGAAAGTAGGAATGTTTCAGTTATCAAGCAAAAACATTATTTTTAATACATTGTTATACAAATTAATCAACATTAAGAGCCAGCAAGTGAAAACTAGCAAGGAAAAATTTACACATACACAAATACATGATTCTTTGACTCGATCTTGATGTTACTCCTTCTAATTGCGTCCTCTTAATCCAACACGACGAGCATACAAAGTGCATAGACAAATCATGTGTCTTTCAAAAGGCATATATATATAATCAACCAATATATAGAATAAGAGAATCACAAATGCAAGACTATATTTAAGAAAAACAAAACAGATTTTGAGTGGTACAATGAAGAAAAACTATAATTAAAACGCAACGGGGCATTTGAGCTGAACCGGCTTGTTTTTCATATGGCGTTAATCAATCTACTCTTATCTCATCTACCAACTGAGAGGAGACGAGACAGGACATTCGACGGCCGAAGACCCAATCCATCTCATAGAGCACAGGGGGTGTGTCACCACACATCCGACCGGTGTGCCCGCTGCAGTAAGTACTAGTGCAAAACTCCGGAAACCGGCTAGTGGCCCTTCGATACGCTGTTCCTTCCTTCTTGAGGTGCATCGGCGTCTTCTCCCTAGTTTTGAGGTCGACAATAGAAAAGTGGCCACCCTGTTGCTCGAAGAGTAAATCAGTAGCACTTGAAACATGGTCGTCGCCGGCTGATGCTGCTTGTGGTCGTCGTCGGCATGATGGTCCGCACCGTTGAGAATCGCGTAGCCGGTCAAATTGGAGTCCCACGAATACCCGGTCATGTCGAAGGTGGGCGGCGGGAGGAGACACGTGGTCCTCTTGTTGACTAGAGGGCGGCACACGGCTAGATGGAGCTTCTGTCCGAGGTATTCACCGGGCGGCAGGATACGTGTGAGGAGAAATCCACGCCGAGACGCCAGCGGCCTCGCGAGGTCGAAGAGCGCAATGTCGTCGCCGAATGTGTCGAATGTCAGATGTGTGCCGCCGGCCTGAAGGCTTAGGAACTGTGGGGGACGCGTCCCTCTTCGACCGGATCATCGAGCCGGCGGGATACGAGTTCTGGTAGAAGATCCCGGCGAGGACGCACGGGCGGTGCGCCGTGTCCGGCCAGAGGCCTGCGCGCCGGAGGAAGGCCCGGTCCGTGACGAGGCGGCGCCACCGTCTGCACGTGGCTGCGCAGCGGAGGAGGTCATGAAGGTCCGGCAGGCGCGCGAAGGACTCGCGGAGCGCGTCGTCCGCGATCTCAGTGGCGCCGCCGGCGTTGCGTGCGCGTTTGCTGGCCATCGATCCGTCTCGGTAGGTTTAGGGCTCGATCGATCGATATGTACGTGTGTTCAAACCTGAAAACAGAGGAATGGACGCACGGCATTGTCGTATATTGTTTTGCGTGGTGACGATCAACGTACGTACCAATTTTTGCTATTTTTTTCATGAGCGGACTATACAAATCAAAAGTGTTTTCAGAACTTGGTGGTACACTGGTACATGATGCTCTCAATCTTGTGAGGCCAGAGTTTCACAAAATCATAACCAAAGATAATTTTTTCAGACCGGCATGGACTGTAATTCTTTTTAGGTTTGTTTCAGAATTTTCAAATTTGAACAACCAATACCCCAAAATAACCTCTATTTCTTGGATAAAATTTCTGAAGATGAACAAGCACAATGTTGGTGCAGCCTCGGCTGCACCCTCTCCTCTTGGACCTCTCGACTCGCTCTCACAAGAACAGGAGGTGGGAGACACAGACTGGAGCTGGGACACGGAAGGTTTTCTCCGGCCGACGCCACCGCGGCTCCGCCGCGGGCCCTCTGACGCCCGAATTCCTATTCCGTTTAACTCGCAGTACATAGCACGTTACAGGGGGTGGGTTTATATGGAGGAGTTCGTCTCCTGCCCGTGCCCACGTTGCGCACTCACGCGACCCACGCACACCTCGCGTCCACGATCCGCACAGCCCGGCCACGCGCACGACGCGCTCGACACGGCCGGCTCCAGCGGCAAGACCTGGTCACCTCTCCTAACTCGCTAACAACCTAACAGAACACACGCACACACGCACGCACCCGCGCACAGACGCGCTACGCACACGCACACGCGGCCCCGCCATGCCCGAGCCGGACCACCGACCTGCCACGCCGGAATGCCGGTCGAACACCTGCTCGTGCATGGCTTACAGACTCAACAAATCACGCCCTAAGCCATGCTCAGGACATCGTCATAGACGTCGGCTTCACCGCTGCAACGGCCACCACCTCTGCTCGACGATGCCACCTTCTTCTTCCTCGACAACCTTACGCCGAGCTCCTTCTCCACCGCGCACGCACGCCCCGCGCACGAACGCGTCCATCTTCTCCGGTGGTCCGCGCACCCTCGGCTCGCTCCCATGTCACGCTCCGACGCGACAACGCGGCCGCCCGAGCCGCCTTCACCTTGCCGCACGAACGACTTCACCTCCGCCGTGATCCGCATGCCCTCAGCTCGCGCACACGATCGCGCTCCAACGCTGATCGACGCGGCCGCTCGAGCTGCATCACCTTGCGCCACGGTCGCCGCCGACGCCACCGCGGCTCCTGCGCCACAGCACAGGACCTCCACGGCCTTCTCGCCGCGCCGCCGTGGCCGCCGCGCCACCACGCAGCACCTCTGCTGCCGCCGCCGCCTCGCCGCCCGCCGCGGACTCGCCGCGCCACGGCCCCGAGCTCGGTGGCTCTGATACCACTTGTTGGTGCAGCCCGAGGCTGCACCCTCTCCTCTTGGACCTCTCGACTCGCTCTCACAAGAACAGGTGGTGGGAGACACAGACTGGAGCTGGGATACGGAAGGTTTTCTCCGGCCGACGCCACCGTGGCTCCGCGGGCGCTCTGACGCCCGAATTCCTATTCCGTTTAACTCGCAGTACATAGCACGTTACAGGGGGTGGGTTTATATGGAGGAGCTCGTCTCCTGCCCGTGCCCACGTCGCGCACTCACGCGACCCACGCACACCTCGCGTCCACGATCCGCACAGCCCGGCCACGCGCACGACGCGCTCGACACGGCCGGCTCCAGCGGCAAGACCTGGTCACCTCTCCTAACTCGCTAACAACCTAACAGAACGCACGCACACACGCACGCACCCGCGCACAGACGCGCTACACACACGCACACGCGACCCCGCCATGCCCGAGCCGGACCACCGACCTGCCGCGCCGGAACGCCGGTCGAACACCTGCTCGTGCATGGCTTACAGACTCAACACACAATTCATCTGGATCCTCAATGCATCACATGTTATTTTTAAGCCCCTTTCAGTGCAAGAGAAAAGAGCAATAAAGAGCTAGAAAGCCAAAAATTAATATGGACCGGGTGCTGAGCAAGGATGGCACATGATGCCCTGTCAAAAAACATTGTAGATGAATCAGGTTAAAAATAATATATGTAACGTTTCCCTTTCCAAAAACTTTGACTAACACTAGAGACATCAATCTAGTTGAGTTCTTCTAGATATTTTACCTAGGTTCAGGCTCTCGAGGTTTTGGGGACAAAAAATCCTACGTCCTGCATGCAATTGTATTATGTGGAGAGTATAATCAGAGTTACAATAAGGTTCCGGCGAGTCAAGACTTAACTCGCTGAGAGGCCATAGGATGGTTAAAGAGCCAATCCATCTCGTAGAGCACCGGGGGTGTGTGTCGACACATCCAACCAGGGTGTCCACGGCAGTAAGTGCTACTACACGACCCCACAAACCAGGTAGTGCCTCTTACATGTTCTGTTCCTTCCTCCTCAAGGGGCAATGTCGTCCGTTCCTTGGTCTTGAGGTCGACAACGGAGAAGACTCCACCCTGCTTGACCAGTAGAGCTCCTCTGGTCTCCGCAATGAACACAATGTCTATTCTTCGGCTCCCCAGATCCACCAGCTTGGAGCATTGCCAAGCCTCTTTCTTGCAACCTCGACTATCATTTTCAGATTGTTCTTGTTTCGTCCAAAGCTCTGCCACGCCACGGTCTCGTATGGTAACAAAGGAAAGACTCCTTCCTTCTCCGGCGATGCATGGGATCGGCGGTCGTGCATGGACTTTGATCGGGATCTCGGTCAAAGAGACATGTAACCTGACCGTGCTTATACTAAGACTGTAGTATATCTGGTTTATCTCGTCCATGAACAGCCAGTGCACGGTGCCGCCACGGGTGACAACGCCGGCGCGCGGCCCACACCTGATGAGCCCAGAAGCCCGACAACAGTGTACGGGAGCACTCCATCTAGGCCTGGAATTCGAGCCGAGCCGAGCGAGCTCGGCTCGACTCGCTTGAACTCGCTCAACTGACGAGTCGAGCTCGACTCGACTCGTTCAACAAACGAGTTCAGAAATGAAACTTGGCTCGACTCGGTAAACTCGTGAGTAGCTCGCGAGTAGCTCGTTTAACTCGCTCAAATAAAAAATATGGAATTTTTGATATATTAGTGCAAAACTGTTAATATTTTTTGCACCGATATTGGTGTAAAGGTTCTATATTTCAGCACTGATATATCCTTTGACTAGAGATGTAAAATTGTAGAAAGATCATCATTGGTGTAGTTCAGAATTAGTAGGAAAATTAGTTGTTTTTCCGTATGCGCGCATGTTTGAACGTGTTAAACGAGCAATCGAGCTCTCGCGAGTAGCTTGGTTAACAAACGAGTTCAAAAATGAAACTTGGCTCGGCTCGTGAGACAACGAGTTCGAGCCGAGCCGAGCCGAGTCACGAGCTACTCGTTTAGCTCACGAGTTTCGAGTTTTAATTCCAGCCCTAACTCCATCTACCCGTGTCAGCGAAGTAGGTGCAGGCGCACACAAACCCGTTGTCGTTGATGTAAATCACTAGCACTTGAAACATGCTCGTCTGCTTGTGGTCCAAAGTACCATCGTCGGCGTCGACATGGTCCGCGCCGGTGAGAATCGCGCAGCCGATCAGACTAGAGTGCCAGTAGTGCTCGGTCATGCCGAAGGGAGGCGGCGGGAGGACGCGCGTGCTCCTCTTGTCGAGCAGAGGGCGGCACACCGCCAGACGGGGGTGCCCGTAGTTGTCGCCGGGCAGGAAGACGTGGGCGAGGAGGAAACCGCGGCGTGACGCCAGCGGCCTCGCGAGGTCAAAGAGCGCATCGTCGCCGGAGGCAACGAATGAGTCGAAGGTCAGACGCGTGCCGCCGCCTGCCTGGAGGCTCAAGAACTGCGGAGGCGTGTGGAACGGTTTCTTCATGCCCGGCGGCCTGGCCGGGCCGACGGGGTACTCGTTCTGGGAGAAGATCCCGGCGAGGAAGCACGGCCGGCGCGCCGTGTCCGGCCAGTGGCCGACGCGCCGGAGAAAGGCCCGGTCGGTAACGAGGCGGCGCCACCGCCTGCACGTGGCCGCGCAGCGGATGAGCTCCTGCAGGCCCGTCAATCGCGCAAGGGCCTCGCGGAGGATGTCGTCCGCGATCTCAGTGGCGCCGCCACGGCGGCGGCGTGCGCGCGCGTCGGACATGGGTCGATCAGTTAGGGCGGGGATCATGGATCGGTCTGTGCATGTATTCGTCGAGGCGGTTCGTACGTACACAACTGATCGAGTCAACCTAAAACTTGGGAAATAGCACGCGCGGGTCGTACGCATGTTATGACAATTCCACGTACCAAAATGTGTTATTTTCGTGTTAAAAAAATGTGTTATTTTCATGTTAAAAAATGTGTTATTTTATCGGCACCTCCCCTTCCCTCGCCGTAGGTTCGGTTTTAACAAAAGACGCAACTATGTGTAGGGCGTCTTACATTTGACAAATGTGTATGTTCCGATTATGTACCACGGAGGCGCCGAGTCCATCCCTTTTTTTTTTTACCCAGAGCAAGCTCTCGGCAGCCAAACTGACGGTACTAATATTCAGTCATCGTAATTTATAAACTTGATGGTATTCAAGTGTCACCGTAATTGTTTTAATTGATGGTTCTTCCTGTTATGGACCTACTTCACTGATCACTCAATAGTACCAGATTACATGGATTTGAGTAGCTGAATTGGGGATACAAGTAGCAGCAGGAGGTTGGAGAACAGAGAAGAGAAACTAGGGCAGAGAGGAGAGGAGTTCGGGACGAGGAAGAAGCAGTTCTGGTTCGTGATCCAACTGGATGGTCTTCTCGTTGCGGTGCGCCTGGTACTTGTAGTTCCTGTCGTGTACCGATTGGAGGGCCCAAGCCCATGACGACTGCTCCAGCGCCGGCCAAGCCCAGGCCCATGCCGATATATAGGAAGGGTCCATGACACTTCCCAGCAGGTTAAATAAAACCACGCGTATGCCCGGCGGTTTACCACCAGGTTATATTAACTTGACAGGTATAAACATTTCCTTACTGTTTTTAACTCTCAAGAACTCGAGGTTTTCTGCTAGTGGTTGTTCCAAAAGGAACATGATGACTCCACGAACCACGAATAATGGTATAAGGCATATCTACATTTACATCAAACATAAGATTGTCATTAATGAATGCACTATTCGATTAAAATGGCATGAAACAAAATAATTACTCCCTCCGTCCAGGATTTTTAGTCCTCTACCGAAGTGTAGCGCGACCAAGGCGCAATCGTATTGGCCTCGTATATCCTCGCTTGTTCTGCCGTTTCAGCCAATCAACGGGGCAGTTTCGATTTCGTTTTAATAACGTAATTATGGTAGACATGCAAACCGTCGTTTCAGCCAATTAACAGGGCAGTTTAGGAAAGGAATTAATGACAGGGAGAGGAAGGTGCGGCTGGGGTGGGATTTTTGAGTTATTAGCGCACGGTTAAATATGACAATAAATGATTACAGACCTTATTTGGGGCTAGTTTCTGGACAAATAGAAAAGCACTAGAGGACTAAAAATCCTGGACGGAGGGAGTATTTATAACACCGTATAATACATCAGGGCATCTATGGACAAAACATAATGAAATTAAATATCACAAGATTTAAACACGGACTGTTTTAGGCTCTGTCGAAAAATGTTTAAAACATCTTATAGTAGTGAACGAAGGGAAGGGAGTACTTTTCAGGAACATAGGAAACACACGTATAATATGAGCTGAAACGTACTTGAGTGTTCAACCTTGTGCCCTCTCACCGTGGTTCCGAAAAACACGCTCTTTACGAAGCTTTCTATGGTTTGATACTTCACTGCTACATGATTACATCAATATAAAATACTCCTTCTAATCAGATAAAAATGTCGCCAATACAGGTAGAAAGTTGTGCCTCCTCCGACACTTAAAACGGATAGGAGGGAGTAGGAAACTTGGCGAAACGAAACTTTACGTCTGTCTGCCTATTTGGCAGTCGGGATCGACGCTTTTCCTATGTCCGCTCCATCGCCTACCCGCAGTAACGCCACTAAACACAGTTTGCTAGGAGTGTTCCAGCACGTGGTCTGGTATACACACACCGGAGTCTGTCGGGAACATAACAAAAAAAAAAGGGTCGGTCGGGGGAGACAGAGCAACGGGTCAAGGTCGAGGCCGCACACACATGACATTCTCCGGTGACAGTGCCAAGACGAGAAATGTTCTAGCGCAATAAAATCCCCCTACCTTCTCGCCACTTATCCAATAAATAATCATCTCAGAGTGTTCAGACCAATCACGTGTCTTTCAAGGCGTGCATATATAATACTCGCCATATACAATAATCACAAATATCTTGATTATCTAAGAAAATCAAAGCAGCGGCTCTAGGCAGTAACGGAAATATAATTGAAAAGACTACATATTCTGTAGCAGTTGGAAGTCTCAATTTAATTTGAGCTTTTTTTTACAATGGCTCAATGCAGATGAATATACACTCTCTCGTTGAATCCAGCTACATTAAAATATGTATATCATTGGCCCATTGTAAAACAAGCTATAGGTAATACCACTTATACGATATATAGTGCTTGTTATAAAATCTTGATCAATCTACTACTATGTCATCACCCAGTTGAGAAGAGGCGAGAGTACGGCTAAAAAAACAAAT
Source organism: Poa pratensis (assembly GCA_947311845.1). Classification (NCBI taxonomy): domain Eukaryota; kingdom Viridiplantae; phylum Streptophyta; class Magnoliopsida; order Poales; family Poaceae; genus Poa; species Poa pratensis. The sequence goes on from CAMZMU010000047.1 coordinate 3,507,177, forward strand.
CCATCTCGTAGAGCACCAGCGATGTGTCTTTACACATCCCACTGGGGTGTCCGCGACAACAAGTGCTACTACAGGACCCCACAAACTGCCTAATGGTACTTTTGTACCCTTTTCCTTCCTTCTTGAGGTGCATCGGAGTCTTCTCCTTAGTTTTTAGGTCCACGATAGAGAAGCCGGCACCCTGGTGCCTGACGAGTAAAACGCCTCAGCTCTCCACAAAGAACACGAGGTCTATTCTCTTGCTCCCCAAATCCGCTAGCTCGAAGCATTGCCAGACCCCGTTTGACGTGGGGTGGCCACGGCAAATCGCAGGGTCGAGTACCCCAGGTTGATTGAGAGGGAGAGAGTTGGAGTGCTGGTAGTTATGACGGCTGACAAGCAAGGCGATTTACCCTGGTTCAGACTCCCGAAGGATAATACCCTACTTCCAGCTTGTCTGTTATTGATTATTTGGAGGTGTTACAATGGCGCTCTCGGCGAGATGTCGATCTCAGCCTTTATAAAGGAGACTGGGTCTCGGGAGTTCGCAACCGACTAGGGTTTACAGATATGGTAGGTTCTACTGACATAGGTTTCGCCTGCCTTGAGTCATACTCTATCTTCTTGGGCTCCCTTCGTGGGCCTTGAGCATCGTCTTCTAGTAGGCCGTCGGTTGGGCCCTAGTCCTTGCGTGCACCAGGTACCTTCATAGTGGGGCACCCGATAGGTAGGCCCACGTTAGTAGCCCCCGAGTGCTTGGTCGAGTCGAAGAATCGGGTAAGGACTCCTCTTCGGGTGCACGTCATCTTCTACCTGTTGCCAAGACACTTTGTTCTGAGTCGGTAGTACATCGACTATTGGATATGTTCATGTTTTGCTGCCTTGTCGACAGTTTCTGGGGATGATGACATGGCTGGCCGGGCGCACTCGACGGATCGAGACCAGTTAGATGCTCTTGGGCAAGAACCTAGCCAGCCTACATCAAGCCCGAGTCCCCGGACTCGAACCTGGAAAGAGCTGATAAGTTTCGACTCACGCCGCGGAGGTCTTACAGAGGATGTTATGATCAATTGGGTACCCAACGCGTCCGTCAGGATTTTCTTCGTGCCTCCTGGCACGGAAAATTACAGGGCAAACGCAGCGGGTGCGAGCCCTGGCCCACTCGAATGACCGGCGGGTCTTATCTTTGCACCTTGGGTGCAGCATCCGAGGAACATATGCGGCGGACGCATCTCGGGAATCGAATGTTTTGCGACTGCTGTCGTTGTAGACTTGTGTATGAAGCTGAGTGGCCCTTAGGACTTGATGGTCCAGTCGTCTTGGGCTATCGAGGGCGCGACAGCGCTCCCGATGGGAGTAGCACCCGAGATTGAGCTGAATTGCTTGCAATTGAGGTTAATCTCAAATAACATCCCGTCAAAAGAGATTTTTAATATGCTCCCGATGGGAGTAAATGATATGAGACTCAACAGACCAAGGAGTCCCGATTCAGCCTTGTGGCCTAATGGAAAAAGATGTAAAGTAAAGGACTCGACAAATTAATGGAGTCACTGTTCAGCCTGCTGGCTTAGTGACTGACATGGTTGCGTGGAATGTGCACCGGAGTCGAATGACGCTAGGGTCCGTTAAGGGGACCCGATAGTCTGTTGGCATTGTCTTGTTGATTGCACCGAGATGCTGGCTCGAAAGATTCTCCAGCTTTCAAAGCTGACGTCATGCATGATGATCTTTGTTTGCGCGGTTCCGTTGATGGGACACGTCAGCGTGGGTCCATTGAAAGTGTTGACCAGGGAGGACGCCGGTTCAGTTCCGATTTGACCGCACGGCGCGCATTTTTCGCGATGTGATGATGGCCTCCGTGTTTTTTGTGCGTAGTGGACGGCGTGGCCTGCGACGGTTGCCCTTCGTGGCCGCCACGTGTAGGGTTGGATATAGGCCGTTGCAGACGATGCCATTTGGACGGTTAAGATTTGGCGGCGGCGCGATATATTTATTTTACCGTAAGGGGAAAAATTGATCTCATCCCCATTATCGCCATTCTCTTTCCCTGCTCCATCTTCCTCCTTGCGCTTGCTCTCCATAGCCACCGTGCTCCAAGCTCTTCCACGCGCCCTCTGCAAGATGCAAGCCACGAAGAAGGCGGGCGCGAAGAGAGGCGCAGCGACGGCGAGCTCTGCTGCCACCGGTGCGGCGGGGATGAAGACCAAGAAGGGAAGCGCAGCGGCGAGCGCCACCGCCATTGTTGACGCCGCGGGCGTCGACATGTTGAAGAAAATTCCCGGCGACTGGGTCAAGTAGTCCGTCAAGGCGCAGCACCTTGACGAGCTCCGGGAGGACGGACTGCTGCCGCTGGCCGATCAGCTGGCTATGCGTGCACCGGGGAAAGAGGTAATCCCCAACCTCGAGCCGGCGAGCGTGTCTGCTTCGTTGATTTTCTGCATCGGGGTTTTTCCTTTCCCCAGCATGATTTCGTGCTCGGGCTGCTGTACGCGTACGGAATCCAAATGCATGATCTCACGCCGAATGGCGTCCTTCACATCGCCTGCTACTTCATCCTCTGCGAGTGCTTCCTGGGGGTGCGCCCGCACTGGGGCCTTTGGAAGGCCATCTTCAACGTGAAGAGGAACGTGGGCGGTGGCGGCACCTACCCGATTGGCGGCTTCGGCATCCAAGTGCGCGGCGACACCAACTACTTCTTGCTGAAGCAGGCGGATTCCGTCCAAGGTTGGCGGAAGAAATGGTTCTACGTCCGCATGGAGCAGGAAGGTGTCCCCGCCTTTGAGGTTAACAAGCCTCTGAGGAAGTCGAACACCTGGGCGCACTCGCTGTCGAGTGCGGATAAAGTTGAAGTGGCGCCACTGCTTGGCGCGGTCACCGAATTGCTGAAGGCGATGGGCAAAGAGGTGGGTGGCATCCACCTTATTGCCACGATGATGAGGAGGCGCGTGCAGCCGCTACGCCTGCGGGACCGCCCGATGTGGGAGTACCAAGGCGAGGGCGACTCGTCTCGCCGGACGAAGGAGCTGCGGTCGAAGAGGGAGATCGAATCCTCTGTGCGGTCTGTGACCAGTCTCAGGGCTGCCGACCCCTGCATCGTCGACTGCCCGGTGAAGCCATACATGGTCGATAACCCACTACCTGAGGTATGTAACCGACTCTGTTTGCTTTCGACTTTGCCGTAGTGTTGTTGATCTGGTACTTCGCGTGTGCGCTTCTTGTTGAATTGCTGTATGCTTGACTTGCAGGGTCACCCGGCTCCCACGTGTCTGCCGCGGTGCCGCCACTGCCCGAAGATGGGCCCACCTTTGAGGTGGAATTTCCTGAAGTGGAGCCGGTGGATGATGATGACTCTCTTCCCTCGGCGACCACCTCTCCCGATGAGGTGGTAGAGGAGACAGAGCAAGACGAGGAGGATGAGCAACCGCTCAAGCGCCAGCGCCGGGAGAAGGCGAAAGTTGTCGCTGCGGAATCGCCATCCGAAAGGGTGGAGCTTCGCGACGATGGCGACTCGGGCTCGTTGTCGCCCAGCCTGAAGGAGCCCGTGGTGGTTGAACCCCTTAACATGGCGCCTCCCGTTGGCAGTGCAGACGAGTTCGGCGTGCAGTTCAACGTCGACAACCTCGGTAGCGACGAGGAGGAAATGAGTTGAGCACCTTTCTTCAGGCTAAGCTTCTGTCTTCGACTCAGCCTTGTATTGATTTGAACTTTGTTTGCGCAGTGCCGGTCATGGCACGAGTATGCCTCCTTCACCTGCGCGGGAGCGGGCGTCCACTCCGAGTGGCATGGAAGCGGAGCTGAACCCTCCGGATGCTTCCACCTTGGCGCCTACGGTGGCCGCAATGGAGACTGTAAGGATACCGAGTCCCGCCGCTCCATCTTCTTCGGGTGCAACGCAGCTCCAGGATCATGTAAGTAGCTTATTTCTTGTTGTTTTATCGGGTGCGCGACAACGCTCCCGATGAGAGTAGCCCCCGAGGCTATGTGCAACTAGTATAGTTGGGCATAGGCTCAAAATCATGTGTTGATCTACATCTTGCAGCCTTACTACCGCAACCTCATGGAGTCGGGTGCAGCCTACGTCCAGTTGGAGCAGGAGAGGGATCACCTTCGCGCTGCGCTGGAGCAATCGAAGCGTAAGCGACTCCCTTTCTTGCTGTTGTTTATGTGGTTCTTCTGTCTGATATGTCGATCGTCTTGCAGGTGACCGCGAGGCTGATGCGAAGCGAGTGCTTGAGTTGGAGAAACAACTCAAGGCTCAACATGAGGATGCTAAGCGAAAGCTGACGGAGGCCAAGGAGCGCGAGGACGCCATCCTTGACGGCGAGAAGGTGCAAGTGGCACGCCTGCTAGCATTAGCCCACGTCGTTGGAGGTAATGCCCCCTTCTGTATTTCTTTGTTGATAGCTTGGTCTCCCAATTCAGTCGAATTGGTACTCAGGTTAGCTTGTATATGCAGGTGCTTTCGGCACTGTGCCGCCCACGGAGTCGACGAACGAGGATGTCCCACTGTGTCAGCACCTTCGACGCTATGTGCACGTATGCCAAGGATGCCTTGGCGAAGTCGACAGGTTCGCTTACTGCAGTGCATAGGAGCGTCTTCCCGCAGCGGACTTCGCCCGTCAACGTAGATGGTCTGGTTGGGGTTCTTGGACCGGAGTCCTCCACCATGGCGGACTACACTTGCGCCCAAAGGGTACGTGGCTCCGAGCTTACTTTCAAGCTGTTGTTGGGTCATGGCATCGAGGGTGACTTCAATAAAGTGGTGGCGGCCTTCCCGCGAAGGTCGGATGGGAAGACTGCATCACTGAGCTCGGTGAAGGCAGAGCCGACGCGACTGGCGGAAGAACTGGTTTCCACCGTGGAGCGACGCGCTGCCGAAGTTGCTGCCTGTTCTGTTAGGGCTAGGTCGGAGTCGATGTCGTAGGATGTAGTGTCGGCGTCCATCCTTTTTCTTTGCTTTGGCTTGTAATGAACCTTAAGCCGCTTTTATGATCAATGCGATGATGGTTTTAGAACCTATTTATGCTTGACTGTTCTACCGAGGTTTTGGCCCCGAGTGTGTTGCATGTTGAATCCGAGTGTCTGATGTTGGTATTCACTTGATTTCAGGCTGGGTCTTCCAGTGCAGCCACAGCTTCTCCTTTCTTGAGTGCGAGGCACCGAGCTGTTGTCGGAAGCAGAAATGATAAGGCCGTCATGTCGTGGATGAAGCGGAAAATCGCGAATCTAGAGCGGGAGCTGAAGGACGTGCGGGCTGAACTTGATGCGGAGAGGGCGAGGCCCGCCCCCTCGTCTGAGCGAGAGAACTATCTGATTGGCAAGCTAGACTTGATTAATCGGCAACTGGAATGTGAGGGCGCTCGACAATACCTTCGACTGCCAGTTGTTAATGTTTTCAATGCTGCTAAAGTTGCTTCCTTGTCTTCGTTGTGCAGGTGTGAACCTGACCGAAAAGCTGAGGAGACTCGCGTAGAGGAGCGATTGGATGAGGTCGTTGTAGGCACAACTTCCAGCGCCCAATACTTCTGGTCTGACCGGCCAAAGGCTCGAGTGCTTGCCACCTTACTGGATCGCGCTTGCCGCACTGTTTTACTATTGGAGTCTTGCCGAAGTACTTTGTCCAAGGTCCACAGAGCGATGTGTCCGCATAACGAGCAGCCGTAAGGTCTACCGCTCTGTTGACGAGGTTCCGTGATGGCAAGGCGATCCAGAAGATGCTGCGTGCTGAACTTGTGCGTGGGGCAAATATTGCCTTTGCGGCTCCACTGGTCAAACTTCAACTTCGAGGGTGCCACCGAAGGTCTGCCTGAGCGGAGTCATTATACGAGCACCCTTGGCTGGGCGCGTAAGGTCATCTGCCAGGTGCAGAAACAGACGGAGGAGCTAGTAGGTCCGTTGGACGGCGGTCCCAAGGATGAGCCTGTAGATGAGTAGGCAGAAATTTGTACGCTCGTTGAGATGAGTTGTGAATGGACAATGTAAATCCATGGGGGGGGGGGGGGGGGGGCAGCCCCCGGTTGTGTGTATGTAATTTGAAAATGATTTGTATAGAAAGCTTGAGCGCAGCCCCGAACATTCGGTTGTGGCTGAGGTTTGTTGTTTGTTTCTTGAAGCTAACCAGTGCGGCGCAGCCCTCGAGTGTTCGAGTGCGGCCAAGGCCTTGTTTGCTATTTGAAGTGAACCTGTGCGGCGCAGCCCCGATTGTTCGAGTGCGGCCAAGGCTGTTTGTTTGTTTGAAGTTAACCTGTGCGGCGCAGCCCCCGAGTGTTCGAGTGCGACCAAGGTCGTTTGTTTGAAGTTAACCTGTGCGGCGCAGCCCCCGAGTGTTCGAGTGCGACCAAGGTTGTTTGTTTGAAGTTAACCTATGCGGCGCAACCCCGAGTGTTTGAGTGCGACCAAGGTCGTTTGTTTGAAGTTAACCTGTGCGGCGCAGCCCCCGAGTGTTCGAGTGCGACCAAGGTTGTTTGTTTGAAGTTAACTGTGCGGCGCAGCCCCCGAGTGTTCGAGTGCGGTCAAGGTTGTTTGCTTTTTAAAGTTAACCTGTGCGGCGCAGCCCCCGAGTGTTCGAGTGCGACCAAGGTCGTTTGTTTGAAGTTAACCTATGCGGCGTAGCCCCCGAGTGTTCGAGTGCGACCAAGGTTGTTTGTTTGAAGTTAACCTGTGCGGCGCAGCCCCCGAGTATTCGAGTGCGGCCAAGATTGTATATTAAGCTAGCAAGCCGCCTTATTAAAAACCTTCCAATCCCCTTAGGTACCCTGGTAAGGAAAAGAGCACGTCTGAAACCTGCTACTTCTTGGCGTGTAAGCAGGATTACATGGATGTGCATGCTATGCGTAGAAACGGCGCAGTTGTGCGACGTTCCACGGATTGAGGGAGAGTTCCCCTGTCTTCGCATGCTTCAGACGGTATGCGCCGCCGTCGATGGCTTCCGTGATGATGAAGGGTCCCTCCCATGGGGAGGCGAGCTTGTGCACCTTCTTCTGCTTGAGCCGCAACACCAAGTCGCCAGGGACGAAGGATCTCGTGCGCAGTCGTCGGCCATGGTAGTTGCGGAGACTTTGCTGATAAACTGCCGTCCGGGAGAGTGCAATGTCCCGTGCCTTGTCTAGCGTGTCGACGCCATCTTCGAGTGCTTCTTCTGCGTCTGACACGTCGTATGCGACCACGCGAGGTGCGTCAAATCGCAGGTCGTAAGGCATAACTGCCTCGGCGCCATAGACCATGAAGAACGGAGTGTACTGTGTTGATCTGTTTGGCATGGTCCTTAGACTCCAAAGGACGGAGGGCAGCTCCTCCACCCAGGCACCCGTGGCGCGCTTGAGTGGCACCAGTAGTCGTTTCTTGAGGCCGCTGCAAACTAGGCCATTTGCTTTCTCGACTTGTCCATTGGATTGAGGGTGTGCCACGGAGGCATCGTTGAGTTTGATGCCATGTTCCGCGCAGAAGTCCTTGAACTCGTCGGCTGTGAAGTTTGTGCCATTGTCCGTGATGATGCTGTGGGGTATCCCAAATCTGAAGATGATGGACCTGATGAAATTGACGACAGATGTAGCAGTCGAGCTTATTATGGGTACAGCTTCGATCCACTTCGTGAACTTGTCGACTGCCACCAAAAGATGTGTGTGTCCACCGCGAGATGATTTCTTCAGTGGACCCACCATGTCGAGTCTCCACTGGGCAAAGGGCCAGGCGAGTGGTATCGTTTTCAGCTCCGATGCGGGTGCGTGCGGCTTGGTGGCGAACTTCTGGCACCCATAACATTTTCTGACTATCTCTTCCGCTTCCCGCATTGCCGTGGGCCAGTAAAACCCTGCTCGAAAGGCTTTGGCCACCAGGGCTCGACTGCTGGCGTGATGTCCGCAAGTTCCGGCATGGATGTCATAGAGTATTGCCCTGCCGTCTTCTGGGTCGATGCAGCGCTGCAGGACTCCAGATATGCTGCGCTTGTAGAGTTCTCCGTTAATGATCGTGAAGGCCTTCGGGCGGCGAGTGATGCGCCGAGCTTCTGTTGTGTCTTCTGGCAGCTCCTGGCGCAGCATGTATTCGAGGAAAGGGTTCGTCCACGTTGGCTCAACGAGGAAAACTTCGACGTGTGGTTCCTCCTCCTCGGGTACCACTGGGTCCTTTGTCGGTTGATCCCTGGTTGTTGCTGTTGTAGAGGGTGCGATTGGCTGCTTGAGCTTGATGCACCGCTGTTTGATGCATTCGACGAAGACACCGGGTGGAACTTTCGCCTTGGTCGAACCGAGGTTGGCTAGCATGTCTGCTTCTTCGTTACTCTCGCGGCCTATGTGCCGCAGCTCGCAGCCGTCGAAGCTGCCCTCCATGATGTTGTAAAGGTCCCGATATGCAATCATGTTCTCTGCCGTGGCTTCGCACTCCTTCATCGTTTGCTGTACGACAAGGTTCGAGTCCCCGTAGATCATGAGGCGAGTGACTCCGCAGTTCTTGGCCATCCGCATGCCGTGTAGTAGAGCTTCGTACTCAGCTTCATTGTTGGAGGGCTTGGGGAAGTCCATCTGTAGTACGTAGCGAAGTTTGTCGCCTTTCGACGATGTCAGGATGATGCCTGCGCCCGCACCCTTGAATTTCTTGGATCCGTCAAAGTACATAGTCCATGCGTTGGACAAGTCGGGTAAGTTGGGCAGCTGGGCTTCGATCCACTCGGTTGTGAAATCCGGAAGTACTTGTGCCTTGATCGCGTTGGGATGCGTATACTTCAGATCCCACGGGCCTAACTCGATGACCCACTTGGCGACTCGTCCCGTTGCGTCCGGGTTGGTAAGGATGTCGGATAGGCCCGAGGCACTCACCACTGTAATCGGGTGCTCGGCGAAGTAATGGACCACCTTACGTGAACTCATGAAGACGCCGTAGGCTAGCTTCTGATAATGCTTGTACCGCTACTTTGATATGGATAACACCCCGCTGAGATAGTATATGGGCCATTGCACTCGATGGGCATGGCCTTCTTCTTGGCGTTCGACGACGAGGACGGTACTGACCACCCTGTTTGTGGAGGTTATGCCGAACAGGTATACCACCACGGTGGATAAAACCTGGCCCACCAAGGAGGCCCATCAGATAAAGCCGGAGGGCTTAATGGAGAAGGCCTCATGGGCTTAGGCGCAAGGATAAGCTCTGGGCTGGCTTAGTGAAGTCCAAGACGAAGGCCTGGCTGCGTTCGCCTTAGGGAGCAAGTTAGGGTTTGTTACCGTGTTAGTCTAGGACTCATGATCTAGGTCGGTTAAGGCTTTCCTTGTAGGGGAAGGCTTGGCGCCTTTATAAGCCAGCCTTCCAGCAGCCTTAGGGCACGCATACAACCTCATTGTAACCTGTACACATATTTGCCTTGAGTGAATTATAGCAGCACGTAGGATCTCGCCACCGTCGTGAGATCCGAAGCTGGGTAAATCGTGTGTGCAATCCCGTCACTGGAACCCTCACGTTCTTCCCCACCTCCTCTACGGTACGTATGAATACTTCTAGTAGTTCCGCGTTACCAATACCTCGACAGTTGGCGCCCACCGTGGGGCCCAAGGCGTCGGGAGTTTTGTTTCAGGCGGGAGCATTGGGCGAGATCGGCAAGACTATGGCGGTTGGTCGCGCCCGCATCATCAACAACTTTGGGTGCATCGAAGACGACGGGTCCTACGTCCAGCAAACGACGCACTGGTGTCAAGCTTCGTCGTCCCCTTCGGCACCATCAACATCTTCATGGGTTTTACGGCTGAGGCGTATGGATTCCCCAGGGGATCCGCCGCCTTTTGGCCCACCCACCACCCCATCGATTATGCAATCGAGCAACAACACAGATCGGATCAGGCCTTTGTCTATCGCGATCTGAGTGACTCTGATACCCAAAGCGATTCTGACTCCAGCTCTTATGAGCTTATGGAGCCCGCCTCTCGCTTTGTGGTGTCATTGACGCATCTGGCCCTAAGCCGGCCGAATCTGACCCTGAGTCAATATTACCTGCCTTACAGACAGGAGCAGACTCAGAAGCCGGATCTGATGGCACCGCTCCAATGGCGGAAGATTCAGATCTCGATGAGCATAAGGAGGAAGACTTGCAGCACAGGTTGCCGCGCGAGGCTATGGCTCATCCGATCCAAACGAAGTCTTAATGACTTTCCCGGCACAGATAGCTATGGAGGATGGTGCGGCCGCGGCTAAGCCAGACGAGGCTGAAGTTTCCTCTAGCATCAAACACATTGGTGACAAGGCGGAAAAGCCAGAGGATGTGCTGGACCCTAAAAGGCCTCCCCCGGCTACGCCTATTGAAGAAGACCTGGAGCGGTCAAAGGAGGAACACATGCGCGCATTGGAGCTTCTCAAAACACCTTTGGGACCAAATCCAACCGCGGTTGAACTTGAGGAAAGACGGAAAGCGCTCCTGGCTGAGACTGAAGTCAACATCAAGTATAAGTTGTCCCTCCTGAACAAGGAAAAAGAGTTAATCCTAGTTGGAAAGGCTCTAGAAGAGGAAGAGTACCAGCGTGAGCGCGATGTTGAGAAATTCCGCAAAATACGAAGTATACGTGACCCTCTTCTGCATCGGGATCTGCAGGGAAACTTCGAGAAGACTTCTGCCCAAAAGCCTTTAAAGCCTTGGCAGAAATACTCTTTCAGAGTTAACCCTGATGGAGTCATATTCTTCTCCACCCCGGCCAAAAACCTAGAGGCGGCCAGGGAAATCATGGGAGACGAAGCAGTTCCAATTGAAGAGCGCCACCATTATTCTAAAATGCTCATCGAAAAGGCGGTAGAGCAGCAGGCTAAGGCGGACTCAAACTCAAAACTGGCGGACGACACGCGTCTTTGCAAGACAGCCGTTGCCGGCGGTGGGATCCAGAGGAACCAGCTGGTTCCAGTAGCCATGGCAATAAGGGTAAGGAACCAGGAAGGACAAAGTTCCTGACAAACACAGGGATGAGTCAAAGACTGGGTCCAATCGCCATAGTGACAAAGGCAAGGACGACCACCGGCAAAAGGATAACACACGCCATAAGAAGAATGATCCGCCTCGCCGTGAAAGAGATCAAGACAAGGACGCACGGCGTGGGAGTGACCGGCTTAACATGCCACCTCCGCCCGCAGCACGGGCAAGAGACGAAGGAAAAGGGGCAACAGAGATCCGCCTCAAAGGCGATCTCGCTCCCGCTCCCCTCATCGCCAAAGCCGTCAGGAGGAGCCAAGGCGTAGCCAATCCAACAAAGGGCCAGCCAGGGAAAACACTCATATCTCAGACGCCCGCATCCGTCTCGATGAGATTAAAGCGGCCAAAGAGGAGTCTTACCTGGGCCCTGTGTGCTTTGGACCGGCGATTCGCAAGGTGCAACTCCCATCCTCGCTAGGCAATGTCAAGAAAATTGTGGACAAGTACAATGGCATTGACAAACCGGACATATGGCTGCCTGATTACATCCACGCCGTTGGTATTAATGACGGTGATTACAATGCAGCTGTACGTTTTCTTCCACTCATGTTGGAGGGAACGGCCCGGTTGTGGATCGACACTTTGCCAGAAAAGAGTATCCACAATTGGCAAGACATGCAGAAAACATTCATGCAACACTTCTCATGCACATACAAACGTCCAAAGGCTTACTCAGATCTACTAAAGTGTGCTCAAGTGGAGGGGGAGTCAAGCAGAGCTTTCATAGCTCGATGGACAGAGACAAAGAATGCATGCGAAGACGTTTCTGAGATCCAGGCCATACATGCTTTTATGAACAGCCTGAAGAAAGGCAACATGATGAGATATATGTTAGCCAGCCAAAACATCAAACACCTCGGCGAGCTCTTAGACAGCGCGAACAATTACGCTGCAGCAGAAGACGACGCTCGAGCTGACGACGGCGATCTGCGCATGGACATAGCTGTTAACCCGGAAAAGCGAAACAACAATCAAAGCCGGAAAAAGAAGGAAGCCAACGATGCGCCAGGACCATCAAAGGAGGTAGCCTTTGCCAATAAGAAGGGTGGCCAGAGCGGGGCTAGCAGATGGCAGAAGAAGGCGATGACAGTCAAGGGTCAAGACCCATTAAAATCACCTATGACGACATCAAAGATGAACCTTGTGCCCATCATAGCAAGCTTGGCAAATGCACCCATACCAACAGGCAGTGCCGCCTTAACGATGATATCAAGAAGGATCCGACGCTGGCTTCAAGGCAAAACAGTTCAAGCGCAAGAACCGTAAAGACAAGAAAGACAGAAGGACAACGAGGAAAGTGCTTCGGAGCCAAGATCAGGAGCCAAAGCACAAGAGGAGCAACAAGTTTCCAAGGGTCGAAACAAGCCTTGTACTTTCCTTGCCACTCCTTCGGCCAAAAAGGAAAAGGCAGCCTGGAGGGAACTCAATGCCACTATGCCAGCGGTTCCCCAGTATCTCAACTGGTCCGAGCACCCCATTACATGGGACCGCAACGATCATCCTGATCATATTCCACAGAACCCAGGGAATTACGCGCTCGTTGTAAACCCAATTGTGCAGCAATGCAGGCTTTCTAAGGTGCTTATGGATGGAGGGAGTAGCATCAACATCCTCTATCTTGAAACCTTAAAGCGCATGCGCCTTTCTGAGACACAGCTAAACATAGCACAGTCAAGTTTCACGGCATAGTGCCAGGCAGGCAGGCCAGTTCTATGGGAACAATTGTCTTAGACGTACCTTCGGTGACGAAACAAACTATAGGACTGAGGAAGTTGCCTTTGAGGTGGTGGAATTCAAAAGTGCGTATCACGCAATCTTTGGCCGCCCAGCCTTTGCCAAATTCATGGCACGCCCGTGTTACATCTACAGCAAGCTCAAAACCTGGACCAAACGGCGTCATCACGGTCAATGGCGACTTCAAGAAGGCGAAGGAATGCGAAGCAGGAAACGCCATCTTAGCAGAAGCAGTCATCAGCAAGAAGAGCTGGAGCAGTACAAGAAAGAAGTTAACACCAATGAAATGCCGGATGGTAAGAAGCCTCCTTGCGCCTCGGATGTCACTTTCAAGGCCAGCTCAAACTCGAAGAAGATCGTGCTGGAAGCCGATGCAAGCAAGACGACAACATAGGGCGGACCTCAGTGACGCATAGGAAGGCGCGCTCGTCAAGTTCCTCCGTGAGCAACGGGATATTTTTGCATGGTCACCATCAGACATGCCAGGAGTACCCCGGGAACTTGCCGAGCACAGCCTTAATGTCGCCAAAGGTGCCAAGCCAGTAAAACAAGGTCTTCGTCGCTTGGTCCAGAGAAGAAGAAAGCAATAGGAAAAGAGGTAGCTCGGCTTAGTGCCGCTAATTTCATTAGAGAGGTTATCCACACAGATTGGCTAGCAAATCCTGTATTAGTACCTAAGAAGGACGTGAAAGACTTGCGCATGTGCATAGATTTCACCGGCTTAAACAAAGCCTGTCCTAAAGACCCCTTCGCATTGCCGCGAATTGATCAGGTCGTAGATGCTGTATCAGGTTCTGAATTACTATGCTTTTTGGACGCTTACTCTGGCTACCACCAAATTAAGATGAAGGAGTCTGACCAAATTAAGACTTCCTTCATCACACCTTTCGGAACGTTTTGCTACATAACTATGCCTTTGGGCTTAAAAACGCTGGCTCAACGTACCAACGGTGCATACAACGTTGCCTACACGATCAAATAGGCCGCAATGTTCACGCTTATGTCGATGACATTGCCGTTATGTCGCGAAACGCGGCGATCTCATCGTTGACCTTCAAGAAACCTTTGATAACTTGAGAAAATATAACATGAAGCTAAATCCGGGAAAATGCTTTTTTGGCGTCCCAGCAGGAAAACTTTTAGGCTTCATTGTTTCAGAAAGAGGTCTTGAGGTTAACCCAGAAAAGATTCGAGCTATCATGGACATCAAAAAGCCTACTTGTCTTAAAGATGTCCAAAGGCTCGCAGGATCTGCAGCAGCTGTAAGCCGATTTATTAGTAGGCTTGGGGATAAAGCTTTACCCCTATACAGGTTGTTGAAGAAAACTAAGACGTTCGTCTGGACTGAAGAGGCAGATGCAGCCTTAGCACAGTTAAAAGACGCCTTAGTTTCAGCACCAATATTAGCGTCTCCTCTACCACAAGAGCCGATGCTACTTTACATGGCGGCTACCAACCTAGTTATTAGTGCAGTGGTTGTTGTTGAACGAAAGGAGAGGCAAGGAGCTACCGGAACAAAGGCCGGTATATTATATCAGCGAAGTCTTCTCCGAATCCAAACAACGATACCCTCACTATCAGAAGCTGGCTTATGGAGTTTTCTTCGCAGCCAGAAAATTACGCCATTATTTCCAAGAGCACCCAATCACGGTAGTCAGTAAGGCGCCATTGGGTGACATTATAAACAACACGATGCCACTGGACGTGTGGCTAAGTGGGGAATTGAATTGGCAGCCTTCGATATCCAGTACAAGCCACGTACAGCCATCAAATCCCAGTCCTTAGCTGATTTCATCGCAGACTGGACGAAGCAATGGATGAACTTCCCCTCCCTGACGAAGAATATTGGGTTATGCACTTTGATGGCTCCAAAATGTTGCAGGGATCGGGAGCTGGCGTGGTACTGAAGAACCCTAAAGGAGACAAGATGTGCTATGTCTTGCAGATACACTTCAATGCCACTAATAATGTTGCAGAATACGAGGCTCTGTTGCATGGATTGCACGTCGCAAAGGATTTGGGCATTAGCCGTCTTTTGTGCTATGGCGATTCAGACCTCGTTGTTCAACAGTTAGAAGGGGCATGGGACGCGAAGAGCCCTACAATGGCTGAATACCGACGCACGGTAGACGAGTTTGGTCGGTGTTTTATCGGCTTAGAAGTCAAGCATATCAAAAGGGAGGAAAATGAAGCAGCGGACGCCTTAGCCAGAATGGGCTCGAAAAGATCGAAGGTGCCCTCCGATATATTTTTGGAGCACCTGTACGTGCCGTCTATTAAAGGCGGAGATGAGGATGACCCCATGGCTTCGCAGTCTGTTTCCGTCATGCTGGTAAGCCAGACTGGACACAGCCCTACATAAATTTCCTCCTTAACAAGGAAGAGCCAGAGGATGAAGTCTTAAGGCGGCAAGTTGTGCGCAGAGCTAAGGCATACACAATAATAAATGGAGAGCTATACAAGCGGAGTACCACAGGTGTATATCAACGATGCGTTTCGCCGGAAGAAGGACAGGAGATACTAGAAGAGATCCATGGTGGATGTTGCGGTCATCATGCCTCTGCCGAGCAATTGTCGCCAAAGCTTTTAGACATGGATTCTACTGGCTCACAGCAAAGCAAGATGCAGAAGAACTCGTCAAGAAATGCGTTGGATGCCAAAAGTATGCAAGACAGCCAAAGATGCCAGCCCAGGAATTGCGCACCATCCAATCACGTGGCCATTTGCGGTCTGGGGACTGGACATGGTAGGTCCATTCAGGACTGCGCGAGGCGGCGTCAAACATCTCTTAGTTGCGGTGGATAAATACACCAAGTGGGTTGAAGCTAAGCCCATAAAAAAGCTTGATGGGGCAACAGCCAAGAAGTTCGTCATTGAGTTATAACGAGATTTGGCGTCCCCCACAGTATCATTACGGACAATGGGACAAACTTCGCCGTAGGAGAACTGGCAAAGTACTGTGGTGAAGTTGGTATTCGTTTGGACTTAGCATCTGTGGCTCATCCACAATCGAATGGCCAAGTTGAGCGAACCAACAGTATAATTCTACAGGGAATAAAGCCAAGATTAGAGTGCCTTTGCATAGAGCAGCTGGAGCATGGGTAGAAGAATTACCTGCTGTCTTATGGAGCATACGCACAACTCCAAGCAGTGCAACAGGCTATACCCCTTTCTTTCTCATATATGGCGCTGAAGCGGTACTCCCAACCGATGTCCTGCACGACACCCTCGTGTAACAGCCTACGTCGAAGCAGACGCAGAAGAAGCCGACAGGATGGCTTAGACCTTCTCGAAGAAGAGCGTGAGATAGCGCTTCAGCGCTCCGCCATTTATCAGCAGAACATGCGGCGTTACCACAGTCGCAAGGTAAGACGGAGATCGTTTCGAGAAGGCGATTTGGTGCTTCGCCTTGTTCAGCAAAAGGAGCACAAACTATCTCCCATATGGGAAGGACCCTTCGTTATCAGCAAAGCGCTTAAGAACGGGGCATATTATCTTGTGGACCTCCGTGATATCAAGAAGAAGAAAAGAGGCCGCAAAAGGAAAAGGAACGAAGAAGCAGTCTCAAGGAGACGAAACGTCCTTGGAACATTGAGCAGCTACGTCCTTTTTACACTTAGCAATTCTATTGTAATCACACCATATATGATTATGAAATAAAAGTCTTTGGTTCCCTCAATTATTTTTATGCATGAGTTCTCGCCGTCTTTTATTTCCATTTGATCATATATTTCGATAAAAATATCAATGTTAACCCGAATTGGCTCGTGCTTGTGGTTACTCACATGATGCTTTTGCCTTAAGGCCTTACAAAAATTAAAATTGCATCCGTCTAAGAGTATTTATCTGATCGCATATATGCTGGCTTGTCTTAGTAGATGCTTTACGCACCAAAAGCCGGCGCCGTTTCTGTGTTTAAACAGTTTGGTTACTAACCCTGTTGCCAGCGAAGTGTTCCGTGCTTTAGGTTCTGCCAGCATACGAAAAGGCTAAAGCATATAAGCCAGAAAACTTAAGACGGATAAGGAGCATAGTTTGCAAGCCTTTTAAAAATAAGTGCATGCGTTGCAAAACAAACATGTTCAACAGATAAAAGGCTCCTGCCATTACAAAACATAACTTAACAAGTCTTTTGTGCCATCTTTCATGACACGCTTAATGCAAAGTTTTTCCTGCATCTTATGCAGGGGACTGAGGAGGCGAAGGCACAGGGGACTTGGATGGATCCAGCGTAGCTTCAGACTCGCCTTCTTCTTCTTCTTCATTTCCGTCTTCTGACTCATCGCCATTGCCAGTGGTGGGGCTTCGGCTTCGTCATCAGACACGTCGTCAGGACGGGGAGGCACAGGCTTCTTGGAGAAGAAGATAGACAAGTCTACCATCTCCGCAACGGCTGAGGCAAAGCCAGAGACAGAGGCATAGACCTTTTCTTTGACGAGCTCGTTGCCGTCTCTGTCCTTGGCTGGGAAACACTTGATAACGCCACATGTTGACTCGGGGTAGTGGCCGCGAACAAGTCCTAGAGCAAGTTTTGCTCCGCCTCTAGCTGCTGAGCGAAGACGCTCCACCACCTCTGGGACGCAGTTCTGAAGAAGTGGCAGCAAGTTGCTGGTGTTTGTCACTTGGGGCAGCTGTTTTGGGAAGATGTTGGCAACAACGTCTCTTCCCGCAGCATACAGCCCTGACACAATCTCGCCACACTCCAAGATAAGCTCCAGGCGCGTCTCAGAGGTAAGCCTTTCCCCAAATCCAGCTGGAACTGAGGAAGGGAGGAATGGAAAAAATTAAGGCGCATTGAACTGTTTGAATAAAGGCGAAAAGTGACAGAAAGTGCGAGAAGTAAAGAAGAAAGACTACTTAGCAGTTTCTCGTCAATGGCGGTGCTCTCATCAGCTTGGCGTTCAAGACGACCTTGTAAGCTCTGGATTAGGAGCCCATCCTTTTCAGCCTGTCGCTGCAGTTTCAAAGTTCTGCCTTCAGTGTTCTGCCTTCAGCGGCGCTGTCTTGGACGGCTTTAAGATTGGCCTCGGCCGTCTTTCGGTTCTCCTCCAGTTGCTTAAACAAGGCGGCATTTTCCCGCCTTACACTTCTATATCGCCAGTCTCGCTGACGATCTGTTTTGCCTTCGCCACAACAGCTGCGCAAACACATTGCATGTGTTGAGCATCTTATGTCTTAAAATGAACTAAAGTCACATTGCATGTGAAAGAACAACATTTACCTTTGTTCGCCTTATTTTCGGCGACGGCTTGCTTGAGCACTTGCCTTTGGTTACTCAGTGAGTACCATAGATCGCATGTAAGTTGCTCGCTGCTCTGCTAGGCAAGGGCAGTAGTAAGTAAAAAGGTAAAGACAGTAAGGTATAGCTACAAGGGCTTGGGGACTGAGTCTTTATCAACATTAAAGAAAGGCCATTACGTCGGCTTAGTCAAAGCACAACGTAATGCCCGGGGACTAGTATGTACATAAAGACGGAATGTTTACCTGCATCATGGCCTTCAAGGCTTTGTAGCTCTCTTCATTGTGACGTACAGCTCGTCACAATTGTCTTCCAGATTCAATATGGTCAATGTTTGACCAACTGGCCTTAGCTTCGGAGGCGGCTCGTTGCGCTCCTTCTCATCGGCAAGCATGGCGGCGATGTTGGGTAAGATGTACCCCTCGTCGTCAAAGAGCTCTTGCTTCACCATGTTGCGGATAGCTCACGAGTGATGGGCTCGTTCGGCTCCTCTGACTGAAGTCGCCGCCTTCCCAGCAGCGGCAGCCCTGGCCAACTTTTCAGTTTCCGTCTTATCAGGTAAGACGGCTGAGTCCAGATCTATATGATGATCTTCAGATGGGCCTGGGGCTGTCTCTTGTTGAACGGAGGGAGTGGGGGGAGCGATGGCTGGAGAGGGCTCAGTCTTCTTTGCCTGGAAGAAATTACTTTCTTCCTCTTAAGGGCGCAGTTGGTTTGATCCTGCAAATCACATACAAAATAAGATAACATTCATACACATTGTTCGCCTTACTAAAGAAATTGAGGTTCGGCTTACTTCTGTACTGGAGCATTAAAGGCCGCATCTTCATCGTCCTCAATGTCGAGCACTTCGGCGTTAGCAGGGATGGCTTTCTCACGCTTCCGCCTTTCTGCTGCTGAAGTTGCTGCAGTGGCTCCTGAAGCCTTTCGTTTCCGAGTCTTTGGGGCTCGGGTGCCGCTTCAGGCACGTAAAACAAAGGAGCCAGCAGATTATCCGGCAAAAGGGCGAGCTGAAATCAAAAGTGTGTTAGTAAGGCAAACATTGTGGAAGTATAAAAACAGTAGTGGTAAATGCCTTACCTTTGGGCTGGGTTGGCGGCTGTGTACATAGGACGCTGCTCTGTCAGCTGGATCCTTTCCTTGGCAATCCTCTTAAAGCGATACACAAGGGCGTCTTGCGTAAGGTCACTCTCACTAACACGGAGGGGATCTTTCTTCTGGTCCGTGTAGTGGCACATGAGGCCTTTGCGATCTTTCAAAGGCTGGATTCGCCTTGACAACCAACATAGGATGGTGTCTGCGCCCGTGAGTTTGGGCACAGCAGTCTTTGTTAGTACTCAATCCGCCTTTGCATGCGACGGAGGTTGTCAGGAAGGACCTTCAGTGGTTTCTCGCCCCAAGAAGGCGGGGCTCCGCAGGCAAAGGAGAAAAGCGAGGAAGTCCTATGTCTTTGCCTACTGGCGCCATGTCTTTGCAGTAGAAGAAGGAGCTATTCCAGCCTTTAATGGAATCTATTTTTGGCGCCTTAGGATACCAGTCTCTGCCTCTACGAAGGTTGATGCTAACTGTTCCTAAGGAAAGCAGTTCTTCCTTCTCTGTTTGGCGCTTGCAGTAAAGCAGTACTTGAAGAATTCTAAGCTGGGCTCTATGCCTAGGTATCCTTCGAATAAAGCCATAAAGCCAGCTATGTACAAGATACTATTGGGGCCTACGCTATGAGGCTGAAGGCCATAGTAGTCTAAGACTGATTGGAAAAAAGGATGCGGAGGCAAAGACAAACCGCGAAGGAGATGTGAGACGAGGAGCACTCGTTCATCGCCGGCGGGATCTGGAGCAGGGTGGCCGTACGCTGACCGCCAGTGGCAGTTCTCCTTTGGTGGGAGGATGCCCTCCTTTTCCAGCTGCGTGAGGTCCGCGTCGGTGATGGTGGAAGCTGCCCAGTTGCGGGATGATGCTTCCTCTCCCTCCTCCTCTGCCTCCGCCGCATCGCCCTCATCGGAGGGCTGGGCATTCTTCTCTGCTTCGATGGAGGTGGCCGCAGAACTTGTCGCCGCCGCCGCGCGAGATGCAGATGCATCCGCGGTGCTCGATCCCCTCATGGCCAGATCTTGTCCCTCCGCCGCCGCCGACGCCGTTGCCGTTGGCTCCCGCGGTTGCATCGGAGCTCTCCATGGGTGGGTGCGCAGGTGGTGGTGGTGGAGCTCGCCGGAGTTCGGAGGGGATGGGTGCGAGGAGGACGATGAACAGGAAATGACCCGATGGAGAAAATCAGTTCCCCTTTTATGGGGGCTGCGCGCCGCGATTAGTGCGGTGAGATAACGCTCGCGCGATTTTCGCCACGCGTCCCGCAACGGTCAGTTAGTGGGCATCTTCTCCCGCACGCCTCGGAGATCGTGTGCGGAAAAATAGCAGTAATGGCACAACGTCTCTTGCTGTCCAGACTGTCGTGGACTGGCTTTGACTGCGGTGACGTCATGACAAGACTCGACGCTGACAGAATCTTTCTGCCAGATTGTTCAAAGTGCAGGAGAGTTCGGCTTAATCCTTAAGGCAGACTGAATGTCTCATTTTGGAATGCTCCAAGCTCTTCTGTCCGCCTTGCACAAAGGCGAAAGCCCGTGTTTCACAAAGACGGCAAACGAAGAACTTAAACCTTTCCGGGGACTACTGTGGAGGTTATGCCGAACGGGTATACCTGCCACGGTGGATAAAACCTGGCCCACCAAGGAGGCCCATCAGATAAAGCCGGAGGGCTTAATGGAGAAGGCCTCATGGGCTTAGGCGCAAGGATAAGCTCTGGGCTGGCTTAGTGAAGTCCAAGACGAAGGCCTGGCTGCGTTCGCCTTAGGGAGCAAGTTAGGGTTTGTTACCGTGTTAGTCTAGGACTCATGATCTAGGTCGGTTAAGGCTTTCCTTGTAGGGGAAGGCTTGGCGCCTTTATAAGCCAGCCTTCCAGCAGCCTTAGGGCAACGCATACAACCTCATTGTAACCTGTACACATATTTGCCTTGAGTGAATTATAGCAGCACGTAGGATCTCGCCACCGTCGTGAGATCCGAAGCTGGGTAAAATCGTGTGTGCAATCCCGTCACTGGAACCCTCCACGTTCTTCCCCACCTCCTCTACGGTACGTATGAATACTTCTAGTAGTTCCGCGTTACCAATACCTCGACACTGTTGGTGGCTGCCACGTAGAGGTATAGAGGTTCCTTTTCGTGTGGGGCGACGAGTACTGGTGGAGTCGCCAGGACCCTCTTGAGGTCCGCGAATGCTGCTTGGGCTTCTGGCATCCACTCAAATTTGTCAGATTTCTTCATCAGTTGGTAGAAAGGGAGTGCCTTTTCACCCAACTTACTAATGAACCGGCTGAGTGCTGCAACTCGGCCGGCTAGGCGCTGAACCTCCCGGAGCTTGGTCGGGTCTGGCATCGTGAGGATGGCCTCTATCTTTTCGGGGTTTGCCTCGATGCCTCTGGCAGATACGAGGTACCCGAGTAGTTGCCCAGCTGGTACGCCGAAGACGCACTTAGTTGGGTTGAGCTTGATCTTGTACGTGTTGAGCGCGGTGAACGTCTCGCGTAGGTCATGGAGGAGCGTGTCCTCTTGCTTGGTCTTGATGACTATGTCATCGACGTAAACTTGGACGTTGCGTCCTATCTGGTCCTTGAGGCAGGACTGCATCATGCGCTGGTAGGTGGCTCCAGCGTTCTTCAGCCCGAAGGGCATAGTTTTGTAGCAGTAGACACCATGGGGTGTGATGAAGGCTGTCCTCTCCTCGTCCTCCTCTCACATCCTTATCTGGTTGTAGCCTGAGTAGGCATCCAGGAAGGACAGTCGCGCGCAACCAGCTGTGGAGTCGACGATCTGGTCGATTCGTGGTAACGGGAAGTGATCCTTCGGGCAGCACTTGTTGAGGGAGGTGAAGTCGACGCACATGCGGAGAATTTTTGTCTTCTTCTCGACGAGGACTGGGTTGGCGACCCAGTCGGACTTCTTGATTTCTCAGATGAACTGGGCGTGAAGTAATCTGTCGACTTCTTGCCCTATGGCGATGCGCTTCGGCTCGGAGAAGCGACGCATGGTTTGCTTGACAGGTTTGGCATCTGGATAAATTTGAAGAGCGTGCTCGGCGAATTCTGTTGAAGATATGCCCTAGAGGCAATTAATAAAGTGATTTTATTTGTCATATCTCAATTGTTCATAATATGTTTTAATACCATGCTATAATTGTATTAAGCGGAAACATTAATGCACGTGTTGTCGTGGGTTTGTCACGTCAGATGTCATGGATGACTTCGTAGGTGTGGGATTGCGCGAGTCAATTGTCTACGAGCTTGGGATCGTGGGGAACGATGATGAACACAGATTTACCCAGGGTCGGCCCCTCAATGTGAGGTAAAGACCTACTTCCTGCCTACCCTAGATTGGTATTGATATGATATATGAGGTGTTACAATGGAGGCGATCTGATCTCGGTACTCGCCGTATGAACTAGGGTTTTGGAGCTTGAGAGCTCTTTATCTTGGGGTTCTAGGTCCTTGGAGTCCACCTTATAAAGACGGTGGCTCGCAAGGTTACAAGGAAACTTCTCTCCCAAGGAAAGTATGAGCGAGAGTCCTACTTGGAGACTAATTAATCATCTTCGTGTCCACCAAGTTATATCTTCTCCGGTCTTCTAGTTCCTTCCTTTGGTGGCCCGTGATCTTGGGTCGGCCCACTTTCATGTAAGCCCAATAGTGGTGCGACTGTGAATAAGTCGCGCTTTTGCTTGAATAAGTCGCGGGATAATTATTCCCCCGACACGTGTGGTATGTAAACAACCAGGTCCCTAGTAGCCTCTATTTCACTAGTTCGTTGAGTAACAGATGATCAAGGTTTCCTGATCATGGACAATCACGTCGGTTGACAACGGTGTCATATAATTGGGTGAATGATTTGATGGACATACCCAAAATATAGAAACGTAGTGTTCATACCTTCGACCGTGAGATCATATCAAATCTCTGCTTCTGTAAGATACGGCTGATCGCATCAAACGGCATGACTTATATAGCGTGACAATAAAGGTGACACTTTCGGGTATCGGAAGGAAGCAGTAGAAGCGAGTGATCAAGAGCGGGAATTGCCAATCCACATAGCAGGATATATACTCTGGGCCCATTCGGTGAGATTACATCAATGAGCTTGCAAGCATGTGACTAGGTCACGGGGATGTAATATCACATACGAGTAAAGATAGATTTGTCGATGATGAGGTCATGCTCGGTAATCGTGATACCGGAGAATGACGCTCGGACAATTTAAGTATCACTAGGCAAGAGGATGAGACCGGACGTCTAAAGGTTCAAACGATAAAAGACATTTGTGGACACACAAGGGCTATCATGGGTATCCATATCCCGCTGTTAGTCATTGATCAGAGAACGAGTCTCGATCATGTCTAGAGTGATCCCGAACCGTGGGGTAACACACTTAAGAGTGGGTGACGATTAGATTGGATTTAGAGAGAAAAGAAACCGGAGACTCCGGAAGTGTTCCGAACATGTCCGATGGAGATCGGAGGGCAACGAAATATGTTTCGGGGTCCGAATGAATTAAATAATATGTATTTAATATTAATAAGTGTTATTAGTAATTAAATATATTTTTTATTTAATTTAATTCGAATTTTAAAGGCATTTAATTCGAATTTTAAAGGCATTTAATCATATTAATAAGTGTTATTAGTAACCCCAAAAAGAAAAGGAAAAAAGGGGGGGGGAGGGCCGGCGCACCTGGTTGGGGCGTGGCTGGTGTGGGAATAGTCCCACACCGCTCGGCCAGCAGGTCTGGCAGCCTCCCTCCACCTCTATATAGAGGTGCACCCCATGCCTTTGAGATTGCACCATCCTCTCTCTTTCTCTCATCCATTTAGACGTGGCTCCGTAAATGGGACTACGCACGGTTGAGAGAGTTCTCTCCACTATACGCACACCGCCGTGCTGCTAGTTCCAATCTTCCACTTCCGCTGCTCTGCTGGATTTGGAGCCCGAAGGTCGTCATCTACAACGTACGTGTGTGGAACTGCGAGGTGCCATTGCTTGGCACTGGAAGTCGTCTTCTTCCTCTACACGATATTGAGGTCAACACCGCCGTCATCATTGCGCCGCCTTCATCTTCGTCGCGCCATGTTCTTCGCGACCTTGAGGTCGGCTACGTCGTCTTCATCACGCGTCGTCATCAAAATAGATCTTTTGATCGTCGACGCTTACGGTCTATAAGGGTATGTATTCTGTTCTCCTCCGTATAATATATCTGCATAGTAATAGATCTTGGCTAGTTTATGGTTATTGTTGCTAGGAATTTTTTTGTTTTCTGTCTACGATCCCCAACAGTGGTATCAGAGCCGATCTATGCGTAGATATATCTGTACGGTTAGAACACATGTTGAATGTGGGCATTGATTCTACATTTGTTACCCTCTCGCGTGTACTTGTTTATATCGCGGTATTGTTACATGAAGCGGCCCGGACCGACTTTACACGTACTCTTACGCGAGACTAGTTCTACACTTGACATACGGCTTGTACCGTATATGTGGCTGGCGGGTGTCTGTATCTTCTATAATAGTTGATATATCATTTGCAATGGAGGGCCCCGAAAGGGGTGTAATAGAGACAATTGTCTTATCGCTGTTGTGGTTGTTTTCGTAGGTAAGAAACGGTTCTTGTGCGAAAGCCCTAGCATCCACGTAAAACATGCAAAAGATAAAGTAGAAAGCGTCTAACTTTATTTTGCAGGGGCAATGTGATATGGTCAAGGTAGGTTCATTAAATTGTTTATAAAACTGTCGGCGCGAAGGAGACCATCGGCGCGGAGGAGACCATATCATGTCGCATTACATTTCATTTTAGATGTTATATAGATTGTGTGCATCTTATATTGTGTATATATATGTCTATATATTAGTTACACGGCGGTATTAATATAAGATGATCCCTCCCAAAATTCCGATAATAGTGTTCTCCCTCTGTCGTGCACCACCAATAAAGCTCTACGTTACGGGGTACGCCACATTGCGGTTACACTCGTCTCTTTGTTCGCATACAGTGGGTGTAAGCCACGTTGCACGCGTGAATACGTCAGAGGGTGTTATGGCGAGCCTAGCATGTACAGACATGGCCTCGGAACACAAGTACCGAAAGGTTAAGCACGAGTCACATGTGGTGATGTGATCGATATACGATGTCTACCTTTGAAGTTATGATATCTTCCTGATCGATGGGGTTAGTGTAATGGATGGGGGTTGTGTAATCACTAAGACGATGCGAGGGATACTCGTCTTGAGTGGGAGTTCTAGTAGTTTTATTTTGAAAACTTAGTTTTACTTTGAAAACTTAGTTTTATTT
This sequence comes from Poa pratensis, assembly GCA_947311845.1. Lineage (NCBI taxonomy): Eukaryota > Viridiplantae > Streptophyta > Magnoliopsida > Poales > Poaceae > Poa > Poa pratensis. Next base: position 3,532,455 of record CAMZMU010000047.1, read on the forward strand.
TGAAAACTTGAACCCATATTTTATTATGAATAAAGTCTTTATGTTTTGCAAAACCTTTGTAGATAATAACTTGTTTAATAGACCTTTTAAACTTAGGTGCTTTCCTATGATTGAGAAACTTAAAAGGTTGGGTCCAAACTTCATATTTTTATACCGTAGCTTGAGGATACTCCTTGTTTAAGCCATTAGCTCTATTTGATACAAAACTAGATAGGAGATAGACCCGGAGATTCCGCTAAACAAAAGGATAATTTAGATTATCAAGTTTTATGCGGATAATTCCATCATAGTCCAGTGTATGCTATGATCTCTGCCATATAGAATGAACTGTGGGTGCGTGTTGACAGATCGCGAACATTTGGAATGGTCGCTAAGACTGATGATCTGTATCCACCGTAAATCAGGTTTTCTTCTCAACCAAGATGGAAGAGAACACTCGCATTAAAGGAGCGCGTGGCAGTCATACTTGATGACATTGGTCATACTTGATGATACTAGTCATACTTGATGACATTGAGATGCCTCGCTCAGCTTGATCACTGGATGACAGAAAATGTTGCCTGATGCAAATGTTTTGTCATAAACCATGTCATGCAAGGGGAATCATTCACCTTCATGAATTCTTGATTACGTTGAAGAATCAAGAAGATGAAACGAATCACCGGGAAGTCATCAATGATGATGGTGTATATATGATATACAAGTTATGAATGTTTTACCTAAACAAGTAATTGCAGCAGTGACTTGGTTTTTGATACTAGTCATGTTTTATGAAAACAAGATTTTCTGCTTGGGTAGCTTGGAAGGATGAAGAGACAATGAGTGTGTTGATGATGGCAGGCAATATGTTGTGAATATGTTGTGATGGCCATAGACACTCTCTCTGCATCTACCACTAGTAGGAAAAGGCCTACCGCTGGCGGGCGAGCGCCCGCTAGCGATCACTACGCCAGCGGTAAGGGTTGTTACCGCTGGCGGGCATCCCATAGCGCCCGCCAGCGGTATATGCCACAGCGCTGGCGGGCATGCGTCCGCCAGCGGTAATCCACCACGCCTGCCAGAGGTACTAGTCACTGGTTAGGGGTTCTGGGTGCTCTGTCCGCCAGCGGTAAGCCTGTGTGTCCGCCAGCGGTAGTATTTCGTGGAATTATTTTTTTACTAGAAAATACTATTCCAGCAGTATATCTAGTATAAATACAGTATATTCAGGTGTACAGGCGAACAAAACAACATGAATATAGACAATTCCACACACAAATGACCAAATTGTGATACACAAATACATTAGTTCATTATCACATGCATTACAAACCATAGTAGTATATCAAAAGTTGTCATACACAAATACATCACATAAAAGATAGAGAACCGCAATGTTTAAGAGAGGGCGCGATGAAGTTGGTTTCAATCATCCGGTTGTTGTGCTCTTTCAGTGGCTTCAAGTCTTTATCTTCCGCCTCCTCCTTAGATACTCTCCCACTTCTTCATCTGTATACACAAAAGGCAAATAGAAATGTTAGCTAGGCAACTAAATTGTTCACATGTCGTACAGAAATAAACAAAGTAGACACAAAGTAAATTATGCCTCATACTTAGAATATTATTGGAAGCACACAAAGAATCCTGATAACCTTGTTCAACCAAGTAGGAGGCACAGAACTTGTATGTATGCATGATACAAGGTTCAACAAACTATCAGGATATCATATAGTCCGCCACATCATTTTAATCATCGGCATTGTAAAAATGAGGTATAGGGTCAACTGAAAAGCATGCCTCATACTTAGATTCGGACACACAAGGACTTAGACAAAACAAGATTCAAAAAAAAATTATGCCTCATACTTAGAATATTATTGGAAGCACACAAGGAATTCTGATAACCTTGTTGAACCAAGTAGGAGGCACAGAACTTGTATGTGTGCATGATACAAGGTTCAACAAACTATCAGAATTTCATATAGTGCGCCACATCATTTTAATCATCGGCATTGTAAAAAAATGAAGTAGGGTAAACTCAAAAGCATGCCTCATAAATCGACACACAAATTAAGAGATGGTGTAAACTAGAGCTAGGCAATTTAATTTAACAAGAGTACTAAATCGACAACACACCTTTCACTTCTTGATCATCTTGGTCGGCTTTGACATTGGCTTCGGCGGGAACGGTTCACAACCATTCAAAGAGTTGAATGGCCTGTAGTCACACAGTTGTGCTATGCGATTTCGTAGATCAACGTTAGATGGTGTTGCACCTTGGTAGTAGAACAACCCGAGTGGCGTGTCTCAAGGGTCTCTAGGGTACCTGCAAACGTTTCATACATAGCCACAAGGCCGCAATCGCAGCCACCACCACAAGCACAATAAATTCACATTTCATACATAGTCGCAGCCACCACCACCAAAATTCACATCGACACACATATATCATCTTCAAGACAGTTAAAAAATACCAACTTCGGAGGCACTAATAGTTAAACAGTGGCCATACTTAACACTTAGCGAAATTTCTGAAAAATTTCATCTCAATTTTTTTTCATGTACTACAAAGTTCCTAGCAGCACTAACAACAACTAGCAGCACTAACAACAACTAGCAACTAACAACAACTAGCGGGCGAGCACATGCATGCATCTAACAGCAACTACAAAGTTCATCTCAATTTGTTGTTGGCATTTCGGCAAACACCTTCGGTGCAGCCCGTTGGAGGGGAGGGAGAGGAGGGAGATGGGCAGCACCTCGGGAAGGGAAGGAAGGGGGATGTCGATGGCGGTGTGGAGCTGCTCGGGCGCGGACGGGCGGCTGCAGACGGGCGCGCCAGCGTGGAGGGTGGCGACGGCGAGCAGAGGTGGCTGGTGGGTGTACGCGCGGCGAGCAGAGGGGCGCGGCGAGCAGCGGTAGGGCGGGAGGGGGAGGGGCCGAGCGCGGCGTGGTCGCCGGCGGCGGCAGACGAGCGCACCGTGGCGTGGAGGCGGCGGTGGCGACGGGAGCAGAGGGGGCGGCGGTGGCGACGCGGGAGCAGTGGGGGATTTTGGACAGGGCGCGTGTGGGGATTTTGGATAGAAGAGGCGGGAGACTGCGAACGGGGCCCCACATGTAAGTGGCCCGAGCATACCGCTGGCGGACGGCCTTATCCGTCCGCCAGTGGTAAGGTCCTTTTTTATTTTTTATTTTCTGTTTTTCTATTTTTTTTCCTTTATCTTTTCAAAAACTTTTTTGCATTTCAAAAACATTTCAAACACATGTGTGTATTTCAAAATAATTTTACAAATTATTTTTATAAAATTAGTTTCCTTTTTTTAAGTGGCAAAAATGACTATTTTTGTGAACCAAGTACAAAAAATATGTTGCAAAATGGCACCCATTTAAATATCACAAGGACTAGTCCAACATTAATGGATAATCAACCAAGTATTAGGAATTTTCTTCATTTCCATCTAATTTCTCCTAGTTAAATGAGTTTATGTTGATTTTCTGAAATTAATCCAAATTTGAACTACAAGTGTTTTATAGTTAGCTCTCCACTTTTTCAAATAATCATTTTAATTAAGGTACACAACCAGTGGTTATATCATAGAAACATCAATAGTTTTAGAGAATTTGACCTCTTTCGGTGAATAGTCCGGTGGCGGCCGTTTTCGACAGTTTTTCGTAAAAAAACAAATAGAGTGAAAAAACACTCAAAAAGATATATCCTCTTGCATGAAGTCCTTTTATGTGTACTTAGTTGCTATGTAAAATAATAAACTTGATTTTTCACAGCACTTTCAGAAACATTCTTCACAAAAAGCACTATCATGTATAAACATCTAGCTATAAGGATAGGTGAATTAAACCAAATGACCAAAGTTATGTCAATTCCCAACGCATAGTTTGTGATAAAGTGCTCATATTCGACACAATAGGTGTGTCTTGGTATAGGAAGCAATGGTTCCTAAGGGAATTTACAGATTATTTTTATAAATACAATTTTCCTAGTTATATGAATTTACATCCCAAGTTACCCCTGGCGGACGGCGTAGCGTGCCCGCCAGCGGTATTCTGCTTAACGCTGGCGGACGGTGTATGGTGCCCGCCAGCAGTAATTTGCAAGAGCTATGTGACCATAGAGGGCTGGTTCAAGTTCATCGGGAGGAAGGTTGTTCGGGCATGCTTCAACTCCATCATGTTCATCAAGGCACACAACCTTGGCCTTCAAAGCAAGAGAGGGACCTTGCTTCATTCCCATGGCCTTAGCACGGTTGTCTAGAGCATTCTTGGTGGCAATCTTGGAGGCTTGTATCTCTTGCATAACTTCATTGGATGTCATCTCAAGGTAGTTGAATTTTTCTTGAAGGGCCTTCAAGTCAACGGGCTCGAAGGGCATGAGTGCATTCACATACTTCCTCTTGATCCAAGCATCATCCACATAGGTTGCCCCAACATTGAAGAAGGCTTGGGCAAGAATCTTGAGTCTTGCATACATCTCTTCATGAGTTTCACTATCAAGCATGTAGAAGCCTTCGACCTCATTGTTCAAAGCATCAAATCTATTCCTCTTCATGCTTTCATTTCCAAGGAATGCCACCTCAAGGCACCTCCAAGCTTCTTTGGCGGTGGAGACGTTTTGAATGTGATGAAGACCACTTTCTCCAACGGCAAGTTCAATCATGTGGAGAGCGGAAGCATTGAGTTGTTTCTCGGCCACCTCTCTTCTTGTCAAGTTGTTAGGATTCACGGCCTTGTATCCCTCTTGAATGATCCTCCAAAGCTCGATAGAGGAACTGTTGATATGAGATTTCATTAAGTGTTGCCAAGTAGCAAAAGCTAATGCATTAAGTTTAGGAGGTGGACCCAAAGGGTTTATGCGAGTATGATGGATAGGTGGGTCGGGAGAGTACGCAAAGGGAACCCCATGGTACTCCGGCTTCCCACCTTCGGGAGTGGTGGTGGATGTGGAAGATTTCTTAGGGTCGGTTTCTTTATCTTCAACCCCTTTCTTTTCCCCTTTTCCCTCCTCGGTTTCACCGTCATTGGAGGTAGCGGATTCATCTAGTGGGGTGGTCTCCTTGGGAACCTTGCCACTTGCGAGTTGTGTGATCAACTCACGCATCTCGGCAAATTTGGTATCCATGGACGATATCAAAGATGTCTCCATCAATTTGAGAGCGGCCATGGATGCCGTAGTGGCTTGGTCATCCAAGGGATCACCATCACTTCGTGTCATACTTCTCTTAGGCGGTTAAGCCCAACAAGAGAGTCGTGGCTCTGATACCAATTGAAAGGATCGTATGACACCTAGAGGGGGGGGGGTGAATAGGTGCTACTTCAATTTTAGTACTTTTTCAAATTAGGCTTGACACAAAAGGTAAATTCTCTAGATATGCAACTAAGGTAAATTTACCTATATGACAAGCAAGCAACTAAACAAGATACACGAAGTAAGGACTATAAACAAGGATAGAAGTAACCGAAGTGAAAGCACGCGGAGACACGGATGTAATCCCGAGTTCCTCCTTTTTAGGGGAGTACGTCTCGTTGGAGAGGTGTGAGCTACCACGAAGGTCAAAACTCAACCGCCACAAAGGCGGACGCACCTTCTTCTCCGATGAACCGCACCACAAAGGTTTGGTTCACCTTCCACTATCGGAATCCTTCAAGGCGGAATCCGGAGCCCTTACAACAACGATCCGGGGCACAACCCACAAGAGGATTGGGGGCTCCCGAACAGCTACAAATCTGTCACAAAGACAATCAAGTGAGTACAATAAGAGGCTAGGTTTTCCCAATGGAAATCCTAGCAAAGGGTCCCTCAAGTGAATGAGGGGGAAATGAAGAACGGCTTGGTGAAGATGTAGATCCGAGGCTTCTCCTTCAATTCTCCAAGTATCAACGAGTTTGGGTGGAGGGATTGGGAGATCTATCAAATCTTGAGCTTGCAATAAATGGTGTCCTTCAATGTGTTCAAGCTAGGGAGCCAGAGGTAGGTGGAGGGGAATAAATACCCCTCCCAGAAATCTGGCCGTTGAAGCTGAAAACAGCCCGCAGCGGTAGTACCGGGCCTCGCCCGGTAGTACCGACCGGCAGGGAACTGGCGGCATCTTCGACGACTGGTCAACGCCTCCTCCCAGGCGCGCATCGGTAGTACCGGACCGCCGGGTCCGGTAGTGCTCCCTACCCGGTAGTACCGCGCCACTACCGGGGCTACTACCGGATGAAAACTGCGCGAGTCCAGAGAGCAAATTGAGATCCGGTACTGGGCCCGGTACTGGCCCCGGTAGTTCCGCACGGCTGGACACCCGGTAGTACCGGGGTGAACCCGGTAGTACCGGCTGAAGCAATAAAGTCAGCATTTCTTCCTTTTCTTGAGACAAAACCTGTGCAACATAAACTGAAACATTCCTGCACACTTTTAGCACACACATTTGACATCTAAGTGTGTTGTCAACAAACATCAAAACACTTTGGGGAAGGATATGCCCTTTCAGATGCCCGCCAACGGAACAATAAGCTTTCATAACCTCTTCTACAGATCAACACACGCATGTCAAAGAGAATTCAAATTGAATATGATTAGTACCTAAAACAAATTAATGTTAAAAACGATCTGTTAGCCCAAAAATAAGCATTGTTTTCAAGCAACCAATTAGTAGAGACAATGTACCTGTACAGATACACATAACAGTGGAGTACATATAACTATAGGAAACACAAAGTACATATACACAGAAGATGAAGTACATGTGTATACAGAAACACAGAGTACAAATATACAGAATTCAGAGTACAAGTTGCACAGAAAAAGGCGTCGTGAAAAATTTCGAACTGCAAAAATTATGAAATGCAAAATCACTAAAACCCATAGTACAAAAATATTAAAACCCGAAGTGCAAAAACATTGAAAGCCGAAGTATAACAATTACGAAGTACAACAAATCACGAAGTCAAAAAAACACGATGTACAAAATGTCGAAGTACAAAGTACAAAAAACCCGAAGTACAAAAATACAGATATCCGAAGTACAAATCTACTAAAACCGAAGTACAAAACATGTTGGCACGGAGTATAAAAATCTACTGAGATCTCGAAGTACAGGTACGTTGAAACATGAAGTACAAGCATTCAACTTTTGGAAGTACAAGAAAAAAGTTTGTCAAAACCTATCAACGTGGGAACTATTTTGAAAATGTCGACGCGAGTAGCTCAAAAGTAAAAAACGGTTCATAAATTGGATAAATGGTTCTCAAGAAATTTTGTTTTCAAATTTCGGTTTTGAAACATAGAAGGGAAAATCTGCACTCCCACCTCCAATATCCCTTTATCTCTCATCCTCCCCTCTTTTGTTCCGGTTGCGACACTTCGCGGACATGCAAACAACCGTGGGGAACCGCGCGAAGGAGAAGATGACACTTGATGTGACAAGAGCGAATATGCGGTGACCTTTGCATAGGGTTCCTTTTTTCTAGTGATTACCGAAAGTAAAATACTTGCTGGTACACGAGTCACTCTAGTCTGGTCTCCATATTCAGCCCACGGCCGGAACAAGCGGAAAATCGTTCTGGGCCGGGCCTATTTACGAAGCAGGCCCATATCCAATGTTCGTTCAAACCCCAGCACTCTGATACGTCTCAAACATATCTATAAGTTTTGATATTACATGATTGTTTTATATCAAATGATACATGTTTTATTTACAGTTTATATCATTTTTATGCATTTTTTGGGACTAAGCTATTAACAAGATGCCACAATGTCAGTTCATGTTTTTTGTTGTATTTTTGTTTCCGAAAAACTAGTATGGAAATATTCTCGGAATTGGACGGAAATTGACGGAGCCCAGTTTTACGAAGATACGAAGGCGGAGTCCAAAGGTCAGCCGAGGAGGCGACCCAGGGGGCCCAGACGCCACCTAGGCGCACCAGAGGGTGGGGCCGCGCTGGGGTAGCGTCTGGCCACCTCGGGTGTCCCCTCGTGCCGACTCTTCGCCTATATATTCACTTTGTCCCGAAAAGCTATAGACCCAAACAAAAATGCACGAAAAGTTGTGTTGTCGCCGCCGTCGTCAACCCTATTTCAGGAGGGTTCTGAAACTCTTCCTGGCACTTTGCCGGAGGGTGATATCATCACCGGAGGGCTCTACACCACCATGTCTGACTGCGGAGTGATGCGTGAGTAGTTCTCCATTGGACTACGGGTTCATAGCAGTAGCTAGATGGTTGTCTCTTCTCCTTGTGCTACCATGTTTAGATCTTGTGAGCTTCCTAACATGATCAAGATCATCTTTATATCATGCTACATGTTGTGTTTGTTGGGATCCGATGACTTGTGAAGTTATGATCAAGTTTGTTCATCTATCTATCTATATGTTTTATTTATGATCTTGCATGCTCTCCGATGCTAGTGGTTTCTTTGGCCAAGTAGTTGCTAGTGTCTCCAAGAGAGGGTATTTATTCTAGATAGTGGGTTCATATCTCCGGTTGCCTGAGCTCGAGATGACAAAAACGACTAAGGCTCTGGATTCGCTGTTGCCACTAGGGACAAAACAATGGTGTTGTGTCTACGTGTCATATGCATTGTTTAGATTACACACTTTGCTTATTGCAACTATCAGTTGCTTGCGACTTAATACTTTCAGGAGACAAGGATGTTATCCTGGGGTTGCATTATTAGTAATAGATGCAGCTAGCAAGCGGTTTATGTATTTTGTTATAATGCCCAATTAAATACTACAGTGAACTTTATCTTGTCATAATAGCATTGTCATGCCCTTGCAATTTGTCAATTACCCAGCTGTAATTTGTTTACCTACATGCTTGTTTATCTGCTTTATGGAGAGACACCACTAGTGAATATGGACCCCGGTCCATTCTTTTACACGGATAAAAACATCATTTCCACTGCTTCCCACTATCATTTGCTTGTTGTTCAGTTTTGCATTTATAATCATTCTCCGCACCATACGTTTAATCCTTTATATTTAGCAAGCTAGGGAGACTGACAACCGTCATATTTCGTTAGGGCGAAGTAGTTTGATTGTGTTGTGTGCAGGTCCACGTCAACCTTCTAGTAACGGGGTTGGTTGACTCCGTGTTGAAGCTATTTCAACTCCTACTGGATTGATAACCTTGGTTTTGTTCATAAGGGAAAATTGATGTTGAACTAATTTATACCTTCCTCTTGGGGTTTCCCAACGAATGTGTGTTCCATGTCATCAAACTCCCCATCTCTCTCTTTCCCACCTCACAATCGATTCAATGATGGTGGTCGCCGCACGCTACCTCATTTTAACCCCCCACCATCTCCATCTCCTCCTCCGCCTTCTTCGGCTCCCCTGGATCGCCTGATGTCCCGACCTTGCACTCTCCTGCTCGGCCTCCCCACTCGCCTTCTTCGCCTCCATGGACGCGCGTCAGAGGGCTACCACACCAACATCGGCATTTGCCTCGCAGACCTCTCCCTTACCAAGGAACATGTCCTCAACAATCCTATTCCAGATGAGCCAGATGATGATGAGTCGGCTGCTATTAGGAATTCGCTATTAGGAATTCCTATCTTCGAGCTCAAGATGAGTCGATCAAAGTCAGCTGCCTCATGCTTGATCATATAGAGCCGGGCTTGTATCACCAGTTCGTGAAAGTTGAGTCCAACGATAGTATCATTACACTCAAAAGCATGTTCGAGACACATGCTAGGACGGAGAGGTACAATGTGTCCCAAGTAGCGGACAAAGAAGACAGTGAGCACGCGCCTAACCGTGGAGCGCGATGTGGACAAGATGAACCTAGCTTGTTTCCGCAGCACGATCTGTTTGTACCAATAAGAACATACTTCTTGCGCCTCATGACATTGATTTTTTTCTATCCCCTTGCAACGCACAGCCAAATTTGCTGTCACATACAAAAACACGATTCTTCGAGTCTTGAGAATTTTATTGGTCCTCATTGTTGCATCCTATTAATCAACACAATCATCTCAAAGTGCTTTAGATCAATCATGTGTCACATACATAATACTTAGACATAAAAATAATCACAAACACCTTGATTATCTAAGGAAATCACGCGACTGTAGGTAGTAATGAAAATAGAAATAAAAACAACATAGAGAATGCAGGACACACTGACACAACATTATTTTAGGCCTCCTAGTACAACGGAAGAGAGTATAGCACTGGTAGGTCTCAATTTAATTGAAGCAAATTTGCTTCCAGATGGTAAATGGTAACGAGAGGTGAAACAATGGCTAGATGAAGATCCACTCTCACGTTGAATCGACCGCACTGCATCAAAATGTGTATATCATTCAGCCTATCATAAAACATGCTAAGTAGTACCACTTACAAAATATATCATGCTTGTTACTATTGATACGATCTTGATCAATCTACTCTTATGTCATCTCCCAATTGAGAAGAGATGAGGGTACGGCTAAAAATCCAATCCATCTCGTAGAGCACTCTCGGTGTGTGTTCACACATCCAACCGGGGTGTCCGCGACAGCAAGTGCTACTACACGGCCCCACAGACCAGTGAGTGCCACTTACATGCTCAGTTTCATTCTTCTCGAGGTACACCGACACCTGCTCCTTGGTCTTGAGGTCCACAATGGAGAAGGCGCCACCCTGCTCGACAAGTAGAGCGCCCCTACTCTCCGCAAAGAACACAAGGTCTATTCTCCGTCTCCCTAGATCCGCTAGCTCGGAGCATCGCCAGATCCCATTACACTCCATACCATGTTCCCGTGGTTGACATCTTCATATTGTTTCGTCCAAACCTTTGCCTCACCATGTCCTCCTATGGTTACAAAGGAAAGCCTTCCTTCTTCTCCGGCGATGCATGGGATCGGCGGTCGTGTGTGTTGTTTAATGGGGATCTTGGTCAAAGAGACATGTGACGTGGCTACATTTATGCTAAGCGTGTAGTAGAAGGGTACTGTCTGCTTCACGAAGAGCTAGTGCACGGTGCCACGGGTAACAACGCCGGCCGGCGGCCCATCCCTGACGAAACCGGAAGCTCGGCAACACTTGATGGGCACGCTCTAACTACCCGTGTCGGAAGAGTAGGTGCAGGCGCACACGAACCCGCTAGCTATCATCATCTTTGTAGATCAATAACACTTGAAACACCGGCATCGGCTGCTGCCTGCCATCATCGTCGCCGGAGAGAATTGCGTAGCCGGTCAAACAGCAGTTGTCCCAGTAGTCGACCGTCACGTCGAAGGGAGGAGATGCGTGCTTCTCTTGTCGACAAGAGGGCGGCACACAGCACGAGGAGGTAAACGCGGCGCGACGTCAGCGGCCTCGCGAGATGGAACAGCGCTTGGTCGTCGTTGAAGACGGCGAACGAGTCAAAGGACGTCGGACCGGCGGCGGCGGCCCGAAAGCTTAAGAACCGCGGAGGCGTGTAGAACGGTCTCTTCTTACCTAAGCGCCCTGGCGGGCCGGTGGTACACTTGTTCTGTGAGAAGATCCCGGCGAGGATGGACGGGCAGCGCGCCGTGTCTCGCCAGTGGCCGACGCGCCGGAGGAAGGCCCAGTCGGTGACGAGGCGGCGCCACCGCCTGCACGTGGCCGCACAGCGGAGGAGGTCTTGCAGGCCCGGAAGGCGCGCGAAGGCCTCGCGCAGGACGTCGTCCGCGATGTCGCCGCCGCCGTGGCGTGCCCGTGCGTCGGCCATCGGTCGATCTCCGTCTGTTAGGAATAGGAAGGATCAGTCTGTGCATGTATTCGTCGTGGCGGCTGCAAAAAAACCCTATTCCGTTCAGAATCTTATTCGGCCCACGGCCCGGCAAACTGTTCCGGGCCGGCCTATTACCAAACTCCGCTCCGTCCACCATCTCCATCTTTCATCCCCACCTCGCAATCGAATCCATGACGGTGGTCGCCGCACGCTGCCTCAGTCTGACCCCCACCATCACCATCTCCATCTCCTCCTCCGCCGCGCTCCGGCTCCCCAGGATCGCCCGCCGCCCGCTCTCCTGCTCGGCCTCGCCGCTCGCCGTCTTCGCCTCCATGGACGCGCCGCCGGAGGGCTACCGCCCCAACGTCGGCATCTGCCTCGCCGACCCCTCCCTCACCAAGGCACCCCCTCCCACCCTCGTACTTCCCGTTTATACTGACTCCGCTGATCGCTTCTCTTCTCTTCCCGCAGATTTTCTCCGCGTCCAGGATCGACATCCCCAGCGCGTGGCAGATGCCTCAGGTATACTCACAGTTTGATGACCAGTAGTACTATTCTACTGCCAGTGGAAGTATGTTGTTCTGTAGCTTTACCATCCATTACTGCCATCGGTGTTGCATTCTGGTACACATAAAACCAATCGGTCGTTGATTTCCCCCAACAGGGTGGTATAGACCCAGGCGAAGAGCCGAGAGCGGCTGCCGTCAGGGAATTGAGGGAGGAAACCGGTGTTACTTCTGCCGAGATCGTCGCCGAGGTCAGTCACTTGCTTGGTTGCTTCCCAACTTCTTATGATCATGGTTCATTTTCAAGCATAGCATAAATAAAATGACTGCTTTCAAGTTTCAGATGTCCTAAAGATTGATGGATAAATTGTCCCTATATTCTACGAATAATGTAGCTGGACTAACCTGTGTCCATGATTATTCTCACACTAAGATTTCTGCTGATTGTGTTGCCTGTGTCCGTGTAGGCTCCCAATTGGTTAACGTATGATTTCCCGGCGGATGTTAGAGACAAGCTGAATGCTAGGTGGGGATCGAACTGGAAGGGCCAGGCTCAGAAATGGTAAGCCAGTTGAACTACTCGAGCTAAGAATGATGCCCGGTAACCATATTTTGCTTTGGGTCTTTGCCTGTTTTGACCTGCAAGAATAGTCCTACAAGAAACATCTTATAGAATTTCAAACCTGGAAACCTCACTGCCTAACATGTTTATATCATTATATGTAATCTAATTTTTGTCTGCTTGTCCTAAAGAATCATTGAGTCTCCCAATTTTCTGAAGACATAGCACTTAGCAAGTTAGCAGGCAGATTATTCCAAACCCAGCACATCTGGGTAGCTATGGGACTTGAACAACTCTCACTGCCAAATCACCATCCTATTATACATGTCATGTAGTGACTCCCAAACTAAATCTGATATCAGTTGACTTGTTAGAGAATTCTATTAAAATATGTCGTATCGTAAGTATCCATGCTTGATATCGTAACATGCCTTCTTAGATAGTATCCTTACTGATATCAGAACATGCTACATTATCCATTACACTGTGTGCATTATAACTACAATGGAAGATTTTATATGCATAGTTGCATGTAACATTCATGTTACAAATGCATAACCATCTTTTGTATTGTTAGAAGTCTACGTTCAACACCTTATACCTAGCATGATGCTCCTGTACATCTGAACTTGCAATTGTTAATGAATCAATTTGCTGAATGCACTCGTATGCTTGTGGGGGGTGCATTGTGCACACTTGTCTTGCACAATGTGCATGTGTATATTCACATGTCTCCAGCTGTAGTTCATTGGAATAAATTATACAGGGTGCATGGACATGTCTCCAGCTTGAATCTATCCAAGTCACTCACATGCACTCAATTGTTAGGCTGCTGGAAGTCAAAACACGGACATGTACTCTCCGGGTTGTTAGGCTGCTGGGTTATACTTGTGCTGATCCAAAAAAATTGTAATGCATTCCTTCTAGGAAGCTTGCTAATAAATTTTGGTCCAGGACGTGTACTTTCCGGTAGCCTGTACCTATTAGACAATTTTTGGTGTCAGTGTAACTGTGGAATCCCGAGCGCTCAATTGTTAGGCTGATGGAAGTGAAAACACGGAACTAACTCTATTAGGTGTGATTATGCCTATATGTTGGACTGACATAGGAACACAATCCACTTGTTGGTGACTGAAACTCTTTCTAAGTTATACATCTGCTGTTATCTCCTGATACTGTTTATGATTTTGGTAGCTTGGTATTGGGTTCATGCCTATTATCTTCCCCAGAAGCTGGTGTCACAATCTCAAAAAAAAAAAAACTGGTGTCACTGGTATAAATTTTGTGGTTGGTAATTGGTAGTTGGTATGTATGGGTTCCCAAATTAGGCTTGGTGTTGTGTCCATGAATGTACGGTACATACAGCCCACTTATATCATCTCCGCACCTCTCTTATACTCTTCCATTCAATCCTACTAGGCTTGGGCCTTGGCATAGACTGGTCGTCAGCCCCAGTTAGACCTGTCTAAGTTGTAACTTGGTCCATTGCTATTACCAGTTCATTGCTGTCATTGGCTTTGGTATCTGCTTGTGTTCATTATCAGAACCCCAACCCATATACATAAAATATTTATGAATTAACCATGTTTGGTATGTTAACCTGGACTCATAACGCAAATGAGCAGGTTTCTATTCAGACTTACTGGGACTGATGATGAGATCAACCTAATGGGCGATGGATCTGAGAAGCCAGAGTTCTCCGAATGGACCTGGATGACACCTAAGCAAGTGATTGAGAAGGTTGGGCCATTTTCCAGCTCGATATTATGCCTGACCCTCCTTGTTTCTTCTTGAATATGGGGTACCTAACTATATAGTTCCATGTCAAACAGGCTGTTGAATTCAAGAAACCCGTGTATGAGGAGACACTGAAGCACTTCGCCCCGTATCTACAGTCAGATCCAACAACTTCATCATAGAGATTTGTGGGGCTTCCATAAGTTATATGTCTAGAGCTGTGCCCTCAATAATTTCTGAAAATGTACTGGGGCCGCACGAGTATTTTTAGAACGTCTGGCATTTTCGCCGCTAACTGCTATCTCCTGGCATTGGATCCCCATTGTCTGATTATGCTCCCGAGTCCGCAATGAGATGTTTACTTATGTTGTTACAATAATAGTCTCGCTACAGTCTCCTCACGCGGTCCGTTTGGTTTCTAGTTCTGGCAAGTCTTGGTGTCATGCAACATACCAGCAAGGTCTGGGTTTAAAAAAAAAATCAGAAGGGGCTGGATCACCGGATGTATTCAGCAACAGAAAACAGCATTGCATCTGTCATCAATGGTTTGAAAGCACTTGTTGTCGACATAACTCAAATTTACAGGTACACCCTTCAACTCCTTGACAGCAGCATCTGATACTTGGCAACTCCTTTACAGGCTCCTCCTGTCATCGATGCTTGGCAATCCCTCGTCGTCGACATAACTCGAATTTTATAGGTACAGCCTTCAACTCTTTGACAGCAGCTGATACCTACGTTTGAATGTGTCAAATTTGGTATGGTTGAAAAATATCTTTATGTGAATGGCAACAAATATCCCACTGTCATATCCTGCAATTGGATCCCAATTGTCCGATCGTGCTCCTAAGTCCGCATTGAGACGGGTACGCTGTTACAATAATAATCTGGCTACAGTTTCTTCCGTGGTGTATTTGGTTTCTAGTTCTGGCAAGTCTTGGGTGGCATGCAACGTACCGGCAGGGCCGTATATTTTTGCCACGAGAAAACAATATCGCCCCTGGTATATAATGCTTGGCAATCTCTCGTCGTCGACATAACTCGAATGTGAGGGAGGTCGATGCATCGCGTTCGGATTGTGCAGCGGCATGCGCGGAGCATGGGAGCCGTTAAATGCTGTGAAAGGTTGGTTGGTGTCCATCTAGCATGGATCGGAGTCAATGTATTCCTGTGCGTTGGTGGTGGCCTGGCCGGCCTCTTTCTCCTCACGAACTGGGCAGCGTTGGTGTAGGCTCCCAATTGGTTAACGTATGATTTCCCCGCGGATGTAGAGACAAGCTAAATGCTAGGTGGGGATCGAACTGGAAGGGCCAGGCTCAGAAATGGTAAGCCAGCTGAACTGCTTGAGCTAAGAATGATGCCTGGCAGCCATAGTTTGCTTTGGGTCTGTGCCTGTTTAAACCTGCAAGTATAGTCCTACAAGAAACATCTTATAGAATTTCAAACCTGGATACTTAACTGCCTAACATGTTTAAGCTCAGTTTTCTGAAGACATAGCAATTAGCAGGCTAAATGTTCCAATCCCAGCACATCTGGGTAGCTATAGGACTTGAACAACTCTATCTGCCAAACCACCATCGTATTGTACATGTCATGTAGTGACTCCCAAACTAAATCTGATATCAGTTGACTTGTTAGCAAAATCCATTGAAATATGTCGTACCGTAAGTGTTCAAGCTTGATATCGTAACATGCCTTACTAGATAGTATCCTTACTGATATCAGAACATGCTCCATTATCCATTACACTGTGTGCATTATAACTAGAATGGATGATTTTATATACATAGTTGTATGTAACATTCATGTTACAAATGCAAAACCATCTTTTGTATTGTTAGAAGTCCACGTTTAACACCTTATAGCTAGCATGATGGTCCTGTATATCTGAACATGCAATTGTTAATGAATCAGTTTGCTGAATGCACTTGTATGCTTATGGGGGGTGCATTGTGCACACTTGTCTTGCACAATGTGCATGTGCATATACACATGTCTCCAGCTGTAGTACATTGGAATATATTTATACAGGGTGCATGGACAAAAAATCAATAACAAATTAACAAGCTCCTCAAGATAGCATAGTTAGGAAAGTCTGAGGAGCCATTAAAGTGTGAGTGATGGACAGCTTGAATCTATCCAACTCACTCACATGCATCCAAGGGCCATACTTGTGCTGATCCAAAGTTTTCGTAATGCATTCCGTTGCTAGGAAGATTGCTAATGAATTTTCGTCCAGGACTTGTAGCAGGGGCGAAGCTAGCCAAAATATTTGATGGGTTCATCTCCATATATTAAGTTGGTTTAGTACTAATTTTTCTTTCAGAATCAATGATTTACTAGAGGATTTACAAAATTTCGTTGGGTTCAGCTGAACCCAACTCTATAATGCTGGCTCCGCCACTGACTTGTAGTTTCCTGTAGCCTGTACCTGTTAGTCAATTTTTGGTCAGTGGAACTGTGGAATCCCAAGCGCTCAATTGTTAGGCTGCTGGAAGTCAAAACACGGAACACACTCTATTAGGTGCAGTTATCCTGTATGTTGGACTGACATAGGAAAACAATCCACTTGTTGGTGACTGAAACTCTTTCTAAGTTATACCTCTGTTGTTATCTCCTGATACTGTCTATGATTTTGGTAGCTTGTTATTGGGTCCATGCCTATTGTCTTTCCCAAAAGATGGTGTGACTGGTATAAATTTTTTGGTGTGGTAGTTGGTATGTATGGGTTCCCAAAATTGGCTTGCGTTTGTGTCCATGGATGTATGGTACAGCCCACTTATATAACTCCTTATATAAAATCCCCTCACCTCTCTTATTCTCTTACATTCCGTCCTACTAGGCTTGGGCCTAGGCATAAACTTGTCATTTAGCCCAGTTAGACTTGTCTAAGTTGCAACTTGGTCCGTTACTATTCCCAGTTGATTGCTGTCATTGGCTTTGGTATCTGTTTGTGTTCATTATTGAAACCCCAATCCGTATACATAAAATAGTTATGAATTAACCATGTTTGGTATGTTAACCTGGACTCATAATGGAAATGATCAGGTTTCTATTCAGACTTACCGGGACTGATGATGAGATCAACCTGATGGGCGATGAATCTGAGAAGCCGGAATTCTCCGAATGGACCTGGATGACACCTAAGCAAGTGATTGAGAAGGTTGGGCCATTTTCCAGCTCGATAATATGCCTGACCCTCCTTGTTTCTTCTTGAATCTGGGGTACCTAACTATATAGTTCCATGTCAAACAGGCTGTTGAATTCAAGAAACCCGTGTATGAGGAGACACTGAAGCACTTCGCCCCGTATCTACAGTCAGATCCAACAACTTCATCATAGAGATTTGTGGAGCTTCCATAAGTTATATGTCTAGAGCTGTGCCCTCAATAATTTCTGAAAATGTACTGGGGCGGCGCGAGTATTTATAGAACGTCTGGCGTTTTCGCCGCTAACTGCTATCTCCTGGCATTGGATCCCCATTGTCTGATTATGCTCCCGAGTTTTACAATAATAGTCTCGCTACAGTCTCCTCACGCGGTCCGTTTGGTTTGTAGTTCTGGCAAGTCTGTGTCATGCAACATACCAGCAGGTCTGGGTTTAAAAAAAATCAGAAGGGGCTGGATGTATTCAGTAACAGAAAACAGCATTGCATCTGTCATCAATGGTTTGAAAGCACTTGTCGTCGACATAACTCAAATTTACAGGTACACTCTTCAACTCCTTGACAGCAGCATCTGATACATACGTCCCAACGTGTTGAACTTGGTAGGGATGAAAACGATCTTAGCATCATTTTGGCAACAAATATCACAATTGCTTGAATTGAAGACTGGTGTTGGCCTTTGCTTTGGTGCTGCAGCAGCACAAAGACAATCTTTGTGTGTCTGCGTCATGATATTGTCCCCATTGCATTGCCATGGGAGGGAGGTCGATGCATCGCGTTGGGATCGTGCAGCGGCATGCGCGGAGCATGGGAGCCGTTAAATGCTTGCCGTGAAAGGTTGGTTGGTGTCCATCTCGCATGGATCGGAGTCAATGTATTCCTGTGCGTTGGTGGTGGCCTCTTTCTCCTCACGAACTGGGCAGCGTGGCCATTCATCTTGTCCATGCCGTGGCTTTAAATTTGTACCCGTTGTGGCTGCGCCGGATGCGATGGTAAACCGATTCAGCAATGCAATGGACCTGAAGAGAAGTAGCAGTGGTAATCGGGCTGAACCGGAAGCGTGTTAATGGAAGCTGGCACCTGTGACTGTGAGGCAGCAACACATGGATATCTTGTTAATTCTACACCGTTTTAGGGTCAGTTCGGACAGGACGGTGCCACTGTCCTGAATTATACTCTCACCGTCCAAAAATAAGTATCCCAAGTTTGATTAAAAGTGAATGTATCTAGACATGCACTTTTAGACAAATTTGAGACACTTATTTTGCAACGGAGGGAGTACATTTTGGATGGGGTAAGGGAGCATCAATACAGGTAGACAGGAGCACCTGGGGCCAGAGCCCATGCATGGCACACCAATCTTGTCTCTCTCATAGTGCTATCATCTCACCAGGGCTTTTACGAGAAGCAACAGGTGGCCGCCATGTCGTCGCTGGGGAACCAACAAACCGGAGGCGCCGATGCCATTGCCGCCAAGTGGCAACGCAACGGAACCTGCCATGTGAGAAGCCAATGGGCGACGAGTGAGGACAAGGCCACACAACCACGAGGGAGGGCGATCGGAAGCGAAGAAGCTTCAATGATTGCCACCACGGCGTCAGAGTTCCCCTGTGCCACCACATGCCCATGTTTGTTTTTCTCCTTCCACATGCACAGGCCAGGCAAGGCAAACAGGGACTCCTGCTCAACTCTCTCGTGTTCTCTCAACTGAATTTACGATATTCTGCAACCTACATCTGCACCTCGTCCTGACCGCTTTGTGTTCTTCTAATAGCGCAAGTTGGGTAATAATTCCCCTCTGCCGCGATCGTGCTAGTGCGTGCGAGTGAGTGAGTGAGTGCTAGTGCGAACAATATTACGTTGTTTGAGACAATTTGATCACAGAACCATCGCCAGCGACGACACAGGGATGCAGCAGAGCTCGCAAATGTCTGAAGCACAAAACAGAGGAAACCCTCTCTTACAGCAGATAGACACTTGAGGAGTGATACCACATGTGCGTACAAAATCACAAGCACTGACGCTGTACTCTATACCCGCAAAAAAAATGCATGACATAGACAAGTCTCGCTGTTAGCCGATAATATTGACGACCAAACTGCCCTGTATCGTATTGTTCCTTTCACAGTTGATTGATTGATTATACGTGATGATACAGATGGGCTACCTGACGGACTCGCTACCCGTGATGTGTATACACAACCGATAGCGTAGCGTACGTACAAATACAGCAACTGATCAAGACAATAGCATGGGAGCAGCCTAATTATACGTACGTGTTGGTACCAAACTCATTTAAAAAAATCACAAATCGCCAGAGAGAGAGAGAGAGAGAAGCATCTTTGACTAATTAGTGGAGTACTAACAGAGACAGCCGTATTACACACTCTACCACTAGTACACACTACCAGACCAGCTTATTGCTCACCAGCAATGGCGTCCGGATCAAGAGTAAGAAGAGAGAAGAGCATCCCAAATGTGAGGGTACAAGCGCAGCATTATTCTGACTTAATTCACGCATTACTCGTACACACACATAAGGAGCAACTACCACACAATGTGCTTGTGTGTACTGCTGCTGTACAAGATCTCAAAGCTCAGAAACAGCATCACGTACTACTGGATTAGCAAAGCTAAGCTACCCACAACTTTTCCTCTACCCCGTCGGCCACACAGTTATTGCACGCTAGCAAATAGGTGGTCAGGAGGACGTAGGCATCATCATTAAACAACAAATCATCGACAGCGTCTGATTGATGATGATGCCTCAACAGTGACACCCATAATAACCGGAGCGAGTGATTAATTACAGCACTCTCTCTGGCCCCCAAGAAAAGACACTACACTCATGCGTCACTGTCAGGCCAAGAAAATTGTTAGCACTACCACCAGTATGTACTGTATGTAGTAGTTAAACAAGTGAACCACAGGTCCACAGCAAGCAAGAATCACTGGTTTCACTCCCGGATCAACTTGCATTTTTCAAACACCACTTGTCAGATAACCAGAGGACCTGAATAAAGGCCAGCATTAATATTACCTCTAAGCTACCTAGAGCTTGTTTGTTTGTATGGTAGAATTGTTTGGTGCATTGATAATTGAAGTATTATAGGCATGAGAAACCATCAAGTGTGTAGTGTGGAGCTCAAGAAAGGCGCCAAAATGCAAGTCTGGACTGGTACTAATTGCTCCCCCAACAGTACAAGCCTCATCATCCATGATGATACGGATCACTGTGGATGTCCCCCTCTTGCGGCATGAGGAACCAGATGCCATTGCAAAAAAGAAAAGAAACTCCAGGTAGCACATGGATCATTCAAAGAAACATTATATATGATTTGATTTGACGATGACCAGGCAAAAGCCAGAAGCTTCAGTCTCAAGACTGGAATAATACGGAAAAAGGGCAAATCCTTCCTACGCGACCCGGCAAGAAAAAACGAGATGTCTATCTACAGAAGAAGCAGATGCACATGAACGACGACAGACTCTTTTACCTACAAGAAAGAACACTGCGATCGAGCGAAAAACAGGGGACGAGGAGGAGACAATGTACTTATTTCTTTTGTCGATATGCCGATGCTTTCACCGGCCGTCGGCGGAGGTGAAGGACTCCGCGAACCCGGCGGGCCGGGCGGGGATGCTGCCCTTGCTGTCCTCGAGGCTCAGGATGCTCCCGTCCGTCATCATGCTCGCCTCCGACTCCTGCCACCCCTTCACCATCTGGAGCAGCGGCAGGTGCAGGTCGATGCCCATGTAGTCCTCCGCCTCGTTGCTCAACGGCTTCCACTTCTCCACCATCGGGACCAGCACCGTCACCGCATGCCCCATGTCCGGTCGCTGCAAGGGCTCCCGGGACGTGCAGTGCCCAGCCAGCTCCGCGATCACCGAGATGCTCTCGAAGATCTCTTCGGTGAGGTCCAGGGAAGAGTCGATGGCTGCCCTCAACTTCTCTTCGTCCTTCCTTATCTGACCGAACCAGGAGGCCAGATACCGGGTTTCCTCGTCGATGCGTCTCTCGTCGATGGCGGTCATTCCAGTTATCAGCTCCATCAGCACCACCCCAAAGCTGAAAACGTCTGCTTTCGTTGTGATTTTCCCAGTCACTGCAGTGATCATGTGCAACAACTTATCAAACACACATTCAGGAATTATAATACTACCATAACTAACATGAAAAGGATAAACACTACTAGAGTAGTAATTTTTTTATCAAATGGTAGCTCCTATTTGCTGCACCAGAAGGTGGTTCAAACTACACAATATTGGACAAAGCTACATGTTCTATTGATACAAGAATCAGTGTATGAAGTTCGGCAATAAATCGCAAGCTAGTGGTCACTGGGTTTTCAACTAGATGCACTAATTCATCACAAATTCCCATGTCATTATCAAATCAATTAAATTCTCTATATATGAGGTTATTGTGGTTCAAACTTCACAATATTGGACAAAGCAACTTGTTCTGTTGATACAAGAATCAGTTTATAAACTTCCGACAATAAATTGCAAGTTACTGGTCACAGGGTTTAAAAATGACTAGTTCATCACAAATTACAATGCATTATCAAATCAATGCAGTTATCTATTAAATGAGGTTATTTACACTAGGATTTCAATTAGAATGACCTGTTCATCACACATCCCAAGATAATTGTCAAATCATTTCAGTTCTCTAAACATTAGGTTATCTACGCAGCAAGGCATTCACAGGCTATCCCACCAGCATAGGCTTTCCGCAGTGATTGAGATAAACTGTATACTTAATAAAGCAGGTCAATAATTCAAAATCCACATAATGTGCTAAAAAATAATGGTAATGGAACTGTTTGCTAGTATCTGATAACGGTAGTTAACAACCGATGGTAGAACTACAACGAAAGGACATAAATTAAAAAACGTGAAGTAAAATCAGTCATACCAGCATATTCAGGTGCCAAGTATCCAAAAGTTCCAGCGAGTCTGGTTGCCACTGAGAAGTTGCCGTCCGGTGCAGATTTAAGGAGCCCAAAGTCCGACACCTTTGCTCGGAAATCATCGCCAAGGAGAATGTTTGCTGACTTGAGATCCCTGTGGATGTAGCATTGCTGTGCCAGGGTGTGAAGGTACTCCATTCCACGGGCAACATCCAGCGCAATGTTGAGCCTCTTCTTCCAAGACAAAGGTTCCAGCTCATGCTTCTTCCACTGGAACAGATGCTTGCTCAGGGCTCCATTGGACATGTGCTCGTATACAAGCAGCCTTTCGCTCCCTTCAATCGAGTAGCCCAGTATCGACACCAAGTTGCGGTGCCTGACCTTGGTTAGAATGGCGATCTCCGCTTGGAACTCATCCAGGGCCTTGTTGCTGATCACCGAGGACTCCATCCTCTTCACAGCAATCATCGTGCCGTCGTGCAGCACCCCCTTGTAAACAACACCAAATCCACCTCGGCCAAGCACATTGTCCTTTGCAAAATTCTTGGTGGCGCCGCGGAGAACCTGCACGGATATCACGAAATTGCGTGCCTCGATCATGTGAATGTCACTGTCCCGGCTGCTGGTTCCGCTCGACGTGCCACCGAAGCTGTCATTGCTCGCCATGACGATCTTGACCAAGTTGTCCGGGTCGGAACCATCGCGGGGGTGGACGACGACGGATGGTGCCTGTGGCTGAACCGACCCATTTTTCTTGCAGAACAGTACCACAACACCCAGCGAGATGAGAGCCACCACACAGACTGCAACCGAGATGGTAATAGCCAACACCAGAGCTAAGTGCTTCTTCTTGTTGTTGTGGCCGGGAGAGGGAGCTTGGCCATGTGATCCAGCTGGCGTGCTAGGCGTTGTTGGCGACCCAGGAGGGACATCGCCGCCGGAGGCGCACCTGGAGCCGCTGTCCCGTTGAAGTTGGGATTGCCGGTGATGTCCACATTCACGTCCTTGCTGAACGCAGGCAGCGGCCCTGTCAAGTCGTTGCTGGACAAATCGAGCTTCTTCAGCGACTTGAGGCTGGCGAGGCTGTCGGGCACATGCCCGGTGAGGTGATTGTCATGAAGCCTGATCTCCGAGAGCGTCGTCAGATTGCCCAGACTGTCGCTAATCGTGCCATTGAGACCATACCCGGGCAGATTGAGCAGCGTGACCTTCCCTTGCTGGCAGCTGACCCCCAGCCAGTCCTTGCAGGGATCGTTCCCTGACCAGGAACCGACCAGCCTCTCGGGGTACCCAAGCTCGCCGAGGAACCGGAGCAACGCCATGACCTCGGGCGCGCAGGTCTCGGCGGGCTTCTCGGCGCAGAACTCATTGTGGTCGAAGCTGACATTGCCCCCCGCCTTGAGGGTGGTGGGAGCGGGGCCGAGGAGGTTGTTGTCGGCGAGCTTGAGGTCTTTGAGGAGGGAGGTGGGAGCGGGCGGCACGAGGCCGACGAGCCTGTTGCCGTTGAGCGAGAGGGCGGTGAGCTGCGTGCAGTTGGCGATGGCGTCGGGGATGGGTCCCGAGAACTGGTTGCCGTGCAGCCAGGCCTGCTGCAGGTGGACCATGCCGCCGAGGAAGTCGAGCGGGCCGGAGAGCTTGGTGGCGTCGCCGAGCTGGTTGTTGAGCCAGAGGGTCTGGATGTTGGAGCCGGCGAAGGAGGGCGGGACGGGGCCGGCGAGGTGGTTGTAGGAGAGCATGAGCGCCTGGAGCCCGGTCATGGATCCCAGAGAGTCTGGTATCGTGCCGACGATGGAGCAGTTGTCGAGGCGGAGGATGCGGAGCTGCGGGGTCGATGTGGGGAGGTCCGGCGGGATGGCCCACCCGCCCGTCGAGGCGTTGAGGCGCGGGTTGTCGTCGAGGCAGATCTCCTCGAGGTCGTCGAGGCCGTGGAAGAAGTCGGCGGGGATGGTGGTGAAGGCGTTGCCGTTGAGGAAGGCGCTGCGGAGGGCGGCCATGCCGCTGAAGGAGGGGATTGCGCCGGTGAGGGCGTTGTTCTGGAGGGAGAGGTCCTGGAGCGCGGCGAGGCGGGGGAGGGAGGGCGGGAGCGTGCCGGCGAGGCCGAGGTCCTTGAGGTCCAGGTTGTTGACCCGGCCGGCGCGGTCGCAGGAGACGTGGTCCCACCCCGGGGAGCCGCAGGGGTCGGTGCCTTTGGGCCAGGAGAGGACGGACGGGTTGGTGAGCGCGGCGGAGCTCCTCGAGGACCTTCAGGTCGCCCGGGTCGATGGTCGCCGCGTTGGTGACGGCGGCGGCGAGGAGGATGAGGAGGAGGATTAGGGGAGGTGGGACGGCCATGGATGGGTGGGTGTCTAGAGCGGGCCGGCGAGGGGTTTGGGGCGCATTGGGGGCCGGAGAGGCAGCTTGGCAAACTCGGGTGTCGTCGCCCTCGCCGGCTTTCCGTTGGTGGCGCTGCCGGCGTTGGGTGTGGAAGAAGGAAGGGGAACTGGGGAGGAAGATGTGGTGTGATTGTGAAGATAAGCGGCGGGCGAGCGAAATGGAAGGAAGGGATTAACATTTCTCGCCGCGGTCACCGGGGTCCGGGGAATGTCATGTGTGACGTGGCGTGGCTGCCTAGCTGGCGTGACCTTGACCCGACCGACTCTCTTTTTGTCCTGTTCCCCAGTCTCCACTCCAGTGCCTGCCTAGTGTAAAGCAAACCACGGCGTTTTTTTGGCTTTTATTTTAGTCATCACACGTCGCTTTTGCTCTGCCTTTTTGGCTTGTAAAATTAAATTAGCGTGACTGTTTTTTATTCGTCTTTCGAGGCCGCGTGTGGCTGCTACTGCTGCTGTTCAATTCGTGCATGGGTGGTCAAAGTCATCCGTGCTGGAGCAGTGCGCTGGCTGTAATTCTGTTTAGCGGCGTGGTTAGTCGAGATCGAGGGTGATTACTCGTTGAGCGCAGGCAGGCAAGACATAGGACGCAGGAAAAGCGGCGGGATCGGTGTCTGAGGCCGACGGGGCGGCTTTGACAGGCAGACAGCATAAAGTTTCGTGTCGCCGGCGGCACTGTCGGTGACACTTCTAATCCTAGTACTCATCGACGGGTGTGTGCGCCTACGTGGCAAATAAGCTGGTGTGTGCGCCTACGTGGCAAATAAGCTTACCTCTAAAAAGCTGGATTCGCGCTTAATCTTAGGTTACCTCCGATAATAGTTTCGACGGTGTGTGCGCGTACGGGGCGATCTCATCCCGCCCCGTAATAAATGGTACGGATCATCCGTGTGACACCGATCCTCGTAATAAATGGTACGGATCCGTGTGACACGACAGAATCATCCGTAATCAATTTACTGCCTGCCGCGGTGCCGCCGATCTTATGAAATCGTATTGTCGGAAGGTAATCAATCGACGCGCACGGAATCAAGCGTATCCATCCATGTCATGTCTACACCAGGGAAAGCCACCAGATCCGGCGACGGATCTGTTGGCGGCCGAGGCAAGGTGGGGAATCGGTGCCAGGGGGGCGCCGCCCTACGCGTTCATCGTCAAGTGCTCCGTCGCGGCGCGGCGGGCAGTCCAGGCGGCGTCTCTTAAGGGATTAAAAGTGCCCAGGCAGTGGCATGGTGGTTGCCGGCCTTCTTCTCCGTCGCCGGCGAAGCTGCGGCTCTCGGTGGTAGCTCTGGATCCTCCCCGTATGTTGGTTCTTCGTTTGTTTTTCAATCTATGTACGGTGTATGTGGTTGATCGATGAATATACGGCTGGTTTGGATGTGTCAAAAAGATTTTGCGTGTACGTATATTCCGTCGCTCAAATCACCCCTTGATTCACAACCTCGGCGGATTAATTACCTCGACTTGTTTTTTTTTTTCTGCCGGGCCAAAATATCATCTGGACGGGCGCGGTCGATCGCTGCCTGCCTGACTGAATCGAGCTCGCTCACCTGCTGCTCCTTTGCGTCTTCAGTTTTCTTTCTCGTGCAAGCTACTACTACTCCACGACTGCCAGTCTAGCTAGTAGGCCCATTTTACTCCATTTCATTCACTCGCTCGTCACACAACGTGCGTGATCAACATTTCTAGCTCCGCAACCACTCCCACCTCTCACGCCTCGATCTAATTAATTGCTCTCCCATGTCTCCTTTTAGAGTGGGAAAAAGTCCAAAATCAACCCTGAACTCGTAGACCCTAGCGAAATCGAACCTTGAACTCACGATCCCGGTAATCGGCACTCTCAACTCACTGATCCCGGTCCAATTTGAACCCTGACAGTGTTTCCAAACGGGGATTGCTGACGTGGCTAGAGAGACCGGGATTGTATTGTTTTTTGCGAGGGAGGGCAGGAAAGGCCGGTTCCGCGCGGGATTTGGTTGGGCCTGGCCCAATTATAGCGGCATATGGAGCGTTCATTTCCTTCACGGCCTCTCAACCGTACTGCTCGAGGAGCTGCCTCTCTGCCTTCCTCCTCTGCTCCCGCGACGGCAATGGCGACGGCGAGGTGATCGGTGGCAGCGGCGAGGGTCGTTCCGTCGGACGGCGAGCGACGGCGAAGGTATGTTCCCGATATGATCCTCCTCCGGTCGCAGCAGTTTGAGTCACTCTGTAGCAGTAGGGGTTAGGGTTTTTAGAGGTGGGGAATTGTAGGGTTTGGGTGTCGTTAAAGGTCGGATTTTTATGGGGAAATCTTGTGTTTTTTCAGTGGATATTGGTCGTATTGGCACCTCGGTTGATTTGGTTGTGTTTATTGCAGTTTTACTCATGGATCCGACAGAGATTTTATCTGTCCGATTCCATTTGGGAGGCGAGTTCATTGGGAATGGTCCGACATTGCAGTATGTGGGTGGTGATGAGGAGATGTCAGACATAGAGAGGGACAAGCTGTCGTTGCAGGAGGTGAAGGGATACTTGAAAGATCATATGCCGCTGAAGGAGTCCATGAAGTTCTATTTTCTGGTTCCTGGGAAAACACTCGCCGATGGACTGATGTTTCTGAATGACGACAGTAGATGTGTGCAGATGGCTGATTTCATTTGTCCTGGTGGAGTAGCAGACATCTATGTTGAGTATCATGGAGAAGAAGACAGTGATGGAAGTGATAGTGGCAGTGATTTTGAGAAGGATGAATTTCTGAATATTTCAGATGATTTCGAGCCTGACATGGTGATTACTGCAGATGCAAGTGAGGTTTCAAATGACGAAGTGCAGTTTGTGGAGAATGTGCTTGTTACTGACGACAGTGGTGTGATAACACAGATAATTCGAAGTCCTGTGAAACGAGCAACTCGAAGGAGCAGAGCCACGGCAGAGGAGACTGCTGATTCATCTGATTCGGAGTGTGACACAGAATATGTGCCACATAGTGATGACAGTGGAGAGAATTCAGAAGTTGTGGAGCTTAGGAGGCATCCAAGAAAATTTAAAAAGAAGATGACAGATACGAAGAGTTGGATTGGAACTAATGCATCAGCTGCTATTCCTCTTGAGTTAATTGCAAATATGGAGGAACAATTAGCTGCAGAGGAGAAGGACTGGGACTATGACTCATCTGATGAGGATTACTCGTACGATGAAGATTCTGATGGCAAAACAGTTAGGAGGAAGAGCCAGTTTCCAAGGTACAACAATGACACAGATATTCCTCATTTCTCATTAACAATGGTGTTCAGAAGCAAGAACCAACTTGTCAAAGCTTTGCGGAGATATGGCCTTGTCACAAAGAGAAGCATAGAGTTCAAAAAATCTGAGTCTGACAGAGTTAGGGCCAAATGTGGATGGCCTAACTGTCCCTGGCTGTTATATGCAGCAAAGAACTCAAGAACCAACAGATTTCAAATAATAACTTTTAATGATGACCATCGTTGTGCAAATAACAGAGACAACAGGTTGGTGACTAGCAAGGTGATAGCCCAAAGATATGAGCATTTTATCATAGCAAATCCAATGTGGAAAATTGAAAGCATGAAGGCAACAATTCTGCAGGACATGTGTGTTGATGTTTCTCCTTCCAAGTGCAAGCATGCAAAGAAGATTGTTATGGACAAACTTATGTCTGGAATGAAGGAAGAATACAACAGGGTATTTGATTATCAAGAGGAACTTCTTAGGAGCAATCCTGGTAGCACAGTTGCAGTGTGTTTGGATCCAAAATTTATGGATGAAAACATATTCCAGAGCTTCTATGTGTGCTTCAATGCACTGAAGCTAGGTTTCAAAGCTGGATGCAGAAAAGTTATAGGCTTAGATGGATGTTTTTTTAAAGGAGCTGTGAAAGGAGAACTGTTATGTGCCATTGCAAGAGATGCCAACAATCAGATGTATCCACTGGCTTGGGCAGTTGTTGAGCAAGAAACTAATGAAACCTGGAAGTGGTTCATTGGTTTGCTCATCAAAGATCTGGACATAAACAACAATGGAGCTGGCTGGGTATTTATTTCTGATCAGTAGAAGGGTCTGATTAATGCAGTGAAGGACTACCTGCCTAATGCTGAGCACAGGATGTGTGCTAGACACATCTATGCCAACTAGAGGAAGAAGCACAGGGCACATGAGTGGCAGAAGAAGTTCTGGGCAGTTGCCAAAGCTGCAAACAAGCAAGGTTTTAATTACTACAAAGCTAAACTTGCTCAAGAAACTCCGGAAGGTGTCCAGGACATGATGAGAACAGAGCCAGTTCATTGGGCTAGAGCTTTTTTTCCAGCTGGTTCATACTGTGAATCAGTGGATAACAATCTCTGTGAATCCTTCAATCATGCAATTATTGATGCCAGGTTTTATCCAATCATTTCAATGCAGGAGAAAATCAGGAAAAAAATCTTCAGTAGAATTCAGGAACAAAGGAGTAAAGGCCAGAATTTTCATGGAAAAATATGCCCAAGCATATTCAAGAAACTGAAAGCTAGCATTGCAAGGACACAGTTCATGGAGGTGCTTTGGAATGGCAAAGATGGTTTCGAAGTAAAACTTCTTAGTGGCAGACAAAGGCAGTATACAGTGAGTCTTGAGAACAGAACTTGCTCATGTGGATATTTTCAGTTATCAGGGCTTCCCTGCTCTCATGCTATAACAGCTATATACAAGTGTGGCAAACTTGTTGAAGATTACATTGCCCCTTGTTATTCTGTTGAGGTGTTCAACCAGATATATGAGCACTGTTTGGAACCTGTTGAAGGTGCAGACATGTGGCCAGTGTCAGTAAAACCTAGGCCTCAAGCTCCAGGCTATGTGAGGATGCCAGGTAGGCCTAAGAAAAATGCCAGAAAGAGAGAAGAAACTGAGAAACCAAAGCCTAGCACTAGAATGACCAAGCATGGAACTATAATTAAATGTGGCATGTGTGGTGATCATGGACACAACAGGTCAGGCTGCAAAAAGAATCCAGAAAAAGGAAAGAAAAAGAATGCACATCTTGTGAAGAACACCAAGAAACAGTCTAAGGTATTTGCATTACATTTTACTTGCACTTATTTTACATGTGTTCCACTCAATTTAACATTGCTTGCACTGGTTGTACTCTAAATGCCACTGCTCTGCCACTTCTTAGGATCAACCTGGAAGCTCTGGTCCTTCTTCACAACCTGGAAGCTCTGCCACTGCTCCATCTTCACAAGCTGCAAGAACTGCCACTGCTGGTCCTTCTTCACAACCTGCAAGAGCTGCCACTGCTCCACCTTCTTCACAAGCTGCAAGAGCTGCCACTGCTCCACCTGGTGCTTTCAAACATCCCAGAAGGACAGCAACTACACATGTTGGAGAAGGACAGCAACCTGGTGCAAAGAGAGCAAAAAAGAGAGCTCCTGCTTCTTCATATGAGAGCTACAAGTATTTCAATGCAAGTGGCAATGTGTAATCTTGACCAACTTGTAATGTTGCGAACATGAATCTGATGTTGCATAATATTTTGTTAGTGTCGAGCCGACGACTAGTCGTCGGCTAGTCGATACTAGTCGACGACTAGTCGTCGGTCGCCAGTCAATGTAATGCACTGAAGTTATGTCTAAAAATATGGAGTTACTTTGTGTTTTGGAAATTCCTTTTGTTTTCTGGCTCTCAGGTTTAATGTGTGATTAACCACTGTGATCAATTGCAACCATTTTCATATGCCACTGAGATATTGAACTCGAAATAAAACATAGCAAACTGCTGCTTGTTCATACATTGCATTCAGTACCATACATGTTCAACTCAAGTTACAGCAGTGATACAATGAAACCAAACACAACCTAGTTCAGTACCATTTTAGCTACAACTAAACCTAGCACAAATGCAATGAAACCAAACACCACACTAATATATTTCCTCTTCATAGCATTTATTTCTGCATTCTTTTTCCTCAGTTCATCTTCCAGAGACATAAACATAGTGTCTCTCGCAGTTGTATCTTCAGACATAGCAGTCACAGCTGGAGTTGCATCTTCAGTCGGAGCAGCACCAATTCCCTTGAGCCTCCAAACTTCATCTCTCAGATCCCCAATCAAATCACTGAAAAATTTCGGCAAGGGATCATCATGCCACTCCGCGAAGCCACATCCACCTTGCTAATCAATCACAGAAAAGAGAAGAGATGAGCAGAAGAAATCGGGCAGACCAAAAATTAGCAGAGAAATCGGAGCTCACCATTGCACTGACGCACGCATAGTACCTCCTCCCGGGGTTCTGGCGACTCCAAGAAATCCATCTCGGCGCCTTCCGCTTCCCGCCGCCGTCGCAGTTGCAGTATATCGGCGGCTCGTACGCCATGGCGCCCTCCCGGTACGCAACCGGCGACGACCTTGTACCAGCATCCCTCCTTCCACTAGCTCGACGGAAACCAGGAGCAGCAGAAGAACTCGAAGACCACGACATCGCCCGCCGCCGCCGCCGTGCACTGCTCCGCAATCTCACTTCTGCTGGCTAACCCTAGCTTCGTTCCCCACTCTCACTTCGCCGCCGCCGTTATAACCAGGAGCGGTCAACACTTTCCCTCTGTGGCCCGCCACTCCTCCAAATCCCGCTTGACTACTGCCACGTCAGCGTTTTTCTGCGTGAAACACTGTCAGGGTTCAAATTGGACCGGGATCAGTGAGTTGAGAGTGCCGATTACCGGGATCATGAGTTCAAGGTTCGATTTCGCTAGGGTCTACGAGTTCAGGGTTGATTTTGGACTTTTTCCTTTAGAGTGTGAGCTCTCCAAAGAGAACAACTGAGCAACCCACACACGCGTGGACTGCACCGTCCACTGCACGCGTTACCAGTTTAGCCGAGACACCATAACGTCACCTGAGGAAATCGACGATACTACCACACCGGCCTGTGGACACGTTTATATTACATGTAGCGCAAGACGACACTAGCTGCAGTCTCGGAGAGCATCCATCCATACAACACACAAGTGTGGTAGCCAGGGTTTTGGTTAACTGTCGGTAACCGGATTTCCCGAGCTACCGAGCCAAAAATAATGATTTTTCTGATTTTAATGAGAACCCACGGTAAATGACCATCTCGAGAAACTTGAATTCAATTTTGAATTTCAAATTTGTCCGGTAACTGGTTGGGTAACCGGAAATCCCTCGGGAATTTTTTTCTACCGTGAACCAACACCTTGGTGGAATGGTGATAGATCAACACAAGTGTACCATGGCTTTTCAGCTGCATCCGTAAAAAGAATAGAATTTGTAAGCAATCTTCAAACCTGGATACTTGACATGGACACACACTTCTTGACATGCATTTTTTTTTCAAGCATCCATGCTGTGGAGGATATGCCGAATAGGTATGCTAGCCACGGTGCTGTCTTATCCAGCCCAGCGTAGTGGACTCCAAAGTGATAAAGCCAGCCGGCTTTACCTGGTGGCCTGGTGGGCTGAAGCGCAAGGGAAGCCCAAAGCCGGCTTAGAGAAGACCAAAGACGAAGGCCTGTCCGTGTCCGCCTTGGAGAGCAAGTTAGGTCATAGGCCGTAGTAGTTTAGGTCTCTGCATCTAAGACGGTTTGCCTTTCCTTGTAAGAGAAGGCACGGCGCCTTTATAAGCCGGCCTCCTGGTAGCTTTAGGGCTACGAACAGACAAACACGCTCTACAACTCGCATTGTAACCTGTACACTTATTCCCTTAGTGAATTATAGCAGCAGTAGGATCTCGCCACCGTCGTGAGATCCGAAGCTGGGTAAAAGCTCTGTGTACAATCCCGTCACCGGAATCCTCTACGTTCTCCCCCACCTTCTACCCTAGGTACATGGCTCCTCATACCGAGGCCCCGTTACCAATAACTCAACAGTTGGCGCCCACCGTGGGGCGTCAGGCGTCTGGAGTAACGTTCCGGGCGGGAGTGCTTGGCGAGATTGGAAGGACCATGGCTTCCGGTCAAGCCCGCATCGCTGGAAGACTTGGTTGCATTGTGGCGGGCGAAAGCTGGACGCCGGCAAACGACGACATCATCGCCGGCTTCGTCGTCCCCATCGGCAGCATCAACTTGTTTCTGGGTTTCACGACAGAGGCGTATGGATTCCCCAGAGGATCCAGCGCGTTTTTGCCCACCCACCACCCATCTGATCATGCAATCAGTGGAAAACCTAGATCCGATCTGGCTTTCCTCCAGCCGGATTATGATCTGAGTGAATCTGATGACCTGAGTGAAACTGATTCCACCTCTTCGCAAGAGATCCAGGAATCCGACTTTCACTTCGTCGGGGTCATAGGAACGTCTGGTGATCAACCAACAAGTTCCAATCCTGAGTCCATCCTTCCTGCCTTACAGACAGAGGAAGGCTCAGAAGCCGGATCTGAATCAACTACAGCAATGTCAGTTGATACAGGATCTGATGACTTTGAGGCAAAGGTGGCAGCGTACGCTGCTGGCTTAAAAGAGGTCTTAATGACTGGCCCGGCGGCACCTCTTGCGCAACCAGAAGATGGAGAAATCGTCGCATCAAAGCCTCCTGCAAAGGATGGTGACGATGGCGAGCAGGAGGTTTCTTCTAGCCTCAAAACAAACATTGAAGATCGGATCTGAAAGCCGGCAGAAGGGCCAGCTAAAGGGAACCTTTCTTCAGATCCAACTGAAGATGGCGAGCTCATCGTCGAAAGAACAAGAGAAGAGCATGCCCGTGCAATCAACATGCTCAAAACACCGTTGAGCCCTGATGCAACCGTGGCAGAAGTGGAAAGGCGGAGGAAAGCCCTTCTTAGGGAATCTGAAGCCAACATCCTCTATAAGCAGAAACTCTTGCAACAAGAAAAGAAGTTACTTCTGCACGAGAAAGCTCAAGCAGAGAAAGCCCAAGAAGAGGAGGAGCGCAGGCGCATGCACAACCCCGAAAAATTCAAAAACGTTGCTACACAACGTGATCAGCACCTCCATCGGGACCTCGCGCCGAAGTTCGATAAGCCTTCTGCCCAAAAGCCTGTGAAAGCTTGGCAGAAGTATTCCTATAAGCTCGACAAGGATGGAGTCTTGTACTTCTCCACTCCCGCGAAGAATATGGAAGCGGCCCAGGAGATCATGGAAGACGACACCATCCCAGCAGAAGAGCGAATCCACTACTCCACCATGCTCCTAAAAAGAGCAGCGGATCAGCAAGCAGTGGCTTCGTCAAACGGAAAGCTCGCTGATGATTCTCGCCTTTGCAAAGGCGGGGTAGCAGGAGGCGCTGGTGATCCTGAAGATCCTGACAAATCTAGCGCCCATGACGGCAAAAGCAAGAAGCCAGTGGATCCGCCTCCAAAGCGCAAAGACGAATCGGGGACTGGTTCTAATAATCATGGCAAGCAGGACAAAGATCGCCAGCGCTCCAAAGACGGCGAGCACAACAAGGGACGCGATGAGGCGAACAAAGATGGTGATAAGGAGAAAAGGCGGAGCTCCGACAGGCGGAACATGCCACCACCATCGGCACGGAAGGAGGAGGCGCACAGAGGTCGCACTCCCAGGAGATCGCGCTCCAGATCACCTCGCCATGATGGCAATAGGAAGCACGGTGAGCCAAGGCGTGAAAAAACCCATGATAGCCCAATAAGTAGGACTCTCATGAGTAAGAGTATCATCACAAACAGCAAGTATATCATTTTTATCCTCACATAATTTAGTAACAACTAAACATGGAGGTTTATCAATAAGCGTAGGACCATCATCTAAAGCATTATCATATAGCATATTTAAGCAATACTCCTCATTATCATCAATAAGTTCACTAGTAGCATTAATAGAAAGTAAAGGAGCATTTTTAGTTTCATCATAATAACATGGGTTCTCATAAATAACAAAAGACTTTTGAGTTTGAGTGCTACTAACAAATGTTGATGGTGAAGTTGGGAGATCCAATTCTTCCCCAAGCTTAGGTTGGAATATATCCTTTTCAATCTCCTCTTCACATTCTTCTTCTTCCAAGATTATGTTTTCATCATCCTCTTGGGGTTGCACGGGCATCCCCAAGCTTAGGTTCTTATCCTCCTCTTCCTGCAAAATGTTAGTACTTTCCGTGGCAGCAAGAATTCTTTCTTTAACATAAACATTATCACTAAATTCTTTTTTGCAAATTTGGAGAATAATAGAAACTTGCCCTTTCATTTCACGAGCTACATGACTAGTTGCAATAAATTTATCAAGAAGAGAGTCTATCTCATGGGCTCCAACATAAGCAATATATTTCTCAACTTGTTCTATATCAGGGCATAAACATTCATCTTCACGATAACAAGCAATTATAGGATCACTATTATACTTGCATTGATAGTGGGAATGTTTAACAACTCTTCTATTGCAACAAGTTATACCATGTAACTCACAAAACTGAATAGCTATTTTGTGAAGAGCTTTAAGCAATTTACCCACTCTATTTCCCTCTTTGGTTGATAGATATTCAGAGTAGGCGTCATACTTTTTAGAATAATCATTACCCATAGACATTCCAGAAAGTTTCTCCATAGCTTAGCATGCATATTAAAAACAACACTAGTTTTTATGGGTTTTTTAATTTTTTATGCAAAACTGAAATAAATATGATATGATATGCAATGACACTAACAAAACAAATAAATTGCTTTGTAAGTAAAGATGGATAAGATGGTGCTCACGTAGGTGCAACCTCCCCAAGCTTAGGTGTTAGCACAAGTTGGTGACGTTGACTTTGTTGTGAGATGAATGCGATGATGCACACCCTTGGATAAATCTCTCAGCTACGATTCCCCGGCAACGGCGCCAGAAAATGTCTTGATGATCCCGAAGAGCAAGTCTTGATGCCTGCACAAATAACGGGATTTAGGTTGAGACTCCAAGTGCAGAGTGTATAGTATAGTGGAAGACAGTTTTCCCCACGAGGGGTGACTCGAGGGTTTAATATCGAACTCTCGGGGAATCTGAAGTGGTAGATTTATCTTCTTGTCCTTCTTTTGGTTACCTACAAAACAAGGTTAGATGTTTTGGTCCTCAATCTCACCTGTGGTTGTCAAGCACAAGGTGTAAGAATGATATCAGGATAATTATGCAATGCAAACAGGAAATAAATATGCAATGATGGTGGATGCAATGGTAAATGATATTTTTGGGTTTTTAAATGATGTATGCAAGATGAAAAGTATTTTTGTATTTTCGGATTTAATGATGGCTGAAAATATAAAAGTGGTATATGGTGTTGGAAAGGTGTTTCTTATGATTAAAAATGGACTGGGGTTCATGGTTTCACAAATACACTCTCTCTTCATAAAGTGGTAGACAATGGGACACACAAAGTTAACATATGAGATTGCAACACAGGGTTTGATAACAAGTTACTTAGATATATGGGCATCACGTCCTAACATAGAGATCTTTTGGTTATTAACCTCTCTTATACTCCACCAAGATGCGAACTAAATCATAACACCTCAGTAATTAAGATAACTCAGAGTATAGCAATAAGTATCATGACATGAAGTGAAAATAAGAACATGCTAGATCTAGTCATGGAGTAGTGCCAATGGTCACGCCCACATCCCCGGTAGCATGGTATTTTAGTTTATCCCTAGTGAGGTAACAAAGTAAGGTAAAGATACCAAAGTGGATCGCAGAACTTTCTCTCACATTCATTGCACTAGCCACCCCCCGTTACTCCAACTAATGCACACGTTCCCCCTCACACGCTCTCATAAACATGCTTGATCAAAACAAGTAGACAAGAACGGGGTACATAATATGCATCTATATTCATAACTGAAACAAACATTGCAATCTCAAACATATATTAACTCATAAAGATCCACCACAAAGGTATTACAACGGTGACCGTAATCATGTTCAGCAGCTCATACGGTGCTAATTAGTGAAGCTCAAGAGAGGAGAGATACATAAGTTACTTCCACAAACCCATAGTCCAGAGGTGGACTACTCCCTCTTCATCATGGAGACGGTGGAGAAGTCGATGGAGAAGGTGGAGACCACGCCGGCAGCGCCCCGCCGGAGTTTTCCCCCTCCTATCTGCAACTCCTGATCTCCGTTTCGGTGTTTCTGTGTTTCCGCGGCGCTCCTTCCAGAGAACGACGAGGGACCTTTTTTATAGGCGTTTTTAGGTCAAGACGAAGGCGGTGGAGCGAAGATCGACGGCAACGGAGCCACGAGGCCCAAACATGTGGGTCCCACGCGGCCACAGTACCTGGCCGCGTGGGCCAGGCCCGTTTGGCCCTCGGGTCTCCGTTTGCTTGCTTCCTTTTTCCGTAGTCCTTCTTCCTTCCAAATATTGACGCCCGTAAATTTCCAGGTGATTTCGTTGACGTTTGGGTCCCTGAAACATTAAAATACAAAACTAGAGTTTTCTGCCTGTGCAGGGTTAATTCCAAATAAATGGGAAAACTATGAAGTATTCCCAAAATCATGATAAAACATTGATATAACCCTTATATGATGCAAATATGATTGGAATATAAGCAATTAAAGTGCAAAGTTCATGTATGCATTTTACATGCATCAGCAATCTATGTTGCCAATCATCCCAGGAAAGCCTCTGGACTCGTTGATCGACAAGAGCTAGGCGGTGTCCTCAACAGTGGTTCCATCAAGTACTCCTTGCCAAAGACCTGAACCACAACTTTGTAAAACTTCTATATTGCTTCTTAGGCACATGGACTCACTCATCCGCACGTTCTCATCGACAAGATCACCGGCCACTCCATACGCAAGCATGCGAATAGTGGCGGTGCATTTTTATACGAGGAGAAGCCGAGGGTACCAACAACATCTTTCTTGCATATGAAATAATCATCAAAATGCATCACCCCCCAACCGGATGCGGTTGAACAACGACCTCCTCATCCGGAAGCGGCCGCCGGAAAATCTTGGGAGGATATGTTGGTTCGACACGACGAAAGTGGTCCCCATAGAGCTGGACGTGGCCAGCTGATCTGTTGCGGTCCAAGGCAAGAGAACGGCCCAGCAACGACCCATGTGTTGGTACCAGGGGCGGACCAAATGAGGACACAAATTTTATCCGCGCGCGTCCACGGTCGACGCAAACCTGGCCCAAATTTGGACCGAGAATTGGTCGCGGCGGACAGAAAAACGGACAGCGCTCCGTTTGCGTCGCCGCGTTGGGCCTTGATTTTTAGTCGCGCGGATAGAAACGGACGTGCGCGGACTCGATTCGTCGGCCCGATGGAGACATCCTTAACCTTCCCCACCCCGTGCAATATTGGACTAGTGATAATCAGAGAGTTGGCCGAGTCGACAAAACTAACATGTGGGACCCATGTCCACCTCAGCAAATTGTCCACATACTGCTCTAGCATATCTGTTAGCAGAAGACATACCTAGTTCATCAAGATTCTTGCGTGAAGCCATCCTTTGTGCCATTGCTGAATAGGTAAAGTCACAAGTCATCGTTGACAAATGGGCCCTACCGGTCAGAAATTGTTGTCGTAGACTAAGTGTGTTTTTAATAAAGGAAAACATAGTGGTTTTATGATACACCGCCTCAATTGTGACGGTCTCCTATAGTTTGTCGACACATTTGCTTCTTGTTACGGTTCAGTTAGAGATGGAGATTTCTCCTCGGCTAGAAACTTTACGCGTCAAAACCGTCCATCTTCATTAGCAGTGCAATACCGACACGGCAGACGATTAATAGCGTACGGCTTTTATATCAGTATATACACGAATCAACACGGTACGGGCGATTAATAGCAAATGAGCTAGCAACCATAATAAACAAGCAAGTACAGTACTGTACATGCATTGCGGTGAAGCTTCCTCTGAACTTCATTTTCCTCCCGAGTGCTCTTTCAATTTTGTCACGTCCGGTTAATTGGGGTTGTAGTACTGTCGTGTGACCTTTCATGGCAGCGTGCCATGCTATGTCTTTTGGATGATGATGAAGGGATTTAAGGTTAGCTTTCAGTACAAAGCAGACACCCATGCATGGGCATGCTTTCAGTAGTACGGAGTACGTACAAAGCAGAGACATTCATATAGGGCCGTGTGGCGCAGTGATTCTGTTCT
This sequence comes from Poa pratensis, assembly GCA_947311845.1. Lineage (NCBI taxonomy): Eukaryota > Viridiplantae > Streptophyta > Magnoliopsida > Poales > Poaceae > Poa > Poa pratensis. Next base: position 3,571,410 of record CAMZMU010000047.1, read on the forward strand.
TCGGAATCTCAAGGATCCCTGCACGAAATGAAACCCAGTCACTCTCTTTGACCGCAAAAGAAATGAAATGAAACTCAGTCAATTTGGTCAGCTGGCTCCTCTCTCATGGTGAGCTGCACCAGTGCTTGGTTAATTACTCGGGCTCGTACAGATTAACGCATAACGCACTGGACTGGAAGACACACGCAGCGTGTGAAAAAAAAAACACAGTGTCTTGGACAGGACTAATCTACTTACTCTAACAGCCGGTGCATGCAGAAAGGAAGAGAGAAAGCAACGCCGCGGTGAAAAGAGAAGATCGATGTGCACATCCCGATGGCATTTCGCTAATTCGAGCAAGACAATCGCTTCAGGCTTCAAAATGTCGGTGGCTGACCATGACACGCCGACAACGATAGCACACATGGACGTACGACTACTTTATATTACATGAAAGTACTTTGAAAAATAATACAAATGGAGTATTACTTAATATATTCTACTACACGTACGGAGTCAATTAATCCATCATGCGGCAGTTCTATTATATAGTTTCCAATGGAATTACTTAATATATTCAGTAGTACTTTATTTATATTACTCTAGTCTAGAGCAAGTGTGCACAAGATGTCAAAAGGTTGTTCCTTGGCTTGGCATGCGCACGAGGCCAACTTGGGGTGGCAGATCGATCAGGTGAATAACTATAACTAATCAAGCAGGCCAGTTGTTAATTAATCCTATTCTGCCGGTGCTTTGCATGTTACTAATCCATGCATTCCATCCCGGTATATATGCCTCACTGTCCCCCGTGCATCGATCTTGGATTACGTTAACTAATACTCCAGCTGTGCACCGTGCAGGATCGATCTTTGACATACAAGCACGTGTTGTAATTAACGTCAGAGCGAAATAGATCGATGGTTATCCTGGATTAGCGATCTCAAAGAAACAGTGGGACAAAGACATCATCTTCACTCTTCAGAGAGAGCGAGAGAGAGACTCGTTTGCCAAAAAAAAAAAAAAAACTGTAAAACATTGACCAGAGGAGCAAATCCACTCGGACTCGTCATATTTTCAGGAGCTAGTTTACAAGGGACGGATTCTGCCGGCGGCAGGCCCAGAAAACGACCCAGATACCAAACTAGGTCCACGACTGGAATAGAGTCCAGTTGACGGTTGTCCCGGGAGCTCCTATACATCGCCTATTGGCGGCACAGGGGGAGCTCCTAGTCAGCGCTCCTTGCGCCCGTTTTCGCGCCGACGTCCGCAGGAGGCAATTATGGGCCGGCCCAACAGGAGCGCAGCTCTTCTTCTTCTTCCTCCCATCACTTTCTTCTTACCAACCGCACGCTTCGCTCGATCACCCGCTGTCGTCGCCGGCCAACCGCCTGCTGCCGCCCCCGGACCTCCCTCTAAACCCCACCTTCCCTAAGCTCGTCGCCGGCGATCACCCGCACCCCAACCCCCATGTTTAGTCTCTTCCTCGCCTCCACCGGCGACGCCGCGGCCAGCCACGTCGTCCCTGTGCTCCACAACCACTCCCACCTCACACGGCTCTAATTGCTATCCCGTACGTGTCTCCTTTTAGAGTGAGCCAAAGAGAAGGGTGAGCCTGCTCAGTAAGTGTACATCTGAACAAAACGAGCACATCACACACGAGTACACCCATAGATTAACTATATATGCTTAGCAGTGCGAATAGCAAACCGGCTTTTACAGCGGTACAAAACCGGTAATAACCTTAGGAATTGGCCAAGTTGACAAAACTAACATGTGGTCCACCTCAGCAAATTCTCCACATGCGCTGCTAAGTCACAAATCATCACTGATAAATGGGCCCTACTGGTCAGAAACAGTGTCAAGCTGCGCTTACCGGTGTGTCGGTGCTATTTGAAAAATTGTTGCCTAGACTAAGTGTTTTTTTGTTTGTTTTGAAATAAAGCAAAAATTAGTGGTTTCTGATCCACCGCCTCAATTGTGGGGGTCTCTTGTAGTTTTGTCGACATATTTGCTTCTTGTCAACTAGAGATAGATTCTTCTCCTCGGTTTAGTAACTTTACTAGCCAAAACCGTCCATCTCCATTAGCAGTGCAAAACTGACACCGCACAGGATTAAGGGCCCGCTTGCATCGGGGGTTGCAAATTACGGAGAGGAGTATTTCCCGGAGCTTCTTCGTATTTTCTGTTGGAGGTACACGGCTCCGTAATTCTAACCGATCTTTTTGGCTAATAAACGAGATACCAAGCGGGGCCAAATGAATAGACAACATGGCTTTTATAGCAGTATATACACGAATCAACCCGGTAAGGGCGATTAATAGCAAATGAGCTAGCAAGCAAGTATTGTACAGTGCGGTGAAGCTTCCTCTGAACTTCTTTTTCTCCTTGTGCTCTTTCGACTTTGCCACGTCGGGTTAGTTGGTCGTTGATCGGCCCGGCCGGCTCCGATCTTCATTCTTCAGTGTGGTGGTGGCACAACGACTAGGTAACAGTGACTGGTCGTGTGATATCATTCATGGCCATGCTTCTCCTTTCTCGCAGCATGTCTTTTTTATGACTGTGACGTACGGGGATGATGATGGCGGTATTGAGATTAGCTTTCAGTACAAAGCAGACACCCATGCATATTCATGCTTTCAGTACGATAAAAGCAGAGACATTCATAGGGCCCAGCGAACATGTTCTTCAGAATCTCAAGGATAACATGGTTGATGATGAAATGAGACTCGGTCTCTTAATTTGATCGCAAGGAGAGAGAGAGAAATAGACTCCGTTACTTTGCTTAACTGACTCCTCTCTCCTCTGTTGGCGATTTCGTACAAGAATATTAGTCTTCATGCACAAAGAATTAATTGGGTCAGTAGACGAAGAAACTACATTTGTGTGCACTCGACAGGAAAGCAGTCTTGGACAGCAAGACACCGCATGCATGTGTTGCTGAAAAGAAACAAGACTAGTCTACTTACTCTAACAGCCGGTGCATGCAGAAAGGAAGAGAGAAAGCAACAACGCGCGGTCAAAAGAGAAGATGTACACATCCCGATGGCATTTCGCTAATTCGAGCAAGACAATCGCTTCAGGCTTCAAAATGTCGGTGGCTGACCATGATCTCTACTATATTAAAGTAGGCTCGGTGGTGTCCGTGTTCCGTGGTACGTCCTACCACCCCGCTTCCCGCACAGTCGCACAAACGAAAAGAAAAGCCGCGCACGTAAAAGAACCAGAAAAAACCCAAACGTATTGTCCCGCAAAAAGAAACGACGACCAGTAAATCCAGTCCCCAACTCCCCATCCCTCGAGTCCTCGTCCACGACCTTCAGCCGTACGCCGCCTCCCCTATCGCATGTTGCGCCGCCGCCCGACGCCCGCCGCTCGCCGCCGACTTCGAACCCCGTCGATCTGGCCAACCTACCCTAGCCCCTTCGCGCAGCAGCTCGAGGACCAGACCCGCCGCCGGATTAATCCTCCAACCCGGAAACAACCGCCGGTCAGCCCCGCGCGGACTCAATCCATCGCAACCGCAGGTCAGCTACGTGCGCGAAAACTGCCGATCGTGGAGGGCATGGTATCACCACCTCAAAGCCCCCGCCCCTCCCCACCCTCTTGTTCTCCTCTCGCTTCTCGTCAGCTCCGTGCGCGGAAACTACCGATCGTGGAGAGCGCAGTACCGTTCCGACGGCGCCGGCAGTGGCTACGCCGTCGTGCCGTCCATCTTGCTACGCAGTCAATCGCGAATTCCAGGTCTAACAAGGTGAGTTCAAGGAGTGTGAACTCCTTGTACCAAGCAATGTTTCTCCTTTTGATGATTTTAGTGTCCTGATGTTTCAGTGTTTTGTTCACAAGATTCGAAGAGAAAGCCAAGACGGAGAAGCTTCTTGTCCAGCGCACCAAAGAACAGAGACCCTTGTTGTCCTCTCGCCTCCCGTCAGCTCTCTTGCCGCCGCTGGGATACCTCCGAGTTCCGACGGAGCCGGCAGCGCCGGCCATCTTGCTACTCCGTCGAGCGCGAATTCCAGGTATAACAAAGTGAGTTAGAGGAGTTTGAAATCCTTGGTACTGTCAAGGTGGAGAAGCTTCTTGTCCCGATGTTCGAGTGTTTTCTTCACAGGATTCGGACAGAAAGCCAAGGTGGAGAAGCTTCTTGTCCAGCGCACCAACGAAGAGGTATCCTAACTCACGGGAATTCAAACTTCATATTGCTTTTCCCATGTTATATGTGTAGGCTTCGTTCTCTGCTTATCCAGTATTTTACATTGAGTTTCTGTAGCACACATTGGGGTAGGAGATACTTTCTTCAGCAACACTCTAAATAGCTTTTTGTTCAAATGCTTCTTGGCTTATCTTTTCTTTTCGAGTGCCTTTTCATTAATTTATCTCTGGCTTCTTGACCGAAACTTCCTGATAATCAAGCCATTTCATTTGTAATTGAATTGTCAGTTGAAAGAACTGGAAGTACAATGGAACTCACCTGGCTGCCAGCCATCGTGAATTATCAGCTCAATAATTCCCCAAACCAATGTATTACACAAGACTCCAATATTTGCCTTCAGAAATTTACTGGAACCAGAATGGATACTATAGTAGAGATTAAGCAGTAAACTCATGATTGTCCCATGTTATATGTGCAGGTTTCGTTCTCTGCTTATCCAGCATTTTACATTGAGGACCTGTAGCACACATTGGGGTAGGAGGCACTTTCTTCACCAACACTCTAAATAGCTTTTTGTTCAAATGTTTCTTGGCTTATCTTTTCTTTTCGAGTGCTGCTTCTTGACTGAAATTTCCTGATAATTAAGCCTTTCCATTTGTAATTGTATTTGTATTTTTTAGTTTTCAGATGCAAGCTCTGTATTTTGTCAAGTAGTTTACTGCACATTATAACTTGAATTTGAACTTTGTTGTTACTTCTGTTCTATATTACAGATATGCAAATATCTGCAAGACGTACTTAGTGGCACATTACATGTTCATGCTTCACGTCTTATACAAATTATCCATTTTCATATATCGCTGTACTTTAATTTTTGGCTCTGTTCAGTACTTGATAAAAAATTCGAAACCAAGGATCTTAAACCAAGCTTTTTCTATCTATTTAACCATCTCTTTTCCGTAAAAGAATTTTATCCGACAGTCTTTTGACTATGTCATTGCTTCACATATTGTCACTTGTGCCACATTTTTAGATTTCCAACAGAAGACTGTAAGGAGGAGGAGTCACAGCAAGCATCAAGAAAATTATACCCAATTGCTGATTATTTCATTGACTATTCAAGGTACGTATTTCTGGAATTTTTGTCTTCACTTTGTGTTTCTGTGATGCACTGTTTTGGTCGTTAAATGCCCGTCCATATCTAGACTGAAACATCCTGATAATGTATTAAGAGTATACTAGGAAACATGCCCGTGCGTTGCAACGGGAAGTGAAAAATAACTTTTGGTAAAAAAAAACGTTCACACAACCTGAACTTTATCCAAAGTCGATTGTCACGTATTGAGTAATTTATTTTTGTACTCATATGAGCATCAAGTTGACACGGCATAAAAATAGCTCGATAGGTAAGAAGCTATGTTTCTCATATGATATATTTGTAAAGATTGAAAGTAGATATACTAACTTTATCTCATCGGAAAGTAAATTCATGCAGACCTGTTGTGAAACCAAGGGCAATCTACAAAAAGTAGGATAATCATCAGTAATTGATGATACCTACAATGTAATATATTGGAATTGGTTTCAGAGAAATTATGTGTGAGGAAATACGTAGGTCCTAACTGTTTGACTGAAGGTACATATCTCTACAATCTGCACCTTCAATTATATTATTGGTGCTTACATGCTATATGGATAGATGAAAAAACAGCTAAGTTAGAAATAAAAAATCATTACTTTAGAAATATACAACTAATCTGAGATAATATGCTTGAAAATTATATCCGGGAAGAAAATTTTGGTGGATAACTATAATGGTGTACCATGCTACAACTAATTAAACGCTGCATGAGCATGAAAGCTGATCTCAAAGAGGTTGTGGAGCTCCTACACTTTGTCCACCGTCCTTCCCATCTCGATCCCTATCACGTCCTTTTGTGCACGAGCCTCTAATTAAAATAATAAAATAAACAGACAGAAAGGTTAAATGGATGTAAGTGATTGGAATTTAACTGATTTAGTAGAGCAATCTTGAGAGGAGTCCCGGTAAAACGGAAAGAGAGAAAAGAACATTTGTCTACTACGTGAGCTTGGTAGCATGATTTAGTATCAAAACTTCTTAACGATAGATCAAATGCATCATATTGCCACCACTGAAGCCTGGCGCCCCCATCAGCTTCGTCAGTGCAGAACCTGTGAAATCACATAACCTGTTCAGTAAACCTACGAAGCAATCCTAATTCCTACACCTGAGTTTTCACGGTGTTGGCGGCATCTCGGCGTCGAAGGCCAGCAACGGCGGGTCGTTGTCTTGGTTGAACATGTACTCCAGCTATTTCTGTGTGAAGGGCGAACTTAGCTCCCGCGCGCCTAGCCGAAGACGCCGATGGCCGGCGACGGATCTAACAGCCGTAGACGCGCGATTGTGTGGTCGTACTGAGGGCCACCAACACACGGCTCGTCGGCCTCGTCCCAGGGTGTCCGATGGAAGCTGAGGTGCGCGGAGACCTGGAGCGCGTCGAGCGGGCTGTGGACAGAGAAGCGGGAGACGGAGGCTGTCTGCGTCGATCTTGTTCCGCCTCGTTTCGGCTGCGGACGGCGGGATTTCAGAAGCCGTCGCCATGGCCGGCATCGATGGCCGGAAAAGATCTCCAGGTTCGAACCAACTCGGACCTTTGCTACTCGGCATCGATCTTCAACTCCTCTATCGATTTTTCTCGCCATGATTAGTTGATTTGCCGCCGGACGTATGCAGGCGTGGTCGAACGACAGAGTGCAAGCGCCGACCACCGAATCAGCGTGGGCAGGGACGTGAGGAGGTACTCCGCCATGCTCATCTCCGTGCCCGCCGAGCCGACGATCCGGGTGGTCGACAAGCTCGTGGATGAGGCCGGCGGCCGCCTTCGCTGCTTCTGCTCCAGAACCGGGATCAATGTTGTCGATATATATTTCGTGCGAGACAGGAGAGTCCCTACCGGATATGGGTTGGGGCGACGGACTTTGACTCTCACACGGAATCATGGTGCGAAAATTTATGGACGGCAGCCCGCCAGTGGGGCTGGTGTCTCTGTCCGGCCACCTGATGCAGATCCTGGTGGCGCTCTAGATTGAGATCTTGGGAGGTGCGCTACTGCTCGGTTTTGATTTCATTATAAGTGTTTGAGCTGTGCATCTCTCTTGTCGCCGCATCGCCTTACCCAAGCGACGAGCACCCGGGCCCTCTGTTGAGCCACATGAGGAGGAGCTTGGCCTTGGACGACGACCCGTTGCCGTTGCCGCCGACGGCTTCAGCGAGATAGTAGAACAGGGCGCGCCCGGCCGCTCTGTGTCCACCGTCACGTACCCGGCCTACTACGCGAAGTCTACGCCGCGCGGCTGCAGGGGAGCGCCTCGACGCGGTCGGCCGCCTTGCGCTCGGCCTCCGCCAACGCCGGCACCGGCAGGCTTTCTGCTATCCTTCGTCGTCTCCTCCATGGCCAGCGACGGCCAGAGCCAGACGGAGACGCGGTCAAGCAGCTGCCATCGCCAGGTTGGCTACCATGTACGCTGCGACGAACTTCGTCATGATCGGAGCCTCGACGCAGAAAACCTTCCAATATTCGATTGTTGGATACCTGGATCGGCCGGTCTATATATGAACGTTTATATAGAGCAACCGTAAGTGCACAACGATTAGGAGTCTATTTCCGAGGGAGGCAAAACGACATAGACATGTATAGATATGGCAGGCAAAACTACTCAGGAGTCAGGACTCAACGTTTTCCTTTCCTTTCCTTCGAGGACTCTGCCAACGACAGAAACAAGCGAGGCGATGGGCACACGAAACGAACCAGCCTCGGACCAACTACGTAGGAAAACACAGAATCCATCAGAGATTTTACCTTGGGCGATCGGACATAAAAAAAGAAAAAAAAGAAATCGGTACATGACTTATGGGTGGCAGTGGTGGGTAATTTGTGCGAATTTTAGGGGTATTTTCAACGACGTACGAGAAGAAGCCTTAATGCTTTTCTCTACTATATAATATGGCTACAGGTGATGGTTGATGGTTGGTACGTTTTTTCAATTTCCGATTTTACACCTGGAAAAAACGTTTCGTTTTTTTTTTCGTTGCGCCGCATCGGGGGACGACGACGACGGCGCCGTGGGAGCGCGTCACGCGGGCAACCCGCGATACCGGCCGTCCCGGTTCAAGCTGGAGGCGGCGGCGGCCGCCGCGACCGCGTAGAGGAGGAGGTCGTGGGACTTCGCGCAGTCGCTGTGGGACACCTACGAGCTCGTCACCGTCGCGCAGAAGATCGAGTCCAGCCTCGCCATCATCGACGAGGCCGCGGCCGCGCCGGCGCCGCGTGCCGTGGGCGACGAGGGCGTCACGCGCGCCGGAGGAGCGGGAGGAGGGAAGCGGCCGAGGGAGGGCAGGCGTAGCCTGAGGAGCCTGTTCCACCGGTCCTCGTCCAGGAGGTTCGAAGAATCAAGCAGATAGCTAAATTTCCCAATCGTTGCTATCCCATCCCGAGCGATGCGCCGCTGCTGGGCGTTCGCTGCGGCCGGCCGGAGCCGCTGCTGTCCTCCCTCCGCGCCGTCGCGCGGGACCGCGAGTCCGAGATCGGGGAGCTCTGCCGCGCGCACTTCCATGACTTCATCCGCGCCGTCGACGTCCTCAAGGGCTCCCTCTCCACCTCCCACTCCGCCCTCCTCTCCTCCGCCGCGCCCTCATGGAACCAGCGAAGATGCGCCCGTCCCGTACAGTCCCTGCCCTTTGTCTTCCAACTTCTCACGTGGTACCTGGACTGATGGGACCTGCACCCTGCTACACGCACTGCGCCCTGCTGCTCCGGCGCCGCCCACCTGATACAGCGCTGATCGCCATCTTCTTCCTCGCTGGTGTCTAGGTACGTACTCAAGCCGCACATCACCTGTTCGACAGAATTTGCACAAGACATTTGAGCATGATATTGTGGATTCTATCTTCTGATGTTGACACGTAGAGAAAATTCCTGGCCCCAATACAATTCGTTGAGTGCATTATTACTGGAAAAATGAATCATAGTATACATCTGAATTGTGAAAACTGCAGAGAAGTGATATCGTCGATTAGTTTCAATGGCAGGATCACGCTAGCCTTGTTGCACCCCTGGCAGAAATGGCCCGTCAGAAGTTGATTCCGACGTGCGGCCTTCATGCTTAGGACCCAGTTTCAGCATCCTTAGTGTGCTACTACCTCAAACAGAGGATGAATTCAAAGGGATCTCGGCTGACACAGTTATACAGACTGCACATATAGCCTTCCTGGTATTTAGGTTATCTCTAACGATTTAATTATTGGTTTGGTGTCTCCAAGCAAACCTGAACCTGCATCTCCATGCATCGGCTATATTAGAGGGTTGTCTATCCATTGCATATTTAGAACTCACTATGGTGTACTGCATTTACTTGTCTTACCTTGTAAATTTTGCATGGGTTTGATTTATAAGATCAGCATTATGTGATGACTATGCAGTTTCAGTAGAAGTAAGAATGGCTACAGCGGATCACGTCTGACTGTTGAAGTGTTAGCCAAAGCATAATATCCTATTTTCTTATAAGGTACTATACTATGTTTAACTTCAATCTTCTTCAGGTTAGGAGAGCCCATCGAGATTTAAAACGATTGGCTAGCCTTCAATCCCTTATAAGGGGTCACAAAGTGAGAAAGCAAAGCTGCTATAACAGTCCGGTGTGTGCAATCTTTGGTCAGGGCACAATCCTGTGTTAGAGCAAGGTGAGTTCGTGTTGCCTTTGAAAATCAGACTGATATCATTGCTAGGAGTTTATGTTGCTATGTCCACTGATAACGCTGTTTTTTTGTCCAATGTAGAAAACTAAGATGAGGACTTTGAAGATTTCAAAAATTGTGCATAAGCTTTGGCTGAAGAAAACGCTAAAAAGAAGGTGCATTTACCAACATGAGCTTTGGAGTAAGTTGAAAATTCTGTCAATCTTAGCCAGGGAACTACGTAACATGAGCAGTGGACAAAATTGGAGAGCCGAGATAAGGGAGTTAAAGAGAGCATATAAGAACCTGAGCTCAGAGAAGGATAAGTAAATTTCTGCATTAGTTGCACAAAAGGATTTTGCCTGGCACCGATTCAAGACAGAGGAGGATTACGACTCGCTCCTTAAGAAGAAGAAAATAAGGCAGCACAGAAGCTTCAACGCAAGGTGGAGGAGGTGCATAAGCAACGGCTATATACAATGTACCAAGTACATGATTCTTCCATTACAAGTAGTGCATATACCGATTATAGTTAGGATGGGAAATAAATTTCATAAAATTGCTTTTGTGCATTGAAATGGTAGTTGCACACTATTAGTTATCCGGGGCATAATTTGTGTGCTCGGAAATGGTAGTTGCACATGTTATTCAGTAAGTTAACAAGTTGACTTGTAAATTTTGGCGACGTTGTGTAACAAGTAGAGGGAAACCGTTGCACTTTTAATATAAATATTGTTGATTAGAAACTATGTTTGCCCCTGCTCTATATAATGATGATTGATGTGCACGAGAATCCTAAAACTATTTGTTTCGACCAAAAGAATATTTATATCCCGTTGCAACGCACGGGCAATTAGCTAGTATTATTATGTATAGATGTGCTGATAGTGTACCATGTCAAAAGGCTAGACCTCAGTCCTTATGTAGACTTCACATGTTGTTTGCTTTTCTTGCTCCTGTATATGCGTTGTGCTAATACATGAATTTCTTTGGTTGTGGTACACATATGGTATGCTAAGCTATTGTATAATTTTCATGCATATCTTGGGACGGGAAGGCTTTCCCTGACAGTTCTACCATTAAACCTTTAGTGCCTTTCTTGAGCACGAGTTCCAGGGAGAGGAAGGTTAGTTTTTCCATGGGGATCACGACCAGCAAGGTTTTTTCTCTGGCTACCGTCATAATCGCTGGCCCTCACGCATCTCTGTCACTTCCAAAACAACCTGCTCGTCGACTACGTCAGAGCTGTGGAGGAGACCGCAACGACCTCTTCCTGCACAACCTGCTCGACGACAAGCCGGAGCCGTGGAGGAAACAGCCAACGACCTCTTCCTCACCACCGCCGACTCCCTGTTTGAGGTACATCCGTAGGTTAATTCATATGGACAGAACTGACAAAGTGAACATTACAGTAGCTTAGCAGTTGATGTTCGAATTCAAAAAAATCTAGCTATTACGTGCTAACAGTTCAAGGTGCACTGAAGTTTTAATAATGCACTGTTTGTATTGATTGATAGGCTTGTGTAATATACATGGAATTAATATGGGTATCTTTATTATGTAGATGGCACCCATCAAACTCCAAAGTAAGTGGACGTATGCGGACATCACAGAAACCCTGACGACATCCCGCAAGCTTGACATCTTCGTGACGATGACCTGCAACCCAAACTGGCACGAGATACAGGACGCGCTGCTTCCAGGCCAAACCTTGCAGGACCATCCAGATCTCGTGGTCCGAGTGTTCAAGTCCAAACTTGAGACGATGAAAGAGATGCTTGCCAAGAAGCATAAGCGTTCTAAAGCCGGACATCTATGTTGTAGAGTTTCAGAAGAGGGGCCTCCCCCATGCTCATTTCATTTTGATGTAGCTGGACCACATTTGAGTTGCTTTCTTGATGATCTTTAGTCTTTAAAAATGTAATGCTTGCTCACAGATTTGAGACATATATATGCATTTGAATTACCACTTGGCTATCTTTTCAATATACATTGGCTATCTTTTCAATATACATGAATATTTATGTGCACTTCATGTTTACATGTTCGATGACGGTAAAAATGAAAACGCCATGGCAAAGGAGGGGCATTCAAGTTGTGTCACTTCTGTTTGTTGGATTTTGTATGTTGTTGAATACATGAATATTTATGTGCACTGAGGGTAGGCAATGGCACCGAGGAAACTGACGAAGATGGACACATCTGGCTACCCGATTTGTATTTTTTATATTTTCGCCAGGCAAAAGGTTGAGACTGTACGTCTAAAGGTTCGAACGATAAAAGACTTTTGTGGACGCACAAGGGCTATCATGGGTATCTAGATCCCGCTGTTAGTCATTGATCGGAGAACGTGTCTCTTTCATGTCTGTGTGATCCCGAACCATAGGGTAACACACTTAAGGGTAGGTGACGATTGGATTGGATATAAGAGAGAAAGAAACCGGAGACTCCGGAAGCGTTCCGGGACATGTCCGATGTTGATCGGAGGCAACGAAATATGTTTCAGAGCTGGAATAAATTAAATAACATGTATTTAATATTAATAAGTGTTATTAGTGATTAAATATATTTTTATTTAATTAATTTCGAATTTTTGAAGGCATTAAACCTAAATGGGCCTCTAGGCCTTAGAGGCCCATTAGGGGAAAAACCCCAAAGGGAAAAAGGGGAGGAGGGCTAGCCGGCCTAGGTGGGCCACATGAGGCCCACCTAGGACCGGCGCAGCCCCCCATGGTGCGGCTGGCCATGTGGTTTAGTCCCACATGGCCAAGCCACCAAGATGGGCATCCTCCCTCCACCTATATATATGGGTGCCCCCATGCCTTGAAAATCAATCCTTCTCCTTCTTCTTCCTCTTCTTCTCTCCTACCTTGAGCGTGGTTCCGTTTCTGGAGCTGCGTACGAGGAAGGAAGTCTCTCCACTATATGCACACCGTCGTGCTACTAGATCCAATCTTCCACTTCCGATGCTCTGCTGGATCTGGAGCCCGGAGGTCGTCATCTACACCGTACGTGTGTGGAACTACGAGGTGCTACACGGGTGGCACTGGAAGTTGTCTTGTTCCTCTTCACCACCTTGAGGTCGACGCCGCCTTCGTCTTCATCGCACCAAGTTCTTCGTGACCTCGAGGTCGGCTACGTCGTCTACTTCGACAACGCTTGTTGTGGGAGCGTAATCCCCGCTATCAGTCTACAAGGGTATGTACATCGATCTCCTCCGTTACGGTATATCTGCATAGTAATAGATTCTGGATAGTTTATGGTTATCGTTGTTAGGAAATTTTTTGTTTTCTGCCCACGATTCCCTTTAGGAGGTTCGTCAAGGTGGGCGCCAGAAAAAACTAGCCGTCAAGCTCGTCGTGAACACCAACATGACCGGTTAGCCAACAGATGGCGGTGGGGAGGACTTCAGCAGCTACGCCTTCCGGTTAGCCAACAGCAGAAGCACGGTGCTCTCCACATGGCCGGTCCATAGGCCGGGAAAACAGGACGACCGCCCCGGACCCCGAGAGGAGGAGGGCCCCAAATAGTAAAGTATGTATGTAACTCTTATTTTATTATCTATCTGTCACGTATAATAGACTATTGACAATTTTTAAATAGCAAAAAGTATGTCTTAATTAAACAATTGCGCACGACTGACCAATATAATGTACCATGTAAGAACAAACCAATTAACTCAGCGGCGGTAAATTTAACTTTACGCCTAGTCTCCCATGTGAATACCTTACATATGCTATATTAAATGTTTTGCTTGATATATTTTTAATGTTTAATTTCATGCATGGTTTCATATTTGAAAAACTAACGTAGGCATTTGTGTACAAAGACACATTGCAATGAGTATATATAATAATTGAATTTTCTATGAGCAGTAGTATAGCCCATAATATTTTATGTTCTTCGGAGATTACTATAAGCAATATTATTTCAGTAACCAGTATAAATCATCAACATGTAATAAACTTATTATTAAATCTACTTGTAACTTGTAAGACATTCCACCAAGTAAAAAAATGATCACGTCAACTGTTCAATTTATATTATATAGCTAACATGCTTACTAAGTATAGAACATATATTTGTTAAAACCATAATATGTAAAAAAAAAAAGTATAAAGTTCGGTGTAATTATATTTATTTAACTCGCACCGGGTCCAAAAATTAATTGGAATGACCCAGGTACTCCAGAGCGCTATCGCTTCGGCCACCTTGCCAACAAAGACCTAGAGGCAGACGTGGTGGTCGAGGGCGACGACGACTACGCGACGGAGGGCGACAGAGACATCGACGACGACTACGCAGTGGGGGCCGGTGACACTGAGGACGACGACTATTCTGCGGAGGGCATCGGCTACGACGACCATGTGGTGCCGGTGGCGGTGGCGGTGGCGGCCGACGGCGGCGAACACTACACGATGGATGCGGGGGCAGGAAAAGTGAGGGCGCGGCTGCCAATCGCGACACTGAGTAGGCCCACGCGCGTGACATGTCCGTCTTGAGAAGGTTGCCCAATATCATGTGGTTCTTTCTGATGGATGACGATTGTTGCGGACTGTTTTTCTTCACTTCCTTCCGTCTTCTTCTCTCATATCATTGCATTAATCGATCTGAGACTGAGAACCTGATCCGGTCGATATTTATGTGACTATATGTTCTCGTGTTTTGGGCGAGTTCATCCCTGCAGTCGTTTTGCGATCAAGTTTTAATCGGTTTTGAGAAAGGAGCTCGGTTATCTACTACTAGTATACCTTGAAAATCTTATGTGTAAATTATCTTTGAAGAAAATTAGAGGGAACATGCCATATTTCCAGTAATAATAGCATTTTCCTCACAAATTACCACCTTATACTGCCTTTTGGCCATTGCGCCAGGATAATCTTGTTGCCAAAGGGCATAGTTGATACAAAATTCCATATGCTGAATTTATTTAAAATAGATTATCTGTGCTCAACTACATACAAACCAAATTACATGTGCTAAAGTTGATAAAAAAATAGATTCGATGTGTTAAAGTTGACAGGCAAACTGATTTATGTCATGTAGGTGATACAAGATAAATTGCCCATATTTAGCTTCATTGGTTCATCTTATCGGTTTTATTTACGATTATTATTTACACCAAATTTTGAAACAACTAATTATTGTAGCCTTATTTCAGTGACTTCAACAGACAGATGGTTTATGTTATGGATATTATCTCGCCGAACATATGGCTAGATTAATGACACTCTCCTTACAAGAAGGGCCAGTGGACCACAAGAAGAGCCTTGAATCAGTAAATATGTCTACAATTATTAAAACATTATATTTTCTTAACCGTATAACGTGTCAAATCTGATATTATATCGACGAACCGTGGTGCTATTCCCGAAACCACCGAAACGAAGATTAGGAATCAAATTGTTTTCTTCTTCGTCAAGTATGTCCTCCTGCCGGGGCTAGGGGGAGACCCTTTATATCGCTCGTTAGCGATTGTTCCGCCCAATGCTGCCTACACGCTTCCTTAACTGGGCCGGCCCAGTGCGCGAAAACGTTTGTTTCGTACGTTTGGTGGTACGCTGGACGCATGCGGATCACGATAAAGAAACGTTCAGCTAGCTAAGCTAGCTCGCTCCCGCGCTCGCTCGAGCCAGGAGACGTTCAGCTAGCTAGCTCGAGCAGCACGGGCATTTTTCTCGTACGTTCAACATGTTATAGTAGACGCACGTAATCAGACAAAAAGTATGAAAATATTTTCAAAATGGAACCATTTTAAAAACTGAACAATTTTTTAATTTGGAACCATTTTAAATTTGGAACCATTTTCGAAATGGAACCATTTTAAAAAATGAACAATTTTCAAATTTGGAACCATTTTAAATTCAGAACCATTTTTTTAATTCGGAACCATTTTTAAATTTGGAACCATTTTTTGGAACCATTTTTTAATATGGAACCATTTTCAAAAATGAACAATTTTTTAATTTGGAACCATTTTAAATTTGGAACCAATTTCAAAATGGAACCATTTTAAAAAATGAACAATTTTCAAATTTGGAACCATTTTTAAATTTGGAACCATTTCAAAATGGAACCATTTATAAATTTGGAACCATTTTCAAAAATGAACAATTTTAAAATTTGGAACCATTTTAAATTTGGAACATTTTTAAATTTGGAACCATTTTCAAAATGGAGCCATTTTTAAATTTGGAACCATTCCAAAAAATGAACAGTTTTCAAATTTGGAACCATTTTCAAAATTAAACAATTTTCAAAAAACAATTTAAAAAGAACGAAAAAAATAAGAAAATAAAAAAGAAAACTAAAAAAACAGAAAAAGAAGCGAAAATGAAAAACAGAAACATAAAAGAAACGAAAAAGGAAAAAAATGAAAAACGAAAGAAAAAAAAAGGAAAGCCACCTGATGGGCCGGCCCGCCAGAAGCTCCCCCGTTCGCGCCGCTAACGGGCGGCGTATAGGGTTTGCCGGGCCAGGTGATGCCCAAGAGTGACCCGCGCTCAACGGCCCATCAACAACCTCACCGAAACCGACTTTAGCTCACCACGGCCCGGGTTCAGGAATCACCCGCGTGAGCGCAAGTGCTTAATTCACAGAACGTTTTGATAAGCTACAATATATACTGTAGCCAACTTTTTTATAGGTTGCCACTTTATTAGAGGTTGGCAAGGAAATATTGTAGTGAACAAATTGGTGTGAAATCCACTTTGGCTCCAGGGTGCATATGCACCCAGTATTTAAAAATCAAATGTCAAAATGTTAAAAAATTCTGAAATAAATTTCGTGGATGTATATTCATATTCTATTTGTTTACAAAGTCATTTCGTGGAAATCTGACATTTTTTTGTGACCTGTGCAAAAAAGACAAAAAATTGTAGTGAAAAGGCTTATTTTAGCACCAAAATTTATGTTTTTTACACAAGCCATATAAAATGCCGGGTTTTCATGAAACGACTTTGTGAACACATAGGATGTTGCAATCTATACGCGAACATTTTTTGCAATTTTTTTGACATTTCAAAATATGTTGTAAATGCATTTCAAATAAAGGATGCATGTGCACCCGGGAGCCAAAACGCCGCTCCTACAAATTGGTAGCCATTCTTTTTTAAAACTGTAGCCAAATTTTTTTGGGCTAGCACAAACATTGGCTGGACACATGTCAGCACAAAAAATGATCCAAGTAAATAGAAATGACAAATGATTCAGGACACATAAAAGAAGGGCATATAATCAATGGCAAACTAAAACAGGGCCTCTGATCAATGTTGGACTCAGGTAGAAAGATCGGGCGGGGAAAACGGGGTTCGAACCCGCGACTTCTGGCGTGACAGACCAGCACTCTAACCAACTGTGCTATTTCCCCCTTTCGTAACTACTGTCGATTCAACAGTCACCTACCGGTTACCTTTGTAACTATACCAAATACCATAGTAGCTGTACAACAGAATGCCCTTCGCCTTTAGTACTTTTTTCTTATATATATTATGTTATATACTAAATGTGTCAAAGCAATAGAACTTATTGGAAAAAAAAGCCCATCTTTCTCAAAAAGGAAGAGAGGGTGCCCCCCCCCCCCCCCCCCCCCAGAGAGAACCCCATTCTTTCCATAAAGTTAGAATTAATTATGTCGAAAAAGAAATAAGGAAAATATGAGTAAGCTAGTAGGGTCAACAAGATTCTAAACGAATACCACAAGTGACGGAACCGACGATGATGAAGAGATAAGGGGGCCTATAATCAATGGGGCCAATTCTTTCTACTCGGAAGACATTTTAACCAACTTGGGCTATAGCCTAGGTCCAGTTCTTTTTGGGCTTCTAGACAGTTTACTTACTAAAGACAGTTTTCTACATGTCTGAATTCAAGCCTCAGTGATTATAACCTCCAGTTTTAAACACAAATAATGTGGCAGGCAAAATAAAACTGAATATACATCTATCTCTGCAATTGGTAGACACAATAGCACCGTCGCATTTCAAAAAATTACATCGCCTGTGTCAAGATTGTAACCGCAAAAATCAGTCAGCTAAGGATCAACAATTTACAGGTTCGTTACATTTCAGCGCATGCGGGATCAAACCACCTGCCTGTAGGTATCTGTCTGGTGCTGCCGTCCATGTCGGTTAACTCAAAATCTGCTCCAAGATTGCAGATTCACTAACCGCTGGTTTCTACAAAGATTGCATACTCACAGTCTGGAGTCCAGTGCAACCTCAGTGCTTCGGCTTCTTTGGAGGCAGCGGAGGCATGCCCCCTGACTGGCGCTCCGTTTGATGCCCAGAAAGAGCTCCACCTGACAAAGAATCAAGTCAGTCAGTCAGTCACTCCTATCTGGATACGGCAAGATAATTACAATGTACGTTATTGAAGATAGGAATATCATTGTCTCAGCCAACCTTTTTGTCCCCAAGCATGGGTGTCAGACTCCCAGGATGTGATTTCTCCACACTAGCAAAGCCACTAGCGTCACCTGTCGGACTACATCACATAGAAAAACTTGATCAGACACCTTAGCAAGAAAGAAACTAACAGGAAGACAGAATACTTGGAACATTGTAAATTTTTAAGTTAGTTAGCCATTTTAAATCAAGGGGAGAGCTAACACGTTTTAGGTAAACACATAACATGAGCTGTTTGATGAGATGATAGGTAGTTCACAATTTCTGGGTCTGTAGGGTTTCCTTTGTATACAGTTATTCACAACTCAATCGGTGACTCAAAACAAAAATCATTAGTGTGACCCTCAAGCCCTTAAACTCTGAATCGAAATCACCCAAACCTTATCCAAAGGTCAGGATTGGAAAGTTACGCAGATCACTCCAAGACTTTGCACTAGAGACTAGAGTACATGTCCTAGATTAACAGCCAGCATCAGTAATGACCAAATACACCTTATTTACCTAAGCTACCAAACAAAAGGAAAATTTGGTGAAACCAAGAGTGCCATAACCCCTACAGACCCAGACTAACTTTCATGCATTTTCTATGAAGGCATTTGAGGAGATCAAAAGCAACAAAGAAAGCATAGTAGCATCAACAGACTAGCAAACACACACTATGCAAGTTGGAACTATGTGGTGAACATACCCTGATTTTGCATTGCCACTAAAACAAGGTATGGTGTTTGGCCACGAGCTTGAGCCTCTCTCATCTTTTCCGCGGACATCAAAGGTGTGTCAGAAGATTTCATTTGCTTTGTTTTCAAATCATCCTGGTACTTCTTCTGCCGTTTTTCCAGCTTCATTTTGCCTGGTCCCTTACCATGGAATTTGTGCGACAGATCCCGAAATGCCTCCTTAGGTGTCATCTGGAGGGAAAACAAAAGAACGTAAATAGCATATAATTATTTTGTGGCATATGTTCTTCAAGTCGTTAAAAATATAAATAGAAGGATCAAATAAGCAAGTATTATCATGCTGATGGAAAAGTTGGTATTAAAAATGTATATAATGATAGAAAGGTCTACCTAAATCTACCACCAAGATGCAGTTCAGTAGATTAGATTTCATAGATAGGAAACCCAGGTATGAGGATGGGTAGGACAGCTAACAGATGATTACTTACCACTCGACCGAATTCGTCCATTCTTTCTATGCGAATTTCTTTTGGTCCATCCTCAATACCAACAAGCTTGCTTTTCTTCTTGTCTGTGGTTCTGCCTCCCCAATTTGTGCCCTCATTGAGGGTTCCTCGCTCCTGAAGAAACTTCAAAGCTCCAGCCAAACCCTTGCCAACTGCAGCTTCATGCACAACCTCAGTCGGTATGACTTCTTCCTCCTCTGCATCCTTTTTCGGGTCTTCAATGACAGTTTCCTCTTTGATCACTCCCAATCTGCTTGTGTCATCTTTTGCTATAGTACCTGAAGGCATATCATCTTCATCTTCATCCATAAACACGTCGTCTGCTTCTGGCTTGCGTGTTTCTGCAACAAGATAACAGCAGTAGTTAATATCAATACGATTGATTTGTTAGTCAGCTCTGTACAGCTGTTACAAAACTTATCAAAAAAAACTTCAAGTAGGTTACCTTCATTTAATTGCAGGCCCCACACAAACTCTTCCATCTCTGTTATAACAACCTTATTCTGTTGTGTATCTCCCTCTGCAGCATCAGCATCAGCATCTCCTTGGCCTTGTTTGCAGAAGCCAGTTCTGCTACAGACTGGGGACCAGAACCGGCAGCTTCTTCCTGCTTCCTTAGAGATAGCTTCCTTGCTTGCTCCAGAGATTTCTGCAGATCTTCATAATCATCACCAAAAACTAGTTCTTCCTCTTCAGCAGCTTTACCAGGCATTTTCTCCTGACGCAATGCTTTTGATGCCTCTTCAGCCTTTGTAATGGCTGCTTGATATGCAGTGCTTCTCTTTTCAGCATCAGCCTTTTGCTCTACCTCCCTAGCAGAGTGTCGTTTACCATCATTCCTTGACCCACGATCAGCTGCTCCCAATCCAGAAGCGATAGCTTCTGCTTCAAGTGCATCCAGATCTAGCTTTTCTTTCTTCCTATGGGATTTCTTTTTCTTTGGTTTCTTAAACTGAAGCATTTCGTCAGCGGTAAAGTAATCTGATGTCATCTTTGCTGCAGAAGTAAGGTCTTCCGTCTTTTTCTGAACAGAACCACCTTCAATCCTTTTGCGGAGCTGTCAACATGAAAATGTCAATTAGTATCTATGCAAAGTTCCCACCATGGTTTTCAGGTTGCCCAAAAAACTACACTACAATGGCATCTTATGATTTCTAGGGCAAATATAAATTACCTCTTCCAACTTCTTCTCTGCTTCACCGGTGAAGCGTCCACCTTCATCAAGTGTCACTCCCTGTCAAATGGAAGGGCAAAACAGTTAAAGAAATGTCAATAGAATATCTACCAATTGAAAAAGAACAGCATGTTCACCTCATCTTCCATTGGATCATCATAATGCGAGAGCATAGGTTTCTTTGACAAGGGTCATCATTGAACCTACCGACAGGTTCAAGAAAACAAAGTTAGAAAGAAAAAAATCAATCCAAGAAACATCACAAGTAATGAGCTTACTTGTCCTCATATGTTCCTTTCTTCTGTGCAGCCTTGTAAGCTTCGTTTCTTTGCTTCTGTTCACCAATCTCGATGTTCTCAAGCATATCAGCCTCTACAAATGTTGTTTTTTTACTAAAGTTAAAAAAGGTCAGAGGGAACAAGTAGTAATAATAAGTGAAAAAAACAACAACAACAACAACACATTACCTTCATTGATGTCCCCGTCAGCCAGGATACTCTGATCTTTGAGAGTCATGACAACTGCTCCACCTTCTATAACTTTGTCAAGCCCGTGAAGAACCTTCACTCCAGATAAGTGATCTTTTCACAAAACAATGGGGGGAACAAGAGGAAACATGTTACTATGACAGCTATTGACAGAATACTATGACTAAAATAACTCATTACAGCAATAAATAATATTAGGGGTTGACATAATGAAATTTGCTAGTTCAAAGGATTTGTAGATGACTACCTCCGCCATGTTTATCTTCCTCATCATCATCATCATCCCCATTTTCTGCTAACATATCGTCCTGAAAGTTTCAACACATAAAAATTAGTAAATAATGTGTATCATGCAGACAATATACCCAAATCCAATCATTAAATCATCACCTGTTCCTCAAATACTCGCGCAAGACGTAACGCCTTCTCTTTTTCAGCTTGTCTTTTTTCGTCAAGTTTACGACTCTTGCCAACCCATGATAATATCTCTGAAGCATCATCTTTATCATCCAGTATTCCTCCTTCCTTTTTCTCCTTCAACCTTTCTTCCTTCGCCCTAAAGCAAATAACCTAATTAGAAATTATTTGTATTCTCAAATGTTCAGTGGAGAATTTTGGCAGCGAGGCAAATTCTTAACTGAAAAAGGGCTAGTGAAGTGAAGACAAAGATTTACTCAAGAGCATACCTAGCAATGCGCTCCCTGAGGGCAAATGTAGAGGCCTGCTCAGTCCCTCCGGAGGGATCAACTCCCTTCTTCTGGTCTCCCTTGTCGCCCTTAGACAAATCTGCATCTTCTCCACGGTCCTTTCCCCTCGACTTCTCCCGTTCTCTATCTTCCTTCTCCTTGTTCTTGTCCCTGTTGCGGTTCTCTCCTTGTCCCTATCCCTCCGTTCCTTTTCCTTGTCCCGCTCCCTCTCTGTATCCCTTTCCCGATCCTTCCCTCGATCGCGGTCACGGCCACGATCACGCTCTGAATCTCTGTCCCTGTTCTTGCTGCTATCCCTGTCTCTCCCCTATCCCTATCCCTGTCCCTATGTTTGGTATCATCCTTGTCCCTCCTCCTCTCATCCTTATCTTTCTCCCTATCCTTGTCCCTCCTCCCACTACCCTGGTGATCCTTCTCATCCCTTCTGTGCCTATCCCTCCTGTCCTTGCCACGGTGCCTCTCGCCACCATCAACATCCATCTCTTCCACCACCATATCCCTAGTATCATCAGCCTCCCCCATTACCACTGTCCAAAATCAACAGCAAGCAGCAGTCTACTGCCCTGAAAATTACAGAATGATAATCAGTTAGAGGATATCAAACAATGGAACATTCGCCCCAAATTCAGTGGCATCATAGCATATGCACTTTAGTTGACTATATTGGATCCTTTACGTTTCTCTACATGTATTGGATTGCCCCATCGCTCTTATTAGCAAAAAGGTTTCCTGCCATAACAACAAATACCCCATGAGAGAACACCTTAAGCCCCCAAGATTGCTCCCCAGCGGCCCTCCAGAGACAGAGGACTGCACAGGTCGCTCACAGGCAGAGAGGGAACTCTCTCTGTTTTCCTCTATTCTCCAAACAAATGCATTCATATCTCAAGACCTGACCCAAAATGATAGGTGTCTCTCAATCTAACACAACACTGGATCAACTGATCCCAGAACAATGAGATTATACAGCTCATGATGAACATAACTACGAATAATCCACACTCACAAACATAGATCCCTGACTACCGAATCCCAGCACACAACAAGTTCACGTCTCATAATCAGGTTCACGGCTAATCGCTAATTCCGAAACAAGGCACTGCCCCATCCCCCACCCCCACACACGTATTCGACCAGCCTCCCGACACGAAACCTAGGGTTTAATGGATCGCACACGCAACGGAGATTAAAACGTGAGGGGCGGAAGAACACAAACCTCGCTGCGGCCGGCGGCGGCGTCGGAGCTCCCGCGAAGAGGGCGGCGTGGCGCTGCGAGCGGAGCGGAGGGGAGGCAGACGCGTCGTGCTGAGGGCGGGAGCGTCGCCTACCAGTTCCGCGAGCTAGGGCTTCCTCCTAGCCCAGCGAAACGGAATCGCGCGCCTGTCCCAGCAGAGGCGGAGGAAGGGCACGGCGGAGCAGGGCTTCGAGAAGGCGGGCGGGCTCCGGCGGGACGAGGCAGAGCGAGAGCTGGAAGCCGATGCGCGAGACGCCGGCCGCCACAACCGAACACGAGGAGCCGAGGGAGGGGGAGTTGCTAATCTGGGCCTGATGATGTCGGTGTCCAGGTAGAGTAGAGTCGGCGTGGCGCTTTGTAGCGGACTGGCCGAGCACAAGTGCACAACTAGGCCCGTATTCGCGCCAACTGAGCCCGGAATATCAATAGCCTTGTTTTTTTCCTCTAAAAAAAATATAGCAGCCGTGCATGATACAATATTTTTTCACGAAAATGTGCACGATGCAACGCACGGAAGGCTTCGTTTCTTTTTGCGTATTAATGCAGCCTCCAAGTAGATCGAGATCAGAGAACTTGCCTGTGAAAAAATGGTTAGGTGGATGGTTGTATCCCAACTCCACCAGAGTTTAAACCCTAAGTTTGACGCTGGCCTTTCTCATTTAAGGCGGAATATTCTTCAGTGGGAGGCGACGTTCCCGTCGACAGCGAGGCGCCCGTGGTGACTTCGTCAATCTTAAGACTCGACCCGCCGACTCAGTCTCTCGGAGGTCCTCATAGGGTAGGATGTGCGTGCGTTCATAGGGGTGAATGTGTGCGCGTGTATATGAGCGCCTGCGTTGTACTGTGTTTCGCAAAAAAAAAAAGATCAAGATCACCTCAGCCTGTTTAGAACAGAAAAAAGATATCACCTCAACTCCAGCTCCAGCAGTGAGCTGTTAAGCTGAGTATACTACCACTCTACAGGTTGCCACCCACTACTACTACTAGCACGAACTGAATGAGACGATCAAAATGACATCTTCAGTTTTGAGTTTGACACGCATTTCAATTTCCAGAAGCTGTTTCCGATGTGTCCATCTATGCATCCTGGATCAGCCCACTAAACAAGTTACATATTGCTCGTACACAATCTGTTCACCGCGTAACAGGATGGAAAATGTTTCCCCGAATCCCTGTTAAAAATAATGTAGACAACGAGTACATGCATCCCACCGCCAACACACCGGTTTCCAGCAGGGAAGACGACCCACACCACACGAGCGGCTGCTTGACTTGTCGTCATCGTCATTCTTCACTCGACGGTGCACCCAAATGAACACGGGTAGCAAACTGCTGGAGGGCACCGGATGATGTCCAATCTCTGAGCATCGAAACCTACAAAACCATTACCAAGCGTGTGTCTCTCAGAGATGATTGATCAAAATAATCATGCGAGAACGGTTTATCTGAAGCCATAAAAAATCGATACCTACCTTTGGATTTTTCATATTGCTTCCGAAATACCCGATGCCAAATGATGGGGAGGAGTAGGCAGCAACAAGCTCAACGGCTTCCAGTACGGATGATTCCCCTCTCTACGGATAAAAATAATTTTTAAACAAAAAGTGGAAGCGTTGCTCACCCAAAACTGAGAATTATTTGTGAAGGATAAAAACCTTTGTAACATCAGCCTGAGCTAGCAACAGCCCAGCGCCGGTGTCGTGAGACATCTCGCTGCTGCTTTGAACCACCGACCGCAGAACTTTGGTACAGGAAGAAGCAGGCCCTGATGATGACCTGAAAAGATATGTGTTGACTTCGTAAGCGTGATGTTGAATTTTTATAAGAAGGAAAATAAAAGGACAACACGACGCATAGGACACATGATATACATGTTTTGTCAATTCACTGAGGCCAGCAAAAAGAATGTATATATTAGACGATCGTTTTTTAACACAAAAGGCTGTAACTAATGTTCAAGCACAAATAGCATGGTGATCCGTTGTGAAATGTAAAATTTTATATGAAAAGAGACGATATTTGGAGAAAAAAAAACATACAGAGATGCGGAGACACAGCATTCACGCGAAGCAAATCCTCTAATCAAGTGTTCACCAGCTCCAGTTGCACAGCACCCAACAACGAATGGTGTGCCAAAGGGTCCTTTGGATGAAGCCCAGCACCCAGAGCCATACATAGCAGCCAAACCAACACGGCCATCTACCTGCAGGAACATCAGGGTTCTTATTAAGGTCTGATGCATCTATTTGACAATATGCAGATGGCAGAGTATCATAATTTCAAGTGAGAAATCTTGCTCTGCTCAAAACAGAGCAAAATTTTGAAAAAAGAAAAGAAAAAGGGGCTTAATACTGAAAGTGACTGATGGAAAAAAATGAGACCTTTAGTGCAATGCCACCACTAGATGCACCTGATGCGACATTCCCATAGTCATCGACACAAACAACACCAACAGTATCCATTACACAATCTTGATCATCTTCCATGATCGATTGTGTGATCTTTGCCTTCTTTACATTGTTCAAATTCTCAGCTTGAGCTCCTAAAATAAAATATGGGACAGCTGAGGTGGACTGGTGGAGTACAAATACATCTATATGCCGGAAGTACAGTCGAATAACCAGCATTGGTACCAATGCGCATGACAAGCACAAAGAAATTACCAGTAGAACCACATACTTGGGACCCTGTACCACAAGCTAAATACTTGGGTGATCGAAATTGGAATTTTATTTAAAAGGGATTTTATATACACATAATAGCAACTAGACAACTAAACAGGTGAATCAAAGATAACATGCAGCATAAGATATTAGGCCGAAATGTAAGTACTAGTTTATAAGTTATACCATGCTATCAATAACCTAAGTATCAAATATATGCACAAGGAGAATCAGTAAAATCATTGTCTTGCCCTACATGGTGCAAAATGGGTGGATAATATCTGTTGGATGTTGTACTGTTTGTGAACTCAGAGATGTTTTTCTGTGTGCAAAATTCATATGTAGCATATAAAACAATCAGCAGAATATAACACCTACACAAAATAAATCAAATAAGAGTCGGGCCACAGATAGAGCTTTAATTTTGCACAAACTGATATTTTAAGGGAACTTATTGGGTACTGCCTGAGGTACAATGTCATATACTGATCCATGATACAGAATGGAAGAAAACACCTACTAAAATAACATCGCACATGTTAACGAAAGATAACTGTAACATCAGGCCATATAAGCTGATATGTCTGTCGCACCTTGGACATATAATTGCAGTCAAGTTTCAACTGCTCACTCAATAGTTTTATGCAAAGGAAAAAATGCTAATCATATGACTGCAGTCAAGTTTCAGAAGATATTCCAAACAAACATTACACATGGATGAACTGATATAACCACATGCCCAAGCTAGAACTTTAAATAATATGACAGGAAAATCCGGAAGAATTAAACTACAGGTGAAATATGAACCAACATACCCACACAAAAAAAAAATGAACCAACATAGGTAAAGGAGGAAGGAACCTGATGCTTCCAACTGTGCTGAACTTGATTCTGAAGCCGAAGCAGTGGGATGATTGACCAATTCCTTGGCACTATCAAGCAATGAACTGTATTTTACCCACTGTGCTTTTGCATTCTCGGTCACTAACCACTGTTTGAGAATGTGAAACGAGATAGTAAATTACCAGTGATTAGGAATCAAGAATTGGATGAAAGGGTTCTACGGAAGAGGAGGGTTTACATTATCTTCCTGCGATGTAGCTCTAACTATGTCGATTCCTTTACTTTTGGCCCATTTGCATGCTCCTTCACCAACCAAAAACCTAACAAACAATGAATAAGTCAGCAATTCGGAATTAAATGTAAGATGGAGATGTGCATGCTCCTTCATGCAATGGTTCTATTTCTCACCCCTATCTAATATGAAGAATGAATATAAGTCATCGTTGGCGTTACGTATTCCAGCATGAAACAGAATAATTCTAAATTAGAAGATCATGGCACAGTCAAATCAGTCATGTGACACTGGTGAAAAATGACAAAAGGGCAGGAATTACTGAAGAGAAAATGTTTCAAACATGGAGAAAGACACTTGAATATGTGATTACATGGGGGGTATCCGACCAAGCAGTGAAGAACCCATCATTTGTTCCTTTGCCAGGTGTAATGCGACTTGGATGGGATTCTTTACACCTGATCTACAAGAAACAGAAACTCTTGTATATACATATCAACAGCAACTTTTCTGATATACTTCCATACATAAAGCTCCTATTCAGGTGGATCAAATTTTAGTAATTTTCCATAAGTACCTTGCACAGCTCCGACAGCTCCATAAGAACCTGTACTTCCATCCATGATACTTGCATCGCATTCCACCCGGCCACTCTCAGTCAAACTTGAACCTCGGCCAGCATTTGTAACGGGGTCATCCTAGTCAGCCATTTTAGCATTAGTAAACTGTGACTAAATCATGCTGAGGATCCACCCAATGATTGTTTACTGGTAAAGCCGCAGCTGTTAACGGGCAGACTATCTAAAACAGACACTGCATATGTCCAAAGAGAATGATGCACACCTCCAACACTCGAATAGCAGCTGCAACGGCATCAAGACTTGTGCCAGCGCCCTGCAAACACAATTAAGGAGCATCAGGGATTCAGCACAGCAGAGCTCATACATATGGATCCTTGTCGACTAAGCCATTGTCAACATCAGGCTATGACAGAGACTATGGGATTTGGGAGGTGAACATAATTCAGATATCAGTAAACATAGTGGAAATGCAGCAGAACAACAGGTACCAAACCACTAGTACCAGATTAGACAGGTTGATGATCTAACATTGGAATTGCTCATCGGTTGATATCAAATAAAATTCTATTGTTTGAATCCTACGGGCAAAACCCAGACCCCGTGCTGTGGCGGAGCAGTCGGCGAGGCCGCATAAATCCGGGCGAGACAGTACTGCGAGACCAGAGCAGTACGTACACGGGAGGAGGAGGAGGGGGGAGTGGAGGTTGGAGCACGTAGTGGGGTCTGCGGTCGAAGGGTCGTACCTCGCGGAGGACAGCGGCGGCGGCGAGGCAGGCGCGCTTGATGGCGCGGCGGTAGGCCCTCTCGTTGGCCGGCGCGTGGAAGCCGGCGCCCACGTGCGCCGCCACGAAGAACCTACGCCCGGGGCCCGTCCCATCTCCTCCTCCGCCGCCTCCCTCCGCCCCGGCCGGCTCCCCCTCCCCTCCGCCGCCGCCGCCGCCGGTGGCCATGACTGCGTGTCCGCGCCTGACGACAGACGGCGAGAGGGTTTTGAAAATTGCGTGACGGAGCCCCTGCGGAGTTGGCAATTTGCGCCAGCCGGCCGCGGTGGAGATTTTGCAGTTTGACCCCTGAGGAACGCCGTATTCGCGGCCGCTTTTCGCGGGAAGGAAACAGGGGTCTACCCGTGCATCGGCTTTGTGCAGACGAGATGCTTTGCCATTTCCGTGTAATTTTTGGACTCTTGTTATCTCTGCGCAAAGCTGCCGTTTCAGTGTGCCACAGGCCTGATGCGATTTTGATTTGACGATGCCTTGTAGTAGCGTGACACGCTGATTTGATTTGAATTTGACTGCAACCTGTGAAGTGAAAGAAATGAAGGAAGAGAAAGGTACTAGATAGGCAAAAGGTTCTCACATATGCTTAAAAGGAATAAAGTTTCTGTAGATAAATCGTCGTAAAAAATTAAACAACTTGTGGGAATTGATGTGCGTGTGCTGTAGTACGGAGAGGTCACGAATGTTGGTCTAGACTGCATTTCGCTACTAGTACATCTGTACGTGGATGGTGTCGGCGAGGCGTAAAGCTGCGCGTTCGGTAAATATGGTTAATTTGGTTCGGTTTATACGGTTTTGATACTTTGATAAATTTGGTTTTGTACGAAGATACTCTTCGGTTTCGGTAATAACCAAACTAATCAAAGTTGACGCGAATTTTTGAATAACACGTAATTTTTATGGCCATATATTTCAGTTTCATGTATTATATGCAAGACTAGATGCGTTTCACGAGTGAGAAACAAAAATATAGAAAAGCATCGGCCAAAAAACAATTCAGGCACTTGAACTCACGTGCACTAAAAATAGAACACTACACGCTTAGACCCATGGGCTGGAGCACATTTCGTGTACAGTCTGCATCGGACGAAGTATATAAAAGGTTTCGCGAAGTTGGGCTGGGCCTGAAACGCATATTTTTGCACTCGACATGTTGTGTTCGGTTTATTTCGGTTCAACCGAATTATTTCAGTTTTAAACCGAATTAACCGAGTTATGATCCCGAAGAGCAAGTCTTGATGCCTGCACAAATAACGGGATTTACGTTGAGACTCCAAGTGCAGAGTGTATATTATAGTGGAAGACAGTTTTCCCCACGAGGGGTGACTCGAGGGTTTAATATCGAACTCTCGGGGAATCTGAAGTGGTAGATTTATCTTCTTATCCTTCTTTTGGTTACCTACAAAACAAGGTTAGATGTTTTGGTCCTCAACCTCACCTGTGGTTGTCAAGCACAAGGTGTAAGAATGATATCAGGATAGTTATGCAATGCAAACAAGAAATAAATATGCAATGATGGTGGATGCAATGATAAATGATATTTTTGGGTTTTTGAATGATGTATGCAAGATGAAAAGTATTTTTGTATTTTCGGATTTAATGATGGCTGAAAATAGAAAAGTGGTATATGGTGTTGGAAAGGTGTTTCTTATGATTAAAAATGGACTGGGGTTCATGGTTTCACAAATGCACTCTCTCTTTATAAAGTGGTAGACAATGGAACACACAAAGTTAACATATGAGATTGCAACACAGGGTTTGATAACAAGTTACTTAGATATATGGGCATCACGTCCTAACATAGAGATCTTTTGGTTATTAACCTCTCTTATACTCCACCAAGATGCGAACTAAATCATAACACCTCAGTAATTAAGATAACTCAGAGTATAGCATTAAGTATCATGACATGAAGTGAAAATAAGAACATGCTAGATCTAGTCATGGAGTAGTGGCAATGGTCACGCCCACATCCCCGGTAGCATGGTATTTTAGTTTATCCCTAGTGAGGTAACAAAGTAAGGTAAAGATACCAAAGTGGATCGCAGAACTTTCTCTCACGTTCACTGCACTAGCCACCCCCCGTTACTCCAACTAATGCACACGTTCCCCCACACACGCTCTCATAAACATGCTTGATCAAAACAAGTAGACAAGAACGGGGTACATAATATGCATCTATACTCATAACTGAAACAAACATTGCAATCTCAAACATATATTAACTCATAAAGATCCACCACAAAGGTATTACAACGGTGACCGTAATCATGTTCAGCAGCTCATACGGTGCTAATTAGTGAAGCTCAAGAGAGGAGAGATACATAAGTTACTTCCACAAACCCATAGTCCAGAGGTGGACTACTCCCTCTTCATCATGGAGACGGTGGAGAAGTCGATGGAGAATATGGAGACCACGCCGGCAGCGCCCCGCCGGAGTTTTCCCCCTCCAATCTGCAGCTCCTGATCTCCGTTTCGGTGTTTCTGTGTTTGTGCGGCGCTCCTTCCAGAGAACGTCGGGGGACCTTTTTTATAGGCGTTTTTAGGTCAAGACGATGTCGGTGGAGAAAGATCGAAGGCAACGGAGCCACGAGGCCCAAACGGGTGGGTCCCACGCGGCCTGGTACTGGCCGCGTGGGCCACCCGTTTGGCCCTCGGGCCTCCGTTTGCTTGCTTCCTTTTTCCGTAGTCCTTCTTCCTTCCAAATATTGACGCCCGTAAATTTCCAGGTGATTTCGTTGACGTTTGGGTCCCTGAAACATTAAAATACAAAACTAGGGTTTTCTGCCTGTGCAGGGTTAATTCCAAAAAATAGGAAAACTATGAAGTATTCCCAAAATCATGATAAAACATTGATATAACCCTTATATGATGCAAATATGATTGGAATATAAGCAATTAAAGTGCAAAGTTCATGTATGCATTTTACATGCATCAACATCCCCAAGCTTAATCCATGCTCGTCCTCGAGTATGAAGATGATAAAACTAACATGGACTTTGCAATTTAATACTTAACAATGGATATCAAAGATGATTACTATTGCTACATATAGTCAAATGATTCATTCTTCAAAGGAGTAGCAATATGCAAATAGTTTATGAAGTGATATCAAGTATTCAAGACAAGGATGTTCATTGATAGTTCACAAAGTGTAACATGGTAGCAAGTAATATGGAACACATGTATGCATAATGATAAGTAGAACATCCTACAATGGTCATAGAGTGTAGATGAAAATCTGAATATGATAGGTGTACACTTTGGAAAGATGTATATGTGAGTAGAGGTAAAGCATGCATAAGTTTCATCCAACTTCCAAACTCTTCTACTTAAGTTAATGATTGCAATAAGGTATTCATTGGTGTCAAGCTCTCATTGCCCCTATCATAGCATCTTGAATGATTAAGGTTAAAGTGAAAGCAAATATGAGTAGTGTGCTTGATAAAGTAAAGGTTGGATGTCTCATGCCCCTTGAATACAAGTACTACACCATGATTACTCAACTTAGGAAACAAAGCAAGTTCAATTAATATCATTGTAAGTAATAATAGTATCATCAAGAGCGTCAACTGGGGTACCTCTTGTCCCAGATATGGAACAAGCCCATATCAAAATGACAAGACAAACAAACAAATGAACAATCTCAACACCCTTTTTATTTACCATTGGAATAGTTTTTTATTGCAAGGTGTATCACAGAAGGTTCACCATAGTATGTAAGTAAATTTCCACCATGAATGATGCATGGCTTAGATTAGCGGCCCAGGCGTCTCTCTAACCATTTATACAAACTCATTTAAACTCATTTCCACTCATTTCACCATGATAGCATCCATAACAAAAGTACATGATATCAACTAAATGAGATGAAGAGTGTTGAAAGCTTGCATGTGACAGCACATATGGGCTAACTCCAACCCAAAACATTATCAAGCCACTACATCATAATCTTAATCACAATGGGTCAGTTTTATTATGCAAATAAAAGATTGTGCATCAAGTTCGTGAGAGCTATATAACCAATTTTTCCATTGCAATCAATAACATAAACATTTTCATTCAGAGGTAAGATAACACAAAAACATGTTAAACATACTCGGAATAGCATAAAGCCAATAGGTAGATATGGTGGACTCACTGGAATAACTTTGGTTGAAGGTGTTGGAAACAAGTTTTTGCTTGTTGGAGTTTTTGGGCTAGCAAAAGGGAGAAAGTTGACCATCTAGATGCATGCATGAGTGTCCATAGAACTAACTAATCCATGTTAAACCAAGTAAAATAACAATCAGCACCAAAACATGAATAAGTGATAGCTCTACAAAAAGAATTTGCAAACTATTACTCATAAACAAGCTCATGAATCATGCAACTATATGTATCATTAAAAATCAATCAAACATCCCTTTTCCCAATCTTATAAAAGCATCCAACATATTTCAACCCATATTTCCAGTAGCTCTCTCATATATAATTGATAGTGTGGTGGTCTCTCAAGACTCAAACAAAAAAAAAAACGACGCTCCAAGTTTATGCGATAAAGTGTTTCGATCGAAAAACAGAAGTTGGACGTGTGCAAACCGAGAGTGTGTAGGTCCAGCGGGGTTGTCTTCACATCCCCAAGCTTATGGTCTTCACCATCCTTGGATAGCTCTTGGTGCATCTCCTCCAATCCCTGTGAAAAAACTTCAAAACACCGTTTCTCCCATCTCTTTTCTGTGGGGTGCATTAATAGTGATAAACAAATAGGTTCCTTGCTGCATATAATCCTTGAACAAAAATTCATATGACATGTCCAGAAAGTGTATAATGTTGTATGCCTACTCATAAACTCAATTGGATCAAAAAGATTCAACTTAAAAGCTCAAAGCATGCATCAAACAAAATGGGACAGAATCTGTCCAGAAAAACAGCAGCAGCAAAACGTATTTTTCTACCCTACCAAACTTTCTCGAAAAATTCCGAAAAAATTCATGCATACAGAGGATGAAAAGTTGCAACTACAGTTCAAATATGAGCTCATTCGGAGTTACAGAATAAGAATTAAAAATCATACCGTGCACTGATTCGTGCAGGAATAAAATCTCCGAACGCTATAAGCAACTTTTTCAAACCAAAAAGGGTAAAACTTGGCACTTTATTAAAAACTCCAGAACCTAACTAGACACAAAATCTCTTGTTACAGCAAGAGGACACAAAGAAAAATCACACAAAAATAACCGGGTTGCCTCCGCAAAGCGCTTTCTTTATAGCCATATAGCTAGGTTCTTATTTG